>JAMXDE010000025.1:0-600000 GCA_026770025.1 Craspedostauros australis
TCCTGGGTTTTTCTTCTTTGTGCTGTTTCGAGGGGGGGGGTCGGTTCTCGTTGGGTTCTGGTTAGCCGAAGGGTTTTCGATGTCGGACTGTATTTCATGGAGGTCTGTTGATACCTCGCCATGTTCACGCTCATGGTGTGTTCTTCTTTCGGTGGTGGTGGTCCTCGCGTTTCCGTGGCCATTAGATCAGGATCATCATCTGCTATGGTCGTCCTGTTCTGTGTATGTCTGGTGATATGGCTTCGTTGTTGGTATTCGGACTCGTGGATCGAGTTCCGGAATATCGTTCCTCGACGTGATGTGGTGGAATTGGTGTCTTGGAAAGAGGTTTGGTTAGTATGTCGGCGATGTGTGTCAGCTGACGCGATGTGGGCGAACACGATGATTCCAGCGGCGATGCATTCCCGGCTTTGGTGGAAGCAATGAGCAGTGTTTCTTCTTCAGTGTTGAGGATGGGACCGTAGTGTTGAGTACCACCGCCTTGTTGTCTCCGAGCATGATTGCTGGTCCGTCGATAGGGACTCCGAGGTCTCTCAGCATGTAGCGTAGACCGGAGACCGCTTCGGTAGCTATCCTAGCAGCTACCAATTCGGATCCGTAGGTGGATGTTTCCACTGTGTTCTGTCGCTTGCAGATGGTCTTGACGATGGTGTTGTTGATCAATAGAACCACGCCCGTCATGGATTTCCGTGTGACCTGGTCATGGCCGTGGTCGGCATCCACGTAACACGTGATTTGGACCGGCTTCCCTTTTGGTGTTGGTACTGATACGGGGGTGACTTCTGCTGCGGTAGGGTAGAATTCTCTCCAATGGCTTGAGAGGGTAGTGTCGATGTTCGTGTGGTCCACTGGATTGGGGTCGCAGAGGATGGCTCCCCTTTCTCGACCTTTGAGGTACCCGACGATGCGTTGGATGGTCAAGAGGTGTCCTTCCCTTGGTGCCATAGCGAACCGTGCCATAGTCGTCGTGGCATATTGGATGTCCAACCTCCCAAGGGTCACGACCTAATTGAGGCAACCCAGTATTGATCGGTAGGTCCTGGCGTCTTCAGTGCTTGTGAAGTCCGAGGTGTCGCTTTCTGGGTGGCAGGCCTCTACCATGGGGGTGGATGCCTTCGGGATTGTCTTCCCTACTAGTTGTTCCACTCGTTTGATGACGTTTCCGATGTATGTCTGGGCCGAGAGTCCGATGTTGACTCCCCTGTCCTTCCAGTTCTTGGGAAGGTCGACGATGTTTCCGCCAAGGTAGTATTCTGGGTCACCGCATTGCTTCATGGTGTACCGTTTCTTGAGGTCGTTGATGATTGGGATGGGGTCCTTACTGAAGACCAGTACGTCATCCACGTATGTGGTGATCATTTTGTAGTGGTCATCGGCTTCTCGGGTGTAGATGTCGTTGTCGGCCTTGGAGGGTAGGAATCCCATGGTTCGAAGGGTGTCCGCGAAGTGTTCGTGGAACCTCGCACTGGATGTCCTCAGGCCGTAGAGTCCCTTTTGGATGATGAGGGGTTTGCCTTCGAGGTCGCCAAATTCAGGGCCTGCTCGGATGTAGCATTTCTCGAGGGTGTCGGCGTATAGGAACGCGTTCCCTACGTCGCCGGCGTATGCTCTCAGTCCGTTGGCTGCTGCGATGGCGAAGGCGATTCGGATGGTGTCTGATGCTACCACCCCTGAGTATACGTCTTCTGTTGGTGGGGATGTCTTGTTCCCGTTTGCCACCAGTCTTGCCTTTCGACGTAGTCGAACTTCACGTCGTAGACGATGTGGTATGGGATCTTGGTGTACCCATCGAGTGCTTCGTTCGGTCTTGGTTGTCTGAAGGTTCCCAACCGCTTGATCTGGTCCAGTTCCTTGTTGATGGCTTCGCTCCAGAGTCCGTTTCCGTTGAGCCTGTCGATAGCCATGGCGTGTTTCCGGCTGTTGGGTACCAGGGTGCCGAACTTGTACTTGTTTCCTGGGCGATGGTTCGCCAGGTTGGTGGCTAGCATTGATCGCATGTGCTGGTTCCTTGCTCTGTGGAGTTCCACCCATTCGAATCCCTTCTGGTCCTGTAGGCGGTTCTGTTCGGTGTATTTGATGATGATGTCCGGCTGTTGGGCCCTCAAGTCTCCCATCCTGCACCATGATCGCATTCTGTTCATCCATAGGATCTCTAGGATTGCTTCGGTGGTTCCGTCCTCTCGTGTCTCGTGGTGGTGACGAGTGATTCCCTTTGCCTTCCAGTTGAGGTTCCTTCCATCGAGGATGAAGTTGTCTCTTTCGGTGTACTGGTCGCATTGAGCCAGGTATGCGAGTTGGTTGACTTCTGTTGCTGTGAGGTTGCAGGCAAAGGAGATGGATGTCGTGTCCCATGGGATGTTCGTGTTGCACCCTGGTGGGTTCTGCCTCGGGTTCCCTGGATGGTTTGTTAGGGTGGGTATCCTTTGCGGTGGCGCGGTATTCACGCCTGTCGTGACTGGGTCCGCTGCGATGGTCTGGATTATGGATCTGATTGTTCCATGTACGATGTTCTTCCATGGGATGCCTTTCCTGGTGCCTGTGGACAAAACGGACCGTTTGTTTTGCTTGGTCCTCTTATTCCCTCCCCTTTCTTCGGGGCCGTCATCCATGCGTTGGTATGATGGTGGTCCCGACGAACATGGAAGGTACAAAGACCCTGGGTCAGAGTCTCCCCTGTCTGGCGTATTGCGGTTCGTTCGCGGTTTGTCCTTCTCGGTGGCATGCGTCGTGGGTGCCTTCGCTGTCCGTTTGGTTAGCGTTTGGGACCGGGTGACAGGTCCTGTGTTCCGTGCCTCCCCTGAATCAGGGATCCCGGTGGGTCGCGTCAGTTTGTCGGTCTTGTTCTCCCATGCCCGCGGGTGTGTCGTCTTGGCCGTCGCTGCATACCCTCTTTTCGGTGGGATCTTGGTCTTCCATCCTTGTGGGGTACCGGACAGTTCCAGCGGGGTCTGTTGGCAAGTTCCGCGCACGGTAACCTACAATCGTGGAAGATGGTGTTGGTTGATAGTCGTTCGTTTGCTATTTCATTACTTGGCTACTCCGATGCTCTCGGTGTACGCCCGTTCTCTTGCCCGATGCTCTCGGCGCTTCAATCTGTTTCGTAGATTCGGTCTCCGACTATGAGTTGGTACGCGAGATACTCTCTCGCTTCTCTCTCTGTATTCTCTCTCTCTCTCTCTCAACATCGTGTGCTCGTCGTACACGATACTCCGTGTTCGATACGTACTCCGTATTCAACACTCCGATCATTCAGTACTGGCTCCTACTCCATGAGTACTCGCCATTTGAAGTTCATCTTCTGTATCCATGATGCTGATGCCCTTCGGTCATCGGATCTTCGCCTCCTGCTCTGACTTGGAGACAGATGTCGACGTGGTGACACGATGACATCCTGTCGACGTCAGTAGGCGTCCTTCTGCTCTCCAGATGTCACGTTCCATTGGTGATGCAGTGGTCTGTCAGATGATATCGTCATCTGAGGTTTAGTTGGGAAGTACCTCGAGATTCTCTTGGTACCATTGATGGATGGACGGACGATCTTCCAATTCTCTCAGAAATCGTCATTTGCAAATTTCCTCCAGAAATCTTGCTCTTTTTCGTGTGTTCCATTTCTCCTGTAATTCTGACGAATCACAGTATACTATCGACACGAATGTAGTTATACCGTCCAAGTGCGTATGAGAGAATAGCGGGTGAACGATGCACATATACTCGTACATCTCGACATATACTCACATGCACATCTCAACACCCTTCCTGTGTGCATTCGGTCATTCGAATGTTCTCGATGTGTCAAGGTACGACTTCTCATGTTCACGTTGCAAGTCGGCCTTGATGTTCTTGGTGAATCCGTCACTTGTGTTCTGCTCGGATTTGACAAAAATGATTTCGATGGTTTTGTTGATTACCATGTTCCTCACGTAGTGATGGCGCACGTCGATGTGCCGCGATCGTTGGGATGTTGATGGGTTCTTGGCGATGAAGATTGCTCCGATGTTGTCCACACGGACCTTGATCGGTGTCTTCACTGGGACGCCCACACTTTCGAGTAGCTGCACGACGAAGAAGATCTCCTTTGCCGCTTCGGAAAGGGCAACGTATTCTGCTTCGGATGAGCTGAGTGTGATGGCTTTCTGTGCCTTGGATCGCCAAAGGATTGGTACCTTGCACAGGTATAGGATGAACCCTCCTACGCTGATTCTTGTGTTCTTGTCTCCTGCATATTCGCTATCGCAGAAGAGCTCCATGTCCCAGCCGTCGTCGTCTGGACGCGCTGGATGGATCTTCAATCCATAGTCCTTTGTATCGATCACGTACTTGATGATCCGATACATCTCCTTCATTGCGGCCTTGGTGGGCCCGATCAATACCTTGGAGAGTTCCCTCACAGGGTTCGCGATATCTGGTCGCGAGTGCTTGATGAGGAAGAGTAGCATGCCCACGCCTCGGCGGTACTCGGCATGTTCTTCCGCTCCGACCTTCTGCAGTCCGTTATCTTCGGATGGTCGTACGATGATTTGACCCGGGGTTCCCGGTGTCCCATAGCGCTGCATCTTCTCAACCTTGGTTCCGAACTCTTCGATGAGATGTCGGATGAGGTGTGGTTGACGCAATGTCGCTCTAGTCTTGTCGTGGTTCAGTTCAATGTTGCAGCTGAGGTAGTCTCCGAGTCCGCGCTCGATTGTCACCTTGAACTTGCTGCCTTGGATGTCCTTCAGGAATGTCTCCAGTGCCTTGGAGTCTCCGCAGCAGAAGCAATCGTCCACGTAGATGGCCACGATCATGCTTCCTTCGTTCGTCTTCCTGTAGAACAGGCACGGGTCTGCCGCGCTCTGTTCGAAGTTGATATTCTTGAGGGTCGATACCAACATCTTGAACCATTGCCTGGCGCTCTGCACAAGTCCGTAGATTGGCTTGTGTAGGGTCAGGGCTTCGTCTGGTTGATGATCCATCCCGTTGGGACAGTTCATGTAGATCTCCTTGTCGAGGTCTCCGTGTAGGAATGCCGTTACGACATCGACGAGTGCGCAGTCCATCTTCTTGATCAGCATGATCACCATCATGACCCGATAGGTCACGTCGTGAATGACGGGTGAGTAGTGCTCTTGGAAGTCCACTCCTGCGACTTGTGAATAGCCACATGCAACGAGCCGCGCTCGATGTGTGCCGTCACGCTTCAACTTGAAGACCCATTTGCATTTGCAGCATCTGCGGCCGTGTGGGATGGCGTCTCGTTTGATCTTGCTGTACACCTTGCGTGTATCCATGGAATCAAACTCCTTCTTGATGGCTGCTCGATATCCCTTTCGATGGATGGGATCTGGGTGATTGAAGGCTCCATCAAATGTTGTTGGTTCGATGTGCTTCTCTTGTTCCTTGTTCTCGTCCTGCATCGATAATCCGATATCGATTCCTGGTGCGTTGTTGATGATTGCATTCATCCCGTATAGTCCTGTTGTGTTGTGATGAGTGATTTCGATCTCTTCTTCATCTGCAATTTCTTCGTCATCTGTAGTTTCGTTGTTGGAGTCGTCGATCTCCTCGTCGCTGAGTTCATCACTGTCTTCGTTCGATGATGGATCGCTTTCATATCCTTCTTCCTTTCGACCTGGTTCGTTGAAGTCTGCGAGCTCACGCAGAGCTCTGGGAATACTCTTCCCTGTAGTCGGTTTGGGATTAGTTTCTCCCTTCCTGCCTCGTGCTTCGTGACGTCGGATTCTCTCCTTTCTATCTATATCACGTTTGCTTGGCTTACTCGGTGGAGGTCTGGATGGTGTACCATATGTAGACCTCGCTGGTGTGTTTGGAGGAGTGACGCCTGTGTCATCGTCGGCTTCGTCGCCGGATGGTGTGATCTCGTCATCCTCATGATTGGATTCGCTCCGATCTTCCTCGTCGTTATGGATTAGTTGAGTCACTATTCCATCGTCCTCATTATCCTCATCGTCGCTGTCCGATAGGATATAGTATCTGTTGCTGTGAGCGAAAGATACTCTCTTCGCTTCCGATGTTTGACGCGTTGCCGTCCTTGGCGTTGCTCCCTTCCGTCCGATGGTTGTGAAGCCGTCTGCGTCCGTCGTTCCTGATTCGTTGGATATGTTCGGTGCTGGTGCCCAGCCACGGAACTGTCCGTATGATTGGTTGAGCCACTTGATGTCGCGTGAGCAGATGAGTGACTTGGTCGATGGTCTGTACATGTTGTAGACCCCTGATGCGTGTTGGTGTGCATATCCGATGAACACCATCTCTTCTCCTCTATTCTTGAGTTTAGCGGTGATCCCGCCGTAGGTAGTCTTCACAACACCCACCTCTCCGAAAGTGCGGAGTGCATCCGCGTATGGTGGATCGTTGCCGAAGAATTGTCGATGTGGTGACTCCTTTTGATTCTTCGCTACGGTGATGTTGGCGATGGCGGTGGCAGTGCTAGCAGCTGCTGCCCACAGGCCATGCCTATACTCTTCGTCGAGCTGTGCTCCGTTGAGCATGGAGCGGATCTTGGTGTAGAGGTACGCGAACTTGCGCTCTACTCTACCGTTCTGTTGCGGCGTGTTCGATGCCGTGAATTCGAATTTCACGTTGAGTCCTGCATCGATGAGAATATCCTGCGTGGATTTGTTCTCTCCGCTGTTGTCACCTCGGAAGATGATCTGTTGGTCACCAGTCTGTGACTTGATCGTTTGGATGAATCGTTTGATGTACCCTGGTTGATCACTTTTGTTCTTGAGAAAGAAACTCCAGCAGTGATCCGTGCAGTCGTCCACGATCAGGGTCCAGTAGCGTTTATCTCCGAAGCTTATGTGTTTAGTGTAACTAATGTCAATGAAGAGACGTTCGCCGCAGCGAGTCGCTCTCGGAATGGTTGCCTTCGGAATGTTCTTCACTCTTGCGTTCGCGACCGCGCAGTCGCGACATACCGGCATCTCGCCGATAATCTTCCATCCGTATTGAGCGGCCGTTCGCTTCATGGCCTCGAGTGGCGCGTGGCCGAGCATTCGATGCAGGCTCACCGCGCTGATCTCCTTGGATGGGTTCTTGACGATGGCTGTGCAAGCCTTGTCGTCGTTCGTTGGCATGATGGGATGCATCTGCACTCCCGTGATGAATCCGTTGGATGTGGGGAAGACTCGATCGAACACGATCTTCGTTCCGGATCCGTTGATGATGTCCATCAGAATGCCGTTGCTACCAAGCTGGTAACCGTTGTACAGAGCCTTGTTCATAGATAAAAGGTTCACCGCCATTTTCGGTGTGTACTTCACATCATCAAGCCGGATGACGTGGCCAGTGTTGTCTCGTTGCTTGACCTTCAAGCGAATGGATCCCATTTTGGGAGAGTCCAGCTTCGTGCTGTCTCCCACTTGGACGAATGACTTGATGTGCCGCACGTTGAAGAGAGCGGCGTCTGAATTGACGATGTGACACGAAGCTCCACTGTCGGCGAGCCAGGTGTCCTTGTTGACCTTGTCCTTGTGCTTGGTGCTCAGCTTGTGGAGCTGCTCCACGGCTGCTGCAGCTGTATCGGTCATGGCGTTGTCTTCGTCCTCTTCGTCGATGTGGACTCCATATTCGTTCCATGGATTCTCGTGATGTTCGTCGTCGGTCTCATCGGATAGCTGCGCGTAGTCCGATGGAGTCGTGTTGCTTCGGTGTGATCCTGTGACTGGATCGTATGGGTGGACGCGTGATCGCTCTCGCAAGAGTACACGCATACATCCTCCAAGGATGTAGTGCAGATCCGTTTCTGGGATCGTTTCCGAGTCGTTGGCTTCCAGTATGTGGTTGATGACGATCGCGTTGGCAAGGATCTCTTCGATTGATTCGAAGTGCTCGGATAGGATGGATCCCATCATGTTCACCCATATCGGCATGAGTGCCCCTCGTGTGATTTCTGGGAACAGTCGCATCCCCGCTTCCATTACAGCGTCAAAGATGAGCTGCTTTTGGATTGTTAATGCCGTTGCTGTTGCGTCTGGTGTGACAGTGTGACGGAGTAGATAGTCGACACTGTTGGGATCCTCAATATCCGGGAAGTCGATATTCGCTGGATAGACGACACGCTCGTTTGGATTGAAGCTGTCGTCTGGATGATTGCCGTCCTCGGATTCGTCGCTGTCATCCTCGTCGAAGATGCCCGATCTGTTGTTCCCTGCCGCTGGAGGAGGTGGCGCCGCTGCGCGGTTCGTTCCGCCTTGGCCTTGATTGATGAAGGTTCCCGTTCTCTCGTGTCTCCCAACTTGAGGAGGAGGCATTTCGTCGCGGTTTGCCTCGTCGTCTTCATCTGCGCCGTCCTCGTCGGCGTCGTCGTCGTCATCACTCATGGCCTCTTCGATGTCGCTATCGTTGGCCTCGTCGTCCATCTCAGCTTCGTCGCCGTATGAACCGATCAGGTCGTGCGCGTTGAAGCAGCATTCGTAGCTCACCTCGCGTCTTGGATCCACCTCGTGGATGATTGGCTCCTCGCTGAGCCACTCCAGGACGATCTCATCGTCCTGTACTTCGTCGTCACTTCCGACGCACTCGAAGTTATCGAAGAAGGAGTCTTCGATGTAGTCGTCGGACACCAACATGCAGAGTGGCATGTCCTTCGCAGAGAGTACCATCTCGTGCCCGCTCTTGTCGTGTCCTTCCGTAGCCGCGTTGGCTTGTTCGTTGTTCTTTTTGCTTTCGTTGAACTTCTTCTTTCGGCACTCTGCCTCGCGATGTCCGAAGATGCCGCAGTAGTTGCACTTGCCCTTGAAGCCGCTTCCCTTGTTACGCTTTCCGTTCATTTTGTTGTTGTTGTTGTTGTTTTTCTTGTTGTTCGATTTCTTGCGTTCTGGACAATCAGCGGATCTATGGCCATACACGCCACAGTTGTGACAAGTACCCTTGAAGTTACCGGTGCTTGTGAAGCCGGTGTCGTTGCTCTTCGTGTTACTGTCTTGGAAGTCGTCGACGTATGCCTTGCCTCCTCTGTGAGTGGCGTATGCAGTACGGAGTACTCCTCTGATCGTGTTGATGGTAACCAGTTCTGGATTGAACGTGAGTTGATGTTGGAAGTTCACGATGTGTGTTCTGTACTCGTTGCTCACCGTGCTGAGGATTTGCATGATCATTTCCTCGTCCGTGATTTCGTACTTGACATCGTGGAGACGCGGTCGTAAACCTTCGAGTCGCGTGATGTAGATGTCGGGGTCCGTGTCTCTCTTCATCTTTTCGTTGTTGAATTGGCGCTTGAGTTTGATCTTCGTCGCCGCGTTGGATGGTCGGAACTTCTCCGCGAGAACGTTCCACGCTGCGTGTGCGTCTCCTTCGGGGTAGTCGTCGGAGATGCATTGGTTGATGTACTGGATGGCTTGCTTGCCTTTTCCTTTCTCTGCATCCATCATGAGGATCAGATCGCTGAAGCAGTCGCATCCCAGCTCGTAGATCTCTTCCATCGCTTCCTTGGCTTCACCGGCGGCTGCCGCGATCTCGCTCACTGTTGGCACCTTGGTCTTGCCCAACATCACATCTCTCGTCTTCTGTGCACGAGCGTATGCCTTCGCTTGGGACTCCCATGCGCTGTAGTCTTCTTGTTCACCGCTGAACATTGGCGCCTTGATGCGTCGCTTGTTCACGTTGGCTGATGTCGCCATGTTGATTCGTTGTTTCGTTGTTGGTGCGCTCGCGCCCTTGATTTCCGTTTGTTTCTGTGTTGTCGATTCTTCGATTTTCGCTTGTTGTTTCGCGAGGGTTGATTTGCTCACAAATTCTCCTCCTGGTGGTGTCTCACTTTTCCCACTCTGTTTGGCTGTGCGGATGTTCTCCGTCACACCAGTCTCCTCTTGCTTGTACGCCTTGAGGATACTCTCCTTCTCGCGGTGTAGCCTTGCAGACCGTTCCTCTTCGGTCTCGTCGATCGCGCTTGCGTCTGCGCCTGATAGGACAGTAGCCGCAGCTGCTTCCTTCTCTTCTCGTGGTGGAGTCTCACTCGCACCTTCTTCTTGCTTGATAGCCAGTTGGGACAGAGGGATGTCTCTCAATTCCTCTTCCTCGCTCATTCAGCCTGCTGCTCTTGAATGATGTTCGTCTTCCTCGCACAATCCGATCCGCGGGCTCGCCCTGATCTATCGTTTATAAACGTGTTGGCAAGTTCCGCGCACGGTAACCTACGATCGTGGAAGATGGTGTTGGTTGATAGTCGTTCGTTTGCTATTTCATTAGTTGGCTACTCCGATGCTCTCGGTGTACGCCCGTTCTCTTGCCCGACGCTCTCGGCGCTTCAATCTGTTTCGTAGATTCGGTCTCCGACTATGAGTTGGTACGCGAGATACTCTCTCGCTTCTCTCTCTGTATTCTCTCTCTCTCTCTCTCAACATCGTGTGCTCGTCGTACACGATACTCCGTGTTCGATACGTACTCCGTATTCAACACTCCGATCATTCAGTACTGGCTCCTACTCCATGAGTACTCGCCATTTGAAGTTCATCTTCTGTATCCATGACGCTGATGCCCTTCGGTCATCGGATCTTCGCCTCCTGCTCTGACTTGGAGACAGATGTCGACGTGGTGACACGATGACATCCTGTCGACGTCAGTAGGCGTCCTTCTGCTCTCCAGATGTCACGTTCCATTGGTGATGCAGTGGTCTGTCAGATGATATCGTCATCTGAGGTTTAGTTGGGAAGTACCTCGAGATTCTCTTGGTACCATTGATGGATGGACGGACGATCTTCCAATTCTCTCAGAAATCGTCATTTGCAAATTTCCTCCAGAAATCTTGCCCCTTTTCGTGTGTTCCGTTTCTCCTGTAATTCTGACGAATCACAGTATACTATCGACACGAATGTAGTTATACCGTCCAAGTGCATATGAGAGAATAGCGGGTGAACGATGCACATATACTCGTACATCTCGACATATACTCACATGTACATCTCGACAGGGGTCCGTGTGCTGGGGTTATCCGCCTCGGGGTCCATGTCTTGGTCGAAGGTGACGCGCCTGTTGTTGTTTATACCCTTCCTGAAGGGGCGGACCACGCTCCGTACCAGCACGCGTCGAGATTCGTCATCCAGCACGTGGTACGTGAGGAAGTCCCCATGGGACTCTGCCACGCCAAGCCAGTATCCTGATTTCTCCTTCGAGTTCGGGAAGGTAGCGTTGGGGTCGTGGTAGAGGACCTTCTCGTAGAATTGGAAAGTCAAGAGCGCAGAGATGTCGACGGTCTCTCCGTGTCGTACGGTGTATGGGATTGCGTATCGTAGGGACGGGTCTGATGTATGGTTGTGCACGTAGCACATGTATCGGAAAGCGTAGAACCATGCCTTTGGTGGTGCCCCAGTTCGATCGATGAGTGTCGTGACACATCGCTTCATGTACAGGATGGCGTTGTGCTCGGCCGGGTTCTGCTGCTGGTTGTGCGGTTCTGTCAGTCTTGATTTGATGTGGAGGTCCCTAAGAAGCTTGAGGACCTTCTCTCCGGTCTGTTCCTTTGCGTTGTCGCTGTGGAAGGCCCATGGTGCCCCCTCTGTCCTGATAAAATCCTGGAAGGCGACGAAAACTCCTTCTTTCTTCTTCAGGCCGTATGCGTTGATCATGTGGGAGGATGTTCCGTAGAAGATTTGTGCCATGGAGTATCCGTCTTCAAAAGACTTGACGTTGGAGAATATAGTGTCTGTCGCCACGATCTCCCGGATTCGTTGTCGTTGCATCCACTCGAATCTGGACTTCTTGTGCCTTCGCATAGGGTAAGTGATCACTGCCCGCATGAGTTGTGTGGTTCTGGCGAGGGTCTGTTTGATCACGTGCGTGGGTAGGTACCCGAGGTACGGTCGGATCTTGTGAAGATCAATGGACTTCCATTTTGCTCGGAAAGGGAACCCTTGGTGGCTGTACTCGGTCATGGCTTCCGCAGGGTGTCGGTCCATGGTGTACATGGGGTTATCCTTTCCCGGTTCATCAGTGCCGGTGGGGTTCTCGCCCTTGGTGTGCCCATGGTATTCAGTTGCGCTTCGTGGGTCTCCCCGGATGGTATCAGTGCGTGTTGCCTTGGTCACGCCGATCTCGTTGGGGATGCGAAACGTCTCCCGATTTCTCTGGAACGCCGGTTCGGATCCTACCGAGTGTAAGGATGAGATGGCGCTGTCTGCCTCGGCATCCAGGTCTGGTACCTTTGTCGGTGGTACGTTGGTTGACTCGGTGTATTCCTTCTGGTCCGTTCCTACCGCGTTAGCCTCGCGGTCGATGCCCAGCTCCCTGTATAGGTGGTCGATGTCTCCCGCAGAGAGATTGTCCACCAGGTCGAAGAGGGTGTCTTGGATCGAGATGGCCGTGTCAGTGGCCGATTTCGCGAACGTTACCGTGTCAATTGCATGTGACATTCCGATGAGCTCCTCGAGACTTAGAGTGTCAAGGAATGCGTCCACTTTGGGGCACTCCTGGTTTGCACGGTAGGGGGCTCCTATGGCGTGCCCATCTGGATGACGGGCGTTGGGGTCCATGGGTTCTCGTCCCTCTATGGGATTATCCGGGGTGCCGTCCGTGGCCTGGCCTGTCCTGGGTTCCATGGGATCCATCGATGCGTTGTGGGCGCTTGTATCCATCGCTCCAGTGTCATGCGGTGCATCAGGTCGGCCATCCCAATCAACTGCCTTCTCTCCTCCAATTGGGTCCCTGGTAAGGTAGCAACCCATGGGCACGTTGCATACGTGTCCTCCTTGGTGATCCGAAGGGTTCCATCCTTGCTTTGGGGTGATGTCGTGGGTGGGCAGATCCTCATCGTTCTCCATGATGGGGAAAACGTCGAATGTCATCAGCGCGTCCCGCATCTCCAAGTTGATCGTTGTGTCCTCGTCAGGCATCAGGCATTGTCTTCCTGTGCCTGGTGTCGAGAACGATGCCCGGTGTTCCGACGAAACCGTATCGAGGACGGCTCCACTGGCCCGAATTTGATGGTCGGAGAGCAGCGTCACCCGACTGTCGACGTTCAAGGCGGCTTCGTAAATCCGGAGGATCACTTCGTTGCCTTCCCTGGTCCTGGCCTTGATGCTCGCGTCAACCACCGCGAGGTTGTTCTTCCTCATCGTGCTTGCCACAGCACCGACGATGCTGTACGTACGATGCGGGTATACGTAGTCAATCTTCCAGACTCGGTCCTTGTTCCCAATGACGCAGCATTGTGCGCCGCCGTCGCATACCGCGTATGTTTGCGGGGAAAAGGTCGCCAGGTTGATCAGCTGTTCGGGTACTGATTGGCGTTGGTTGGGTGCTGGTGGATCGATGGGGCTTATTGCGTCGGATGAATCACTCATCGTGATCATCTTCACGAGCCGGTTGTTGCCATTGTCCTCGTATCCTCCATAGTCGACCAGGAACTTGGCAAGTTCCGAAGCGTCAATCGAGGATAGATCTGAGCCGTTCTCGTCCTGGGAATCGGTTCCCTCGGCGGATCCTGGAGTGTACCTGGCCAGGTTCGCGTGGGTGACACCTCCATACTGTTTGTGTGGCTTGGCTTCCTCCCCTTTCTCTGGGGGCTTCACGTTGGCAGGTGGTTGGATGTCTTCCTGTTCCTTCTTGTTCTCGACACGGGTGAATCCGGATCCGTTCCGGTCATTGTTGCGGCGGGCCCAACGGAGGGAGCTGCGGAGCTTCATGATCACACGGCGGACCTTTTCGGGTAGTCCGTCGAATACCTCTTGCGAGATGAAGGTGGGATCTTCCTGTAGTTTCTTCGAGATGGCATTGATGACCATCTTGGTGTTGGATTCGTCTTGATCCTGGCTGGCTTTGGTGGTTGCCTTGAAAATCCTGCGTTTGCCGGACCTTGATCCCCGCTGGTTGTTGGCTACCGCATTGTCCCTGGTGGACTCGGAGATGAGGTACATGCAGGTGGCTCCCATCGACTGCATGTCCGGGCTTCGCTCGATGCTCCGGACCATGGTGCGTACGTTGATGTCGTCGCAACCGATGAGGTGGTTGAGGAGCGTACGACGTTGTTGCGCGTCGGAGACTTGTTGATCTGGGTTGGTAGCCAGGAAATTCACATTAGCGAATATGTCCTGGATCTCTTTCACGTAGGCTCCCAGGTCTTGTCTGCTGGGGTTGAAGTCGTGCACTCTCTTCATCAGAGAGTCGACCTCCATTCCTCTGATCCAGTCGTTGCCGTAGGTATTGAGGAGCTCATTCCAGAATAGGACACCGTCTTCGGTAAGGAGTCCTCTGGTGGCGAGTCCGTGTGCTGGGCCGCCGGCGAAGACGGAGTATAGTCCCGCGAATAGGGTCCTGACGTCGCTCGCGACCTGTTCTGGAGAGATAGTTGTTGGCACTCCTGTCTGTCGAGATGTACATGTGAGTATATGTCGAGATGTACGTGTATATGTGCATCGTTCACCCGTTATTCTCTCATATGCACTTGGACGGTATAACTACATTCGTGTCGATAGTATACTGTGATTCGTCAGAATTACAGGGGAAACGGAACACACGAAAAGGGGCAAGATTTCTGGAGGAAATTTGCAAATGACGATTTCTGAGAGAATTGGAAGATCGTCCGTCCATCCATCAATGGTACCAAGAGAATCTCGAGGTACTTCCCAACTAAACCTCAGATGACGATATCATCTGACAGACTACTGCATCACCAATGGAACGTGACATCTGGAGAGCAGAAGGACGCCTACTGACGTCGACAGGATGTCTTCATGTCACCACGTCGACATCTGTCTCCAAGTCAGAGCAGGAGGCGAAGATCCGATGACCCATGAAGATCATGGATACTGAAGGTGAACTTCAAATGGTAAGTACTCATGGAGTAGGAACCAGTACTGAACGAACGGAGTGTCGAATGCGGAGTACGCATCGAGCACGGAGTATCGTGTGGGACGAGCACACGATGTTGAGAGAGAGAGAGAGAGAGAGAATGCAGAGAAGAGCGAGAGAGCATCTCGCGTACCGACTCATAGTCGGAGACTGAATCTACGAAACAGATTGAAGCACCGAGAGCATCGGGCAAGACAACGGCGTACACCGAGAGGATCGGAGTAGCCAACTAATGAAATAGCAAACGAACGACTATCAACCAACACCATCTTTCACGATCGTAGGTTACCGTGAGCGGAACTTACCAACACGTTTATAAACGATAGATCAGGGCGAGCCCGCGGATCGGATTGTGCGAGGAAGACGAACATCATTCAAGAGCAGCAGACTGAATGAGCGAGGAAGAGGAATTGAAAGACATCCCTCTGTCCCAACTGGCTATCAAGCAAGAAGAAGGTGCGAGTGAGACTCCACCACGAGAAGAGAAGAAAGTAGCCGCAGCTACTGTCCTATCAGGCGCAGACGCAAGCGCGATCGACGAGACCGAAGAAGAACGGTCTGCAAGACGACATCGCGAGGAGAAGAGCATTCTCAAGGCGAACAAGCAAGAGGAGACTGGTGTGACGGAGAGCATTCGCACAGCCAAACAGAGTGGGAAAAGTGAGACACCACCAGGAGGAGAATTTGTGACGAAAACAATCTCCGCGCAACTACGAGCGAAAATCGAAGAATCGACAACAACGAAACAAACGGAAATCAAGGGCGCGAGCGCACCAACAACGAATCAACGAATCAACATGGCGACATCAGCCAACGTGAACAAGCGACGCATCAAGGCGCCAATGTTCAGCGGTGAACAAGAAGACTACAGCGCATGGGAGTCCCAAGCGAAGGCATACGCTTGTGCACAGAAGACGAGAGACGTGATGTTGGGCAACACCAAGGTGCCAACAGTGAGCGAGATCGCGGCAGCCGCCGGTGAAGCCAAGGAAGCGATGGAAGAGATCTACGAACTGGAATGCGACTGCTTCAGCGATCTGATCCTCATGATGGATGCAGAGAAAGGAAAAGGCAAGCAGGCCATCCAGTACATCAACCAATGCGTCTCCGACGACTACCCCGAAGGAGACGCACACGCAGCGTGGAACGTTCTCGCGGAGAAGTTCCGACCATCCAACGCGGCGACGAAGATCAAACTCAAGCGCCAATTCAACAACGAAAAGATGAAGAGAGACTCGGACCCCGACATCTACATCACGCGACTCGAAGGTTTACGACCGCGTCTCCACGATGTCAAGTACGAGATCACGGACGAGGAAATGATCATGCAAATCCTCAGCACGGTGAGCGTGGAATACAGAACTCACATCGTGAACTTCCAACACCAACTCACGTTCAATCCGGAACTGATTACCATCAACGCAATCAGAGGAGTACTCCGCACTGCATACGCCACTCACAGAGGAGGCAAGGCGTACGTCGACGACTTCCAAGATAGCAACACGAAGAGCAACGACACCGGCTTCACGAGCACCGGTAACTTCAAGGGTACTTGTCACAACTGTGGCGTGTATGGTCATAGATCCGCCGATTGTCCAGAACGCAAGAAATCGAACAACAACAACAACAACAACAAGATGAACGGAAAGCGAAACAAAGGAAGCGGCTTCAAGGGCAAGTGCAACTACTGTGGCATCTTTGGACACCGCGAGGCGGAGTGCCGAAAGAAGAAGTTCAACAAGAACAAGAAGGCCAACGAACAAGCCAACACGGCTACGGAAGGACACGACAAGAGCGGGCACGAGATGGTACTCTCGGCAAAGGACTTGCCACTCTGCATGTTGGTGTCTGACGACTACATCGAAGACTCCTTCTTCGATAACTTCGAGTGCGTCGGGAGTGACGACGAAGTACAGGACGATGAGATTGTCCCGGAATGGCTCAGCGAGGAGCCAATCATCCACGAGGTGGATTCAAGACGCGAAGTGAGCTACGAATGCTGCTTCAACGCGCACGACCTGATCGGTTCATACGGCGACGAAGCTGAGATGGACGACGAGGCCAACGATAGCGACATCGAAGAGGCCATGAGTGATGACGACGACGACACCAACGAGGACGGCGCAGATGAAGACGACGAAACGAACCGCGGCGCGGCGCCGCCTCCTCCAGCGGCAGGGAACAACAGATCGGGCATCTTCGACGAGGATGACAGCGACAAATCCGAAGACGGCAATCATCCAGACGACAGCTTTAATCCGAACGAGCGCGTCGTCTATCCAAGAGACATCGACTTCCCACCGATTGACAATCCCAATGAGTCCAACTTCCTCCATCGTCATGACACCGTCCCATATGCAACAGAAACAGCATTGGTGTTCCAGAAGCAACTCATCTTCGATGCCATAATGGAAGCAGGAATGAACCTCTTCCCAGGACACGTACAAGGAGTGCTCAGACCGATATGGGTGAACATGATGGGATCCATCCTATCCGAGAACTTCAGATCAATCGAAGAGATTCTCACCAACTCGGTCGTCATCAACCGACTGTTGGAAGCGGAAAACACGGAGACGATCCCAGAAACGGATCTGCACTACATCCTGGGAGGATGCATGCGTGTGCTCTTGCGAGAGCGATCACGCGTCCACCCATACGATCCAGCCACAGGATCACATCGGAGCAACACGATCCCATCGGACTACGCACAACTACCCAACAACATGGACGACGACGAAGATCACAATCCATACAACGAAGATGGAGTTCACGAAGACGACGATGACGACAGCTTCGACGACGAGATAGCTGCAGCAGCCGTGGAGCAGCTCCACGAACTGAGCACTAGATACAAGGACAAGGTCAACAAGAACACCTGGCTCGCCGACAGCGGAGCTTCGTGTCACATTGTCAATTCAGACGCCGCTCTATTCAACGTGCGGCACATCAAGTCCTTCGTCCAAGTGGGAGACAGCACGAAGCTGGATTCTCCCAAGATGGGATCCATTCGCTTGAAGGTCAAGCAACGAGACAACACTGGCCACATCATCCAGCTTGATGATGTGAAGTCCACACCAAAAATGGCGGTGAACCTTTTATCTATGAACAAGGCTCTGTACAACGGTTACCAGCTTGGTAGCAACGGCATTCTGATGGACATCATCAACGGATCCGGAACGAAGATCGTGTTCGATCGAGTCTTCCCCACATCCAACGGATTCATCACGGGAGTGCAGATGCATCCCATCATGCCAACTGAGGACGACAAGGCTTCCACAGCCATCGTCAAGAACCCATCCAAGGAGATCAGCGCGGTGAGCCTGCATCGAATGCTCGGCCACGCGCCACTCGAGACCATGAAGCGGACGGCCGCTCAATATGGATGGAAGATCATCGGCGAGATGCTGGTATGTCGCGACTGTGCGGTCGCGAATGCGAGAGTGAAGAACATCTCGAAGGCAACGATCCCGAGAGCGACTCGCCGTGGCGAACGTCTCTTCATTGACATTAGTTACACTAAACACATAAGCTTCGGAGATAAATGGTACTGGACCTTGATCGTGGACGACTGCACTGATCACTGCTGGAGTTTCTTTCTCAAGAACAAAAGTGACCAACCAGGATACATCAAACGATTCGTCCAGACGATCAAATCACAGACTGGTGATCAACAAATCATCTTCCGAGGAGACAACAGCAGAGAGAACAAGTTCACGCAGGATACTCTCATCGATGCAGGACTCAATGTGAAATTCGAATTCACGGCATCGAACACACCGCAACAGAACGGTAGAGTAGAACGCAAGTTCGCGTACCTCTACACCAAGATCCGCTCCATGCTCAATGGAGCAGAACTCGACGAAGAGTATAGGCATGGCCTGTGGGCAGCAGCTGCTAGCACTGCCACCGCCATCGCCAACATCACCGTAGCGAAGAATCAGAAGGAGTCACCACATCGAAAATTCTTCGGCAGCGATCCACCATACGCGGATGCACTCCGCACTTTCGGAGAGGTGGGTGTTGTGAAGACTACCTACGGCGGGATCACCGCTAAACTCAAGAATAGAGGAGAAGAGATGGTGTTCATCGGATATACACACCAACATGCATCAGGGGTCTACAACATGTACAGACCATCGACCAAGTCACTCATCTGCTCACGCGACATCAAGTGGCTCAACCAATCATACGGACAGTTCCGTGGCTGGGCACCAGCACCGAACATATCCAACAAAGCAGGAACGACAGATGCAGAAGGCTTCACAACCATCGGACGGAAGGGAACAACACCGAAGACGGCAACGCATCGAACATCAGAAGCGAAGAGAGTATCTTTCGCTGACAGCAACAGCTACTACATCCTATCGGATAGCGACGATGAGGATGATGAGGAGGATGGAATAGTAACTCAATCAGTCCATGACGACGAGGAAGATCGGAGCGAATCCAATCATGAGGATGACGAGATCACACCATCCAGCGACGAAGCCGACGATGACACAGGCGTTACTCCTCCGAACACACCAGCGAGGTCTACACATGAGATACCATCCAGACCTCCGCCAAGCAAACCAAACAAGCGTGACGTGGCTAGAAAGGAGAGAATCCGACGTCACGAAGCACGAGGCAGGAAGGGAGAAGCTAATCCCAAGCCAACTACAGGGAAGAGCATTCCTAGAGCTCTGCGTGAGCTCGCAGACTTCAATGAACGAGGACAAAAGGAGGAAGGATATGAGAGCAAGTCATCATCCAATGAAGACAGTGACGAACTGAGTGATGAGATAACTGATGAATCCAACAACGAAACCACAGATGACGAAGCCATTGCAGATGAAGACGAAGAAATCGAGATCACTCATCACAACACAACAGGACTATACGGGATGAATGCAATCATCACCGAGTCACCAGCGATCGACATCGGACTGTCGATGCAGGACGAGAACAAGGAACAAGAGAAGCACATCGAACCAACAACATTTGATGGAGCCTTCAATCACCCAGATCCCATCCATCGAAAGGGATATCGAGCAGCCATCAAGAAGGAGTTTGATTCCATGGATACACGCAAGGTGTACAGCAAGATCAAACGAGACGCCATCCCACACGGCCGCAGATGCTGCAAATGCAAATGGGTCTTCAAGTTGAAACGCGACGGCACACATCGAGCACGACTCGTTGCATGTGGCTATTCACAAATCGCAGGAGTGGACTTCCAAGAGCACTACTCACCCGTCATCCATGACGTGACCTATCGAGTCATGATGGTGATCATGCTGATCAAGAAGATGGACTGCGCACTTGTCGATGTCGTAACGGCATTCCTACACGGAGACCTCGACGAGGAGATCTACATGAACTGTCCCAATGGGATGGATCATCAAGCAGACGAAGCCCTGACCCTACATAAGCCAATCTACGGACTTGTGCAGAGCGCCAGGCAATGGTTCAAGATGTTGGTGTCGACCCTCAAGAACATCAACTTCGAACAGAGCGCAGCAGACCCGTGCCTGTTCTACAGGAAGACGAACGAAGGAAGCATGATCGTGGCCATCTACGTGGACGACTGCTTCTGCTGTGGAGACTCCAAGGCACTGGAGACATTCCTGAAGGACATCCAAGGCAGCAAGTTCAAGGTGACAATCGAGCGCGGACTCGGAGACTACCTCAGCTGCAACATCGAACTGAACCATGACAAAACTAAAGCGACATTGCGTCAACCACATCTCATCCGACATCTCATCGAAGAGTTCAGAACCAAGGTTGAGAAGATGCAACGCTACGTGACACCGGGAACCCCGGGTCAAATCATCGTGCGACCATCCGAAGATAACGGACTGCAGAAGGTCGGAGCGGAAGAACATGCCGAATACCGTCGAGGCGTCGGTATGCTACTCTTCCTCATCAAGCACTCGCGACCAGATATCGCGAACCCTGTGAGGGAACTCTCCAAGGTATTGATCGGGCCCACCAAGGCCGCAATGAAGGAGATGTATCGGATCATCAAGTATGTGATTGATACAAAGGACTATGGATTGAAGATCCATCCAGCACGTCCAGATGACGACGGCTGGGACATGGAGCTCTTCTGCGATAGCGAATATGCAGGAGACAAGAACACGAGAATCAGCGTAGGAGGGTTCATCCTATACCTGTGCAAGGTACCAATCCTTTGGCGATCCAAGGCACAGAAAGCCATCACACTCAGCTCATCCGAAGCAGAATACGTTGCCCTTTCCGAAGCGGCAAAGGAGATCTTCTTCGTCGTGCAGCTACTCGAAAGTGTGGGCGTCCCAGTGAAGACACCGATCAAGGTCCGCGTGGACAACATCGGAGCGATCTTCATGGCCAAGAACCCATCAACATCCCAACGATCGCGGCACATCGACGTGCACCATCACTACGTGAGGAACATGGTAATCAACAAAACCATCGAAATCATTTTCGTCAAATCCGAGCAGAACACAAGCGACGGATTCACCAAGAACATCAAGGCCGACTTGCAACGCGAACATGAGAAGTCGTACCTTGACACATCGAGAACATTCGAATGACCGAATGCACACAGGAAGGGTGTCGAGATGTACATGTGAGTATATGTCAAGATGTACGTGTATATGTGCATCGTTCACCCGTTATTCTCTCATATGCACTTGGACGGTATAACTACATTCGTGTCGATAGTATACTGTGATTCGTCAGAATCACAGGGGAAACGGAACACACGAAAAGGGGCAAGATTTCTGGAGGAAATTTGCAAATGACGATTTCTGAGAGAATTGGAAGATCGTCCGTCCATCCATCAATGGTACCAAGAGAATCTCGAGGTACTTCCCAACTAAACCTCAGATGACGATATCATCTGACAGACTGCTGCATCACCAATGGAACATGACATCTGGAGAGCAGAAGGACGACAACTGACGTCGACAGGATGTCATCGTGTCACCACGTCGACATCTGTCTCCAAGTCAGAGCAGAAGGCAAAGATCCGATGAACGAAGAGGATCAGCATCATGGATACTGAAGGTGAACTTCAAATGGTAAGTACTCATGGAGTAGGAACCAGTACTGAACGAACGGAGTGTCGAATGCGGAGTACGCATCAAACACGGAGTATCGTGTAGGACGAAGCACGCGATACCGAGAGAGAGAGAATGCAGAGAAGAGCGAGAGAGCATCTCGCGTACCGACTCATAGTCGGAGACCAAATCTACGAAACAGATTGAAGCGCCGAGAGCATCGGGCAAGACAACGTGCGTACACCGAGAGGATCGGAGTAACCAACTAATGAAATAGCAAACGAACGACTATCAACCAACGCCATCTTCCACGATCGTAGGTTACCGTGAGCGGAACTTGCCAACATCCGTGCCTCCTTTGAGTGCCACAAATCAGCTTGCTATACGTGTTTTAGATCTGACAGCAGCTTGCCCGATGTACCTGATACTACCAGGATGTTGCACGCTAATGGGCGCAGTGCCCCCCAGGTGCCAGCAGTCGCTTCAATTCACCTGGTTCCACCACTCGCGTTTTCGTCCAGCGTATACCTGCCTTCCGGTGTCGTTAGACTCACTTGTGTGATATTGCTATCAGCACAATGCTAGCTTTACGGGTTGCTTCCGCGGTATTCCTACCGATCACGTTTCTTCCCCAGTCAAGGGCAGACGCTAGTCTGGTTAGCAGTTATCTCTGCGTCCCGTAGGACGTTAACCGATCGCAAGTACGGCTTAGACTTAGTGTTAACGACTGACCTGGTCGCGACAACTCACGATGAGACTGCCGATAGGTTTCAGAGGGCCTTTACGCTCCAAGTTTTTACGTGTGTCTTGCTTCACGGGCTTTCACCTTTGTCGATGCTGACCAGGCCAAGTGTTTACGTGTGACTTGCTTCACGGGCTTTTATTCCTTTGTCTTGTAGCTGACCAGCTATCGTAAGTATCGCAGTGGTGCGGAACTTGGTTGTTTTTAGGGAAGAATTACTCCACCTGCGATATTCGCAACAGTGGGTGAGCCTTTCTGCACTTTAGCAGGGCAAAGCGGGTGTGGCCGCACGTAGCAATCTGCACACACGAGCAATTTGTCCGTCGTCACGGACGCGTTGGGCCTTTCTTGGGCCAGAATCAAAGGAAGGGGACAGCGTGATGTCACCAAGGCAGCACAGCACTTCAGAATTCGTTCATACGCTCCGATAGAGACTGCGACTGTTAATCTGATAATCAGCAATTTCACACAGGACAGGGCACCAAACACTGCACTTACTTCTCCGCCAGGGTGATCAAGCCATCAAGGGAAGCCAGAATGTTTGGTGGTATTCGTTGTTGCTAAGTTAGTGTGTCAATTGATGATTGAGTTTGGAATTGTGAGCACAAGATCTCACTCATCCTAATCTGATGCATTCATGCACCATTCTACGATCTTGGCTGATTCATCATCAGGTCTTCCTACTGATCTGCTCGATGTCTTCGTGTTACATCGTGCATATTTCCTACTTTGTTGCCCAAGGATGTTGTCTGCTTTGCGCAGTAACTTGTGTTATTTCTCCTCTTGGGTCTTTCTACATCTCTGTCTGATCTTGTCTAATCTTGTCTGGTCTTGGCTGGTCTTGGAATCTTGTAGGATTCATATATCCCAACCGTCGACGTCAGCAGATTGCTTGCATCATCCCTGACATCACAAGACTATTTCCTAATTGTTGTTACCACGTGCTCACTGATGCACCTGGCGTCACTAGACAAGTCAGCATACCATGACTATCACTTATTCTTGATTCCTCGGATCCCAGCGACGATCCTCTGACGTCATTCTCTGATGTCAGTGCCTACGTCATATCTGATGACAATAGAACCCGAACACCATTTGCATCATCAAGATTCATTCGACTATACTATCAATTGAGTCGAATCACGTTCCAGTCATGTGTGATGTTAGCCTAAATTTCGATCTAGATGTTGACAAGACGAGTAAAGCAACGCCCTCACCATGGTGCCGAAGGTCTTGTTCAACCGTTCCACTTTTCCATTCATCCACCTGCAATCCGCTCCAGTAGGTTCAACGTTGTACCCACACTCCTGGACCATGGTACCAAAATGACTGGACCTGGCCAGTTCACCGCCCAAGTCGACACGAACCGCACGATAGCCTTCGCAGAGCCCAAAAGTAGTCAGGGTCTGCCGTACAGCCATGATGGGCAGGGATTTGTCCTTGGTAAGAAATACCCACACATAGCATGTACACGCATCGACCACAAGAAGGTACGCGCAAAACCCATCGACGGAGTGGATGACTCGTTGAGCGCCTTGTGACATCTTGCGCTGGCCGTACGCATCGTCAGTGGCCCTCATGAACCCAAAATCGACGTGGAACCTAGTGCCAGCGACGTTGGCTGTGGCCGTGTCATTGGGGCCGCGTGTGGCGTGTTGATATCCTGCCTTGCTGCACGTGTCACAGTGTCGAAGTGGGTGAATGTGCCGTGTAACAGACGCCAGAATACCAGTGGAGCACTTGGAAAGCTTTTGCAGCTGTGCCATGCCCACATGTCCAAGTCGTAGATGCCAAAGTTCCGACAGGAGCGTAGGCAATGCCTGTCTCAAGGTCATGGCTTGTGGACGAACGCCTCCAAAGAAGTACAGACCGTTGCGAATGTACAGCGGCACACGAAGATTGTTATCCGGAGACTTGAAGACGATGTGAGCACTGTGCTGGGTGGATTCAATGCCGAAGCTGGTGTATGGGTTGTCACGTTGTCTGATGATGGATTGTGGCGACACAAGCGTGTCAGCCAGTCGTGGGCACAGAAGAGTGTGCACCGAAAGATGCGCGCCGTCGCTGCAGGATAGCCGCATGTACCCTTCTCCCGGGCACTCCATAGCAGGCGAATGTCAGGAATCGGGGGTACGACTTTGTCAAGATACCCATGATTGCCGCACCTCCCAAAATTATCAATCACGACTGAAGTCAACTCTTGTTGATCACACCTTTGAGTCCTATTCATCACACCCGTGACTCAAGACGAACGTGACTGATCTCAGTCTTGACAAGAAAACAAGCCTGTCCTCCTCTAACAAGAAAAACCATGACGACGCAAAAACAGGATGTCCCAACATCGAACATGACATCGCGACAATCCAAACAACGACGTCACAGGAGAAACATCGATGACCAGCAGGTCTGTGATCACCCCATCAGGAGAACCGAAACACGTGCCACTCGCGGACTAGAACAATTCAGAAAGGGCATCAAGCTTGACACCAATCGTAAGAAAAGGTGTCAAGAGATCAAGGACGAAACCTGTGACGAGATGGATGCATGACTGCGGAAATGTGCCGCATGAATGTTGAGCGAAATGAAACTACTGAAATATATGAAGTGCATGAAGAGATGCATGATGAGATGTACATGAAGTACATGCTGCATGACATGATGAACACAGCAGTATCTCACGATGTTACTGTGGATTATACATGCTATGGCAAATGGAATTGAAAGAGATGAAGATGTTATGCTCACAGTTCTGAGAATGCAACAACAGGAATAGGTAATCAGATATAACTAATAAGG
The DNA here is from genome assembly GCA_026770025.1 of Craspedostauros australis. NCBI lineage: Eukaryota > Bacillariophyta > Bacillariophyceae > Mastogloiales > Achnanthaceae > Craspedostauros > Craspedostauros australis. The sequence continues at coordinate 25,342 of JAMXDE010000025.1, forward strand.
CTGGGTTACCCCGGATTTCCAACACGTTTCGAAACGTTATGATTGAAATCCAACGTTTCCATCACCACCAACACTAGCCAACATCACCATCGTCGACATGACCATCAACCACACCGAAGACTATCGCAAGTAATGGTCCCCTGTGTCGAGAGAAAGGAGAGCAGGACGCTCTGGAGCACGGTGCTCCTTGCCAATGGACGCCAAGAACGGCACGGCAACCCCCACACGAGCGACGACGTCGAGATGATGATGATGATCGAATCGAGTGCCCCCGCGAGTCCACCAGCAGAGTGGAGACCGCAGCTGAGGTAAGCGCAAGCACTGCATGTACTACTGGAAGCAAGGAGGCGCTCGACACACGCATTGGAAGAACTGTCCATGGTCATGGGACCATGAAGTCGAGGAAGGCACGGAGACCTTTACGGCTAGGTTGGAGCACGAGAGCAAGCTGCACGCAAGAATAGATTTGGACGCAGCAGACCACGCTCTCGGACGCATCAGACTCAGCAGACTGCGCCATGAAGGCGAGATAGCTGAAGGAGCTCAATGAGATGCAATCGAGGAAGCGGTGAGAGCTTCCTACCTACCCCTGCAAGGCGCAGAGCTGCCTCGGAACCACTCGGTCGATATTAAAGCCGAGATGGATGAGGAGCAATGCAGATAGCTAATGTTGATCGTCCGTGCACGTGGCACGCGCGAGGTAATCCATCACAAGCATTCAGGAAGGAAGGATATGATAAAGAATGAAAAAGATATTCGCAGGCATGGGCATGGCCCATGGTCGCGAGCACATCGCAAGTGACATGAGGAGCAGCAATGGAAAGCATCGAGATGATCACGTGGCACTGTTGGCCATCGTGTGATACAGGCTCGAGTGCTGGCCGCGATTCCTACTGCGGTATGATCGAGGAGGTAAGGATGTAACCTACCAGCCATGAATTGGCGACAACAATAAAAATAGCAACACAGGAAGTGTGTGCTTCGATGAGAAGGGACAGTGCTGCAACAAGGCGGACGGGAGGTCCGACCGCGCTTCGATCCCACGCTCGAGACGAAAACCGAGGAACAGGAGTTATCCTCACATCGGGGAAGACGACGAATCGGAACATCCGCGCAGCTATGAGCCTCATCTACGATCGCCACCGTACCCAAAACGGTTATAAGCGCGCACGAGGCAACAGTAGTGAGAGAGAGAGATGATGCTGACTACGGATCGATCGGTTTGGGACCAACTGTCCTCACCGTGATGCCCACGACAGTGAGATGACGGATCAAGGCTCGCCAACAACGAAAGGCAAAGGCAAGAATAGCGGTGATGCCAAGAGGCAGAGCAACCGCGATGACAAACAAAGGCCGCGATGCAGGAGGCTGAGTCGACCAACGTCGCGATTGACAGGATGAATGACATCGCTCTCATCATTGACGAGTTGATGTGCGCGGCCATCAACAAAAACGCGGCCGACATCAAAAATGTGACCAACACGAAATTTGTGGTCACCACCGAAATCGCGAACAACAAAAACGCGGTCGACATCAAAAATGTGACCATCAGAAACCACGCGATGATGCGCAATGACCAACGCGAAATTCGTGGTCATCACCGAAATCGCGAACAACAAAACAATAATGTGACCACGGGAAACTACACGATGGATACTCGTGACAACTGACAATGATGATGTCTCCGACTTTGACAGCGGAACACCATTCAACGACTACGAGTGGACCAGGGAGGAGACAGCCGAGTACACTTTGGGAGTGCATGGCTACTACAGGTCTGCGATCGACCACGAAGAGTTGATCAACCGAGAACTCTCTCCATCCAAGAATAAAGAGAAAGGCGGCCGCACTCACGACAACGAGGAGGATACCAATTACGACGAAGGCGTAACAACCGAAGCGGACACAGATGAGAACGAAATAGAAATAAATGGAGTGAACGCGGACGAGGAGATTGACCGCACCATCCAAGTGCCGGTACATAATCTCACCTCAATTCGGAGCTTCCTCGACAGGAAGATCAATGAGGCGTCGCGCTGGGACATGAACAGCGCATGATGCCCGTTGCGCCTTAAGCGCAGACCATTGAATGCATGGTACATGGACTGCCCAGAGATCATATTCTCCATTCAGATTCTGGACGGGCCAAGAGGAGCAATCCTGTGGACCAAAGCGGAAAGGGAGGAGTGCAGAGGACTGCTCATGGACGCAGATCCGATCTGCCTCTCTGTTCGATAACCATTGAGCAACATGATGTTTGCCAATGATGTGTACTTTGAATCTTCGACGATCTACTATGATGCGATCGATGACTTCGAAAGTTGACCGTGCAGGTGCGTGCACTCACGCGCGTTGCACTAGATGATGCATGAGATTGGCGTGCGGAGCACACTCAATGTGGCTCGCAACGCATACGCAATCAACGACATGCTGGAAAACAATAACGCCGCCCCGATCTAACAGATGCTGATTGGATACATGGGTCGCACGCAAGCGGTATGCACCGCATGATGAATCTGGCAACGACCAGAATCCTAATCATGAGAGACATGACATGGATGGATCAGTCAAATGGGCGATTCGAGAGTATTAAGAACGCCAACAGGTCAGTACTGATAGACCTGGGAAATGACGACTCTACATTGGGGGACGGTTCCCCAGATAGAAGAGTGACTTGGGAGCGACGATCGGATACCATCCGAAGCATGGAGACCGACGACGCTGATCAGAGCAGAAGAGCCGGAGAAGATACAGATACAGAAGACGCTGCTCGCGGGCAAGATGACTTGCTCCCTACCCAAGGGGACAATGAATCGTACGATAACGACGACGATGAATCCGGAAGGGACGATGAGACGAGACGAGACGATACGGTCGAAAACGAACCAAACACGGTCCCAATCGCAGAACCTGTTGCGCGCATGCCGAGGATGCTGAGTGCTCTCGCGGGGTACAATAATACACCCATCTGAAGGAAGAGCGAGAACTTGGATCAAGTGGAGAATCAGAATCAGAAGGATGATGAGGGTTATGAGACCACCCAAGAGATGACTACCACACTACTGGCGACAGGAGGACCCAACCATCATATTGATGGGTCAACATTCAACAGAGATATCACAGGCATGATGATTGGCACCACTCATGAGAGGATGAGCTTGGGTGACTTCATCACTGTGAACCAAGCATTGAACTATCAACATAACAGAGAGGGATCCGAGCAAGCAAATGACGCAATGATGCTGGATCCAACCACAATTGACGAATGACGGAGTCATATGGATTCCAAGAAGAGCAATGAATGGCGGGACGCCATGATGGAACGGTTCAGTAATATGGCCACAGCATGAGCATGGCAGATGATCAAGAGGAACCGGACGCCGAATGATCGGCGAGATACCACAAGCACAGATATGAGATCGGTGTGCGATGAGAATGAAATCGACGAGAGAGGCTCGGATCTGGAGAGGACACAGCTATGAGAGCAAAAGCCACGGAAGGCAGACTCTAGATACAGTGAGTCAAGACGCATCGATATGCAATCAATGAGAGAGACGCGGGCATGTCGGATGAAGAATCGAATGACAGAGCCGGAAGGGAGGAGCCTCAGATGAATGGAGGATGAATGGCAGGAGGCCACCAACAACTCCCATGACGAAGAAGCTGCAGCAGAATGAATCGATGCTATCCAGAAGAGGATGAAGGCGATCGACAACGCGGTTGCAAGGCAACACGACGACAGAGCTGGCAGCTGACCACAATATACCAATACCCAATGAGGGTGACGAACGAAGCATCAGAATCAGGAGATGACGATGGCTACGCAACTGCACAGGAAACATTGGACAGCACCACTATCAACCTTGAGACAGAATTTCTACATGGAGATCTCGAAGAGGAGGTCTACATGCTTTGCCGGAAGGCCATGGAGCATGGTGAGAGCGAATGACTGTTACTCAAGAAGACGATCAACGGACTCGTGCAAAGGGCAAGACAATGGAAGAAGCTGGTCGACATCCTACTCAAATTGGGATTTGGACCAAGCCGAGTTGATCCATGCCTTCTGATTCGGAATCAAAGAAGGGAGACTGCTATTGATCAGAACCCATGTCGACGACTGCCTATGCATCAAGGATGAACAGCAATTGAAGAAACTCATGGAAGATATCAAAGCAGAGCGGTTCGGTATCAAGGTGGAAGATGATCTGGAAGACTACATCAGCTGCAAGATCGTATCCAACCACGACGTGATGCAACTGCAATGGTACGGTACACCAGGAACACCAGGGCAAAGCATCCAAGAAGGATAGCGATTCGCCCAAGGTGGACAGAGACCGACACAGCAGATACCGAAGTGGAGTAGGTATGCTGCTATATCAAATGAAGCACTTTCGACCCGACATCGCCAATGCAACGCGAGATCTGACCAAGATGTTGGATGGAGCCAACAGCTGCAGCATACAAGGAAATGCTGAGGATCATGAAGTACATGTCGGACAGGAAAGAATATGGACTGCGGATGAAGCCAAGTCCATTGGAGAACGATGCATGAAAGATTGTGATCTACACCAACAACGAATTCGGTGGTGACAAGGACAATCGCATCAGCATGGGAGGACATATCGTCCTACTACAAGGAGTGCCGATCATCTGGAGATCGAGGGCACAGCACAGTGTGACACTCAGCTCAACGGAGGCAGAGCACGTCGCACTATCGGAGGCTGGAAATGAGATCCGCTTCCAGACTCAGCTGATGAACAACATCGGGTTGAGGACACAAGGGCCACATCATCTGATTGCGGTTAGCAATGGATTGATGACGATGGTGAGAGAGAGGGAAGTAAAGGTGAAGAAAGAGAGAGAAGTAAAGGTGATAAGAAAGAGAGAGAGAGAGAAGTAATGGTGATGAGAGTCAAGGGAGTATGAAGTCAGAATGATATGTTGTCGATGCGACAATGGAAGGGTGTTAGGAATCGAGGGTACGACTTTGTCAAGATACCCATGATTGCCGCACCTCCCAAAATTATCAATCACGACTGAAATCAACTCCTGTTGATCACACCTTTGAGTCTTGTTGATCATAACCGTGACTCAAGACAAACGTGACTGATCTCAGTCTTGACAAGAAAACAAGCCTGTCCTCCTCTAACAAGAAAAACCATGACGACGCAAAAACAGGATGTCCCAACATCGAACATGACATCGCGACAATCCAAACAACGACGTCACAGGAGAAACATCGATGACCAGCAGGTCTGTGATCACCCCATCTGGAGAACCGAAACACGTGCCACCTGCGGACTAGAACAATTCAGAAAGGGCATCAAGCTTGACACCAATCGTAAGAAAAGGTGTCAAGAGATCAAGGACGAAACCTGTGACGAGATGGATGCATGACTGCGGAAATGTGCCGCATGAATGTTGAGCGAAATGAAACTACTGAAATATATGAAGTGCATGAAGAGATGCATGGTGAGATGTACATGAAGTACATGCTGCATGACATGATGAACACAGCAGTATCTCACGATGTTACTGTGGATTATACATGCTATGGCAAATGGAATTGGAAGAGCTGAAGATGTTATGCTCACAGTTCTGAGAATGCAACAACAGGAATAGGTAACCAGATATAACTAATAAGGCTGGGTTACCCCGGATTTCCAACACGTACGCTCGTCATCGCTGCTGTTTTCGCCGTCATCGCTCGTCGAATCACGTCCATGATGGACAAGAGCGACAGCCCTGGCAACTGTGCTTGCACGCTCGCTGGAGTAGACCTCCTTGTACGTCTTGAGAACCTTCGCAGCAAGGTCAGGTTCGGACTCGCGGAGCTCTGCGAAACGCAGATCACGTGCCCATGGAAGGCAGCTGCGCGCATGGTGTCCCTTGCGGTGGCACGCGGAACAGAATGCATCCTTGTCTGGTTGGTAGAACTCGGATCGCTTGCGCTCGCCACGCTTACCATCTGTCAGGAATCGGGGGTACGACTTTGCAAAGATACCTTATTCTACCGCAGCTCCCATGAGGACTGACTGGAACCGGAATGGTATTATGTGCAAAGATACCCATGATTGCCGCAACCCCAATAGCATCTCCCAGACAAACCGCAACCCAGCAATCGATCAGTTGCACTCGGACAGCCCAATGGCCTTACCTGTCTTATGTGACATCCAAGCACCTTCATCCAGTGGCCTACTCGGTCATGTCCCGATAACGGTCGGGAACCGAGAGATCTATGACGATGGCAACACACCAGCCCATGAGTGAATCGAATGAGCGCGACAACCAATACATCTGAACAAGTCGACGCGTCCCTGAGAACCTAATGTGAGAAAGCGAAACAGAGGCGATCCCTATTCACCCAAGACCACGATCCAGATGACAATAAGTTCCAAACATCCAAAGGCAATCATCGAGATGACCGAAGGAAGGAACTGAAATGACATGAACTGAAGTGGGACCAGTGAGGTGACATGAGACCCAAGGAGAGGTACCCGCAGGTCTACGAGTATGAACTTGACGAATGTAGGTGCTCTCCAATATCAAGCCAAGCAGGCGATGAGCCACCATGAACGCAAGATGAAGATGCAGATGAAAGAAGCCATGCCCAAGAGTGCAACCTTGGGTGGCTACTGCAGACCATGCTTGCTGCAGAATTGGAATCGAAAGGAGATGAGCATGTTGTGCTCACAGTTCTAAAACGGTACAGACTGATAACAGATTAGTCTACTACTATAACTCCGGATTTCCAACATGTTTCGAAACGTTACGATTGAAATCCAACGTTTCCATCACCCACCAACACAGCAACAAACACCACCACCACCACGCCACCATGAGTTCCTATCTTCGCAAGAGCGACCGTGTTGTCATCTTCGATGGCAAGCGATCCAGCTGGACAGGTTGGAGCATCAAGTTCCTAGCTCGCGCCGCAAGCAAGGGTCTCGAGGACTTGTATCTCATGGATCTAGACAAGGTGGAGGTGAAGCCAGCTCCCTTCGGCCCCAGCGCCCTCATCTCCGATGTGAAGATCGAAGAGGGTGAGTCTATCGCGAAGAAGATAGCCTCGATGACTGCTGAGGAGAAGGAGGTATACAAGAATGGGCTGGCCAAGTGCGCGTTTGAAGAACTGACCATGGCGATCAACCATGAAACTACGGAAGGCGATGTCGCCTTCATGGCTGTGGTGGGAACCAAGGGCGGGCCCACTGAGAGTGGAGACCCACGCAAGGCGTGGAAGGCCCTTGAACGCATCTACGAGCAACGCACTGCGCCTGTCAAGGCAAAGTTGTTGGCTCAACTCAACGGGATGCGGTTGAAGAAAGGCGAGCACCCAGACACGTTCCTAACCGAGATGGAAGTGCTGCGTAATCGCCTCGGTAGTACTGGTATCAAGATAGATATGCAACAGTACCACATGCTCGTACTCAACGTCCTCGGAAGGGAATACGAGACGGACGTCAAGCTCTTGGAGCTCAAGTTCGACGGTATGGAAGATACCATGACCCTCGAAGACATCCGCGAGGCTGTCAGCGCCACCTACAACGGCCGACACCTCAAGCTCGGCGGCAACAGACGTGAGAGCAACAGTAACAAGATAGAGACTGCATTCGCTGCAGTAGGAGGCTTCAAAGGCCACTGCCGTAACTGTGGCGCCTACGGCCACAAGAAGGTAGACTGCCGCTCTGCCCCCAAGAAAGGCAACGGTAAGAACAAAAAGAATGGCCAAGGAGACAACAACAGCAAGCCCAAGTTCAATGGGGAGTGTAAGTACTGCGGTAAGAGGGGACACAAGATCCTACAGTGCTTCAAGCTGAAGGCAGCCATGAAAGAGGCAGACTCGGCCAATGTGGCGACTGATGGGATGGAGGGAAATAACGACGTGGCTCTTGTGATGACAGACGAGTTAATTTGTGTGCCCACCTCAGGAAACACGAACGAATTGGAAAATGTGACCAACTTATCTGTGAACACAGACGAGGGAAAAACACGCGACACCGGAAGCAACAATCAATCCGACTCCAACGTAATGGAGGACGTCGCCTTTGCAGCCATCGTCGAACAGACTGACACATCTCCCATTGTTTCCCTGAGACCACACAACGTCAACAACAAGATGAGCAACTCCAACCCAGGACAAGAGTCCTACTACGATGCAAGCCTCACCAACGAAGGGGCCACTGACACCGAGGACGCCGATGATGACATGGGCGAAGGCAACCAACGCGGCGCAGCCCGCCTCCCCGTCTACAACTTTGCCCCCGAGCGCTCCTATGTAGACGGCAGGATCGAAGAGTCTTCACGACTCCTCACCAACACGGCTTGGTGCCCATTGTGCCTCAAGCATGGTCCGCTATACGCATGGTGTGTGGAATGCGCCGAAGTCCCCTTTTTCATCCAGCTCGCGAACGAGCCACGCGGTGATATACCGGCCAACGACGCAGAACGTGCGGAGCGACGCGCCTTTCTCGCAAGAGCTGGGTCTCTCCGCTGTGCTGTCCGAGCATCGTTGAGCAACGTGCTTACGGCCAACGACGTGCGATCTGAACTCGCCTTGTTGTGCCATGACGCAGTTGCAACCTACACGGGCGCATACCCTCCACAAGTCGAAGCGCGATCGGTGTACTTCCAACTCCACGAGATCGGGATGTTCAACGTGATCAGCGTCTGTCGCAATCCATGCAACATCAACAACAGCCTGGAGTTTCACCACTTGAACCCGTTCCCCCGCGACCTGATCTCGCACATGACCCTCCACGCTACGCATTCCATCCTCTGGATGCATCACGATAGCGACAAAGGGGTCCGAGACTCGAAGCCAGAACTCTCGGTGTTGCCACTCTACATGGAACACGACGAGCGCCACGAGGTGGCTCTGGTGATCGGGAACGTGAACGACGTCGACGCGAAGAGATCCGCCATCGCACCAGACCACTACGAAAGCAACACCTGGCTGGGCGATTCAGGCGCATCGTGCCATCTCACCAACTGTGACAAGGGGATGACCAACGTCCAAGTCTCCGACCAATCGGTGAAGATCGGAAGCGGACGCTTCCTCAAGGCAACCAAGGTGGGGGACAAGCGCATGACCGTCATGCAGAAGAATGGAAAGACATCCATCGTTGTGCTCAAGTCAGTGAAGTACGTGCCGAAGCTGTGGGTGAACCTACTGAGCATTAACAAAGCTCTCAAGAATGGTTTCGATATTAGCAACCGTGGCATCGTGATCAGCCTGAAGAAAGGCAATGTCCGCATCAGCTTCGACCGCATCATGGCAACTCATAGCGGCTTCGTTTGCGGAGTGACCATGGTGAACAACGCCAAGGCCGACGACCAAGCTCATGTTGGTGTGTCAACCGACGCACCAGTCGACATCAACACAATTCATAAAATGTTAGGCCATGTTGACACGTACACCATCTCTCGAACAGCAGGGAGGTACGGCTGGAACGTGACAGGAAAACTGAATGTGTGTGTTGACTGCGCGATTGGGAAATCGCGACAGAGACCGATGTCGAAAGCGACTCAACAACGAGCGAAATGAGTCGGGGATCGACTGTTCATGGACACATCAAGCGTTCAGACGCACAGCCTGGGAAGGGGCAAATACTGGCTTCTTGTGATCGATGATTACAGCGACTACTGCTGGAGTTACTTCGTCACAGAGAAAAGCGACGTGGGGTCGAAGATGCTCTTGTTGTTCCAATGTCTCCAAGCGAATCAGCGAGTAACGGTTCAAAATGTCAGATGTGACAATGCAGGAGAGAATCGTTCCACAGAGAAACTCTTACTTAACAAGGGATTCGCCCCAACCTTCGAGTACACTGCCGCATCAACCCCGCAACAGAATGGTCGCGTCGAAAGGAAATTCGCGACACTCTACGGCAAAGTACGCGCCATGCTGAACCAAACCCACCTACCAAGACCAACACGAGGCAAGCTGTGGGCAGAGGCTGCTCACACAGCGACACAGCTGGAGAACATCATTGGCACGAAGTCAAGGGAGCCAGCGTGTGTACTCTTAAACGGAAAAATCCCGAAGTATGCAAACGACCTGCGTGTGTTCGGTGAAATGGGGATGGTACACATCGGTGGGCAGGCTATCAAGGCGAAGCTAGACGATCGCTCCAAACCTGCCATGTTCGTGGGATACGGACAGTCGCACGCGAAAGGAGTGTACCGCATGATGAACCTTGCCACCTCGAGAATCCTTATGACTCGAGACGTGACATGGTTGAATAAGTCGTATGGAGAGTTCAAGGGTATCAAAGGTGCCAACAGATCCAGAGTGATGAACACAGACGACGACTCCTCATCAAGAGAATCATCTCCAGAGAGAGGAGTGACTTGGCTTCGTCAATCAGATACTATGAGCGATATAGAGACCGATGACGATGACCAGCGCAGCAGAGCCGGAGAACAACAAGATACAGAAGACGCAATGCCAGAACAGGATGACCTGCTACCCGTCTAAGAGAATAAGGAATTGCACGATGACGACGGCGATGAATCCGGAAGGGACGACGACGAAAGGAGTGAAGAAGGAACGGTAGCAGAAGAACCGCCCTCAACTCCAGTCGCAACACCTGTTGCGTACGTACCGAAGATGGTCAGAGATCTCGCAGGGTATAACAACTCACCCGTTCCTAAAGAGGACAGAGACTACGGATCTAGCGAGGCTTCCGAGTCCGACGATGAGAGGCAAGAGACTGCTCAAGAGACAGAAGCCGAGACAACGGGAACAGGGGAACCCAGCTTCCACACAGACGGGTCGATGTTCAATAGAGACGTCGCAGGCATGATGATTGACACCACTCACGGAAAGATGAGGCTAGATGACTTCATCGCTGCGAGCCAAGCAACGAACGATCGATTCAGACCCGAGCAAGCAAGCGTAGCAATGATGCTAGACCCTACCACCTTCGCAGAATGCTGGGATCATGCAGATCCCGAGAAGAGAAAGAAGTGGCGAGAGGCCATCAACAAGGAGTTCAATGATATGACCAGAAGAGGAGTATGGGAGAAGATCAAGAGGAACCGAATGCCGAGGGATCGGCGATGCGTGAAGACCAAGTGGGTATTCAAGGAGAAGAGGAACGGAGTCTTCCGGGCTAGACTCGTCGCCTGCGGCTACTCGCAGATCGCAGGAGTGGACTTCTCAGCACACCACGCACCAGTGATTCATGACGCAACCTATCGCATCATGCTCACTATGAAGATGCTGCTGCACATGGATAGCATCATCATCGACTTCGAGACACCATTCTTGCATGGAGAACTCGACGAAGAGATCTACATGCAATGCCCGAAGGGCATGAGGCATGAGGCCGACGAATGCTTGCTGCTCAAGAAGACTATCTATGGATTAGTGCAGAGCGCCAGACAATGGAACAAAAAGCTGGTCGACATCCTGCTCAAACTGGGATTTCGACAGAGCAACGTGGATCCATGCCTTCTGATTCGGAATCAGGAAGGGAGACTGCTGCTGATAGGTACCTACGTTGACGACTGCCTATGCATCGGAGAGAAGGAGGAACTGAAGCAACTGACGATCGACATCAAAGCTGAGCAATTCGGAATCAAGGTGGAGAACGACCTCGAAGACTACCTCAGCTGTAAGATCATCTTCAACAACGACCAGTCGAACTGCTGGGTGAACCAGCCACACATCATCAAGAACATCATCGACACATTCAAGGATGACGTCCTGACTCTACAACGATACGGAACCCCAGGAACACCTGGACAGGGCATTCAGAGGAACAGCGACCTACCCAAAGTGGACAGTGACCGACACAGCAGATACCGAAGCGGAGTAGGTATGCTGCTATACTTGGCGAAGCACTCGCGACCAGACATTGCGAATGCGGTGCGCGAGCTTACCAAAGTGTTAGACGGACCATCGGCTGCAGCATACAAGGAGATGCTGCGAGTAATGAAGTTCGTGTCGGACACGAGGGACTACGGACTACGGATGCAACCAACCCCGCTGGAGAACGACGCATGGAAAATCGAAATCTACGCAGACAGCGAGTTTGCGGGAGACAAGGATAACCGGATCAGTGTCGGGGGACATCTTGTCATACTGCAAGGGGTGCCCATCGTATGGAGATCGAAGGCACAACGAAGGGTAACTCTCAGCTCTACAGAGGCGGAATACGTCGCCCTGTCAGAAGCAGGAAAAGAGATTCGCTTCCTTACGCAGCTAATGGAGGACATCGGCTCGACGATGACCAAACCAGTGGACGTGTATGTGGACAATGTGGGGGCTATCTTCATTGCCTCCAATCCGTCGACATCAGCGCGAACGAGACACATCGACATACGACATCACTTCACTCGTGAGCTGACAGACAACGGAGAGGCACGAATTCAATTTGTGCGCTCAGAGGACAACATCGCAGACGGCTTCACCAAGAACACAAAGGAGATCTACGATAGACACAAAGGGAGCATCATTCAATTGAGATCAACCATGGATTAATGGGACAGAAGGGATGAGTGCAAGAACGAGACAAGGGAGTGTGACAAGAAACGATTTGTGTGTGAGTGAGTATGGTGGTGCGACAATGGAAGGGTGTCAGGAATCGGGGGTACGACTTTGCAAAGATACCTTATTCTACCGCAGCTCCCATGAGGACTGACTGGAACCGGAATGGTATTATGTGCAAAGATACCCATGATTGCCGCAACCCCAATAGCATCTCCCAGACAAACCGCAACCCAGCAATCGATCAGTTGCACTCGGACAGCCCAATGGCCTTACCTGTCTTATGTGACATCCAAGCACCTTCATCCAGTGGCCTACTCGGTCATGTCCCGATAACGGTCGGGAACCGAGAGATCTATGACGATGGCAACACACCAGCCCATGAGTGAATCGAATGAGCGCGACAACCAATACATCTGAACAAGTCGACGCGTCCCTGAGAACCTAATGTGAGAAAGCGAAACAGAGGCGATCCCTATTCACCCAAGACCACGATCCAGATGACAATAAGTTCCAAACATCCAAAGGCAATCATCGAGATGACCGAAGGAAGGAACTGAAATGACATGAACTGAAGTGGGACCAGTGAGGTGACATGAGACCCAAGGAGAGGTACCCGCAGGTCTACGAGTATGAACTTGACGAATGTAGGTGCTCTCCAATATCAAGCCAAGCAGGCGATGAGCCACCATGAACGCAAGATGAAGATGCAGATGAAAGAAGCCATGCCCAAGAGTGCAACCTTGGGTGGCTACTGCAGACCATGCTTGCTGCAGAATTGGAATCGAAAGGAGATGAGCATGTTGTGCTCACAGTTCTAAAACGGTACAGACTGATAACAGATTAGTCTACTACTATAACCCTGGATTTCCAACAACCATCACCACCAGACTTCCCAGACAAACATGTTTGCGCATGGTGGCCAACATTGGACGTCAAGGCAGTGGGATCTCCTTGGATGGTATGGGCAAGAGCCGACACGTGTAGGTGAGGAGGTATGTGCTTGTTGCCTGGCACCAGGGACAGAGATGTGATATGGTGCTCCACAGGCATGTGGTGAGAGCGAAGACCTTCGAGGAATCGGCAGGAGAGCTCCACATCAGTGATCGTGCGACGGTGAACGACGCTCTTGGCCTGTTGGAACTCCAACAACGCCGTGGCGAACTTGATGACGTCTTGCAAATCGCCATACTCAGGCGCTTGGCTCACGGTGTTGGCAACACGCATGTACGCATCAGAGAGCACTTGATGAAGGAAAAGGAAGGATGACAAGTGATGTGGCGACATGCCAAAAGTCCCAGAATAGAATAGGGAGATGGCAGGGTCGTTCAGATCGAGGATGTCCTTCTGTTGCAACTTCTTGTTTGGCCACTCGCCGGCGCAGATGACACGCTCGCATGAAGCGTTGTGCGGAATGATGGAGCACTGCAGATTGAACACAGAAAGCAGACAGATGTGGATGTCCACACCAGCAGCCTCCGCTTGGAGCTGTGTGTACCACTTGAGTACTCCAGCAGGCGCGTCTCCAGCAAGCTTCAGTTCCCAGCGCTGCCAGTAGCCAATGGCGGCATACGAGGGCTCCATGACCATGGGAACCTCCTTGAAGTGAAAATGAGGGAGAGTGGCAGGGTTGTTGCGTGCCATGGCGTAGGTAAGGCCAGAGCCGGTGATGAAGTCGACGGCAAGCACTGGTTCCTCACCAACATCAAGAGGAGCATCGCTGGTGCCAACACCACGACCTGCAGTTGCAACAGGCATGTCACCGCGGGGTGTAGATGCATCACCATGTTTGGAGGGACAGGCATTGTTGGTGGTACCACCAGATGCAAGGGTACCAGAGGCACCATGGGCTTCAGGGGGAGACTTGTCGCGAACAGTGGGAGGCTTTTTGGCCTTGCCAAATGTGCGTAGTACGGGGCGTTCCAGTGTGGTGAACCACGTGTCGAAATCAGGGTTCGCTTCCACGTATGCGCGAAGAGTGCGGAGCCCGAAGCAACGAGTGATGGAGCCAGACTTCCAGCCGTCCAAGACAGCCTCGAACTCCTCTTCAGAGGTATCGAGGAAGTCAGTGAATTCACTGTCAGAGGCGATTTTGGAATGCTTGGAGAAGTCAGCTAGCTATGTCCAATTGAGGCGACGGAAGAGTTCCTCTGTGTCATGGAACGGAGTTTTGTCGGGGTTGTCACTCGTGGGCATGATGGCGATGATGGAACGAGGCGTTGAGCAAAGAGAGAGATGAGACGAGCTGCGTTTGGATGGGGATTTCCAAAATACAGAGAGGGTGACGAAGCAATGGGGATTGTCTTATATAGTATAAGCGTATTTCCTCATAACCTGTGATGATCGGGAGACGATACGAGTAGTGTGTGTGTGTGTGATGTGAAGTTATTATGACTCGTCTCTGTTGTCTCTGCTGAGGCTGTGAACAGGGGTTCATTTGCTGCTCCGTCTGGCCTTCGACCGTATACCAACAAGTACTCGTACTCGGAGCATATCACCACGGAATAAACATGAATCCGATCAAAATGGCGGCAAGCACACCTACCGTGGAGTACATGCAAGCAGTATTCTGCGAGCGGTCTGCATACTATTACGAGCTGTGCGGACGGAGGAAATTGGCAGGTTGTAGTGTATTTGGGGACGTTATAACATGTATCATATCATGGAGTAGATCGTTCATTCTTCAATCCTCAGACTTCGATGGTATCCCTCATCCCATGGTCAAGGATTGTGACACAGCCTGGTGAGAGATCACCATCTGCCTTCATTGCTGCTACAGGAGCTGGATGCACGAGTATCCATACTTGTTGAGTGGTCTCATTTGGGGCTCTTCGGCGACTTGCTTCAGTTGAATGAGTTGAATGTCTTGAGAAACTTCGTCTTGCTCTTCTTTGATGACTCGTGCAACTTGGATGATTTCGCCCCCTTCGTGCTGCGCAGGTAAGATGGTTGAGAGGAAGGGAAGGACGACAGCGCGGATGACAGCGCAGATGACGGCGTGGACGACAGCGTGGACGACGGCATCGATGATGGCGTGGACGACGGCGCGGACGACAGCGTGGATGACAGCGTGGATGACGGCGTGGATGACGGCGCGGATGACGGCATCGATGATGGCGTGGACGACAGCGCGGAAGACAGCGTGGATGACGGCGCGGATGACGGCATCGATGACGGCATCGATGATGGCATCGATGATGGCGTGGACGACAGCGCGGATGACAGCGTGGACGACGGCGCGGATGACGGCATCGATGATGGCGTGGATGACGGCGCGGAGGACGGCATTGATGATGGCGTGGATGACGGCGTGGATGACGGCATCGATGATGGCGTGGATGACGGCGCGGATGACGGCATCGATGATGGCGTGGATGACGGCGCGGATGACGGCATCGATGATGGCGTGGACGACGGCGCGGATGACGGCATCGATGACAGCGCAGATGACGGTGTTGACGACAGCATGGACGACGGTGCGGACGACGGCGCGGATGATGGTGTGAACGACAGCGTGGATGACGGCGTAGATGACAGCGCGGATGGCGGCATCATCGAGTTGCCGTTGCAGAATTCCAGTGAACCCATGAAGTACTCAAAATCACCCTCGTAGAGAGGAGGAGGATTATCGCCGACAACAGCACTCGCCGTTCCCGTAAAGATAGTGAATGGGCAATTGTTGCAATCAAGCCAATCTGGAGGGATGGGAATGATGGTGTTCGAGAATTCATTCCCTGCTTTTGTTCGTGTATCGATGCGGATGGAGATCACGTCGTCGCTTTCGGACACAGCCAAAGGTCGATCGAATGGAATCACGTCTGTGAATTCACCATCACCTCTGGCCTCGATCATTCCCGATGCAAGTTCTCCCCAATTCCCAGGTGCATTCCACGTACTTGTGCGGTAGAAGATTGTGAATGGTTGGTTCCCCGTCGATGGCAGGACAAGCCTCATGCCTGTGATGTCGACACTATCCATAATCTTAATGTCGTGTCGCACTGAAGCGACCGGGTCGTCATAGAATTCTCTTGGGAGACCTGCTGTTTTTGCGTCGCGGCAGGTGTCTGTTGGTGCCTGTGTGGGGCCTGCGGATGGCTGGGTTGTTGGCAATGTTGTCGTAGTGGGGGAGGCAGATCCAGTTGGCATCTCGGTGCTCAGATCCCGACAGAATTCGAGGATGCCGAAGAAGAAGGGGAACTCATCGCGGAAATTGGGCGGTCTGTTTCCAACTTCGAGGCTACCTTGTCCGCTGAATACCTCGAATGGGCAGTCTGGGCACTCGAAGAAGCTCTCCGGGATCACAATCAGAGAATATGAGGACAAAGTCCTCAACCTGTCGGCCATGTCAATGCGGAAGGATACAATGTCATCCTCCGCAGACACCGCCACGGGCTGATCAAATATGAGGGGAGGGGTGAAGCCAGACGAGTCCGTTTCTCCGTTGTTTCCTGATGCAATCTGAGTCCAGTCGCCATCGGCATCCCAGGCGCTTGGACGGAAGAAGATCGTGTATGGCATGTTGGTGAATTCAGGAGCCACGACGACCTTGATGGCGGTGAATTCGATGCTGTCCAGTATGCGAACATCGAATCTGAATGACTCAATGCGCTCATCGAAGCGAGATTCGCTGGGCGTTGTGAACTCCCACACGTCGCAAATTCCGGTTGGGACTGATGACATTGATGGTGCCGCAGAAACGGATGGTGCCGCGGTTGGCGATCGACTGGAAACCACTTTCACGCTCACCGTCGCACACATGGGTGTGGTCGAGTCATCATCGATGTTGGATACCGAAACAACGATTCCATCCAGCAAAGACGACTGGGCATCAATTCTGTACGATGGTTGTGCCAAGTCCAGGATGGCCTCCAGATGAGAGAATCGCATCTGGGTGGTGCCGTGGTCTTGTGCCCTTGTCACGAGGACCTGATCCCTGCCCAGTGGAGAATCGGCGTTGAAGCCAATGGCTCTGTTGAAGGCGATGTAGTAGTTCAATTCACTCTCAGGATCGTCAATTCGGATGATGACGTCGAAACTGGTGTCAGTGGGGTCATAATCGACCACTCCGCAGAGCCTTCCCTCGAAGTCGATGTCTTGACCTCCGGTGAGCAATGTGGTCTGATCGGAGTACCACCCCATCACCCAGCTCTTGGCACCTATGTGTGGTGGAGCAGGCGCATGAGTAATGATATTGAAGGGGTAGGTTTGCAGCATGAGCAAGAGAGTGTGAAATGATTTGGCGTGGACGTAAAGAACGAAACGATGGAGAAGGTAACGATTGGTGAGGCAGTGTACGTAGAGCGTCGCATCGCATCGCGTGTGCTGAGGTGACAAGACTCCTCCTGGACCGGAATCATCTGGGTCCTTGCTCTCCACAAGGCGGCACCGTAGCACTTACCGTTGTACCCCACCTTATCGATCAGAATTTCATTACCAAGCGGACTAAGTACTGCTCCACCCATCGCGCCACTGCGGAATAATAGTCGATCGGCCAGAAAACGGCAACAACGAGGAGGAGGAGGATACACGAAGATGGGGGTTAGATGGGCTTCGAACGAGAAAGAAGGTCCCTATCATGCGATGAGGATCAGAACATGACAGACGCGTCCAATGTGCTCTCTCCAGAGTTTGATTGTGTTCGTTCTTGCGTCCGATCGTCCATCCGCCTACAATGATTGATACAGAATGTCACAGATCGTCTCCAATCTCTCCCTCTCTGCTGGCACATGAACTGCGCTTACCTGGAATCTCCGTACTCTACCCCGTTCTGATTGGAATGGCCAAGCCCAAAGTTGTGACCGAGTTCGTGGACGATGATGGAAGGGTTGGTTGCCCAGTGCGTGCCTGGATAGTTTTCGACACCGTTGTACATGCCGATCTTTTGGTCGACATAAGCGTACGCTGCGAATCAGTGGTGTGTCGGTTGCATTGGTGCGCGTTGATAATCGGGAGAGTTTGATTCGCACGGAAGAAAGATGGTATTGCACGGTGGAGTGAGATGGGTTGGATAGGAGTATGAGCACGGGTAGAGCTCGTCACGATACCAGTGCGAAATGTTGATATGGAAGATACAAGTTGTGTGGTCCTTGTCGGCACTTACCGATCCAGTCAGTTCCAAAGTCATTCAACCCGAACGGGACCAGGATCAAGAAGAAATCAAAGTCATCATAGATCTTGAGCTCCTGCTTCAGATATTGCGAGATGAGATTATCAACTGTTTTTGCCTCGAGGGTGGCGGGATCAACATCAGGTGAAAACTCATATGTCAAAATCCCATCATCTGTCCCATTCGTGGGCATGGTGGAGAGCCTCAGCTTGTCGAAAGACATGGCCGCGAACTGGTCGGTGAAGTTGGGCTGAGCGCCGAAGATCTCGTCTTTGATGAGGGATTTGGGAACTGTGTAGTCGGTTTGGAAGACGGCCTGGATGAGGAGGAACTTCTTGTCACCAGAACCACGGACATCAGGAGTGGTCAGAGAACGACCATGTCCATGGCCATCGCTTTGCTCGCTTGGTTGATGATGCTCGATCTTCATGTCATCGACGGTCGTCAAGTCCGGCAGCTTCAAGGAGAAGTTGGTGACATCGATGATGACATTCTCCAGAAACAACGTGGACTTGGAAGAGGAAAATGGCCATGCTTGGTTGTTCTTGGCCCATTCCGGCGTCAGCCCTTCGATGGTCAAATGCACAGGCCCATGTTCTTCCTCATCGGAGCCTTGGAGCATGCAAGATAAGTCAGTTGCATCCGTTCCGTCGGCAGCGCCAATGATACGTGCCGAGACGAGGCATGGCTCCTGTAGGATACTGTGTTCGCCCGAGGCAGCGCCATGCGTCTGAATTGAGTTCGATTCAGTTGTTGGTTTTGTGATGAAGGACGAGACACGACGTGATGTGAAGTAATGCGTTGTGATGTAGAATATAATATTGTATAATGCAAGGTGCAGAATCATGGTTGATTTGAGGATGAGGTCATTGAATTGGATGCACGTACGCGTATGTCTGTGGATGCGGATGCGGCAAGGCGAGAATGCCAGCAAAGAAGGAACCCCCACGCGTCGAGACAACAGTGACAGGTGCCATCTTGCTCGTACTCACCGTCAACGTTGACATCGGGGATGTCGCTGCCGTAGCGGCAAGCGCCGCAAGCAGCACAGCAGCAAGGATTCGTTGGTAGAAGTGAGAATGCATGGCTTTTCGTCATCAACGAGATGAAGGATTTATGAGATGATTTGGAGTCCGAGGAAGGAAAGAACGAACGGCAATAGGAACTGTCGCCATTCCTTCGCCAGCCGCCACCTTCATTGGTTTTCGCATGCGGTGAACGCTTTCCTCTTGTGTGGGTGGGCTTTTCGGTCGCCTCTTTTCGCAGCTGGGGTTGATGCCAGGTTGGGGGTGTCTTCACGATCGGTGGTGGAGCACTCGTATTGGCCTGGTATCCACGAGTAGGTGGGTGACCAGGAAAGCATCTGTCGCATAATAGTAGAGTAGTCATGCGTAAACCGATGAGTGGCTGCGTATGAGCACGCATACGACTATGAGTTGCTTGCACGCGCATCGCGTGTCATGGGTGGGTGGTACTGGTGGCGAAGTAAATTGGTACTGGTGGCGAAGTAAGACCACGGTCAGTGAAAATGTTACACCTTTCTCGGGAACGTCGTTTCCATGTTAAAACTAACTGCATAGATCTCTTTTCCTACATCAGATACATTATATGGCAAGAACTAGAATTGTTCCGTCCAATCATTTAAAGTTATGGAGGGTTGAAAATCATGGTAAAACTACCTATTAGGTGAATAACGTACAGACGCTACGGTGCTCATTGACGCTTTAATTCGAATGATTCTGGCTTGCTTGCGTGCTCAGGACGCGAAATGAAGCACTCGCAGGCACACAGATGACAGTCTTCTATTGCTTATCTGTTGTTGGTGTATTGCTGATACACTCCTTGTTGTGAACCAGATCGTGACCGCATGCCATGAATCCAACAAAGACACATGCTCTGTTTGTTTGTTTTTCCCCTGTGTTGTTTCAGCCACAAACATTCCGCCTCGGTTGCTTGTGACTGTACGGTCACAGAATCTTTGACCAATACGAGCTACGCGACTCGTTTGACCCTAAAACTCGCTCTAATTTAGTCGCAGTGGTCATGAAGTCCAACACGTTCTTTTTTCTTCCATCGTTTGGGCCTTATTCGCGAATCTCAAATTTTCGGAGAGTGACTCTACCTTGTGCTCACACAGAATCGTTGGTGTGAACACAAAACTCTTGTTGCGTGGCGAGTGATGTGATGTAATGTGATGCGGTGCGATGTGCCATGGGCCATCAACCAGGATGGTAGGCATGATCCTTGTTCCTCTTCCTCCTGTCTGTCATGTCAGCGTGGTAGCAATAATAGAGCCCAAACGTAATGGCTGTTGTCTTGTTGGCTGTTCTTTAGCTGTAGGCAGAGGCTTGACTGGCAAGCGATCCGGACGAGAGTCTTCTGTTCCACAAGTAGTCAATTTAGAATACTGGTAGATGGTGAAGAAACGTGCGGATTATGAGATTAGTGCTATGGTTCTTCTCTTCGAGGGGAATCTCCTGTGGTGTCCTGTTTGACAGTGCGTATGGGTTGTGTAGCCCGAGTACCGTGGGTCGAGATCCGTCGTCTGGGTTCTGTGAGAGACAATGGGCGATGATGCTCGTTGTTGTGGCTTTGGTTCCGTGCGTCGGCGTTTTGGCGATGGCGGGTGTCAGAAGCTTGGTTATCGGAACCCCATTGGTTCCTTGACACGAATTCCGAAGATCCGCTTCAAGGTTCTGGATCTGTCTCCAAACGTGGGGTTCGGCGAAGTGTCCGTTCGATCTAATGGAATGCTGACGAGTCGGATGATTCGTAGTCTCTCTCGCTAAGGTGGTTACTAGTTTAGCTCTATTACTCCCCTTCATCTCACGTTGAAACGTGAGTTGACTGAAAGCAAGAAAGCTAATCGTAGTGTGGTTTGTTCCGCCGCCCAAGATGGCGGCGAGCGGGCTTCATTCGGACTGTTCGTTGTTGTCGTAGTAGCCGCGGCGTTGGCGGCGGTTGGAGAGCATGGCTTCCAATGCCTTGTTCAACGAGGAGGTGATGCTGACCTGCTGAACTTGGTTGATATGATCAAGCCCTCCGCAGAAAAGGATATCGGCGAGGGTTTGGATGACCATAGGGGTTCTCTCGTCGTTTTGGAGGACGGCCTTGATCTGAGCTGTGGGGTCGGGAGGCATCTGGAAGATGGATGGTTGCATCATCGCTGGTCCATGGTTGCTGGACATGATGTACCCAGATCGAAGACGTCGTGGCGATGGGTATGCGATCGCTGGACGGGGTTCCGTTCGGGCCCTCTTGTTAGCGTTGCTGGTTTCCGGAGTGTTGGGTGTCGATGGCAGGGGATGGTTCAAGACGGGGAAACTGCGGGTGTTGGCGTTCGCATCCTCATTGTGGTTCGCAGGTGCCGGGTACGCGGTTGCTACCGGTACGCCATCATCGGTTGGCCCCTCCGGTGGTGTAGGGACCTCTGGTTGCTCATCCTGGGTTGTGGGAGGCATCGGCTCTGCTGCATCGGGGGGATTCTCCGCGGTCGTGGTGGGAGTTCCTTTCGCGTTGATGGTCCCACTCGTGGTTTTCTTGGCGGATCTGACTTGTTTGATCGTCTTGATTCTTGACATTCCCGAGGAAACGGTTGAATCCTCAGATTCATCGAAGAGCCCCTCTCTTTTGGGACGGTTGTTTTGCTTGCTGCTGGCTCCAGAGCCGGGTCGTCGCGACGCTTGGTTTCGTTTGGTCGACTTGCCTTCTGGTCGGTAGATGGACTCAGAATCGTCGCTGTCGCCGGACTCCGGGACGGATGCGCTGTCCACGGAATGGTCGGCTGGGATCATGGGCTTTGGGCGTACCTTGTCGGTATACCCTTGTCCATCTCGCGTGGCTGTCAAGATTTTGGACGCCGGTGATGGTCGTGAGGATCGCCTGACGGGAGGTCTGGGGTGGCTGATTACCGCTCCGCTTGCGATCTCTGCTTCCACGTCGATCACGCTTCCTGGGTCCTGCGATTCTTGGTCTCCATCGCGGCACACCTCTGATTCAGATTCCAGATGGCTGGCTTCTTCTGCGGACATCTTTTCGTCGAAGTATCCGTCAGGGATCTCGTCCAGGAACCTTCCTTCTGGTGTTTCTCCCTCTTCGAGACTGGGACGGTTGTCTTCGAGGGATGGTATTCCATTGACCATTTCATCATTGTCGGTGGGAGGAAGAGGCTCGTTCGCGAGTGCCTTCTTCTCTCGTGCGAGGTTGATGGCAAGGGTGTCGCTTTGTTTTCGGACCATTCGAGCCTTCCTTGCGCGTGCGAGGATGATCGGGATCCGGTTCTTCCTCACTTTGAAAAAGTGGCATATGGATGGCTTCCGCATGGTTGCGCGGTATTCGTCGGGTGGTTCGCCCCATGCGCCGTCCTGGGCGGGGTAGAAGCACTGACCATCGGCTATGGCGATGCTGAGGACCTCGGTGGTTTGGAGGTCGTTATCCAGGTATTCGGAGAGGGTGAGAGGGTAGATGGATTGTTTCTCCACGTGGGAAACACGGCCGGCTGGTGTGTTATCGTTTCCCTTCGTGCAGAAGATTCGGACTCTGCGGCCACTGTATCCGACGACGATTCCTTGGAAGGGTCCCTTCTTTCCTGCGGGATATAGCACCCTGGATCCGGGGACGGGGCATTGAACGTCATCGTAGAACGGGGTGTACTTTGGGAATGTCATCTTGCGTGTCCTCGTCCGGAATGGGGAGAGGTTGTGTCCGGGGTCCTGGTTGTGGCGGCTCCGTTTTTGTGGTGAGAGCATGTTCATGTCGCGGAATGCGATAGAGGGTGCGGTCGCGTTTCATGCCAGGTCTTCTTGGAGGTCGGCAATCAACATGTCACACCTGTACGTTTCGTGCTCAGGTGTGACAAAAACCCGAGGTGTCAGGCCCGTGTGGAAGGAAGTTTCACAGTTACCTTCTTCGATGGCTGGCATGGTGGCTCCAGGTGGCGGTTTCCGGAATTTGGTCGCTGTGGCGACGTGTGATTGGTTCCTTGGCATGATGGGTCCTGTCTCCAGCATGTCTCTTGGGTAGTAGAGGACGTCGCTTCCACATGAGGGGTTGATACTCGAGAATGTACTGAATTCGTCGGTGAGGGCTGATGGTGGTGTGTCGCCACGCCGGATCAAGAATCTGTCGGTTGGCGCGCCGGTTGGCTCGTGGTTCTGATTCGTGGTACGGTTGTCGGTCATGTCGTATACGACACTGGGATTCCGCGTCTGTTGGCGGTTGGGCGAGGCCGGTGTGCTCTTGGTGCGCTTGATGGTTCTGGGTGATTTCCTTTGTGCCGTTTCGAGAGGGTTCGGTTCTCGTTGGGTTCTGGTTAGCCGAAGGGTTTTTGAAGTCGGACTGTACTTCATGGAGGTCTGTTGGTACCTTGCCATGTTCACGCTCATAGTGTGTTCTTCCTTCGGTGGTGATGGTTCTTGCGTTTCCGTGGCCATTATATCGGGATCATCGTCTGCTCTGGTCGTCCTGCTCTTTGTTATGGCTTGTGATATGGTTTCGCTGTGGTATCCGGACTCGTGGATCGAGTTCCGGAATATCGTTCTCGACGTGATGTGGTGGAATGGTGTTTTGGAAAGGGGCTTGGTGAGTATGTCGGCGATGTTGTCGACTGACGCAATGTGGGCGAACACGATGATTCCAGCGGCGATGCATTCCCGGATTTGGTGAAAGGCCAATGAGCAGTGTTTCTTCTTCAGCGTTGAGGATGGAACCGTAGTATTGAGTACCACCGCTTTGTTGTCTCCGAGCATGATTGCGGGTCCGTCGATAGGGACTCCGAGGTCTCTCAGCATGTAGCGCAGGCCTGTGACCGCCTCGGTAGCTATCCTGGCGGCTACCAATTCGGATCCGTAGGTTGATGTCTCCACCGTGTTCTGTCGCTTGCAGATGGTTTTGACGATGGTGTTGTTGATCAGTAGAACCACGCCCGTCATTGATTTCCGTGTGACCTGGTCATGGCCATGGTCGGCGTCCACGTAACACGTGATTTGAACCGGTTTCCCTTTTGGTGTTGGTACCGATACGGGGGTGACCTCTGATGCGGTAGGGTAGAATTCTCTCCAATGGCTTGAGAGGGTGGTGTCGATGTTCGTGTGGTCCACTGGGTTGGGGTCGCAGAGGATGGCTCCCCTTTCTCGACCTTTGAGGTATCCAATGATGCGTTGGATGGTCAAGAGGTGTCCTTCCCTTGGTGCCATGGCGAACCGTGCCATCGTCGTCGTGGCGTATTGGATGTCCAGCCTCCCGAGGGTCACGACCCAATTGAGGCAACCCAGTATCGATCGGTAGGTCCTGGCGTCTTCAGCGCTTGTGAGGTCCGAGGTGTCGCTTTCTGGGTGGCAGGCCTCTACCATGGGGGTGGATGCCTTCGGGATTGTCTTCCCTACTAGTTGCTCCACTCGTTTGATGACGTTTCCGATGTATGTCTGGGCCGAGAGTCCGATTTTGACTCCCCTGTCCTTCCAGTTCTTGGGAAGGTCGACGATGTTCCCGCCAAGGTAGTACTCTGGGTCACCGCATTGTTTCATGGTGTACCGTTTCTTGAGGTCGTCGATGATTGGGATGGGGTCCTTACTGAAGACCAGTACGTCATCCACGTATGTGGTGATCATCTCGTAGTGGTCGTCGGCTTCTCGGGTGTAGATGTCATTGTCGGCCTTGGAGGGTAGGAATCCCATGGTTCGGAGGGTGTCCGCGAAGTGTTCGTGAAACCTCGCACTTGATGTCCTCAGGCCGTAGAGTCCCTTTTGGATGATGAGGGGTTTGCCTTCGAGGTCGCCAAATTCAGGGCCTGCTCGGATGTAGCATTTCTCGAGGGTGTCGGCGTATAGGAACGCGTTCCCTACGTCGCCGGCGTATGCTCTCAGTCCGTTGGCTGCTGCGATGGCGAAGGCGATTCGGATGGTGTCTGATGCTACCACCCCTGAGTATACGTCTTCTGTTGGTGGGGATGTCTTGTTCCCGTTTGCCACCAGTCTTGCCTTTCGACGTAGGTCGAACTTCACGTCGTAGACGATGTGGTATGGGATCTTGGTGTACCCATCGAGTGCTTCGTTCGGTCTTGGTTGTCTGAAGGTTCCCAACCGTTTGATCTGGTCCAGTTCCTTGTTGATGGCTTCGCTCCAGAGTCCGTTTCCGTTGAGCCTGTCGATAGCCATGGCGTGTTTCAGGCTGTTGGGTACCAGGGTGCCGAACTTGTACTTGTTTCCTGGGCGATGGTTCGCCAGTTTGGTGGCTAGCATTGATTGCATGTGCTGGTTCCTTGCTCTGTGGAGTTCCACCCATTCGAATCCTTTCTGGTCCTGTAGGCGGTTCTGCTCGGTGTATTTGATGATGATGTCCGGCTGTTGGGCCCTCAAGTCTCCCATCCTGCACCATGATCGCATTCCGTTCATCCATAGGATCTCTAGGATTGCTTCGGTGGTTCCGTCCTCTCGTGTCTCGTGGTGGTGACGAGTGATTCCCTTTGCCTTCCAGTTGAGGTTCCTTCCATCGAGGATGAAGTTGTCTCTTTCGGTGTACTGGTCACATTGGGCCAGGTATGCGAGTTGGTTGACTTCTGTTGCCGTGAGATTGCAGGCAAAAGAGATGGATGTCGTGTCCCATGGGATGTTCGTGTTGCACCCTGGTGGGTTCTGCCTCGGGTTCCCTGGATGGTTTGTTAGGGTGGGTATCCTTTGCGGTGGCGCGGTGTTCACGCCTGTCGTGACTGGATCCGCTGCGATGGTCTGGATTATGGATCTGATTGTTCCATGTACGATGTTCTTCCATGGGATGCCTTTCCTGGTACCTGTTGACAAAACAGATCGTTTGTTTTGCTTGGTCCTCTTATTCCCTCCCCTTTCTTCGGGGCCGTCATCCATGCGTTGGTATGATGGTGGTCCCGACGAACACGGAAGATACGAAGACCCTGGGTCAGAGTCTCCCCTGTCTGGCGCATCGGGGCTCGTTCGCGGATTGTCCTTCTCGGTGGCACGCGTCGTGTGTGCCTTCGCTGTCCGTTTGGTTAGCGTTTGGGATCGGGTGACGGGTCCTGTGTTTCGTGCCTCCCCTGAATCAGGGATCCCGGTGGATCGCGTCAGTTTGTCGGTCTTGTTCTCCCATGCCCGCGGGTGTGTCGTCTTGGCAGTCGCTGCATACCCTCTTTTAGGTGGGATCTTGGTCTTCCATCCTTGTGGGGTACCGGACAGTTCCAGCGGGGTCCGTGTGCTGGGGTTATCCGCCTCGGGGTCCATGTCTTGGTCGAAGGTGACGCGCCTGTTGTTGTTTATACCCTTCCTGAAGGGGCGGACCACGCTCCGTACCAGCACGCGTCGAGATTCGTCATCCAGCACGTGGTACGTGAGGAAGTCCCCATGGGACTCTGCCACGCCGAGCCAGTATCCTGACTTCTCCTTCGAGTTCGGGAAGGTAGCGTTGGGGTCATGGTACAAGACCTTCTCGTAGAATTGGAAAGTCAAGAGCGCAGAGATGTCGACGGTCTCTCCGTGTCGTACGGTGTATGGGATTGCGTATCGTAGGGACGGGTCTGATGTGTGGTTGTGCACGTAGCACATGTATCGGAAAGCGTGGAACCATGCTTTTGGCGGTGCCCCTGTCCGATCAATGAGTGTCGTGACACATCGCTTCATGTACAGGATGGCGTTGTGCTCGGCCGGGTTCTGTCAGCCTTGATTTGATGTGGAGGTCTCTAAGAAGCTTGAGGACCTTCTCTCCGGTCTGTTCTTTCGCGTTGTCGCTGTGGAAAGCCCATGGTGCTCCCTCTGTCCTGATGAAATCCTGGAAGGCAACGAAAACCCCCTCCTTTTTCTTCAGGCCGTACGCGTTGATCATGTGGGAGGATGTTCCGTAGAAGATTTGCGCCATGGAGTATCCGTCTCCAAAAGACTTGACGTTGGAGAATATGGTATCTGTTGCCACAATCTCCCTGATACGCTGTCGTCGCATCCACTCGAACCTGGACTTCTTGTGTCTTTGCATAGGGTAGGTGATCACTGCCTGCATGAGTTGTGTGGTTCTGGCGAGGGTTTGTTTGATCACGTGCGTGGGTAGGTACCCGAGGTACGGTCGGATCTTGTGGAGGTCGATGGACTTCCATTTAGCTCGGAAAGGAAACCCTTGGTGGCTGTACTCGGTCATGGCTTCTGCGGGGTGTCGATCCATGGTGTCCATGGGGTTGTCCTTTCCCAGATCATCAATCCCAACGGGGTTCTCGCCCTTGGTGTGCCTATGGTATTCGGGAGCCCGTGGGTTTCCCCGGAGGGTGTCGGCGCATGTTGCCTTGGTCACGCCGATCTCGTTGGGGATGCGAAATGTCTCCCGATTTCTCTGGAACGCCGGTTCGGATCCTACCGAGTGTAAGGATGAGATGGCACTGCCTGCCTCATCATCCTGGTTTGGTACCTTTATCGGTGATACATCAGTTGACCCGGTGTATCCCTTCTGGTCCGTTCCTACCGCGTTGGCCTTGCGATCGATGCCTAGCTCCCTGTATAGGTGGACGATGTCTCCCGCAGAGAGATTGTCCACCAGGTCGAAGAGGGTGCCTTGGATCGAGATGGCCGTGTCGGTGGCCGATTTCGCGAACGTTGCCGTGTCAATTGCATGTGACATTCCGATGAGCTCCTCGAGGCTGAGAGTGTCAAGGAATGCGTCCACTTTGGGGTACTCCTGGTTTGCACGGTTTGGGTCTCCCGTGGCGTGCGCATCCGGATGACGGGCGTTGGGGTCCATGGGTTCTCGTCCCTCTGTCGGGTTATCCGGGGTGCCGTCCTTGATCCGGCGTATCCCTGGTTCCATGGTATCCGTCGATGCGTTGTGGGCGCTTAGATCCATTGCTCCAGCATCATGCGGTGCGTCAGGTTGGCCATCCCAATCAACTGCCTTCTCTCCTCCGATTGGGTCCCTGGTAAGGTAGCAACCCATGGGCACGTTGCATACGTGTCCTCCTTGGTGATCCGAAGGGTTCCATCCTTGCTTTGGGGTGATGTCGTGGGTGGGCAGATCCTCATCGTTCTCCATGATGGGGAAAACGTCGAACGTCATCAGCGCGTCTCGCATCTCCAAGTTGATCGTTGTGTCCTTGTCAGGCATCAGGCATTGTCGACCTGTGCCTGGTGTCGAGAACGATGCCCGGTGTTCCGATGAAACCGTGTCGAGGACGGTTCCACTGGCCCGAATTTGATGGTCGGAGAGCAGCGTTACCCGGCTGTCAACGTTCAGGGCGGCTTCGTAGATCCGGAGGATCACTTCGTTGCCTTCCTTGGTCCTGGCCTTGATGCTCGCATCTACCACCGCGAGGTTGTTCTTCCTCATCGTGCTTGCAACGGCACCGACGATGTTGTACGTCCGATGTGGATATACGTAGTCGATCTTCCAGACTCGGTCCTTGTTCCCGATGACGCAGCATTGCGCACCGCCGTCGCATACTGCGTATGTCTGCGGGGAAAAGGTCGCGAGGTTGATCAGTTGTTCGGGTACTGATTGGCGTTGCTGGGATGCTGGCGGATCGACGGGGTCTGTCGCGTCGGATGAATCACTCATCGTGATCATCTTCACGAGCCGATCGTTGTCATTGTCCTCGTACCCTCCATAATCCACCAGGAACTTGGCAAGCTCCGAAGCGTCAATCGAGGATAGGTCCGATCCATCCTCGCCCTGGGAATCGGATCCCTCGGTGAATCCTGGGGTGTACCTGGCCAGGTTCGCATGGGTTACGCCTCCATACTGCTTGTTTGGCTTGACTTCCTCTCCTTTCTCTGGGGGCTTCGCGCTGGCAGGTGGGTTGGGTTCATCCTGCTCCTTCTTGCTCTCGACGCGGGTGAATCCGGATCCGTTCCGGTCATTGTTGCGGCGGGCCCAACGGAGGGAGCTGCGGAGCTTCATGATCACCCTACGGACCTTTTCGGGTAGTCCATCGAATACCTCTTGCGAGATGAAGGTGGGATCTTCCTGTAGCTTCTTCGAGATGGCATTGATGACCATCTCGGTGTTGGATTCGCCGTGATCTTGACTGGCTTCGGTGGTTGCCTTGAAAATCCTGCGCTTGCCGGACCTTGATCCCCGCTGGTTGTTGGCTACCGCAGTGTCTCTGGCGGACTCGGAGATGAGATACATGCAGGTGGTTCCCATCGACTGCATGTCCGGACTTCGCTCGATGCTCCGGACCATGGTGCGTACGTTGATGTTGTCGCAACCGATGAGGTGGTTGAGGAGCGTACGACGTTGTTGCGCGTCGGAGACCTGTTGGTCCGGGTTGGTTGCCAGGAAATTCACATTTGCGAATATGTCCTGGATCTCTTTCACGTAGGATCCCAGGTCCTGCCTGCTGGGATTGAACTCGTGCACTCTCTTCATCAGAGAGTCGACTTCCATTCCTCTGATCCAGTCGTTGTCGTAGGTGTTTAGGAGCTCGTTCCAGAATAGGACGCCGTCCTTGGTGAGGAGTCCTCTGGTGGCAAGTCCATGTGCGGGGCCGCCGGCGAAGACGGAGTATAGTCCTGCAAATAAGGTCCTGACGTCGCTTGCGACCTGCTCTGGGGAGATGGTTGTTGGCACTCCTGTCACTGAGTCGATGTATTCCTTGATCGCGTGGATTCCCTGGGAATGATACTTGTGCCGAAACCGGTTGTTGATCAGGTACGCCATGTCGTTTCCAAGGAGATGAGCGTGGATTTGGTGTTTCACCACTTGGAAGGAAGCCGCATCGCTCGTGAATTTGACGGAGTCAGGGATGGGGCGTCGCTTCGTCAGCTTGGCCTGGGCGACTGGTGGTTCGCTGCAGGTGGATCCTCGATGGGGTGCGTACCCGGGTTCGTGTTGCCCGTGTGGGTTGTTCGGGCCCATGTTGTGTGGGTCATGCCTTTCGAAGCCTCTATTGGGGCCGGTTGGGCGGTACCCATACGCGGGTGGTCGTGGTGGATACCCGGGGTGAGGGTGTCCAACAGGGATGAAGGTTCCTTGTGGTACTGGGAAGCCTCCGGTTCCGGGGGGAAAATGGCCCATGGGGATAGGGATTCCAATGGGCGGGAATCCTCCTGGGTGGGTTCCGTGATACATCGGAAGCGGTGGGCCATGAGGGAATTGGTTTCCCATGTTGGGGGGGGGTACCCATAAGGGTTGCTGCCGTTGTGTCCATGGTTGCTTGGAGGTCCATGGTTGTCACAGTGCGGGTGGCTTGTGCCATGGTTCGCGGATGGGTTACCGGCAGGGTTTCGGTTTACGGGTTCGTGCCCGTTGTTGCCTCGATAGTTACCCGCGCCATGTGGGGCTGATGTATCCGCGATACCATGGTGGGGATGCGGGTTCCGATCGTGGGGTGAATGGTTCTCGTCATTCTCTGGGTAGTTCACCCGGGGTGCGTTGGTACCTCCTAGACCTTTGGTGGTTGTTTCGGGGGCGAAGGCTACTGCCTTGGCGCCGGTTGGGTTGCGGTCGTAGTCACCGATCGTTGCTGGGTCCACGTTGGGGAAAAGTCTGTTCCTTCCTGTGGGGCCGCGGTTGCCGGGGGTAAGTCTGCGGTATCGTCGTTACCAGGGTGTTGGTCGTAGTCGGTGCTTGGTTCAGTACTATCGTTGGGCGGAGTGGTACCGCGAGTGTCGATGGCTACTGGTGACATGTTTTGTGATCCTTGCTTGGCGATGCTGGAGAGTTGGGTTTCGTTCTGGAAGTCGGGTGGAGTACGGTGCGGGGTGTTCCCACCGATCAGGAGGGAGAACCCAGATGGAGTTCCTCCTGGGTGGCTATCGATGTCGCGTCCGGTTCTATGGGTAGATGCTTCTGACCCAGATGAGACGCTGGTCGCGGATGCGTTGGAGAGTGCCTTCTTGTGTTCTCCGATGGCATCCAACCACGCTTTACTGTGGTGGCGTTTGCCGCATCTTTCGGAATGGCAGAAGTCTGCCATGGTTTTGGCGGTGGTGGTCGTGTCGGCGAACATCGCGTCAAGGGTGGATTCGAGAGTGGATTCATCCTCAACTTCGATGGATCTGATCCATTCTCCGATGTGGTAGATGAGGAGTCCTGTCTCGTAGTTCCTTGCAACGTCGTCCGGGTGCTTGAGGTTGAACATGATTAATGCCGGGTTCATGTCGGTGGCTTCTTCATGGATGGTGATCAATAGTTGGGAGATGGTCTTCTCTTCTGCGAGGGTCTTGGGTGGGAAGAGATCAAAGATCATGGCGGTTTCGATGCTGATCCCGAACTCTTGCTTGAGTTCTGTGAACGCGTTCCAGGTAGTCTTGTGGACGTGGTGCACGATTTTGGTTTCGTTGGTTCTTTCCTTTCGGTTCCATGCATCCACGATGATGGGGTGTCGGAAGGTGACCTCAATGAAGTCAACTCTGATGTCCACAAAGGAGAGCGAAGATGGCCCAGTTGTTGGGTAGCCTGGTGTACCATCAAGGATGGCAGAGAGGCTTGGGTCCTTCGGGTCCGCGGGAAGGGTCTCGAAGGCTTTGGTCCTGTCTCCTGGGCTCCTCTTGGGAGGTGGCCGGTTGGAGAGTTGGAGGCGTTGGGTGACGGTCATCTTGCAGAGGTCTAAGAGCTTGACAATCTTTTGCGACTGTTAATCTAATAGAGCCCAAACGTAGTGGCTGTTGTCTTGTTGGCTTTTGATAGCTTTGGGCAGAGGTTTGATTGGCAAGCGGTCCAAACGTGAGTCGTCTGTTCCACAAGTAGTCAATTGAGAATACTGGTAGATGGTGAAGAAACGTGCGGATTATAAGATTAGTGCTATGGTTCTTCCCTGCAGGGAGGATCTCCTGTGGTGTCCTGAATGACAGTGTGTATGGGTCGTGTAGCCCAAGTACCGTGGGTCGAGATCCGTTGGCTGAGTTCCGTGAGAGACAATGGGCAATGATGCGCGTTGCTGGGGCTCTGTTTCCATGTGTCAGCGTTTTGGCGATGGTGGGTGTGTCAGAAACTTGGTTCTCGGAACCCTACTGGTTCCTTGACACAGGTTCCAAAGATCTGCTTCAATGTTCTGGATCTGTCCCCAAACGTGGGGGCCGGTGAAGTATTGATTCAATCTACTGGAATGCTGACAGATCGGATGATTTGTAGTCTCTCTCTCTAAGATGGGTACTAGTTTAGCTCTATTGTCGACATCAGGTGTGTCGAGCCAATCACGCACCGTCTTTAGACGCCCGTACCAGCACAAAGCGTGCAAAGGCGTATTGCCATCCACATCGGCAATGTTCACATCTGCGTGAGCTCTTTCCAACAATTCGTCGATGACGGACTCGTAAGCGCCATTGCCGGCCGCGGACATTGTGGACGCGATGAGCAGCGGAGTTTCGTGCTTCATGTTGGTCAGGTTGGGATTGCTCTGTTTCATCTCGAACAAGATGTCGAGAATATCCCAGTGCCCGCCGTTGCCATCGCCGTAGTTTTGGACTGTAAGATGCAATGGAGAGTTGCCCTCACTGTTTTGGACATTCACGTCCACGCCTGCGATCTCGGTCAAATGACCCGCCATATCATCGTGTCCACCAGCGCATGCAAAGTGCAGCGGGGTGTGTCCGAGCGCATCTTGCAAGTTGACATTGGCATTTGGCAGCGTGTAGCCTTGTTAGTCTTGGATGTTGATATCAGCCTGTGCCTCTTCAACCAGATGTTTCGCCACTTCAAGGCGCCCACCTGCACACGCAAAGTGCAGCGGAGTTTGGCCAGCGGTGTTGAGGGTGTTGACGCCGGTATTGGTCTGTCCACTCAAGTATTGCACCACCTCAAGATGCCCTTGCATGCTCGCAAAATGCAATGGGGTTTGGCCAGCGCTGTTGGGAGTGTCGGTACGGGCTCTCCACACGTCCACCAGATACCGAATGCCATCAGCATGCGTGCAGTCTGCAGCGCACATGAGATGCAGTGGCGTATTGCCCTCGTTGTCCTGCTGATTGACGTCGAGCTGCTCTTCCGCCAGGAGATGCTGGATGATGGCATGATGCTGCGCATCTCCATCATCCGAGAATATTAGTTTGCTGCAGGCAACGTGCAACAGCGTTTGGCCAGCGTTATTCCGAACATTCATTTGGCTGTCCTCCCTATCAGCCAGGTACTTGAACATCTCGAAGTGTCCGTCCTTGATGATGATGTGCAATGGGGTGTTGCCGTGATTGTCCGCGACATTGGCATCCGCGTATGCTTCCACGAGTCCTTCGACGAGAACGTTGTATCCGCTCTCAGATGTGTACTGTTTGCATGCTTCGATCAGCGGCGTTTGATGATGGTGATTGGGGATGTTGACATCGATTTGTGGATGTTGCAAGAGTATGTTGAATACCTCCCAATGGCCGTCGACGAATCCCGGATCATGCTCTCGGCAGGCAAGATACAAGGGGGTATTCCCATCATTGTCTTGAGCGTTGATGTTGATATTGATGTTGGTGATGTCGATCAAGTACCTTACGGTCTCGTGTCGTCCAAATCGCGCGGCGCAATGAAGTCCAGTTCTGCCATCCTTGGTCGTGAGACCAGGATTGAAGCCAACAGACTCGATGAGATGCTGAACGGTCTCTAATTGGCGACGGCAACACGCATGGTGTAGAGGCGTGTTCTCATATTGTACGTTGATGCCGTCACCAAGCGGACCTGTCAAGTACTCGACCACGTCCTTGTGTCTGCGTTGGCAAGCGAGGTCAAGGGGGGCATGGCCAAGCTCAGATTGGCTGTTGATGAGGGTGTTGACAGCCTCCAGGTTGGATTCCACGAGGAGTTTGACCACGCGCATGTGACCTTGCTGGCATGCAATATGCAATGGCGTGCGTCCATCGTTGTTGGAGATGGTCATGTCAACCGTAGTGCCCAATCCCATCAAATATTGAATCACCTCGATATTTCCAAACCAACAGGCGCGGTACAGTCCTGTCTCGCCTTTGCCGTTGCGGGCGTTGACATCGATGTTGGTGGTCTCTGATTCCACCAAACATTGAACGATGTTGCCTTGTGTAGAACTACATGCATCATGGAATGGTGTGTTTCCATTGTTTGCGTTTCTGACGTTGACACTGGCGTGGACGTTTGCCTGCGTTGACTGCACAATGCATTGCACCGCTTTGGCGTGTTGGTGTTGGCAAGCAACATGGAGTGCTGTGTCTCCATCTGAGTTACGAGCGGTGGCATCAATGTTGATCCGATTAGACTTCACCAAGTACTCTACCACTCCCTCCTGGCCAAAGCGGCATGCCAGATGAAGTGGAGAGTCTCCATCGTCGTCTTGTATGTTTGGATCTACGTCGCTGCGATCCGATTCCATGAGGCACTTTAGCACAGCTTGACGACCATTGCCACATGCAAGATGGATTGGTGTGCATCCGCTTTTGTTGAGGATGCTGAAATTGATTCTGCCGTCCAGATCCGACTTGATCATGCATTCAACGACGCGGAGTTTGCCGTGTCGACATGCCAGATGGAGTGGCGAATCGCCGTTGGTGTTTGTGACGTTGAACTTGATGATGTCCTCACCAAATCCAACCATGAATGCGACGATGTCGTTTTGGCCGTACTGACACGCATAATGGAGCGGTGCGCAGCCAGCTTCGTCTTGCTTGTTGATGTCGATGTGAATCTGCTTGGATGGTATGAAACGATAGACGATGTTCGTCTGCCCATGTCGGCAGGCCGCATGCAGTGGTTTGTTTTGCTCGAAATCAATCCCGGCTCTATCTGATGTGACGAGATACTCGGCAAGATCCGCGTCCCCGTTCTTGCAAGCAGCCTCGAGCGGCCTGCGACCCTGATAGTTTCTGATGTTGAGATCAACTTTGGCTTGATCGGATTCCACCATGTATTCCACAACGTCCCTCTTTCGCTTGCGACAAGCAAGGTGAATTGGCGTGTCGCCGTTTTCGTCTTGGGTGTTGACGTCAACGTCGGCTTGAGCTGATTCGATGAGGTGTTTCACAATGTCGATGTGACCGTATCGACAGGCGTAGTGAAGCGGTGTGTATCCCTTGTTGTTCTGGGTGTTGGCATCAACAGGTTGTCTATCGTTGCATTCGAACATGTATTGGATCAAGTCCTGGACCACATTCACCTGTCCGTGGCGACAGGCGACGTGCAGCGGCGTGTTCCCGTTGTTGTTTGCGGCGTTGACGTCCACCTTCTCTCGATGATTCTTCAGCATGCGATAGATCACATGCCTCTTGCCACGCCGGCATGCAACATGCAGTGGTGTGTTTTCGTTGTTGTTGGGTGCGTTGCCACCGCCATTGTTGGTGCTTTGGTCGAGCTCAAGCAAGAAGTCGGCAACGCCATCGTGCCCCCGGCGACTGGCACTGTGAAGCGGCGTACTCTTGTTCTTGTTCTTCGCTTTGGTGTCAACGTTGAGTTGTTGCGAATTCGCCAAATACCTGACGAGATCTTCACGTCCGGATACGCAGGCGACGTGGAATGGCGTGTTTCCGTATTTGTTGCGGACCTCGAGGTTCACTTTGGCTGTCTGTGAGTTTGCCATGTATTCCACCGCGTCCTTGTGTCCGCGCCGGCAAGCGAGATGAAGCGGCGTGTCTTTATCGTTGTTTTGGATA
This sequence comes from Craspedostauros australis, assembly GCA_026770025.1. Classification (NCBI taxonomy): domain Eukaryota; phylum Bacillariophyta; class Bacillariophyceae; order Mastogloiales; family Achnanthaceae; genus Craspedostauros; species Craspedostauros australis. The sequence goes on from JAMXDE010000025.1 coordinate 61,463, forward strand.
TTTGCGTTGATCTTGGTTGGTTCTGATTCGACCAGTCGCTTCAGCACACCCGTTTGCCCGCGCCAACAAGCGTCATGCAAAGGCGTATTGCCTCTGTTGTTGGTGACGTTGACATCAACGTCAGTTCGTTGTCGCTTCCTTGCCAACAGGAGTTCGATGTTGTCTTCGTCCCCGTGCCTGCAACCCAGATGAAGGGGCGTATCTCCATCCGTGTTCTTGATGGAAAGATCCATCTTGTTGCCCACACTGTTGGATTGCAGCATGTAGTTGATCACATCTGTGTGCCCCTTCTGGCAGGCGTAGTGAAACGCGGTGAACCCCTTGTTGTTCTTGGCGTTGACATCAACCGAGATGTTGGTGGATTTGGCGAGGGCGCGCACCACGTCCAGAAGCCCCGATAGACAGGCAAGGTGGAGCGCGGTGTTTGTCCTATCTTTGCCAGCGAACGACGTGTGTCCTTCCTGGTTGACCAGGCAGGATGCGACCAAAGAACGGATCCACTCCTCGTCACGTTCTGCTGAAACGTGACCAAGCGGCGTCTTGCCAAGGTGGTCCTTGGTGTCGAAATCGGCATGGATATGGCTGTCGCTGCGATTGAGGTGCAGAAAGTACTCAACCACATCCGTGTGTCGCTTTCTACACGCGTAATGCAGCGGCGTCCAACCGTTGTTGTTCTTCAGATTGATGTCGATGCTGGTGGCTGCGTTGGTTGTGCTGTTGTTGTGGATGGAACGAATCAACGCATTGACCACGTCCCTGTAGCCCTTGCGGCAGGCCAGGTGGAGGGGTGTGTTGCCGTCGATATTTTGGATGTTGACGCACACATTGCCTGCGTCCAGCCCCAGCAAACGCCAGATGATGTTTCTGCGCCCAAATTCGCAAGCCACATGCAGTGGAGTGTAGCCGTTGTAATCTTGAGCGCTGATCTGCTCGATGGTATCATCGGCTGCGATGAGTTCCTGCACTTTGGATACGTTGCCATAAAAGCAAGCCTTGTGGAGCTCATAGTCCATGTTGGATTCAGTTTGTTGCTGTACATGTGTGAGTGTGGAGGAGTGGCATTGTTGGAATTGGTATGCGGTCCCGTGACTGCGAACCCTTTGGGCAGACGAGCAAAGGACGCACAAGCAAACGGGAGCAGGAGTATAGTAGAGTACACTCACTTTGTGACGACAGCCTCTCGTGAGGGTATGCTGCGAATTGAATTGATCATACGTACATGCAATTCAGATACCCCGATCCATGCAAGGAGCTGTTTTGAATCATCAATCGACACGACGGCACCATTCGATCTGACTTGAGCGACGCTGCAGAGTCTGTTGCTCTTTTGGATGTGGCAAGGAGGTCGCACAGTTCTTGTTGGGTTCTCGAGTTTTTGAGCGAAGATCTGTATCTTCGACTAGTACGAACATGTTCCAAAACCACCAAGACCCCTCATGTGGGATCCAGAGTGGCACCCAGAGGGCAACTACAACCATCTCCGCGACAACTATCTATGCATCTATCTACGTGTACTCTATCTATTTGTGTCAGACACCAAACTTCACTGAGAGGGTCAAACGAGTGGAACATGAATGTGATGGAGGGAAGGTGTTCCACCCAACCGAGAGAATACGTCTGCAGCAACAGCACTGTTTCGTGGAAGAACCAAAATGAGAGCATCAAAGCCGACACGAATGACATTACATACTGAAGTCATGGGTTGCCTTCGCAAGAGCACACTGCTGGAAAGCTCAAGAATCATATTATATAACGAATGCAATTATGCTGTGGCTTTTCAATTACTCCGCGCTAAGGCCGACCAAGGCTTCGACGCAATCACTTGTTGGCAAGTTCCGCGCACGGTAACCTACGATCGTGGAAGATGGTGTTGGTTGATAGTCGTTCGTTTGCTATTTCATTACTTGGCTACTCCGATGCTCTCGGTGTACGCCCGTTCTCTTGCCCGATGCTCTCGGCGCTTCAATCTGTTTCGTAGATTCAGTCTCCGACTATGAGTCGGTACGCGAGATGCTCTCTCGCTCTTCTCTGTATTCTCTCTCTCTCTCAACATCGTGTACTCGTCGCACACGATACTCCGTGTTCAATACGTACTTCGTATTCGACACTCCGTTCATTCAGTACTGGCTTCTACTCCATGAGTACTCGCCATTTGAAGTTCACCTTTCGTATCCATGATGCTGATGCCCTTCGGTCATCGGATCTTCACCTTCTGCTCTGACTTGGAGACAGATGTCGACGTGGTGACATGATGACATCCTGTCGACGTCAGTAGGCGTCCTTCTGCTCTCCAGATGTCACGTTCCATTGGTGATGCAGCAGCCTGTCAGATGATATCGTCATCTGAGGTTTAGTTGGGAAGTACCTCGAGATTCTCTTGGTACCATTGATGGATGGACGGACGATCTTCCAATTCTCTCAGAAATCGTCATTTGCAAATTTCCTCCAGAAATCTTGCCCCTTTTCGTGTGTTCCATTTCCCCTGTAATTCTGACGAATCACAGTATACTATCGACACGAATGTAGTTATACCGTCCAAGTGTGTATGAGAGAATAGCGGGTGAACGATGCACATATACTCGTACATCTCGACATATACTCACATATACATCTCGACACCCTTCCTATGTGCATTCGGTCATTCGAATGTTCTCGATGTGTCAAGGTACGACTTCTCGTGTTCACGTTGTAAGTCGGCCTTGATGTTCTTGGTGAATCCGTCGCTTGTGTTTTGCTCGGATTTGACGAAAATGATTTCGATGGTTTTGTTGATTACCATGTTCCTCACGTAGTGATGGCGCACGTCGATGTGCCGCGATCGTTGGGATGTTGATGGGTTCTTGGCGATGAAGATCGCTCCGATGTTGTCCACACGGACCTTGATCGGCGTCTTCACTGGGACGCCCACACTTTCGAGTAGCTGCACGACGAAGAAGATCTCCTTTGCCGCTTCGGAAAGGGCAACGTATTCTGCTTCGGATGAACTGAGTGTGACGGCCTTCTGTGCCTTGGATCGCCAAAGGATTGGCACCTTGCACAGGTATAGGATGAATCCCCCTACGCTGATTCTCGTGTTCTTGTCTCCTGCATATTCGCTATCGCAGAAGAGCTCCATGTCCCAGCCGTCGTCGTCTGGACGTGCTGGATGGATCTTCAATCCATAGTCCTTTGTATCGATCACATACTTGATGATCCGATACATCTCCTTCATTGCGGCCTTGGTGGGCCCGATCAATACCTTGGAGAGTTCCCTCACAGGGTTCGCGATATCTGGTCGCGAGTGCTTGATGAGGAAGAGTAGCATGCCGACGCCTCGGCGGTACTCGGCATGTTCTTCCGCTCCGACCTTCTGCAGTCCGTTATCTTCGGATGGTCGTACGATGATTTGACCCGGGGTTCCCGGTGTCCCATAGCGCTGCATTTTCTCAACCTTGGTTCCGAACTCTTCGATGAGATGTCGGATGAGATGTGGTTGACGCAATGTCGCTCTAGTCTTGTCATGGTTCAGTTCGATGTTGCAGCTAAGGTAGTCTCCGAGTCCACGCTCGATTGTCACCTTGAATTTGCTGCCTTGGATGTCCTTCAGGAATGTCTCCAGTGCCTTGGAGTCTCCGCAGCAGAAGCAATCGTCCACGTAGATGGCCACGATCATGCTTCCTTCGTTCGTCTTCCTGTAGAACAGGCACGGGTCTGCCGCGCTCTGTTCGAAGTTGATATTCTTGAGGGTCGATACCAACATCTTGAACCATTGCCTGGCGCTCTGCACAAGTCCGTAGATTGGCTTGTGTAGGGTCAGGGCTTCGTCTGGTTGATGATCCATCCCGTTGGGACAGTTCATGTAGATCTCCTCGTCGAGGTCTCCATGTAGGAATGCCGTTACGACATCGACGAGTGCGCAGTCCATCTTCTTGATCAGCATGATCACCATCATGACTCGATAGGTCACGTCGTGAATGACGGGTGAGTAGTGCTCTTGGAAATCCACTCCTGCGACTTGTGAATAGCCACATGCAACGAGCCGTGCTCGATGCGTGCCGTCACGCTTCAGCTTGAAGACCCATTTGCATTTGCAGCATCTGCGGCCGCGTGGAATGGCGTCTCGTTTGATCTTGCTGTACACTTTGCGTGTGTCCATGGAGTCGAACTCCTTCTTAATGGCTGCTCGATATCCCTTTCGATGGATAGGGTCTGGGTGATTGAAGGCTCCATCGAATGTTGTAGGTTCGATGTGCTTCTCTGGTTCTTTGTTCTCGTCCTGCATCGACAGTCCGATGTCGATCGCTGGTGATTCGGTAATGATTGCATTCATTCCGTACAGTCCTGTTGTGCTATAATGAGTGATCTCAATCTCTCCTTCATCTGCAATCTCTTCGTCATCTGTAGTTTCGTTGTTGGAGTCGTCGTTCTCCTCGTCGCTGAGTTCATCGCTGTCTTGGTTGGATGATGAATCGCTTTCATATCCTTCTTCCTTTCGACCTCGTTCGTTGTAGTCTGCGAGCTCACGCAGAGCTCTGGGAATGCTCTTCCCTGTACTCGGCTTGGGATTAGCTTCTCCCTTCCTGCCTCGTGCTTCGTGACGTCGGATCCTCTCCTTTCTGTCTATGTCACGTTTGCTTGGTTTACTCGGCGGAGATCTGGATGGTGTACCATGTGTAGACCTCGCTGGTGTGTTCGGAGGAGTGACGCCTGTGTCATTGTCGGCTTCGTCGCCGGATGGTGTGATCTCGTCATCCTCATGATTGGATTCGCTCCGATCTTCCTCGTCGTTATGGATTAGTTGAGTTACTACTCCATCGTCCTCATTGTCCTCATCGTCACTGTCTGATAGGATATAGTATCTGTTGCTGTCAGCGAAAGATACTCTCTTCGCTTCCGATGTTTGACGCGTTGCCGTCCTTGGCGTTGCTCCCTTCCGTCCGATGGTCGTGAAGCCGTCTGCGTCCGTCGTTCCTGTTTCATTGGATACGTTCGGTGCTGGTGCCCAGCCACGGAACTGTCCGTATGATTGATTGAGCCACTTGATGTCGCGTGAGCAGACGAGTGACTTGGTCGATGGTCTGTACATGTTGTAGACCCCTGATGCGTGTTGGTGTGCATATCCGATGAACACCATCTCTTCTCCTCTATTCTTGAGTTTAGCGGTGATCCCGCCGTAGGTAGTCTTCACAACACCCACCTCTCCGAAAGTGCGGAGTGCATCCGCGTACGGTGGATCATTGCCGAAGAATTGTCGATGTGGTGACTCCCTTTGATTCTTCGCTACGGTGATGTTGGCGATGGCGGTGGCAGTGCTAGCAGCTGCTGCCCACAGGCCATGCCTATACTCTTCGTCGAGCTGTGCTCCGTTGAGCATGGAGCGGATCTTGGTGTAGAGGTACGCGAACTTGCGTTCTACTCTACCGTTCTGTTGCGGTGTGTTCGATGCCGTGAATTCGAATTTCACGTTGAGTCCTGCATCGATGAGAATATCCTGCGTGGATTTGTTCTCTCCGCTGTTGTCACCTCGGAAGATGATCTGTTGGTCACCAGTCTGTGACTTGATCGTCTGGACGAATCGTTTGATGTATCCTGGTTGATCACTTTTGTTCTTGAGAAAGAAACTCCAGCAGTGATCCGTGCAGTCGTCCACGATCAGGGTCCAGTAGCGTTTATCTCCGAAGCTTATGTGTTTAGTGTAACTAATGTCAATGAAGAGCCGTTCGCCGCGGCGAGTCGCTCTCGGAATGGTTGCCTTCGGAATGTTCTTCACTCTTGCGTTCGCGACCGCGCAGTCGCGACATACCGGCATCTCGCCGATAATCTTCCATCCGTATTGAGCTGCCGTTCGCTTCATGGCCTCGAGTGGCGCGTGGCCGAGCATTCGATGCAAGCTCACCGCGCTGATCTCCTTGGATGGGTTCTTGACGAGGGCTGTGCAAGCCTTGTCGTCGTTCGTTGGCATGATGGGATGCATCTGCACTCCCGTGATGAATCCGTTGGCCGTGGGGAAGACTCGGTCGAATACGATCTTCGTTCCGGATCCGTTGATGATGTCCATCAGAATGCCGTTGCTACCAAGCTGGTAACCGTTGTACAGAGCCTTGTTCGTGGAGAAAAGGTTCACCGCCATTTTCGGTGTGTACTTCACATCATCAAGCCGGATGACGTGGCCAGTGTTGTCTCGTTGCTTGACCTTCAAGCGAATGGATCCCATTTTGGGAGAGTCCAGCTTCGTGCTGTCTCCCACTTGGACGAATGACTTGATGTGCCGCACGTTGAAGAGAGCGGCGTCTGAATTGACGATGTGACACGAAGCTCCACTGTCGGCGAGCCAGGTGTCCTTGTTGACCTTGTCCTTGTGCTTGGTGCTCAGCTTGTGGAGCTGCTCCACGGCTGCCGCAGCTATTTCGTCGTCGAAGCTGCCGTCATCATCGTTTTCATGAATTCCATCTTCGTTGTATGGGTTGTGATGTTCCTCGTCATCCATGTTGTCGGGTAGTTGTGCGTAGTCTGATGGAATCGTGCTGTTGCGATGTGATCCTGTGGCTGGATCGTAGGGGTTGACGCGTGGTCGTTCGCGTAAGAGTACGCGCATGCATCCTCCAAGGATGTAGTGTAGATCCGTCTCTGGGATCGTCTCTGTCTCGTTCGCTTCGAGTATGCGGTTGATGACGACCGCGTTGACGAGAATCTCTTCAATTGATCTGAAGTTCTCGGATAGGATGGATCCCATCATGTTCACCCATATCGGTCTGAGTACTCCTCGTTCGATTCCTGAGAACAGTTTCACTCCTGCTTCCATCACTGCATCGAAGATGAGTTGCTTCTGGATCACCAATGCTGTCTCTGTTGCATATGGGACGGTGTCATGACGATGGAGGTAATTGGATCTGTTGGGATCTTCGATTGGTGGGAAGTCGATATTCGCTGGATAGATGACACGCTCGTTTGGATTGAAGCTGTCGTCTGGATGATTGCCGTCCTCGGATTCGTCGCTGTCATCCTCGTCGAAGATGCCCGATCTGTTGTTCCCTGCCGCTGGAGGAGGTGGCGCCGCTGCGCGGTTCGTTCCGCCTTGGCCTTGGTTGATGAAGGTTCCCGTTCTCTCGTATCTCCCGATTTGGGGAGGAGGCATTTCGTCGCGATTCGCCTCGTCGTCTTCATCTGCGCCGTTCTCGTCGGCGTCGTCGTCGTCATCACTCATGGCCTCTTCGATGTCGCTATCGTTGGCCTCGTCGTCCATCTCAGCTTCGTCGCCGTATGAACCGATCAGGTCGTGCGCGTTGAAGCAGCATTCGTAGCTCACCTCGCGTCTTGGATCCACCTCGTGGATGATTGGCTCCTCGCTGAGCCACTCCGGGACGATCTCATCGTCCTGTACTTCGTCGTCACTTCCGACGCACTCGAAGTTATCGAAGAAGGAGTCTTCGATGTAGTCGTCGGACACCAACATGCAGAGCGGCATGTCCTTCGCAGAGAGTACCATCTCGTGCCCGCTCTTGTCGTGTCCTTCCGTAGCCGCGTTGGCTTGTTCGTTGTTCTTTTTGCTTTCGTTGAACTTCTTCTTTCGGCACTCCGCCTCGCGATGTCCGAAGATGCCGCAGTAGTTGCACTTGCCCTTGAAGCCGCTTCCCTTGTTACGCTTTCCGTTCATTTTGTTGTTGTTGTTGTTGTTTTTCTTGTTGTTCGATTTCTTGCGTTCTGGACAATCGGCGGATCTATGGCCATACACGCCACAGTTGTGACAAGTACCCTTGAAGTTACCGGTGCTTGTGAAGCCGGTGTCGTTGCTCTTCGTGTTACTGTCTTGGAAGTCGTCGACGTATGCCTTGCCTCCTCTGTGAGTGGCGTATGCAGTACGGAGTACTCCTCTGATCGTGTTGATGGTAACCAGTTCTGGATTGAACGTGAGTTGATGTTGGAAGTTCACGATGTGGGTTCTGTACTCGTTGCTCACCGTGCTGAGGATTTGCATGATCATTTCCTCGTCCGTGATTTCGTACTTGACATCATGGAGACGCGATCGTAGACTCTCGAGTTGCGTGATGTAGATGTCGGGGTCCGTGTCTCTCTTCATCTTTTCGTTGTTGAATTGGCGCTTGAGTTTGATCTTCGTCACCGCGTCGGATGGTCGGAACTTCTCCGCGAGAACGTTCCACGCTGCGTGTGCGTCTCCTTCGGGGTAGTCGTCGGAGATGCACTGGTTGATGTACTGGATGGCTTGCTTGCCTTTTCCTTTCTCTGCATCCATCATGAGGATCAGATCGCTGAAGCAGTCGCATCCCAGCTCGTAGATCTCTTCCATCGCTTCCTTGGCTTCACCGGCGGCTGCCGCGATCTCGCTCACTGTTGGCACCTTGGTCTTGCCCAACATCACGTCTCTCGTCTTCTGTGCACGAGCGTATGCCTTCGCTTGGGACTCCCATGCGCTGTAGTCTTCTTGTTCACCGCTGAACATCGGCGCCTTGATGCGTCGCTTGTTCACGTTGGCTGATGTCGCCATGTTGATTCGTTGTTTCGTTGTTGGTGCGCTCGCGCCCTTGATTTCCGTTTGTTTCTGTGTTGTCACTTTTTCGATTTTCGCCTGTTGTTGCGCGGAGATTGTTTTCGTCACAAATTCTCCTCCTGGTGGTGTCTCACTTTTACCACTTCGTTTGGCTGTGCGAATGCTCTCCGTCACACCAGTCTCCTCTTGCTTGTACGCCTTGAGGATACTCTCCTTCTCGCGGTGTAGCCTTGCAGACCGTTCCTCTTCGGTCTCGTCGATCGCGCTTGCGTCTGCGCCTGATAGGACAGTAGCCGCGGCTACTTCCTTCTCTTCTCGTGGTGGAGTCTCACTCGCACCTTCTTCTTGCTTGATAGTCGGGTTGGACAGAGGGATGTCTCTCAATTCCTCTTCCTCGCTCATTCAGTCTGCTGCTCTTGAATGATGTTCGTCTTCCTCGCACGATACGATTCGCGGGCTCGCCCTGATCTATCGTTTATAAACGTGTTGGCAAGTTCCGCGCACGGTAACCTACGATCGTGGAAGATGGTGTTGGTTGATAGTCGTTCGTTTGCTATTTCATTACTTGGCTACTCCGATGCTCTCGGTGTACGCCCGTTCTCTTGCCCGATGCTCTTGGCGCTTCAATCTGTTTCGTAGATTCAGTCTCCGACTATGAGTCGGTACGCGAGATGCTCTCTCGCTCTTCTCTGTATTCTCTCTCTCTCTCAACATCGTGTACTCGTCGCACACGATACTCCGTGTTCAATACGTACTTCGTATTCAACACTCCGTTCATTCAGTACTGGCTTCTACTCCATGAGTACTCGCCATTTGAAGTTCACCTTTCGTATCCATGATGCTGATGCCCTTCGGTCATCGGATCTTCACCTTCTGCTCTGACTTGGAGACAGATGTCGACGTGGTGACATGATGACATCCTGTCGACGTCAGTAGGCGTCCTTCTGCTCTCCAGATGTCACGTTCCATTGGTGATGCAGCAGCCTGTCAGATGATATCGTCATCTGAGGTTTAGTTGGGAAGTACCTCGAGATTCTCTTGGTACCATTGATGGATGGACGGACGATCTTCCAATTCTCTCAGAAATCGTCATTTGCAAATTTCCTCCAGAAATCTTGCCCCTTTTCGTGTGTTCCATTTCCCCTGTAATTCTGACGAATCACAGTATACTATCGACACGAATGTAGTTATACCGTCCAAGTGTGTATGAGAGAATAGCGGGTGAACGATGCACATATACTCGTACATCTCGACATATACTCACATATACATCTCGACAATCACTTCATTCTAAGGTTGACCAGGCCTTCGGCAGCAGCGGCTTCTTCTGAGATCTGCTTGCCGCTGGATGATGCTCCAGCCTGCGAATCTTCCTCGCCGGCTTTCACAGCCTTTCCGCCCTTCTCCTTCTTCCGTCTATCGCGGAAGGCATGCCCCAGCTTCTCGGCCGCCCTCTCCTTGGAAACCTCGACCCAGATCCAAGTCCCGTCGGCGTCCTTCGTCTCTCTAGTCAGGAATCGTCTCCCCTAGGCCACCAATTCATCCACCACACCCGCGATGAATGGTCTTCGTTCGGTTCTAGCTGCCTTCTTGAAGAGGTGCTCGCGTTCTTTCACAAGAGAGTGCATGTATATGTTACCCGGATGTTGGAAATCCGGGGTTAGTGTTAGTAAGAACTAATTCGTTGTTAGATCGTACTATTCAGAACTGTGAGCTCATTCTCTTCAGCTCCTTTGCCTTTCGTTTCACATGTAGCATCTCTTGCAGCAGCACCGTGTTATACTGTTGCATTCATGCTCATCATCATCATGGATCATCGCTTGCATGCATGAGATCTCGTCCGCAGGCATCCTTGTCATGCATATCGTCATGCATATCCGAAGGCATTCTTGCCATGCACCTCGTCGTGCATATCCTTATTCTACATTCCCTCCGGTACGATTCCACAGTCTTGCGTTTCGCTCTTGATCTCTTGACACCAAACTTTACGATTGGTGTCATGATTGATGTCATGTTTGATGCCCTTTCTGAGTTGTTCTAGTCCGTGGGTGACACGTGCCATGATCTCCAGATGGGGTGATCATCAAAGGGTCGGTCATCATCTTCCTTCACATGATTTAGATGTCGTGGCCTTTTCTTGATACACAGAGGACAGGCTTGTTTGCTTGGTAAGACTGGGGTCATTCCCGTGTGATTCGTGTCGTGGGTGGAATGGATAATATTCAATGGTGTGACGAATAATATCCAAAGGTGTGACAAATAATGTTGGGAGTTGCGGCAATCATGGGTATCTTTCCGACAGAGTCGTACCCTCGATTCCTGACACCCGGATGCTTGTGAAAGGTTCTGCTCCTGCCGAACAAAATGTCCGTCTCTCGCTCCGTGATCTTCTCCGGGGTGTCTTCGGGTGGCGCGACAGCGGGAGGTTCTGGTGCGGTCGGAGCCGCCGTCTTTGGCTGGTTGGCTGCCGCTGCTGGCGTCGGTGCTTGCGATTGGCCCGGTGCAGTGGACGCCGGCTGAAGTGCGTGGGTGGTTGAAGAATCGTTCGGCGTTCCGACCATACCAACCATCGGTAACTGTTGCTTCGGCAACTGAGTCGTGAGAGCAACATTCGTATATGCATTTGGAGCTGGCATCATTCCTTGTGGAGGCATGGTGGGAGTATGCATCGTGCTCGCGTTTGCCATGTTTGCGTTCGGCATGGCTCCTTGCGCCATCGTTTGGTTGAATCCCAACCGCACTCCCCTTTCCATAGCCATCGCCAAGGCCAGCTGCCTCCCTATTCGCATGCCCATCTGCTTGGCGACCATTGTCGGCGTTTGCACCTGTGCAGACGTCATAGGCACTTGCATGTTCTGCGTGAAATTTGGCGTGAGATTCCGTGGGAGCTGCATGTTTGGTGTGCCTTGGTTGAATGTTGTCGCTCCACCAACACCTCCTGTCATGAGGTTGGGAACGGTCCCAGCATTTGCTGGCATCATGACGGTATTGGGAGCAACGGCTGCGGTCAGTTTCGGTTGCGCGGCCGAAGCTGCATTTAGATTGGTTGGCACCGTCATTCCACCGACCACATTCCCTCCCGCGATACTAGTCTGGAACGGGACGGCACCAGTGCCCTGAAAGCCAATGTTGTGAGGCATGGTGAAATTGGGGAGGCCACTGGCTGGACCTGCCAGGAGCTGCTGCGGCTGACCAAACGCTTGTAGGTTGGGTCTCGCCTGTTGCGCTTGCAGGTTCTGTGGCAACTGCGGGGCGTTCGGGATGATGCCTGTTGGCATTCCAGTCTGACCCATCTGCACGCCTCTTCCTTGGATTGACGCTTGTTGGTAGGCGGCAAAGGTTGGAGCTCGCGGATGAGCCGGATATTGGGGGAAATTGGGAGAAGGCACAGCTCCGTATGGCCTTGGAGTCTGTGCTTGTGGGGCAATGGCACCGGCAGCAGAAGTAGTGAGCTGCGACGAAGTCGGGCCCGGGGTGACTTGGACAACTTGCACTTCGTCATCGTCAACGGCTGCTGCTTGCATCGCTGATGATGTTACTACTGGAGGAGCCGGAACTGTTGCGGGTGCGCTTGCCGGTGTCGCTCTTCGTTTGGCGGCTGGTTTGGCATCTTGGTCGCTGCCCGCACTGGTTTGGTGGCTGTTCGTGGTGGCAAGGCGCCCTTCGTCGCCTTCGTCCTCATCTTCATCTTCGTTGGCAACGGGCATGGCGGCAGTCTCAGGATTGTCTGCATTGTGTGGTGAACCAGATGGTCGTAACATGCTTCTCGCTCTCTTGGAAGCAACGCTGGTCGAAACAACATCGTTCTTGCCCTTGTTCTTGTTGGCTTTGATGATGATGCCATCCACCAGCTTGCCAACTTTGTTCTCGACTGTGTCCCAGTCGGCAAGCCGCCAGATCTCACACTTTTCCACCTGTTGGACGAATCGGATGCCGTTCTCTCTCACCTGCATGGCCACCTTCATGCCAATATCACCCTTCTGCTTGTTGTTTCGCTTCGCGCCCAATTTTGCTACGCGCTCACTCACAAGCCTGCCGAATTTGAGGTTTCCGTGATGCTTCTGATGGTTCTGTCCCTTTCCAACAATGACGTCGGTCTGTCTCAGCAGCTCGATGCGGCGAGTGTACTCCATCGGATGCCCCTCAACCAGCTTGCGGCGCTCCAGGAACTTCTCGAATTCCCCGCGATTGAGCTGCATGGGAAGGTGCTCCTTCTTGCTTTGGCCTCTCTGCTTGAATGATCCGGCGTAGTCCTCGTCGAGGGGAAGGACGTGCACGGGGATGCCAAACGTCTTCAAGTGACCGACGCATATGGCATGGTTTCCTGCGATGTGATGTCGATTTGAAAGCAAACAGCAGGGACAGCACGAACAAAGAACGATCAGTGAGTGAAGGTGTGCTTGAAATGAGCGGAAAGGTGAGAACATGGTTGCGCTTCAATCGAACGGATGCCTGTTCGAACTCTACGTGAATGGTTGAACGCTAAAGCATACATGAATACATGCATGCATGGGTAGATTGACTTACCACAGATTGTTTGGATCCGGCAACGAGTGATCGGACTCAATCCCCACGCCATCAGGTTGGCCAATGGTTTCATTTGGAGCCCCTGGTAGCAGCAGTGGAAGCCCGTAATTCGGATGGGCATGGCGTTGAGAGCCTTGCACGTAGCCTGTTAGGAATTGAGGGTACGACTTTGTCGGAATACCCGTAATTGCCGCACCTCCCAACATTATTCGTCACAGCTTTGAATATTATTCGTCACATGTTCGGAGACTATTTGTCACACCTTTGTATACCATGCCATTATGACTATGACTAAGGATACGGACGTGATTGATACCTGTACTACCGCGAGGAGGGTAGTCTGTCCTCTGGTAATGTAAGAACGACACCTATGGCGGATCAGGAGGTCCCAATACCAAACCAACCATGGCAACCATGCAGACGACGACGTCGATCAGAACAGCAGGCCGATGGGCAAGTGACGCACCCCCTTCAGAGGACAGCACGCGCCCCTCCTGCAGACAAGAACATCCGCAGGTTTGGAACATCAGAAAGGAGCAGAACATCCGCAGGTTTGGAACATCACCAAGGCTGACATCGATCGTGGAACGATGGCGTCATGAGATCAACAACGAAAGCATATGATAGGCAAGCGCTCAGGACTGCAGATTCCTACCATGCAAGCGTAGACGGCTACGACGATGCAAAGGCAAGCAACAACGATGCCAAGACAAGGAAGCAAGAACAGAGCATGATGAATGGGGAAAGAAGCACCTAAGAACAACAGGACGCCCCGTGTCGCCACCGCGACAGATGCCTACCATGAAAAATGAAATCGGAAGAGAAAGTGAGATTGTGCTCACAGTTCTAAAACGGTACAGTTTCTAACAGCGGATTAGATTACAGTACTAACTTTAACCCCGGATTTCCAACACGTTTCGAAACGTTACGATTGAAATCCTACATTTCTACCATCATCAGCACAGCAACAAACATCCTATCACCATCATCACCATGACATCCTTCCTAGGTAAGACTGATCGTTACATGATCATGTTCGACGGCAAGCGGTCCAGCTGGAAAGCTTGGAGTGCGAAGTTCCTGGCCCGTGCCAATCGCAAGGGCTACGGGGACTTGTATCTCAAGGACATGAGTGATGTGATGGTGAAGGAGGAACCGTTTGACCTCTCCCCCTCTGCCCTCCTCATGGAAGGCAAGAAGAAGGAGGCCGAAGCCAAGAAGCCGAGTGACATGACTCCTGAAGAGGAGGCTGAGTACAAGAAGGCATTGGCGAAGTACGCGTTTGAAGAACTGACCATGGCTATTAGCCATGAGACCACCGAAGGCAATGTTGCCTTCATGGCTGTGTTGGGATGCAAGAGCAGTGCTTACGAGGGAGGAGACCCACGTAAGGCATGGAAGGCTCTTGAGCGTATCTACGAGCAGCGCACTGCGCCTATGAAGGCAAAGTTGTTGGCGCAGCTCAACGGGATGCGCATGAAGAAGGGAGAACACCCGGACACGTTCCTCACCGAGATGGAAGTACTCCGCGGACGTGTCTCCCACGCCGGCGTCGACTTGAACATGACGCAGTACCACATGCTCGTGCTTAACGCCCTTGCAAGGGACTACGAGATGGATGTGAAGCTCATCGAGCTCAAGTTCACCGGCATTGAAGACACGATGTCAATCGAAGACATCCGTGAAGCAGTGAGTGCCACCTACGATGCACGTCACATCAAGCAAGGAAGTAACCGCCGCGAGAGCGACACCAAAGAGGAAATGGCTCTCGCTGCCACCGGCGGTTTCAAGGGGTACTGCCGCAACTGCGGTGCCTACGGGCACAAGAAGGCGGACTGTCGCTCTCCCCCTAAGAACAAAAACAACAAGGCCTTGAAGAAGAAGAACAAGAGAGGAGACACCCCCGCCAAGAACAAGTTCAACGGAAACTGCAAGTACTGCGGTAAGAAGGGCACAATATCCTCGACTGCTTCAAGTTGAAAGCAGCGATGCGAGAAGCCGAGGCCACAAACGTAGCGACCGACGGCATGGAGGAGGAGACAGACGTCGCCCTCGTGATGGTCGAAGAACACATGTGGCGGACTACCGAAGACGATGTGGCAGGCTACGACTCCTTCGTTGAAGTTGACGAGGAGATGTGGTTGCCCTCCAACGAGAAGGCCAACGACGTTGCCCTAGCCATGATCGAGGAGCCCATCTGGTTACCCGAAGACGACAAGTCCATGGATAGCACGGAGATGATGTGCTTCCTCACCAACGAGTTCGAAATTGATTCGACAGAGGTCAAAAATGTGACCAACCCAAGACTCGTGACCACCCAAGAAATCGCGAACATCAAGAAAAACATGAGCAACGACTACGCCATGATGCCTCCCGAGGGATCAACCACCGAAGACCTCGCCCTCACGTCCACCGACGAAGAGATGACCGACCAAGGAGGCGAAGCGCCAAACCAAGGTGCTGAATGGACGGCGGAAGAGTGGGCGGCCCATCACCCAGGGGTGTACGGTCACTACGGACCACCACCGGTCGCAGCCGAGCGCATCAACCGCGAACTCTTCCCGTCCGACGACGAGACCACTGACGATGACGGGTTCTTCGAGGACGTCATCTGTTGGAAATCCGGGGTACCCCAGTCTCTAGTAGTAGTCTCTGGTTACCTATTCATGTTATTGCATTGTTGGAACTGTGAGTACAACATCTTCATCACTTTCAATTCCATTTGCCAAAGCATACATAATCCACAGTAGCACACAGTCTTGCCCTTGCTCATGCAGTGCTGTCCTCCTGTTTCATCATGTCATGCAGCATGTACTCCATGTACATCTCATCTTGCAGTATTGGTGCATCTCATCATACATCTCAGATATTCCATCTCCTGCCCTCTACCGATAGTTTCGTTAGCATAGACATCACCGAGTCGTAGGCATCACACAGATCAGTTCATTCGATCAGATCACGATTGCCCATTCGTCGCGGGAACACCTTGGTTGGGAGCTCATTCAGCTCCTCGACCATCAAACATCTCCGATCATCTCCGATCTTCTCCGATGCTTCTCATGTCGTTTCTGCTGGTTTCTTCGCCGATCACTTCACCGGCTTCTTGGATGTTCCTCATCTCAGGTTCGTTCACAGGCTATCTCACACTTCGTGACATTGGCCTTCCTCCAGTACTCTTTTCTCATTGGTGGCGACATGGGGGCCGTAGTCGATCGTATCGTGATGTTGGTCACGATTCCAACATCCCTGCCCCCTGCGACATACACGTGTGATTGGTATTCCTGCATTGAGGTCACGGACACCATAGTCCGGTTCGCATTCGGCACGTGGCGTTCTCCACCACAAGACACGTGCAGCTCACATTTTCTGTCACAAAGATCCACAGGTGGGAGTTGCGGTAATGTATCATTTCATGACATTCGACTCCTGACTCTTGACTCATTGGAAGGTGCGGTAATGCATCATTCCACGATGCTCAACTCCGCACTCTTGGGAGGTGCGGCAATTAGGTGTTTCACAACACCCGATTCCTGACAGTCATCTACGACGAAGATCTCGTCAGCACCGAAGAGGAGACCACCGACGAAGTAGCAATGGTGATCGGAGCGGAAGACATCTGCAGAGAGCCAGTCTTCTCGCTCTCCACCAACAAGTCTCCCATTGAGGAGTCGATCGAAGCAGCAGGACGCGCCCTGTACCAAGGATGGGCGTTGTGCCCACTATGCTTCAAGCAAGGGCACCTATACTCCTACTGCATCGATTGCCCTGCCAAGCCATTCCTCATCGACCTACCAGAAGGAGTAGACGTGGCAAAGCCAACAACCCACAAGGAACGCGATCGTCGCCGCGTGATGCTTGCCAAGGAGGAGTCACTCGCACTCGCAGTGCGATACTCGTTGAGCAACGCCATGCCAGCAGACAGCGTGCGCTCCGAGCTTGCCCTGCTGTGCCTCAACACAGTGGAGGAGTACAGCTCAAGGGACAGACACACATGCATGGAGGCTTGCACCCTCTACTTCCTTCTGCGCGAGATCAGCATGATGACACCATTCAACATGATGAAGCACATGCCGTTCATCAACGAAAGGCTGGAGAGAGAGCAGTTGCCAGCCATCCACCATGGACTCATCGGAAGCCTGGCCTCGCATGGTGTACTCCAAGTCATGTGGAAGTACCACCCCGGCCAGCATGGAGTCCGCAACCATGAGGAGTCCCCTGAACTCCCCCTCTACAGCGAGAGAAACCCGCAACCAGACATGGCGATGGTGATCGGCGACATCGACGGTGTCGAAGAACGCCGCATCACGCTCGCCCCAGACCGCCATGAGGCAAACACTTGGTTGGGCGACTCAGGTGCCTCGTGCCACCTGACCAACAACAATGAGGGGATGACCAACGTGCGCGTGGCCGACCACTCCATCAAGATCAGCAGCGGTCGCTACATCAAGGCAACAAAGGTAGGCGACAAGCGCATGGTGGTGATGCAAAAGAACGGGACCACAGCAACCATCTTGCTCAAGCACGTGAAGTTCGTGCCCAATTTGTGGGTGAACCTTCTCAGCATCAACAAAGCGCTTGAGAGTGGCTTCGACATCAGCAACCGCGGTGTTGTGATGAGCCTGGAGAAGCACGGACAACGTATTACGTTTGACCGGCTTATGGCTACCCACAGCGGCTACGTAAGCGGTGTTAACATGATCACTGTCCCTCACCCCCACGATCAAGCCAATGTTGGCGTGTCCACCCAGACCGCAGTGGACATCAACCAAATCCATAAAATATTAGGCCATGTTGACACTTACACGATCTCTCGCACAGCGGGACGATACGGTTGGAACGTCACAGACAAATTGCATGCATGTGTGGACTGTGCCATTGGCAAACAAAGGCAGAAGGCCATGATGAAGAAACTCCAATCACGAGCGAAGGGGGTTGGTGATCGACTGTTCATTGACACATCAAGTGTCCAGACACACAGCTACGGACAAGGAAAGTATTGGCTCCTAGTCCTCGATGATTACAGTGACTACTGCTGGAGCTATTTCCTGAAGGAGAAGAGTGAGGTTGGAACAAAAATGATTCTGTTGCTTAAGTGGCTCCACGCCAATCAGCAAACACGAGTGAAAATTATCAGATGTGACAACGCAGTGCCCTAGACGGCTGGCTAGATAAACTATTGGTGACACAAGACCTAGACTTGTGCACAATAGATACTAGTCATGAATAAGTCACCCAAGCAATCACATTGTTAGTCTCACCTACGAGTCGTGTTAACAATCCATCCAGTCGGATCAGTCAAGATTCGAACTGAAGTCGGATTAGTCAAGACTCGAACTGAAGTCGTATCAGTCAAGACTCAAACTGAAGTCAGATGAGTCAAGATTCAATCGTAAAGAAATATTTGCATATGAGAAGACACTTCTTCAACCAACCATTGACCTCCATTCAAAACAAGAAGGCTAATAGAATGCATGAATACGATTGACCAAGAGGTGCAAGCCGAATCATCTCGGGATGCATGAATCTGATCGACCAAGAGGTGCAGACAGCAGAAGAGAGAGAGAGAGCTCAAGTAATCATAATTTTTGGAATTACATCATCAACAACAACCTCAATCGTATCAAGTACAAAATCAATCGTAGAAAAAAATACAACTTCAATCGTACGCCGGCATAAGGCACAGTGATATCACTCCTTGCGGTTGAGCACCATCCAAGTCCAAGCAAGATGAGCGAAGTCAAGTCAGGGCAGGAGCCTGTCCTCTATTGGGAGAGCCCAAAGGAGAAGAAGTACCCTCGAAGCATGTACCTCAAAATGGATGTCTACGAAGATCCATCAGATCAGGGCAATACCGACACAGTGGAGACATCAGTCCTCAAGTTCAACGATGGGAGCGCAGAAGAATGGCTGAGGTTCCGCCGTGAGTTCGATACTCTCATGGCAGCAAAGAGAATGACCACTGCAGCACAGAAGATGATCCACCTCAACAACTTGTTGATGGGGGATGCGCAGAATCGATTTGCGACAGCAGTGCAAGCAGTCAGTGGCAATACCACCTCAACAGCCAGCAGCAAGCTCCAAGAAGGACTTGATGCTGTGGGTGCTCCATTCTTTGGACACCCAACGAGTGCTTGGCGACGCCAGCGCAATTACATGCGCCAACATGCTTCATTCAAGCATGGTGAACTAGCAAGCTTCCGTGCTCGGCTATTGGAACTAAATCAGTACCTTCCATTCATGCCCAAGCCAGGAGCTAATATTACACCAACGGCATTCCCAGACTTTGAGCTGGTCGAGATCTTGGACCGAGCAAGTCCAGAACAGTACAGCCGTGCCCTACTCCAAAGTGGGTATCAGGTGTATGAGCACTCTTTTGAGGAGCTCTACCGTCGCCTCCTTGATGTGGCGAACAGCTGTCGCCCCTTCAAAAAGGGCAATGGCGCCAAGAAAGGCAAGCGTAACGCAAGCGACGAACGCAGTCGTGGAAGGCGCGGTAAACGTCTGAATAACGACAATAAACGCCAAAAATTCAGTCACGGCAAATCCATTCCCAAATGTGGGAGATGCGGCAGAATCGGACACGAAACCAGTGATGTGCAGGTTTTTCACGTGACCGGAGGTGTTGGGGGGTGAAACCTGTCTGTTCTGAAAAATTATGACTGTGCGGAGCGGTCATTTGCTCAACGTGGATCCTACGCGTGGTTTGTGCGGTATCGTCTGTCCATCGACACTCATTGTTCGGATTCGGCCAGATTCGGGAATTGGCACTAAATCTGCACACTCCCTCTTGTCGGTGGCACGGGCGGACCGCGCTTACCATCCCAATAGTCGCAATCGCAGAGATTCGAATAACGGGCGTGCCAAGGGCTTGGTGAATATGTCAGCCATCTGGTCCAACGTGTCGACCTTCTCGATGGTGATGAGCCCTTTGCTGACGGCTTCACGGAAGTGATGGTATTTGACATTGATGTGCTTGGTACGAGGACGCATTCTGGGTGCGTTGGCGAGTTCGAGGGCACCGGAGTTGTCCTCAAATGCTGTGCAGTGAACTGTTGGTGGCGAAGTGTCGAATGACGATATGTGTTGCTTCATTTCGTTGATGAGGTGTATCATGGGTATAACCTCTCGTAGAGCTTGGCTGAGAGCTACATACTCGGCTTCTGTGGTGCTGAGTGTAACTTCTGTTTGCAGTTTGGAGTTCCATATGATGGGGAATCCTGCATACAGGACGACGTATCCAGTGCGACTTTTTGCCGTGTTGGGGTCGTTGTTGGCTTGTGCGAAGCCTCCTGCGAAATCTGCGTCAGCGTAGCAATGAATGGAGTCGTTGGTAGGTGAGATACGGAGTCCCTTATCCCGTGTGTGAGCGAGGTATCGTACAATCCGTTCGATGGCGTCTTCGTGTGACTTCATCGGATGAGCCATGAAGCGTGCACATTGATGGACTGCGAAGCAGATGTCAGGTCTCGTCGATCGTGTGAGGAAGTTGAGCATCCCCACAACCGATCGATAATCGAATCGTCGAGTGGCAGCGGGGCCACCGGTGTCTTTGTGTAGGAGCGGTTTGACGGCTGGCGTCGAATAGGTTCGTCCTGGTGCATTAGGATCGATCTTGGCTGCTCGTATGATTCGGTCTATGAGTTGCGGTTGTGTGAGTGTGATGGTGTCATCAGTGCGTTGGATGTGAACGCCCAGATACTCACTCATGTTGCCTTCGTCGGTTAGCGTAAACCGTGCCTTGAGGCGCTCGATGATGTCATCGATCTCGTGTTTGTGTGGGCCAATGATGATGGCATCGTCAACGTACAGCAGAATGGATGTGTTGCCTTTGTAGAGAAGACATTCGTCGACTTGGCTTTGCCGGAATCCATGCTGCATCAGGCCGTCAACCACGTGTCGGTGCCATACCAAAGCTGCTTGCTTGGTGCCGTACAGATTCTTCTTGAGTTGGAGAACGTGAGACCTGCTGTCTCCGTCCACGTTGCACCCCTGAGGTACTTGCATGAAGATGTCGCATTCCACATCCGCTTGCGGGAACGCCAGAACGAAGTCGATTTGGCGAGTGTGCCAGCGCCGTTGGACGGCCATAGTGAGGAATGTCCGAATGGTGGACCATTGCACGACTGGAGCGAATGTTTCCCAGTAGTTGACACCATATTGTTGCTCTCCTCCATGCACGCATAGCCGTGCTTTCCACTTGTAGATCTCGCCGGTTGCGAGTCTGCGTTTGCGTTTGAATGACCAGACGGCTTTCAGGATCTTGTGCCCTTTTGGCACTTGATTGCGTTGCACGACCTCCCAATGCTGTCTGGACTGGTGGTCTTCAATCTCTTTGTGCATTGCCTCGATGAATTTGTCGCGGTCGTTCTGCTTCTGCATCTGCCCCCAGTACATGGTGTCATCGTCAGCGAGCGTTGCTGCGAATGACATGGGGTGCAGATCACCAGAGTTCATGTTGAGGATGTTGGATGCATGGAAGGATCGAGCTGTGTGCGTGTGGTATGATTGGAGTTGGAGTGTAAGCTGGTTGGTGTCTGCACGTTCTGTTGCGGATGGAGCGGATCGTGATGCGTTCTGCGTGGCGATGGCGCGTGTAGGCGTAGCTCCCTCTGAAGGCGAGCTTGCTGACTGTCTCGGAAGACGTTGCCTCGGAAGGCTGTGCCCCGGAAGGCTGGACCTCGGAAGGTTGTGCCTCGGAAGGCTGTGCAACTCGCGCTGCATGTCAAGCTGGAATGGCTTGGCGTCAGGTGCAGCGTTTGTGGTCCCTGGAGGACGCGTGCTTGCGGAAAGCTGGTGCTGAACAGCATGTGTGATGCGTTCGGAGCGCATCTGTTGCGAGGGCTTGGCTGGTTCATCAATGTGCGTGAGACGTTGCCACTGTGATGCGCCAGGACGCATTAGCGGGTTGGTCTTGACTGTTTGGAACCTGTCGTCGAAGTTCAGATGGAACTGTGGCGAAATGTACCCTGTGTCGATCTTGAGAACGATAGGTACGCTGCTCGCATGTTCAGCTGACATGCCAAGGAAGATGGCGATGTTGGCGCGGCTGCTCCATTTGGGAACCTGAGATCCCTGTTGGAGTGCGGCCTTGAGGATGTATACAGGGCATCCAAATGTGTGAAAGTGTTGCATTGAGGGTCGGACCTCGATCTGCGCGAATCGCTGGAGTGGCGATATACCTCCCTCTCGAGCAGCGTTCCTTCGGATCTCGGAGGCGTAGCGCAGAGCATACGGCCACAGAGACGGATGAATGGCATCATGCCAATGGTGCTGCGCATGCAAGAGCATTGAGCGAGCGGACTCTTGGAGGTCGCGGATGCGTCGCTCGGCGACGCCATTCTGATGATGAGCGTTGACGCCACAGAATGTGATGGTTTGATTGGCTGATGCGACAGCTGTGCGGAACAGCTGCTCAGCGAATCCGCCGTTGTCGGCGTGGTAGTGGTGTATGCGGACACCGAAGGAGTGAGCATAGCGCTCGAAAGCCTGCTTGGCTTGCAGTGTGTCGGCACCAGACTGGGTGAGCTGCAAGTGAACGTAGTCAATACCGGAGTACTGATCGACGAACACTGTCGCGCATGTGTATCGCGACCAGGTGTGCGTGCCCTTTTGCTGCGGAAGCACCCCAGGTTGGCGAGAGACGATCTGATCGACCGACACGATGTGCCCTGGGAATCGCGCTCGCTTGACGACGCGTGTGATGCGATTTGGCTTGCGCCGGCGGACGGCGTTGCCATAGATGCACCCAGAGCAGAGAGGGAACTCGGCCTTGGCCAAGTGCCGTGGTATGATTCCGTGTGATGCCATGTTGCGCAAGACACGGAAGGGAAGGTGCCCCAAGCGATGGTGCCACCGGAGTAGCTGTCCCTGTGCATCGGATGCACCAACAGGATGTGTTGCCGACTGATCGCGGACCAGTGTGTCGTTGTCTTGGAGAGGGTCGGGCCTCAATTCGGCGAGCTTGGGGTCTTCTTGAACCTCCATCATGTCGTCGGGGACGTCGGTGATGTTAAGAAGTTCAGGATCGCTTGAAGGACTGGAGGTAGCGAGGAATGCTGGCGCATGTCGCTTGGCGTGGATGACGGACATCAGAGGCAGGTTGGTGCCAGGATGATGGTAGACAGTGACCTTGTGACGCGAAGAGCGCAGGACTGTGTGGTTGCCGTAAGTCGTGCAGGTACGCAGGTGCCTTCCATGATGATTGCGGGGACCTTGATCAGACCATTGCTGTGGACAGAACAGTCGAATACGAAGCCGTGGCGCGTAGTAAGCGTTGGCTATCTTTATCCGCAGTGGCTGGCCGTCATCATCGAGTATTGTCCAGGATAATGTGCCCTTGGATTGAATGGGGATGGACCCTCCAACTCCTTGTATGGCCATGCCGTGGACTGGCTGAAGATCGTTGCTGAAGTCACCACGTTGTCCGGAGACTGTGGCCGACGTGCAGGTGTCAATTCCGATTGGCACATCACCCATCTGGTGCAATGTCGTCTGCATCGCGGAGATGCCTTGCAGTGCTGTGGCTGATAACATTGATTGGATGGGCGTGCCTTCATGTCAGTTCTCACTGACGTTTCCATCGCTGGGAGTGGAATGCTGGCTACTGTCATAGTGGCCATCACTGTCGTCGAAGTGGACGTGAGGAGCTGACTTGGCATGGACCTTGACGGATTTGGATGAGGACGATTTCTTGTCGTGCGGGCGCTTCTTCCCAGAGGAGTCAGCGTTCTTGCCGGATCGGGCGCGACAGTCGGATGTCTTGTGCTTGCCCCATGCCTTGTGGTTGTCACACCAGTGGAAGGTTGTTCCTTGGTGGACGAAGTGCTTGGGATCGTTGCCCTTTGGCGGATCGCGATTGGCGAGAGGGTGGTTGCCGCGCTTGTGGCGAGCTGTCCCTTTGTTGTCTTTCTTGTTGTTTGCTCGCTTGCCGGTTGCTTTGGTGAGCGAGGCTTTGAGCTGCTTCGTCTCGGCTCGGAGGGCGAGGAGCTGCTTGTCGCGGGAAAGGCGGTTCCATGTGCCGGCGTTGACCAAGCTCTGGTACTTGGTTTCGGCGGTGTTCATGAGACTGACGTAGTCTGGAGTGCCGGAGTCGCTGCAGCGCTGGATGCGGTTGACGAACTCCTCATTGTCTGCTGTGTTGTATGCAGTGATGAGTGCGAAGGTCACTTCGCTGCCGACTGCTTCGCCTTTGGACTGTAGAGTGAAGACTTGATTGCGAACGTGGTCGTTGAGCTTCTTGATGTCGTTGTCGAAGTCTTTGAGCTTCAATCGATGTAGATTCATACGGATGCTCGTGCTGAGGTCATCTGTGTCGATGCTGACATGAGAGAGGACGACGCGTAGGAGCGTTGGTCCATCCATGAGTCCGTTGATTTCGTATGTGCTGCGCTGTGGCAGGATGCGATTGACGAGGTTGGGGCTCAGCGAGTTGAGGATGGCGACACCTATGAGGTGCGCAGCTTGCTTCTCGACGCTGTCATTGATGTGACGCAATGTGGCACTGGTGCGCACATGGTCGATGGTGGTGAGTGGATAGTTGTCGAGGATGTTGTACATGCCTGTTGTTGTGGCGACTTGGAAGATGTCGATGCATTGCATCATCATCGCGCGAGTGCGAATGTTGGCGAGGAAGACGTTGATGTTCTCTGGAGCGCCTTCGAACTTGTCGTCGCTGAGCTTCTCTTGTGCTGTCTTGATGAGAGCAGCGCCTGTCTTGGTTGTTGGATCGATGAGGGATCCATACGGTGTTACAGCGAACTGTGCTGGTTGCTGGTTGGCTGGCGGATTCGGATTGGCTTGGACGACTGGCTGTGCTGCTGCTGCTGCTTGGACTTGTGTTGCCACTTGCTGCTGGATGATTTGGACGAGCTGTGCCATGTTCAGAGCGATGGGCTGTCCTCCTGCTTGTGGCTGTTGCTGTGCTGCCTGTGGTTGCGCGGCTGCTTGTCCTGTAGGTGCAGTTGTAGCTGTGGCGTCGTTGGGTTGGTTGCCTTGATCCGCCATGGTCGCTCTTCGAGTTTCGTTGTTGTTGTTGTTTTTGGTGCGTGCGACCAAACGAAACGATCAGAGCGCGTGTTTCACGTTGCGCAGAGGAAGCGTGTGCAGGTTTTTCACGTGACCGGAGGTGTTGGGGGGTGAAACCTGTCTGTTCTGAAAAATTATGACTGTGCGGAGCGGTCATTTGCTCAACGTGGATCCTACGCGTGGTTTGTGCGGTATCGTCTGTCCATCGACACTCATTGTTCGGATTCGGCCAGATTCGGGAATTGGCACTAAATCTGCACAAGTGAGTGCTGGAATGATCCGAAGAACGCAAGCCTCCGCCCAAGCGGTTGGCGCGTCCCGTCCGAAGACAAAAAAGGCTTCCAACAAGAGTGATGAGAACCTCAATGTGGTCTTGACCCAAGAGGTCTTTCATCAACTCGTCCGATCCTTACCAAGCAAGAGGAATCTGAAGAAGAAGCGTCGCATTGCCGATGTAGTTGATGAAAATGCCAACTACCTGCGTCAATTGAACCAGGACAATAATGATAATCGCTCTAGTAGCAGTGCATCTACAGAATACTCAACGCCTACACACAAATGTGCAGCAATTTGCTATAGTCTAGCTAGCCGAAAGGCCAAGCGCAGTAAACATGACCATATGTCCACCGAAATTATTGGTGAAACGGTTGATAGCAAAGGCGAATTAGTGCAAATGCGTGTCCTGCTAGACTCTGGCACATCAAGCTGCCTGATACTGAGAAAGTATGCTCCTCGCACACTGAGACACAAAAGTGGACTCATGAAGTGGAAAACAATGGGCGGCAACTTCTATACGTCCAGCCTGGCCACGATCAACCTAGTGCTGCCTGAATTCCACCTACATAAGTCAATCCGTTGGACCATGCACGTTGATGAAACAACGCAAGTTGAGAATGCCCAATACGATATGATCGTGGGTACAGACTTGATGCATGAGCTCGGAATAGACTTGTCATTCTCAGATAACACAATGACATGGGATAATAGCACGATCCCAATGAAGAATCGTGGAGTGCTGACAAACAAGGAAGCACTCAACATCGCATACCATATAGCGATGCAGTCTACCCTGCTCAACAAAGCAGAAGATAGGCAGAAGCGAATCATGGATGCTGACTACAGCGAGATAGAGCTGGATAAATACGTGTCCAAGCTGAGCCATCTCAGCGAAGTGCAACAACAAAAGCTGCTTGCAACACTCCAACATACACCAAAGACCTTCAAAGGAGGCCTGGGTACATTGAAGATCAGTCCAGTACATCTGGAACTCAAATCAAATGCAAAGCCATTCCATGGCAAAGCCTTTCCAGTGCCCAAAGCCTATGAGCGGGTAACAAAGAAGGAGAGCAAACGATTTGAGACGATCGGAGTGTGGGAGAAGTTCTCCAATAGTGACTGGGCTGCACCCAGCTTCATCCAGCCAAAGAAGACTGGAGATGTCCGAGTACTAACCGACTTTCGGGAGCTCAATAAGCACCTGAAACGGCGACCGTATCCGTTGCCAAAAATACAGGACATGCTCCAGAAGCTGGAACAGTTCAAGTACGCAACAGCATTCGACCTGTCAATGGGGTACTACCACATTCCATTAGATACCCCCAGCCAGAATTTGTGCACCACGGTATTACCGTGGGGAAAGTACAGATATAAAAAGCTGCCAATGGGTATATCCACAGCCCCTGACATATTCCAGCGCATCATGAATGAGCTGCTTGGAGACCTAGAATTCGTACTGGTCTACCTCGATGACATACTAGTCCTGTCGGATACAAATGACAGTGACGACGATCATCTGACAAAATGTCATGCTGTACTCGCGCGTCTCCAAGATGCTGGGTTCGTTGTGAACCTGCGCAAGTCGTTCTTCATGATGAAAGAGCTGGACTACTTGGGTTACAAACTGACACAACGCGGCCTCGAGCCTCAGCCAAAGAAAGTGGAAGCGATACAGCGAGTGCTGCCGCCGTCGACAAAACGACAGCTGAGACGTTTCTTAGGCATGGTCAACTACTACCGCGATATGTGGAAGCGCAGGAGCCATGTGTTGGCCCCGCTTACCTCCCTCGCCGCCAAGAACATGAAATGGCACTGGGGCAAGACCCAACAGAAAGCCTTCAATGAAGCCAAACAAATGGTAATGCGAGAGGCAGCGCTTGCATACCCAGATTTTAATAAAGAGTTCCATGTGCACGCCGATGCGAGCGACTACCAACTTGGTGGCGTGATAGCACAGGAAGGAAGGCCACTGGCATTCTATACTCGTAAACTTAATGCCGCTCAAACGCGGTACACCACAGGAGAGAAGGAGCTTCTCAGCATAGTCGAAACGCTGAAAGCATTCAACAATATTCTCCTTGGTCAGCAAATAACAATACACACAGATCATCTCAATCTGTTGTACAAACCGCTATCCTCGAACAGACTCCAGAGGTGGCGAATCCTGCTGGAAGAATATGGGCCAAAAGTAGTCCATGTAAAGGGAGAAAACAACGTAGTAGCCGATGCACTATCAAGACTCCCAATGGAACATCGTGACGACGATGTATTCAACACAAACGAAGACGAGAGTGTTCCACTTTCGTACATGTCAACACGGGAAACCGAAAATGAGGAATTCCCGATGAAACCAGCACTGGTCGAGAAGTACCAGAAAAAGGACAAATCGTTGCAACGAACAATAAAAAATAGTCCGGATGAAAAATACCAGACCAAAGAGGTCGAAGGAGTCCAACTTGTACATTACAAGGACAAGATATATGTACCAACAGAATTGCGCGCAAAAATAGCCAATTGGTACCACTATTACTTAGTACACCCCGGGCAAACCCGGATGGAGGCAACCATTAGACAATTGTTCTACTGGCCAGGATTGAAAGCAGACATCGCTGACCGCTGTAAATCCTGTAAGCAATGCCAACTCTCTAAAAAGAACCGAAAGAAGTATGGTCACTTACCAGCAAAACAAGCTGAAGTCACCCCATGGGAAAGAGTCAACGTCGACCTCATTGGGCCATACACGATCATCACTCCATCCAAGAAGAAACATGAGATGAGAGCAATGACCATGATCGATCCAGCAACTGGATGGTTCGAAATAGCCGCAATTGGCCAACCAAACAGTGATGAAACCCAGAAGGCCTTTGATAGCCACTGGCTCGCACGATATCCACGACCCAGCCAATGCGGGTTCGATAATGGAAGCGAGTTCAAACTCCTGTTTTCTACGATGTGCGATAACTTCGGAATAAAGAAGAAAACCACAAGTAGCTACAACCCACAAGGGAATGCCATCGTAGAGCGAATCCATCAAGTATTGGGCGATGCGTTCCGCACGTTCAAACTAGATGCGATGGAACATGAGGGTCCAGACCCTTGGGAGCCCTTCCTGACGGCAGTTGCCTATGCAGTAAGGACCACGTACCACACCACACTCCAAGCAACCCCTGGACAATTGGTGTTTGGACGAGACATGCTCCTACCAGTCCGATTCAAAGTAGATTGGGCTCACATCGCAAAACGCAAACAGGATACTATCAATCGATCCAACCAAAGAGAAAACTCTCAAAGGATTGCACACCAATACAAAATTGGGGACAAAGTCCTAGTGACCAAGCCAGGCATCCTTCCAAAGATGGCACAGCCACGGGAAGGACCATACACCGTCAAGGACGTATTTACGAATGGCACACTCCTAGTACAGAAAGGGATAGTAACTGAACGCATCAACCTGCGTCGGATCATCCCATTCTTCGAGTAGTGACCATCGGGAAGCAAGTGCCCTAGACGGCTGGCTAGATAAACTATTGGTGACACAAGACCTAGACTTGTGCACAATAGATACTAGTCATGAATAAGTCACCCAAGCAATCACATTGTTAGTCTCACCTACGAGTCGTGTTAACAATCCATCCAGTCGGATCAGTCAAGATTCGAACTGAAGTCGGATTAGTCAAGACTCGAACTGAAGTCGTATTAGTCAAGACTCAAACTGAAGTCAGATGAGTCAAGATTCAATCGTAAAGAAATATTTGCATATGAGAAGACACTTCTTCAACCAACCATTGACCTCCATTCAAAACAAGAAGGCTAATAGAATGCATGAATACGATTGACCAAGAGGTGCAAGCCGAATCATCTCGGGATGCATGAATCTGATCGACCAAGAGGTGCAGACAGCAGAAGAGAGAGAGAGAGCTCAAGTAATCATAATTTTTGGAATTACATCATCAACAACAACCTCAATCGTATCAAGTACAAAATCAATCGTAGAAAAAAATACAACTTCAATCGTACGCCGGCATAAGGCACGCAGGAGAAAATTATTCTGCGGAGAAGCAACTGCTCGTCGCAGGGTTCGGTCCAACGTTCGAGTACACTGCAGCATCTACGCCGCAACAGAACGGTCGCGTGGAAAGAAAATTCGCCACGTTGTACGGGAAAGTCCGAGCCATGCTCAACCACACACACCTGCCTAAAAACGTCCGAGGAAAATTATGGGCCGAGGCGGCCAGAACCGCTACCCAACTGGAGAATATCATCGGGACGAAAACGAGAGAACCAGCATGCGTACTATTCAACAACCGGATCCCCACCTACGTGGATGGATTGCGCGTTTTTGGAGAAATAGGCATGGTGTACATCGGCGGCCGCACGATAAAGGCGAAGCTGGACGACAGATCCAGACCAGCTATGTTCGTCGGATACGGCCAGTCACACGCGAAAGGAGTATATCGAATGCTGAACCTCGCAACAACTAAGATCCTAATCACGAGAGACATGACATGGATGAATCAGTCATATGGGCAATTCAGAGGTATCGAGAATGCCAACAGATCAATATTGATAGATCTGGAAGATGACGACTCTACATCGGGTATGAAGACTCGACACACGAGAGCAGCTTGGGAGCGACGATCGGAGACCATCAAAGGAATGGAGACCGACGACGCAGATCGCAGCAGCAGAGCCGGAGAGAAAGAGGATATAGAAGACGCTGCGCGAGGGCAAGATAGCTTGCTCCCTACTGCCCTAGACGGCTGGCTAGATAGACTATTGGTTACACAAGACCTAGACTTGTGCGCAATAGATACTAGTCATGAATAAGTCACCCAAGCAATCACATTGTCAGTCTCACCTACGAGTCATGTTAACAGTCAATCAAGACTGACGAGTCGTGAATCAAATTCAAGTCGGATTAGTCAATACTCAAACTTAAGTCAGATGAGTCAAGAATCCAACTGGAAGTCTGATTAGTCAAGATTCAATCGTACGGAAATATTTGCATATGAGAAGACACTTCTTCAACCATTGACCTCCAACCAAAACGAGAAACCTAATAGAGAATGGCTTGGGTTGGGAGAAGTGCAAACCGAATCATCTCGAAATGCATGAATACGATTGACCAAGAGGTGCAAACCAAATCATCTTGATATCCAATCGACCAAGAGGTGCAGACAGCAGAAGAGAGAGAGATAGCTCAAGTAATCATAAGTTTTGGAATTACATCATCAACAACAACCTCAATCGTATCAAGTACAAAATCAATCGTAGAAAAAATACAACTTCAATCGTACGCCGGCATAAGGCACCTACCCAAGGGGAAAATGAGTCGAACGATAATGACGGCGACGAATTCGGAAGGGACGATGAGGGGAGAGCAGATGAAGAGGACAAATATGAGCTGGAGCAGACCCCTATCGCAGAACCTGTGGCACGCGTACCGAGGATGCTGAGTGCTCTTGCAGGGTACAACAACGAACCCATCCCAGAGGAGGAGCGAGACCTCGAATCAAGTGATGAGTCAGAAGCAAACACAGATGAAGGGTACGAGACACCCCAAGAGACTATCACATCCCCATCGGACACAGGAGGACCCGACTTCCATGCGGACAGGTCAACATTCAACAGAGATATCGCAGGCATGATGATAGATACACCTCACGGAATGATGAGGTTCGACGATATCATCACTGCGGACCAAGCATTGAACAATGAACAAAATGAGGATGGGATGGAGCTAGCGAGCATCGCCATGCTACTGGACCCAACCACATTCGATGACTGCTGGGACCATGCGGACCCCAGTAAGAGAAAGAAATGGCGAGAAGCCATCAACAAGGAATTCTACGATATCCGTAAGGAAAGTATGGGAAAAGATCAAGAAGGACCAGATGCCGAAAGATCGGCGGTGCGTGAAGACCAATGTCGAGATGTACATGTGAGTATATGTCGAGATGTACGAGTATATGTGCATCGTTCACCTGTTATTCTCTCATACGCACTTGGACGGTATAACTACATTCGTGTCAATAGTATGCTGTGATTCGTCAGAATTACAGTGGAAATAGAGGACTTTCGCATTCTGTTCCCCCAGTCCCGAGCAGTCCCACGAGGGAGTCATAACCTGATAGAGACACTTTTCAGGGGGCGGGATGCGAACTTCCCCCTCGGCGAGCAGAATATCATTCTGTTTAGGCGTCGTAAACAGAATGATATTCTGTTCCCACAGTCCCGGCAAAAGATACCAATTCCAGGTGCAAACCAACAACAGCCATTCATTTTGTTTTACCTCCAAAGTTTTGGTCGTGGTTGTTGTTGTCGTTGTCGTTGACTTTTTGTTCAGATTTAGTGCCAATTCACGAATCTGGCCGTATCCGAACGAGCAAATTCACTAACCAGGTCGTTTTGGTGCCTGGCACGATGATTGGATGACTGAAATGGTCGGCGTATCACTGCGACAGCATTGAAAATGTTAGTTTAGCCACGAAGTGTACACATCAACCATTTCCCTGTTGAACAGCGTAGAGTACTCTAGTTTATGATGTTGTCGATGAATCCTGTTGAGCAGAGGGTCGAATCAGCTATTCTCGATTGCATGCTGACATCGCCATTGGCATGTACCGACCTTGGAATGGTCTACATCCAACTGCAAGGAGTTTCAGACTACATGTAGTCCCTTCCTGCGATACCGTTCGGTCACTGTGTGTACTGTGTTGGTAATATGTGCATACAAAAGGTCAAGCATACTTGATTGTAACAACCCCACCACTCCAAGCACACTCCATGGGGTACAGCCACGAAGTTTGAGGTCTTGGATCCTTCTGGAAGGTACTCATACCGATGGATCTGGATATCATGGCGTCTTGTGTGTGGCAGTACTGTGAGCTATGCATCAAACGACATCTTGATCTGTAGATTTAAGTCCTTCCCACATGGATCTATCACTTTGAACTCAATATTCGTACACTTTGGAGGAGATTCAGAGGCATCGAAGTGTTGGATTGGAGTATGATTGACATTTTGTATGCACGCATGCTCAGAACGTTGTACAGCGCAATGCGTACCATTCAGTACTGCTTGGTATAAGCATCCATAGAATTGGATCCCTTCTAAACTGATCTAGGAATTCAAACTGGGTGACCGCACTTTTTGGAGTGTGCTTGGAGTTGTCCAGTTGATTGGATCTCTGAAAACGGCCTGTGCAATGCATTGGTATGCATATTGCTGTACAAGGTGATGCGTACCGTGCAGTCTTGTCCAATGCAGAACTGCGTGATATCAGCATCCATATATTTCGATAACTTCCAGACGGATCTACCACTGCAGGCTCCATGGCCGTACTCTTGGGAGTGCGCTTGGAGTGGTGCGGTTGGTATCAAACTACATTGGTTGAAGCTCAAAGACTTCAACAACAACATCAAGAAGCTGAACAACCACGTTCGCAACCAAGTCTTCACTCTCCAGTCCAAAGGCGAAACAGTTGGCTGCAAAGTCACCTTTGCACTCATCACTGCATAAAACACATCATACAATGAGGAGTTTGTCAGCCGCATCCAGCGCTGCAGCGACTGCGGTACTCCAGACTACATTAGTCTCATGAATACTGCTGAGACCAAGTACCAGAGCGTGGTCAATGCCAGCACATGGAACTGCCTTTCTTGCGACAAGCAGCTCCTTGCTCTCTGAGCCAAGACGAAGCAGCTCAAATCGTCACTCACCAAATCATCCAGCAAGCAAGCAAACAACAAGAACGACAACCAAGAGACAGCTTGCCACAAGGCAGCAACCACCCTATTGCCAATCAAGATCCGCCAAAGGGAACCAACCCCAGGCACTTTGTCCACCAGGGAACCACCTTCCACTGGTGTGACAACCACAAGGCATGGGGCAAGCACAAGACATCCAACTGTCACACCTGATCTGGCAAGCATGCTGACTCCTCCGGGAAGAAGTGCTTGTATGACAAGAAATCGTCCTCATCCAAATCCGCCAAGGTACACACCAAGTCAGCTCCTCACGTCCACTTCGACGACGGAAATGGAAACTTCAACAGTAGTCAGCATTCCGCTCCCAGAAATGGAAACATCAGCGAGAACTGACATGTCAGCATGCCCATCCAGTCAACGTTATCAGTCACAGAACTGCAAGGCACCTCTGCGATGCAGATGGCATTGCATCGGATGGGTGATATGCCAATCGGAATCAACACTTGCATGTTGGCCACAGTCTCTGGACAATGCGGAAACTTCAACAACGATCTTCAACCTATCCATGGTATGACCATAGAAGGTATTAGCGCACGCTAAATCTCTAACAATAGCGACACCCGTCGACCAATCAGAAATCTTCACTTTTCTTACCTTTTCCGTTCCGAACGGAAATTTTGGTCGAAAATCCGTTGTGTCAGATTTGTGTCGCATTTCGCGTCGCAAGAATCGTTTTCCCTCAATCACAGATCCAAAAATGTCGCGGAAATTGATTTCTTGCCAAGATGAACCAATCTGTCCAATCAGGACAGACTTGGATCTTGGGTGTGACACGTGCGAATCTTGTCCTGACCTTCTCAAGTGAATACGATCAATCGTGTGATCGTACTACTAGCAACATCGTGAGAAGACGTAATTCACAACACGGGCTATCGCGGTGTTTTGTTCATTGACTTTTGCACCTCATCTTCACGCAGTAACACGCACATTTGCCGTGTTGTCTCCGTGTTAATTTCACTTGCAAATTGCATGAGACCTGTCATGTCTCTCTCATGCTCACAGTTCCAAGAAGACAATCTTGTGAGCTCGACAGCATTCCTACTACCATACGAATAACACAGTAAACAAACACTCTCCTCACCAACAACAACGACTTGATCACTCTACGTTCTCGGTGCGGTATCCTTCACACCCATCTACGATTACGTTCTAACAGATTAACAGTCGCAAGCTTTCACCTACTGATTTGATTGCGTGACAATCCATCCATCCTTCATCTCTCGTCCATCCACGAGCGATCCCTTCACCTTCCATCACGTGACGACGTGATTTCGGCTTTCCTTCGGCTTTCTTGCATTCGCAGAACGCCCTCCTTTCGGTTCCTCTGCTGAGTTCGGGCCTTCCCACTCAGCCATCCAAGACTTCCTGCAGCACCCTCCCGCACCAGAAGACGATTCAGTCAGTGCAACCCAGCCTCAGCTATCCCTCAGCCTCCAGCATCCGCATCCACTCTCTCCATCCATCCATCGCCAATCATGTCGACTCCTGAGATGGACCTCGCCACCTTGGATCACATCCTCGGTGTCATCGGCATTCCTTTGGACTCCACTCCTCGCGACATCATCGCCCATGCGGACATCGTCAGCCCTCTTGACCTTGTCTCGCTCACCGAAGATGATCTTCGCAGCTTCCAACTTCGTGATGATACCGAAGATGGCGAAACCATCGTCGCCGTACTCGGAGTGAACCACATCCGCAAGATTCTCAACCTTGGCAAGTGGTATCTCACCCAAGCCATCCTCGACGACAACACCTGGAACGATCTCGATCGTACCTCGTTCATGGCGTTCACAGCTGAGCAGAACAACCCTTCCCTTCCGTCTTCGCACTCGCATTCGACTGCAAGCTCTCCCATTCCATCTCCGATGGGCATGGGCCACCACACCACTCCAGCATCCGCATTCCGTCCGGTACCTGAAGAACCTCCGCATGTGAACTTCGCATTCGATCCTTCGGCTTCGGTGCCTGATCCTGCCTACCCGCAACCGCCTGTGACTCCATCCGTGGAACCCTCTTCCAACTTCCAAGGTGTCCAAGCCATGGAGCTACCGGCTGACTACGTCAAGGAGTTCAGCAAGGCAACCAAGCGAGAGAGTCTGTCGCTCCCAACACTGAAGGACGACAAGCACTTCCTCACCTTCATGCGGACCTTCGAGACTCTTTCCTTCTCTCATGGACTCAACCACCATCTCGACATGGACTTCATGCCAGCACCCAAGGACGAGGCCTTCTTCGCGAGCCAGAATCGCTACCTCTTCGCCGTGCTCACTGAGCATGTCAAGACTTCCAAGAGTCGGCGCATCATCCGTGCCTACAAGAAGTCTTGCGATGGCCGTGCGGCCTACGCCGATCTCGTCGATAGCTACACCAGTGGCGTCGTCGGCGAGACTCTGTCCATCAAATACAGAGACACCATCGTCGCCTTCCGTCTGGACCAGACTTGGACCAAGACCCGCGAGCAATTCCTCGATGCTTGGGAAACCAAGCTCGACGACATCGAGGAGCTCGATGATGCATGCGTTGACGAAGCAGTCAAGCAGCAATGGCTGCGCACCGCCATCGGTCCCGATGTCGACCTGACTCGGGCCTACACCAACGTCAAGTCCAACTCTCGCCAACGTCACAAGCAATCTCGCGGCTTCATCAAGGTTGGTGTCTCCTTCGAAGACCTCCTCGAGTTCGTCCGCGATGAGGCGCAGTCCCTTGATGCCAACCAGCCTCGCACCACATCTCGGCGCAAAGTCAACAACGCCAAGACCGGCGGCTCTGCTGGCAAAGGCAATGGCAAGGACTATGCCAAGGACGACCGCCGTTCCATTCCCAACGACGAATGGCGTGAGATGTCCAAGGATCAGCGTAAGGCTTTCCTTGAGGCCAAGGGCAAGTGGCGCAAGAACAAGGGCAAGGGCAAGGCTGACTCCCACCGAGCTGCCAACAACGCTGCCACATCTTCGGGTACCACCGACACTCCTTCCGCAACCCCGCCTGCTGGCAACACGGACTCTTCCAAGGCTGGTGACCAGTCCACTGCCATCGATCGCCTTCTCGCACAGACCAAGTCCACCTCTTCGTCTGACGATACTCCTCAACTGGTCTACAAGGGCCAGACCTGGCGACTTGCCAACTCCACGGTGGTCCGGTACAGCTTCAACAAGCTTGTCAAGGACCACTCTGGCTCTCTCGTCGACAGCGGTGCCAATGGTGGCCTGGCTGGCGATGACGTCCTCGTTCTCTGCAAGACAGGACACACCGCCGACGTCAGTGGCATTGGTGACTCTGCCATCGCCAACCTCGACATCGGTACGGTTGCCGGTCTCATCCAGACCACCGAAGGGCCCATCATTGGTAAATTCCACCAATACGCGCTCTACGGAAAGGGCAAGACCATCCATTCATCCAACCAGCTTGGTGCCTTCGGAATGGATGTCAACGAACGCCCACGGAATCTCCCTGGAGGTCGCCAGACCATCATCACACCAGGAGGCCACATCATCCCACTGGCCGTCCGGCAAGGCCTGTCCTACATGGACATGGCCAAGCCTACCCGCTCCGAACTCGACAAGTATCCACATGTCGACTTCACCGCGGACGACGAATGGGACCCTTCTTCCCTCGACCAGGAGATGAACCTCGACGACGTCGACGATGATGACGCCGCAGCACTCCAGCGCCGCGAGAACAACTCTACCGTTCTCACGGCCTACACTGGTGCTCGCCAAGCCGACATCGCTGATAATCCGGGCAGCATCATTGCCACTCGCAAGCCTGCTGACTACGAGGCCCTCCGCCCCCACTTCGGCTGGATACCAGCTCGTCGCGTTCGCGACACTCTTCGGTGCACCTCCCAGTGGTACCGTACCGCCGAGCGCTTCTCCATGCGCAAGCATTTCAAGTCTCGGTTCCCAGCGGCCAACGTCGACCGTCTCCATGAGACGGTTGCGATGGATACGCTCTTCTCCGATACCCCTGCTCACGACGACGGGGTTCCCGGCCATGGCGGCTGCACCATGCTTCAGGTGTACGTCGCCCTCGACTCTCGGTTCACGGCCGGCTTTCCCATGCCATCCGAGAGCCGCATCTCCGACACTCTCCGTGACTTCATCCGACGCCATGGGGCTCCTGATCTACTGATGTCCGACAATGCCAAGGCGCAGATCGGTAACAAGGTTATGGAGATCCTCCGGCAGTATCACATCCGTGATCACCAGAGTGAGCCGGAACATCAACACCAGAACGGCGCGGAACGCCGGATCCAGGATATCAAACGCACAACCAACGGTGTAATGGATCGCACGGGTACTCCCGACCGCTTCTGGCTGATCTGCACGCTCTATGTGGTTGATCTCTTCAACCACATCGCGCAGGTCACCGCTGGCTCCATCACCCCCCTTCAAGCCGCCTTCGGACAGCGACCGGACATCTCCAAGTTCCTGTCCTACCGATGGTGGCAGCCTGTCTACTACCGGGTTGACGACCCCACCTTCCCCAGCCAGTCCAAGGAGCGCAGTGGGCGCTGGGCCGGTCCCTGCCTGCACAAAGGCGATGATCTTACCTTCTGGGTCCTCGACGACGAGACCCAGCGACTTCTTCCTCGGTCTGCCATCCGACCTGCCGACGACTCTGCCACCCGCAATCTTCGTGCGGACTTCCCCTTCCCCATTGTTGGGGAGGACGATGGCTCTGATGCCATGAATGTGGCGAATGGGGAGCCAGACGACGACATCTCCGTCCCTCCTGACTCCGACCCCATCGTACACTCCCTCGCCGATTCCATCCTGGCTGACCGCCGCGGCACAGACCCTGAAACAGTGGGGAATGCCAAGGTCCACATCCCGAAGTTCTCTCCCGAGGATCTCGTTGGGATGACCTTCATCCACGAAAAGGATGGCCAGCAAGTCAGAGCGGAGGTGGTGCAAAAGGTCAATGACCTTGACGCAGCCAACCACCAACGCATCAAGATGCTACTCGCACTGGCTGATGGGGAGATGCATGACCTCATCTCCTACGTTGAGCTCGCCGACATCATCGAACGGCAACAAGAGCACAGCGACGACCCCGACGCCAAGTGGGAGTTCGACTCCATCATCGGACACGAGGGTCCCCTCTCATCTTCCTCTCCCTCCTACAAGGGATCGAGCTTCAACGTCATCGTGAAATGGGGAGACGGCTCCACCTCCACCGAACCCCTCTCCATCATGATTCAGGATGATCCTGTCTCTTGCGCTGCCTACGGCCGCCGCCACGAGCTGCTCGACGAGCCTGGCTGGAAGCGCCTCAAGCGCCTCGCCATCCGCACCAATCGTCTTGAGCGTCAGGTCTACAAATCCAAGACCTTCAACCATGCTCCCACCTTCCAGTTCGGTGTCCAAGTCCCTCGCAACCACAAGGAAGCGATGCGACTCGACGACAAGAACGGCAACACTCTCTGGGCCGATGCCGAGAAGAAAGAAATGGACCAACTCTTCGGGTACCATACCTTCAAGTCTCTCGGCAAAGGCGCCCCAGTCCCCTCCGGCTTCCAGAAGATCCGCCTCCAATGGGTCTACGCTGTGAAGCATGACCTCCGCCACAAGGCGCGCTGCGTCGCTGGTGGTCATCTCACCGACCCCTGCAAGGATGCATCCTACGCAGGTGTGGTCAGTCTTCGCTCTCTCCGCCTCTCCCTCCTCGCTGGCGAACTCAACGGCATCCCAACCTGGGTTGGAGACATCGGCAATGCGTATCTTGAGGCCTTCACTCAAGAACGCATCTGCTTCATCGCTGGCGATGAATTCGGTGACTTCGCTGGTCATACCATGCAGATAGTCAAGGCACTCTACGGCCTGCGCACATCGGGCGCCCGATTCCATGAGGCCCTCGCCGACACCCTTCGCGACATGGGTTTCCTCCAATGCCGCTCCGATCCCGACGTCTGGATGCGTGACGCCAACTCCCATTGGGAGTACGTCTGCGTCTACGTCGATGATCTCACCGCGACGATGGCCGACCCCAAGGCCTTCTTCGACATCCTCTCTTCGAAGTACGGGTACCAGCTCAAGGGAGTTGGTCCTATCAAGTACCATCTTGGTGCTGACTTCGGCCGTGATCCCGACGGCACTCTCAAGCTCTCCCCGCAATCCTACATCAAGCGGATGATGGAGAACTACGAGCGCATGTTCGGCGAGCTTCCCCGCAAGATCAGCTGCCCCCTCGACAAGGCCGACAGTCCCGAGCTTGACACCTCTTCCGAACTCAGCGAAACCGACAAGCGCAAGTTCATGTCGCTCATCGGTGCACTCCAGTGGTGTATCTCCCTCGGACGGTTTGACATCTCTGTCGCCGTCATGACGCTGGCACGCTTCCGCTCAGCTCCTCGCCAAGGACATCTGGACCGCGCCAAGCGCATCTACGGGTATCTTCGAAAACACCCTGATGCCGCCATCCGCTTCCGCACTTGCGTTCCACGCTTCGATCTTCACTACGAGGTTCCCAACCATGACTGGATCTACTCCGTCTATGGGAAGACCTCTGAGGAGATTCCGGACGACATCCCCGAGCCGAAAGGCAAACCCGTCCGAACCACCACGTTCGTCGACGCCAACCTTCTCCACTGCCAAGTCACTGGCAGATCGGCCACCGGTGCACTCCATCTGGTCAACCAGACCCCCATCGAATGGTTCTCCAAGCGTCAGGGCACGGTTGAGACCGCCACCTACGGGTCCGAGTTCGTCGCTGCCCGTCAAGCTACGGAGCAGATCATCTCCCTCCGTCTTGCCCTTCGTGAAATGGGCATTCCGATCGACGGCCCCAGCTGGATGCTGGGCGACAACCAGTCCGTCATCACCTCCTCCACGGTCCCCAAGAGCATGCTCTCCAAGCGCCACAACGCACTGGCCTACCATCGCGTCCGGTCCGCTGTCGCCGCTGGCATCCTCTACTTCATCAAGATCCCCGGCACGCAGAACGTCGCCGACGTGATGACGAAGTTCCTTCCATGGGCTGTCTTCTGGCCCCTCGTGAAGCCCATCCTCTTCTGGAAAGGACACACCGAGTCCTCTTCCCCGACCTACAAGACCTGAATGTCCGGGACACGCTTTGGGGAGTATTAGCGCACGCTAAATCTCTAACAATAGCGACACCCGTCGACCAATCAGAAATCTTCACTTTTCTTACCTTTTCCGTTCCGAACGGAAATTTTGGTCGAAAATCCGTTGTGTCAGATTTGTGTCGCATTTCGCGTCGCAAGAATCGTTTTCCCTCAATCACAGATCCAAAAATGTCGCGGAAATTGATTTCTTGCCAAGATGAACCAATCTGTCCAATCAGGACAGACTTGGATCTTGGGTGTGACACGTGCGAATCTTGTCCTGACCTTCTCAAGTGAATACGATCAATCGTGTGATCGTACTACTAGCAACATCGTGAGAAGACGTAATTCACAACACGGGCTATCGCGGTGTTTTGTTCATTGACTTTTGCACCTCATCTTCACGCAGTAACACGCACATTTGCCGTGTTGTCTCCGTGTTAATTTCACTTGCAAATTGCATGAGACCTGTCATGTCTCTCTCATGCTCACAGTTCCAAGAAGACAATCTTGTGAGCTCGACAGCATTCCTACTACCATACGAATAACACAGTAAACAAACACTCTCCTCACCAACAACAACGACTTGATCACTCTACGTTCTCGGTGCGGTATCCTTCACACCCATCTACGATTACGTTCTAACAGAAGGAGTTGGAGGGTCCATCCCCATCCAATCCAAGGGCACACTGTCATGGACAATACTTGACAATGATGGCAGGCCACTGCAGATTTAGATATCCAATGCTTACTACGCGCCACGGCTTCGCATCCATCTGTTCTGTCTGCAGCAATGGTCTGACCAAGGCCCTCACAATCACCACTGCAGGCACCTGCGTACCTGCACGACATACGGCAACTACACTGTCCTGCGCTCCTCACGTTGCAAGGTCACAGTATATCATCATCCAGGCACCAACCTGCCTTTGATGTCTGTCGCCAACACCAAGTGACATGCGCCAGCATTCCTCACTACTTCCAGTCCTCCAAGCAACTCTGAACTTCTCAACATCAACAATGTCCCCGATATCATGATGGAGGTTCACGAAGATCCCAAGCTTGCCAAGTTGAGGCCCGATCCTCTCCAAGACAACAACACACTGGTCTGTGATCAGTTGGCAACACATCCTGTTGGTGCGTCTGACGCACAAGGACAGCTACTCCGGTGGCATCATCACTTGGGACACCTACCCTTCCGTGTCTTGTGCAACATGGCGTCACACAGCATCATACCACGACACTTGGCCACGGCCAAGTTCCCTCTCTGCATCTATGGCAAAGCCGTCCGTCGGCACAGGCCAAACCATATCATGCACGTTGTCAAACGAGCGCGATTCCCAGGGCATATAGTGTCAGTCAACCAGATTTTCTCCTGCCAGCCTGGGGTACTTCCGCAGCAAAACGGCACGCACACCTGGTCGCGATACACATGCGTGACAGTGTTTGTTGATCAGTACCTTGGTATTGAGTACGTTCACTTGCAGCTCATCCAGTCTGGTGCCAACACACTGCAAGCCAATCAGGCTTTCGAGCGCTATGCTCACTCATTCGGTGTCTGCATACACCACTACCACCCCGACAAAGACAGATTCGCTGAGCAGCTGTTCCGCACGGCTGTCGCAGCAGCCAATCAAATCATCGCATTCTGTGGAGTCAATGCTCACCATCAGAATGGCGTCGCCGAGCGACGCATCCGCGACCTCCAAGAGTCCACTTGCTCGATGCTCTTGCATTCGCAGCACCATTGGCCTGATGTCATCCATCCGTCTCTATGGCTGTATGCTCTGCGTTACGCCTCTGAGATCCGAAGGAACGCTGCTCGAGAGGGAGGTATATCGCCACTCCAGCGATTCGCGCAGATCAAGGTCCAACCCTTGATGTAACACTTTCACACATTTGGATGCCCTGTATACATCCGCAAGGCCGCACTGCAACAGGGATCCCAGGTTCCCAAGTGGAGCAGCCGAGCCAAACATTGCCATATTCCTTGGCATGTCAGCTGAACATGCAAGCAGCGTACCTATCGTTCTCAAGATCGACACAGGGTACATATCGCCACAGTTCAATCTGAACTTCGATGGCAGGTTCCAAACGGTCAAGACCAACCCACTAATGCGTCCTGTCGCATCGCAGTGGCAGCGTCTCACACACATCGACGAACCAGCCGAGCCCTCGCAACAGATTCGCTCCGAATGCATCACACGTGCTGTTCAGCACCAGCTTTCCGCAAGCACGCGTCCTCCAGGGACCACACACGCTGCACCTGATGCCAAGCCATTCCAGCTTGACATGCAGCACAAGATGCACGACCTTCCAAGGTCCAGCCTTCCAAGGCACAGTCTTCCAAGACAACCAGCAAGCTCACCTTCAGAGGGAGCTACGCCATCGCCACACAGAACGCATCACGATCTGCTACATCCGCAACAGAATGTGCAGAGACCAACCAGACTACACTCCAACTCCAATCCTACCACACATACACTGCTCAATCCTTCCACGCATCTGACATCCTCAACATGAACTCGGGCGATCTGCACCCTATGTCATTCGCAGCAACACTCGCAGACGATGACACTATGTACTGGGGGCAAATGCAGAAGCAGCATGACTGTGACAAATTCATTGAAGCAATGCACAAAGAGATCGAAGACCACCAATCCAGACAACATTGGGAGGTCATTCAACGCACTCGTGTGCCAAAAAGGCACAAGATCCTGAAAGCTGTCTGGTCATTCAAACGCAAATGCAGACTTGCAACCGGCGAGATCTACAAGTGGAAAGCACGGCTACGCGTGCATGGAGGAGAGCAACAATATGGTGTCAACTACTGGGAAACATTTGCACCTGTTGTGCAATGGTCCACCATCCAGACATTCCTCACCATGGCCGTCCAACAGCACTGGCACACTTGCCAAATCGACTTTTTGTTCTGGAGTTCCCACAAGCGGATGTGGAATGCGACATCTTCATGCAAGTACCTCAGGGGTGCAACATGGACGGAGACAGCAGGTCTCACGTTCTCCAACTCAAGAAAAATCTGTACAGCACCAAGCAAGCAGCATTGGTATGGCATCGGCATGTGGTTGACAGCCTGATGCAGCATGGATTCCGGCAAAGCCAAGTTGACGAATGCCTTCTCTGCAAGGGCAACACATCCATTCTGCTGTACGTTGACGACACCATCATCATTGGCCCACGCAAACACGAGATCGATGACATCATCGAGCGCCTCAAGGCACGGTTCACACTAACCAACGAAGGCAACATGGATGATTATCTGGGCGTTCACATCCAACGTACTGATGACACCATCACACTCTCACAACCGCAACTCATAGATCGAATCATACGAGCAGCCAAGATCGATCCTGACTCACCAGGACGAACCTATTCGACGCCAGCCGTCAAACCGCTCCTATACAAGGACACTGGTGGCCCTGCTGCCACTTGGCGATTCGAATATCAGTCAGTTGTGGGGATGCTCAACTTCCTCACATGATCAACGAGACCTGATATCTGCTTCGCAGTCCATCAATGCGCACGCTTCATGGCTCATCCGATGAAGTCACACAAAGATGCCATCGAATGGATTGTACGATACCTTGCTCACACATGGGATATGGGACTCCGCATCTCACCTACCCAATGACTCCATTCACTGCTATGCTGATGCAGACTTCGCAGGAGGCTTCACACAAGCCAACAACGACC
Source organism: Craspedostauros australis (assembly GCA_026770025.1). NCBI lineage: Eukaryota > Bacillariophyta > Bacillariophyceae > Mastogloiales > Achnanthaceae > Craspedostauros > Craspedostauros australis. The sequence goes on from JAMXDE010000025.1 coordinate 105,321, forward strand.
CCAACACGGCAAAAGTCGTACCGGATATGTCATCCTGTATGCAGGATTCCCCATCATATGGAACTCCAAACTGCAAACAGAAGTCGCACTCAGCACCACAGAAGCCAAGTACGTGGCTCTCAGCCAAGCTCTATGAGAGGTTATACCCATCATACACCTCATCAACGAAATGAAGCAGCACATATCGTCATTCGACACTTCTCTGCCAACAGTTCACTGCACAGCATTTGAGGACAACTCCGGTGCCCTCGAACTCGCAAACGCACCCAGAATGCGTCCTCGTACCAAACACATCAATGTCAAATACCATTACTTCCATGAAGCTGTCAGCAAAGGGCTCATCACCATCGAACAGGTCGACACGTTGGACCAGATGGCCGATATATTCACCAAGCCCTTGGCACGTTCACTATTCAAATCTCTGCGATTGCGACTATTGGGATGGTAAGCACGGTCCGCTCGTGCCACCGACAAGAGGGAGTGTGCAGATTAAGTGCCAATTCACGAATCTGGCCGAATCCGAACGATGATTGTCAATGGGCAGACGATACCGCACAAACGACGAGTAGGATCCACACTGAGCAAATGACCACCCTGCACGGACATAATTTTCAGAACAGATAGGTTTCACCCCATCTCCCACACTTCCGGTCACGTGAAAAACCTTCACAAAGATTTGATTGTGCAGAAATATTTGCATATGAGAAGACACTTCTTCAACCACTGACCTCCAACCAAAACAAGAAACCTGATAGAGAATGGCTTGGGTTTGAGAGAAGTGCAAACCGAATCATCTTGAAATACATGAATACGATCAACCAAGAGGTGCAGACAGCAGAAGAGAGAGAGAGAGAGATAGCTTAAGTAATCATATTTTGGTCTTACATCCACAACAACAACATCCATCATCATTAGCAAAACAACATCAATTGTATGAACATCAATCATCCGTCGGCATAAGGCAACATGCCAATGATTGTTCTTAGCATAGTCGGCAAACCGAGGAAGAAACAATTCGATATTGCTCAGGTACGGTAAGGCAATGGCATAGAAGTAGGTGTAGAAAGTACAAACAATGCAGGAGATGCAGATGTTGTCCATACTTAATCTCAGTTCCATGTCACAGAAACGTCCACGATGTGCCAGACAGTACAGCATGAGCAGCAATCCCATTTCATAGGATACCAAGTATTGGTTCTTGACCTGAATGCATGCAGGGTCATTCTCACCAGACACTGCCTGGAACTTTGGCCAGAGACGGTCAGCCAAGCATTGGAGGTAGCATGCTTGGAAGCGGAAGTGAGGAATAGCTTCGGTGTCAGCCAATTCTAAGATGGCAATGTTTCTGTTCGTATACAAAGGAGGAGGACCCAATGGACGGAGATAGAGCTGCTGCATCTCTAGCACATGGCAGCCTAATGCAATAGCGTGACTGTAGTACTCCACAAGAATGGTGACACCAGTGTAGTTCAGACCCTGCACATCAATCTGCGAAAGCTGATTCACAGCCTCGACAAATCGATCGTGGGCTTCTTGCAATGCCTGCCTCTCTGGAAGGGAGTTCCAAATACGCAGCACCATTAGAAAGAGAAGGACCAGCTACAGTGCGTGGAGAAAGGTTGTATATGCGAAAGCGTGGTGAACACGGAAGAATTGAAGAAACCACGAGTATAGCATCAAGTGCAGTGTGGAAGAAATCTGTCATGCAGGTACCAAAAACCGGAAGGAGGTGATGTGTCGACAGAGGCATCAGCAAATGTGATGTTCTTCAGCACGAATCAAACCGAACGTGACTAAATTAATCGCACAGTTTTGGCGCGAACGCAATATCGCTCGAGTTAATCCAAGCAGTATTCTGTCACGAATCAGTCCTGTGCGGTTTTCGTGCTCGAGATTCAATGCGAACCGCGACATGACACAGGGGCCGGGGGAACAGAATGCGAAAGTCCTCTAATGGAACACACGAAAATGAGCAGAATTTCTGGAGGAAATTTGCAATCGACGATTTCTGAGAGAATTAGAACATCGTCCGTCCATCCATCAATGGTTGATAATCAGCAACTACACACAGGAAAAGGGCACCAAACACTGCACTTACTACGCCGCCAGGGTGATCAATCCATCAGGTGGAGTTGGAGATGTTTGGTGTTCTTTGTTGTTCTAATAGGTTGTGTCCAATTGATGATTGAGTTTGGATTATGAGAACATGATCTCATCATTCCAAAGATGGTGCCTATTGCACGAGTTTCTAATGTGCTGCTCGATTACCTCGTGGTTTATCTCGCAGTCTTTCCTAAAACATTGCCCAAGATGGCATGTTGATTTACACGATATCCCGTGTTATTCTTGCCCTTGGGTCTTTCTTCATCTCTCCTGGTCTTGCCTAATCTTGATCTCTGTTTGATCATATATGGATTGATCCGTCTACGTCGACGAGGTGCATGCATCACCTCTGACAATGTTGTTCTGGATCCTAAATGTTGTTGCCACGTGCTCAATGATGCATTTGGCATTGCTAGACAGGTCAGCATACCATGACTAAAATATAATCTCGATTCCGAGGATCACAATGACCGATCCTCTGACGTCATACGATGATGTCAGTGCCTACGTCAGGTTCGATGACTGTAGTGACTGAATCTCAATCGTGTAATCAAGACTCACTCGACTATACTCTCAAATCGAGTCGAATCAAAAATAATGAATCATGTTTCAGTCATGGGAGATAGGTACCTAATTTCGATCTAGATGTTGATAATGGTACCAAGAGAATCTCGAGGTACTTCCCAACTAAACCTCAGATGACGATATCATCTGACAGGTTGCTGCATCACCAATGGAACATGACATCTGGAGAGCAGAAGGACGCCTACTGGCATTGACAGGATGTCATCGTGTCACCATGTCGACATCTGTCTCCAAGTCAGAGCAAGAGGCGAAGATCCGATGACCGAAGGACATCAGGATCATGGATATGGGAGATGAACTTCAAATGGTAAGTACTCATGGAGTAGGAGCCAGTACTGAATGAACGGAGTGTTGAATGTGGAGTACGCATCGAACATGGAGTATCGTGCAGCACGAAGTACACGATACTAAGACAAAGAGAGAGAGAATACAAAGAGCAGCGAGAGAGCATCTCGCACACCGACTCATAGTCAGAGACCAAATCTACAAAACAGATTGAAGCGCCAAGATCATCTGGCAAGAGAACGGACACCGAGAGGATCGGAGTGCCAACGTAATGAAATAGCAAACGAACAACTATTAACCAACACCATCTTCCACGATCGTAGGTTACCGTGAGCGTAACTTGCCAACAACTTTCAGGTTGAACGTGAGTTGGTGATGGAAGTTCACGATGTGAGTTTTGTATTCGTTGCTTACTGTGCTGAGGATCTGCATGATCATCTCCTCTTCGCTGATCGTGTATTCGACATCGTGGAGGCGGGAGCGTAGAAGCTCGAGCCATGTGATGTAGATGGCGGGGTCCATGTCTCTCTTCATCTTTTCATTGTTGAATTGACGCTTGAGTTTGATTTTGGTTGCTGCATCGGATGGTTGGAACTTCTCCGCGAGAATGTTCCACACTTCATGTGGTAATCATCAGAGACGCACTGGTTGATGTATTGGATGGCCTGCTTGCCCTTTCCCTTCTCTGCGTCTATCATGAGGATTAGATCGCTGAAGCAGTTGGCTGCCAGCTCATGGACTTCCTCCATCGACTCCTTGTCTTTTCCTCTGGCTTCTCCGATCTCACTCATCGTTGGGATCTTCGTCTTGCCCAACATCACATCTATTGTCTTCTGCGTACGCACATACGCCTTCGCTTGGGACTCCCAGGCATTGTAGTCCTCCTGACTACCACTGAACAACGGCGCCTTGATGCGTCGCTTGTTCATTTTGGCTGATGTCGCCATGTTGCTTCGTTGTTTTGTTGATGGTGCGCGCACGCTCCTGATTTCCGTTTGTTTCTGTGTGATGACTTTTTCAATTTTCGCTCATGTTTGCGCGGAGATGTGTTTCGTCACAAATTCTCCTCTGCGTGCCGTCTCACTTTTTCCGTGTTGCTTGGCTGTGCGAATGCTCTTCGTCACACCAGTCTCTTCTTGTTTGATCGCCTTGAGAATGCTCTTCTGCACGAATCATAGTCTCGCAAACCATTCCTCGTTGGTCTCATTGGTTGTGCTTCCTTCTTCGTTAGAGAGGACAGTGGGCGCACCCACTTCCTTCTGCTGTTGAAGTCAAGTCTCACTCGCACCTTCTTCTTGCTTGATAGCCGGATTGGACAGAGGGATGTCTTTCAATTCCTCTTCCTTGCTCATTCAGCCTACTGCTCTTGAAGGATGTTGTCTCCCTCGTACGATCCAATCCTCAGGCTTGCCCTGATCTATCGTTTATAAACATGTTGGCAAGTCTTGTGAACAGATACTTTGCGATTGTGGAAGACGGTATTGATTGTTACGATTATGTTTGCTATTTCATTACATAGACACTCCAATCCTCTCAGTGTCTCTTGTTCTCTTGCCTGATGCTCTTGGCATGTCTCTCTTGTTGGTCTGACTATGAGTTGGTATGAAAGATCCTCTCCCGCTGTTGTTCATGCTCTCTCTCGCTCTCTCTCTCAATGTTGCCTATTCACACCATACAATATTCCGTACTTGACATGTACTCCGCATGCAGTACATACTCCGTCGTTTTGTTCTCTGTTGGCCCATTACTCTGTGAGTAGTCGCCAATACTCCCACACTGCATTCCTCCTTGCATACTCACGATCTTGATGTCCCTTTAGTCATTGAATCTTTGCCTTCTTGATCTGATGTTGAGACGGATGTCGACATGGTGACACAATGGCATCTTGTCAACATCAGCTGTTGGTTCCATGGTCCTTCTGATTCCACATTCCATTGATGATGCAATGGTCTGGCAGATGATATTGTCATTTGAGGTTTAGTTGGGAAGTACATCAAGCTTCGCTCGATGCCATACGTTTGCAGTGATGGATGGACGGACGATGTTCCTGATTCTCTCAGAAATCGTTGATTGCAAATTTCCTCCAGAAATTCTGCTCATTTTCATGTGTTCCATTTCCACTGTGATTTTGACCATCACAGCATACTATTGGCACTAATGTAGTTGTACCGTCCGTACATATATAAGAGAATAACGGGTGAACGATGCACATATACATGTACATCTTGACATGTACTCACATGTACATCTCGACAGCCCGGTCGGCAGCAGCGACGTTGCGACCAAAAAGCACAATCCCTTCGTCAACATCTACAAGGACGGCAAGGAGGATACCCTGCGGCGACAGATCCAGCGCACGAAGAACCGTGCCACCAACATCCTCCTCGAGAGCTCGCAAATCGACCAAATGGAGGATGATGATCAAGGCCTGCGCGTGGACCAGCTGCTGCAGGAAACGGATGAGATCCTGGAGGAGGCCACCCTCGAGATCAAAAAGTCCGAACACAATCGCAACAGCTGGCATATCCGCAAGGCCATCTCGCTGTGTGACGACGATGATCTTGACGAAGATTGACAATTCTCACAGAATTCCTTACTTCTTACTTCTCTACTAATCCTATTAGTCAAATACTGGTCGGGGGGCTGTCTTCGGACAGCACTCACAAATAAACAACAAGAGCTCCGACCAGGGCACGAAACAACGGGCCAATACATCTTTCGTAGTTACTTGCACTGTTTGACAGATTCAGAGTCGTGCTTACCAACACTGAGCAACACCCAACACCACATCACCTTTTACCATCGTACGAGTTACCACCATGGACCGGCCAACCAACATCAACACCTTCAACAAGATCATCCAAGAGCTGGTACAGCTCGATGACGAAGAGATGGCGTTCATCGGCGAGAAACTCGGGAGAATCGATCGTGTCATCCGCAACTCGGACGCCACCATCGTGGCGGCCTTGGCGCTCTCGCCAACGCTGTCATCAATCAACATCACCAACATCCTGCGCATCTTCGCATACGCAAGGTCCAACACCATCACCGCACGCACCGATTGGGCAGCAATCGACTTGTTCAACGAAGCGAACAGCTACGAACCACCGGAAGTCAGCACGCCAGTTGCGAACGCTGCTGCTCAAGTGCGATCGGAGATGGCGATCAGGGAGGCAGCCGCAGCAGCGGATGCCACTGGGACAGCGGGTCGCGAAATCACCGTCAGCTCACCGAGCCGCGCGAAACGCACCCCGCGATCACCACGAACCCCACGGACTCCATCAGGATGGAAGTTCGACAAGATCAGCATGCCGGAGGCACCCGAATTCACCGGGAACAACAGCGACTGGTATGACTGGAAGATCGCGTTCAAGCGACAGCTGGTTACATCCAGATACGCCGCGTACCTCGATGTCGACAAGCCATCGCATTTCGCAGAGGACATCGACGCGCAGCTCTACACTGTCCTGCACACCAAGACAGAGAAGGGATGCGCGGCATTCATCGTGGAAGCACACGAACCGAACGGCCATGACACATACCAGGCGCTCATACGCAACTATGAATCCGTCGACCACAAAGCTGAGGCCATCGCAGAGGAAGAACAGAAGATCGCCGAACTCCGTTACGACGGATCAGAGCCATTCCCAGTATTCGTCAACGCTTTCTCCAAGTGCATCCGTGTCATGGAGCAGAACGGAAAGCAGATGACCGACCAGCAGAAGATCGCGAAGTTCTTTCGCAACATCACCGACGACCGCTTCACAAGCGAGATGTCCAGATTCCGCAACACGGAACACTCCTTCAACGCAATTCGTGAGGCGTTCATGCAACATGACGCGCTCCTCACGAAATCGGAAGGACACTACTCTCCCAAGCGCAACCGTCGCTACCAACAGAAGGACACCAAGGATGACCGCAAGAGGCTGCGCGAATCCTCCAAGTGGGATCGCAAGGGCGCCGCATCGTTTCGGTTGCCGGACTCCGTCTTCCGTCGCATGCCGGTGAGCACTCAAGTGCTCCTCGTCGAAGCATCTCGTCACTTCCGCACCACTGGGAAACCAATCGATGAGGAAACCCTCAAGCGCAACAAGCCAACAGAGTACGCGCGCAACCTGGAGTTGCCCATGACCCAGCGAGGACCCAAGCGGCCTCGCACGGGCGATCACAAGACCGGACGACCTGGCACCCAAGGACCATGGAACGCCGGTTCTTGACAATCAAAGACGGGCACAACTCGCCGTCAGTCGGAGATTGTCATCCACCTCAAACCCCGCGACTGTAGGGGGGCGAGCGTGACGACCGCAGCGGGAATGCCCGGACGTGCACGTCCGGTGGCACCACAAGAGTCCCGTCCGTGCACAACCCACCCGACAGTGGAGCACTGCATCCGAAGGGCAAGAGTAACGAACGATAGCCAAGGCTTTATCATCCTAGACTCAGGGGCGGACGGAGACATCGTTCATGCGTCGGGCTGGGAGGTGACCCACACACACCAACAAGAGTTTCGTGCCCGAGGGGCGACGATCAACTCACCAATCGAGACATTCCAGATGGTCGACGCCGTGGCAGCATACGAGCCCCCATCAGGCGGCGTGATCCTCATCAAAGCAAACTACGTGGCTCTCGACAAGCATCCACAGCAGACGGAATCACTGTTTAACACACATCATATGCGCGCGTCAGGACTGAACGTCTACGATCGCCTAATTGAACATCAGGGACAGCAGCGGGTCTCATCGGACGATATCAGCATACCACTGGAGAACCATGAAGGCAACACGCTCCGAATTCCCATCAGAAAGCCAACAGCCCACGAGATGGCGACGGCACGGCATATCATCATATGCGACAGACACCAGCGTCTACGACGCAATGCGGGTCGGGTCGATTTCAAGCGAATCTTCCGACACCTTCCACCACACGTGGTGGAGAAGACAATGGCGGCGTCCACTCAGCTGGCGGATACTCCGATCAAGGCAGAGTCAAGACTTATCCCGCGGCAGTATCGAGCGCAGCGAGCAGGAGTGCTGCAACCCAACAGAATCGACGGCAGAGTTGATACGGACACGTTCTTCTCTACCGTCCAGTCCATCAGGCACTACAAGTGCTTTCAGCTATTCTCGCACAACCAATCGAAATTCATCTGGGCGAAGCCACTGAACCGCGAGGCCATGGCGCCAGGGGCGCTCACGGATTTCATCATCCGCGTCGGCGCTCCGGATCTGCTCGTATCAGACAATTCGCAGGTGCAATCGGGCAAGGCATGGAAAGCGGTCACATCCCGCTATCTGATCAAGCATCAGTTCACTGTGCCCATGAATCAGAACCAGAACCACGCAGAACGGGCGATCGGCGATGTCAAGCGGCATGCATACCAGCTTCTGTGGGCCGCATCGGCTCCACTATCATTCTGGTGCTACGCTGTGCAGCACGCAATCGACGCATGGAATTACACGGCGAAGGCAAGCCTCCAATGGCGCACTCCAATCGAGATCCTTCGTGGCAACACTCCCGATATCTCGATGTTTCGCTTCACGTTCTTCCAACCCGTCTGGTTCTTCGAACCCATGACCAAATTTCCCAACCATCCATTCAAGCCAGGGTACTTCCTTGGCATCGCATGGAACCACGGAGATCCATTCACCTACACTATATGGTCACCACGAGGCGACGACGTCACGAAGGGCACCGCGCTTGTGCGCAACATCGTCAAGCCGCGTGTCGTCGAAGACGCCGTTCCTCCACGCATCACAGACGCGGAAATCAGCCGCATCGCTCAACTGGATATCATTCACACCACTACGCGCGGCGAATCCGGCGAACGCGCCAGGACCAAGACTTTGCCGGCGGAACTCGCTCGACAGGTCCGTGAGGCCATCGACGCGATTGCTGTGCAGTCAGGGGCGGCGGCGGGTCCACCGGAGCCGGAGACGCAGGAGGTCAGGGGCGTATCCGCTAACAACACGCCAGCAGGCACGGCTGACCGATGGTTCGGTCAACCAAACATAATTCCCAACGACGGCGACATGCCGGAACATAATGCACACGGCGTCATCTCGGATGACGACGGCGACGCATCCACGGATAACATCTCTGAGGAGACCGATGACTCCGAAGTCACGGCGATGCCAGACCCTCCGGAGCACCGCTCTCAGGGGCGTGAGTCCTCTCTCATTGAGAGAGAGCATGACGAGCTGTTCCGAAATCAGGTCGAAAACGAGAAATCTGACGACTTGGCAATCAACTCCATCCTCAGCCACGCATTCAGAGACGGACATCTACACTTCAACGTGCAATGGTCCAATACTGAAACGCAATGGTTCCGATATGACGTGATCCGCGCCGACCATCCCGAAATGGTAGCACGATACATCATTGACAATGAACCACGACGCAACGGTCGACACAATCGACAATCGCAAGTCCTACTCAAATGGGCGAAACATGCTCTGCGAGCCATCAGGCGTAGAATCAGACGAATCGAGCAAACTCGAGTCTTCACAACGGATGAGAACAACAACATCATCATCATCAGACGAATCCGTCCAGGCAAGAAGAAGCCGAAACGAGATTACTTCGCCACTGTATATCAATACGGTGTCGAGGTCCCACGCAACATGAAGCATGCATTGCAACTGGATGAAGCCAACGGGGATCATCAATGGAGAGACGCAGCGAAGAAAGAGATCGACGCATTGATCGAACTCGACTGCTTCACATTCCACCCACCGACATACCAACCACCAGCAGACTACCAGAGCACGAAACTCCGACTCATCTTCGCGGTCAAGCAAGATCTGCGACGCAAGGGGCGCTTGGTAGCAGGCAGGCATCTCATCGAGCTGGCGGACAACATCCGAGTCTACTCATCAACTGTCAAGTCGACAAGCGTCCGCATCCTTGATGCAATAGCAGATGCAAACAACCTGCAACAGCTATGTGGCGACGTCGGCAACGCATTCGTCAACGCGTACACCAATGAGAAGATCTACGCGACAGCAGGAAAGGCATTCGACGACAAAGAAGGACAGGTCATTGTGCTCAAGAAAGCACTGTACGGTCTTCAGTCGAGCGCTCAACGATTCCATGCACACTTCGCCAATACTCTCTCATCAATGGGATTCACGCCATCCCGCCATGATCAAGATGTATGGATACAGCGCAGAGACAACTCTGGCTACGACTACATCTGCACCCACGTGGACGACTTCAAGATAGTCGCCAAAGACCCAGATCAGTACATGAAAGCGATCCAACAAGTCTACACAGTCAAAGACATCGGACCGCCGAAGTACTATCTTGGCAATGATTATTCCAGGAACGCAAAAGGAAAATGGAGCGTCGGATGCGACAAATACATTTCCAATGCTCTGGACAAGATCGAACGGCTCCATGGGGAACTGCATGACCAACATGTGCCCATGAAGAGCAAGGATCATCCGGAAACGGATGATACGCCACTACTAACACCTGACGAGCAACAGCAGTTCCAGCAGCTCATCGGCATGCTGAACTGGGTTGTACAGCTCGGACGTTTCGACGTCGCATTTGCCACCTCTTCTCTCTCACGTTTCACATCTACACCACGAAAAGGGCATCTCACGAGAGCACTTAAGATATGGGGATACCTCAAGAGCAAATCCACGCTGAGAACCATGATTGACTCAAAGCCCATCGTATTCGAGAACTTCAATCCAGAATCGCCCAACCCGGAGATGGTTGCACAGATGAAGGAAGAGTACCCCGAAGCGGCTGAGGACATTGACGATCAGGCACCGGCAGCGATATATCCTGAGATCCAGATGTGTGCATTCGTCGATGCAGACCACGCTCACGATCTGGTCACGCGGAGATCGAACACCGGCATCATCATCTTCCTGGGGCGCACCCCTGTGCACTTCTCCAGCAAACGCCAGACATCAGTCGCGACATCAACATACGGAGCAGAATTCAACGCAATGCGCTCGGCAACCGAGGAAATCATTGCACTCCGATACACACTCCGATCTCTGGGAGTCACAGTCAAAGCGCCAACGATCACGTTCGGCGACAACAATGCAGTGATATCGAACACGACCATTGCAGACAGCTTGCTTCAAAAGAAGCACGTGGCAATCTCATTCCACAGAGTCCGCGAAGCGGTGGGAGCTGGAATCCTTGTCCCAGTCTATGTCCCATCGAAGCGGAACTTTGCAGATATGCTCACGAAAGCACTGGCAAAGCCAGAACTCACATCATTTGTCACAACTCTGTTCTATGCAGGTCTACCTCGAGATCAAGGGGCGTGACAATTCTCACAGAATTCTTTGAGAAAATTCACTAACCAGGTCGTTTTGGAGGCCAAAGTCCACTAACCAGGTCGTTTTGGTGCCCGACACGATGATTGGATGACTGAAATGGCCGGCGTGTCTCTCCGACAACATCGAAAATATTAATTTAGCCGTGAAGTAAACACATCAACCGTGTCCCTGTCTAGTAGTGTAGAGTACTCCAGTTTTTGATGGTGTTGATGAATCCTGTTCTGCGGAAGACGAGGAGAGGGTTAAACCAACTATATTGCATACTGACATCGGTCATGGGCATGCACCTACCTTGGGACGGTCCAGATCCAGCTGCAACGAGTGATAAATCTCATATAGCCAGTTCTCATGATACCGTTCGGTCACGGTGTGTACTATGTTGGTCATATGTGCATACAAAATGTCAAGCATACTTGATTAAAACAACTCCACCACTCCGAGAACACCTCAGCGAGTACAGTCACGAAGTATGAGGTCTCCAGTCCATCTGGAAGGCATCCATATCTGAGAATCTAGATATCATGTAGTGTGGGTGACGGTACTATGAGCTACGCACCATACTGTACAGTAGATTGTCAAAATGTGCATATAAAACGTCAATCGCAATGAAATCCAACCCGGCGAGCACTTACAACACACTCCAAAGGATCTGGTCACGAAGTATGAGGTCCTAGATCCATCTGGAAGGTATCCATATCTGGATGTGGAGATTGTGTGTGGTGTTGTGGGTGGCAGTACAACGAGGTACGCACCATACTGTACAGTAGATTGTCAAAATGCGCATAGAAAATGTCAATCGCAATGAAATCCAACCTGACGCGCACTTACAACACACTCCAAAGCGTCTGGCCACGAAGTATGAGGTCTCCAATCCATCTGGAAGGCATCCATATCTGGATGTGGAGATTTCGAGTGGTGCTGTGGGTGACAGTACTGCGAGCCACGCACCAAACTGCACAGTAGATTGTCAAAATGTGCATAGAAAACGTGAATCACAATCAAATACAACCCTGCGCGCACTTACAACACACTCCAAAGGATCTGGCCACGAAGAATTAGGTCCTAGATCCATCTAGAAGGTGTTCAAATCGATGGATCTAGACTTCAAGTGGAACATTGCGTCTTGTGAGGTAGATGGAGCACCGGACTGCCACCCACAGCACCACTCGAAATCTCCACATCCAGATTTGACTACCTTCCAGATGGATCTAGGACCTAATTCTTCGTGGCCAGATCCTTTGGAGTGTGTTGTAAGTGCGCGTCAGGTTGGATTTCATTGCGATTGACATTTATTGGCACATATGGGCAATCTACTGTACAGTATGATGCGTAGCTCGCTGTACTGTCACCCACAGCACCGCTCGAAATCTAGATTCTCAGATTTGACTACCTTCCAGACGGATCTAAGACCTCATACTTCGTGACCAGATCCTTTGGAGTGTGTTGGAAGTGGGCGCCAGGTTGGATTTGATTGTGATTGACATTTTGTATGCACATATGACCAACTCATTACAGACAGTGACCGAATGACAGAACATGAACTGACTAAATGTGTTGGCAAGTTCCGCGCACGGTAACCTACGATCGTGGAAGATGGTGTTGGTTGATAGTCGTTCGTTTGCTATTTCATTACTTGGCTACTCCGATGCTCTCGGTGTACGCCCGTTCTCTTGCCCGATGCTCTCGGCGCTTCAATCTGTTTCGTAGATTCGGTCTCCGACTATGAGTCGGTACGCGAGATGCTCTCTCGCTCTTCTCTGTATTCTCTCTCTCTCAACATCGTGTACTCGTCGCACACGATACTCCGTGTTCGATACGTACTCCGTATTCGACACTCCGTTCATTCAGTACTGGCTCCTACTCCATGAGTACTCGCCATTTGAAGTTCACCTTTCGTATCCATGATGCCGATGTCGTTCGGTCATCGGATCTTCGCCTCCTGCTCTGACTTGGAGACAGATGTCGACGTGGTGACACGATGACATCCTGTCGACGTCAGTAGGCGTCCTTCTGCTCTCCAGATGTCACGTTCCATTGGTGATGCAGTGGTCTGTCAGATGATATCGTCATCTGAGGTTTAGTTGGGAAGTACCTCGAGATTCTCTTGGTACCATTGATGGATGGACGGACGATCTTCCAATTCTCTCAGAAATCGTCATTTGCAAATTTCCTCCAGAAATCTTGCCCCTTTTCGTGTGTTCCATTTCCCCTGTAATTCTGACGAATCACAGTATACTATCGACACGAATGTAGTTATACCGTCCAAGTGCGTATGAGAGAATAACGGGTGAACGATGCACATATATTCGTACATCTCGACATATACTCACATGTACATCTCGACACCCTTCCTATGTGCATTCGGTCATTCGAATGTTCTCGATGTGTCAAGGTACGACTTTTCGTGTTCGCGTTGTAAGTCGGCCTTGATGTTCTTGGTGAATCCGTCGCTTGTGTTTTGCTCGGATTTGACAAAAATTATCTCGATGGTTTTGTTGATTACCATGTTCCTCACGTAGTGATGGCGCACGTCGATGTGCCGCGATCGTTGGGATGTTGATGGGTTCTTGGCGATGAAGATCGCTCCGATGTTGTCCACACGGACCTTGATCGGTGTCTTCACTGGAACGCCCACACTTTCGAGTAGCTGCACGACGAAGAAGATCTCCTTTGCCGCTTCGGAAAGGGCAACGTATTCTGCTTCGGATGAGCTGAATGTGACAGCCTTCTGTGCCTTGGATCGCCAAAGGATTGGTACCTTGCACAGGTATAGGATGAATCCCCCTACGCTGATTCTCGTGTTCTTGTCTCCTGCATATTCGCTATCGCAAAAGAGCTCCATGTCCCAGCCGTCGTCTTCTGGATGCGCTGGATGGATCTTCAATCCATAGTCCTTTGTATCGATCACATACTTGATAATCCGATACATCTCCTTCATTGCGGCCTTGGTGGGCCCGATCAATACCTTGGAGAGTTCCCTCACAGGGTTCGCGATATCTGGTCGCGAGTGCTTGATGAGGAAGAGTAGCATACCGACGCCTCGGCGGTATTCGGCATGTTCTTCCGCTCCGACCTTCTGCAGTCCGTTATCTTCGGATGGTCGTACGATGATTTGACCTGGGGTTCCCGGTGTCCCATAACGTTGCATCTTCTCAACCTTGGTTCCGAACTCTTCGATGAGATGTCGGATGAGATGTGGTTGACGCAATGTCGCTCTAGTCTTGTCGTGGTTCAGTTCAATGTTGCAGCTGAGGTAGTCTCCGAGTCCACGCTCGATTGTCACCTTGAATTTGCTGCCTTGGATGTCCTTCAGGAATGTCTCCAGTGCCTTGGAGTCTCCACAGCAGAAGCAGTCGTCCACGTAGATGGCCACGATCATGCTTCCTTCGTTCGTCTTCCTGTAGAACAGGCACGGGTCTGCTGCGCTCTGTTCGAAGTTGATATTCTTGAGGGTCGATACCAACATCTTGAACCATTGCCTGGCGCTCTGCACTAGTCCGTAGATTGGCTTGTGTAGGGTCAGGGCTTCGTCTGGTTGATGATCCATCCCGTTGGGACAGTTCATGTAGATCTCCTCGTCGAGGTCTCCGTGTAGGAATGCCGTTACGACATCGACGAGTGCGCAGTCCATCTTCTTGATCAGCATGATCACCATCATGACCCGATAGGTCACGTTGTGAATGACGGGTGAGTAGTGCTCTTGGAAATCCACTCCTGCGACTTGTGAATAGCCACATGCAACGAGTCGCGCTCGATGTGTGCCGTCACGCTTCAGCTTGAAGACCCATTTGCACTTGCAGCATCTGCGGCCGCGTGGAATGGCGTCTCGTTTGATCTTGCTGTACACTTTGCGTGTGTCCATGGAGTCGAACTCCTTCTTGATGGCTGCTCGATATCCCTTTCGATGGATAGGGTCTGGATGATTGAAGGCTCCATCGAATGTTGTAGATTCGATGTGCTTCTCTGGTTCCTTGTTCTCGTCCTGCATCGACAGTCCGATGTCGATCGCTGGTGATTCGGTAATGATTGCATTCATTCCGTACAGTCCTGTTGTGCTATAATGAGTGATCTCAATCTCTCCTTCATCTGCAATCTCTTCGTCATCTGTAGTTTCGTTGTTGGAGTCGTCGATCATCTCGTCGCTGAGTTCATCACTGTCTTCGTTGGATGATGGATCGCTTTCATATCCTTCTTCCTTTCGACTTCGTTCGTTGTAGTCTGCGAGCTCACGCAGAGCTCTGGGAATGCTCTTCCCTGTAGTCGGTTTGGGATTAGCTTCTCCCTTCCTGCCTCGTGCTTCGTGACGTCGGATCCTCTCCTTTCTATCTATATCACGTTTGCTTGGCTTACTCGGTGGAGGTCTGGATGGTGTACCATATGTAGACCTCGCTGGTGTGTTTGGAGGAGTGACGCCTGTGTCATCGTCGGCTTCGTCGCCGGATGGTGTGATCTCGTCATCCTCATGATTGGATTCGCTCCGATCTTCCTCGTCGTTATGGATTAGTTGAGTCACTACTCCATCGTCCTCATTATCCTGATCGTCGCTGTCCGATAGGATATAGTATCTGTTGCTGTTAGCGAAAGATACTCTCTTCGCTTCCGATGTTTGACGCGTTGCCGTCCTTGGCGTTGCTCCCTTCCGTCCGATGGTTGTGAAGCCGTCTGCGTCCGTCGTTCCTGTTTCGTTGGATACGTTCGGTGCTGGTGCCCAGCCACGGAACTGTCCGTATGATTGGTTGAGCCACTTGATGTCGCGTGAGCAGACGAGTGACTTGGTCGATGGTCTGTACATGTTGTAGACCCCTGATGCATGTTGGTGTGCATATCCGATGAACACCATCTCTTCTCCTCTATTCTTGAGTTTCGCGGTGATCCCGCCGTAGGTAGTCTTCACAACACCCACCTCTCCGAAAGTGCGGAGTGCATCCGCGTATGGTGGATCGTTGCCGAAGAATTGTCGATGTGGTGACTCCTTTTGATTCTTCGCTACGGTGATGTTGGCGATGGCGGTGGCAGTGCTAGCAGCTGCTGCCCATAGGCCATGCCTATACTCTTCGTCGAGCTGTGCTCCGTTGAGCATGGAGCGGATCTTGGTGTAGAGGTACGCGAACTTGCGTTCTACTCTACCGTTCTGTTGCGGCGTGTTCGATGCCATGAATTCGAATTTCACGTTGAGTCCTGCATCGATGAGAATATCCTGCGTGGATTTGTTCTCTCCGCTGTTGTCACCTCGGAAGATGATCTGTTGGTCACCAGTCTGTGACTTGATCGTCTGGATGAATCGTTTGATGTATCCTGGTTGATCACTTTTGTTCTTGAGAAAGAAACTCCAGCAGTGATCCGTGCAGTCGTCCACGATCAGGGTCCAGTAGCGTTTATCTCCGAAGCTTATGTGTTTAGTGTAACTAATGTCAATGAAGAGTCGTTCGCCGCGGCGAGTTGCTCTCGGAATGGTCGCCTTCGGAATATTCTTCACTCTTGCGTTCGCGACCGCGCATTCGCGACATACCGGCATCTCGCCGATAATCTTCCATCCGTATTGGGCGGCCGTTCGCTTCATGGCCTCGAGTGGCGCGTGGCCGAGCATTCGATGCAAGCTCACCGCGCTGATCTCCTTGGATGGGTTCTTGACGAGGGCTGTGCAAGCCTTGTCGTCGTCCGTTGGCATGATGGGATGCATCTGCACTCCCGTGATGAATCCGTTAGCCGTAGGGAAGACTCGGTCGAATACGATCTTCGTTCCGGATCCGTTGATGATGTCCATCAGAATGCCGTTGCTACCAAGCTGGTAACCGTTGTACAGAGCCTTGTTCGTGGAGAAAAGGTTCACCGCCATTTTCGGTGTGTACTTTACATCATCAAGCCGGATGACGTGGCCAGTGTTGTCTCGTTGCTTGACCTTCAAGCGAATGGATCCCATTTTGGGAGAGTCCAGCTTCGTGCTGTCTCCCACTTGGACGAAGGACTTGATGTGCCGCACGTTGAAGAGAGCGGCGTCTGAATTGACGATGTGACACGAAGCTCCACTGTCGGCGAGCCAGGTGTCCTTGTTGACCTTGTCCTTGTGCTTGGTGCTCAGCTTGTGGAGCTGCTCCACGGCTGCTGCAGCTGTATCGGTCATGACGTTGTCTTCGTCCTCTTCGTCGATGTGGACTCCATATTCGTTCCATGGATTCTCGTGATGTTCGTCGTCGGTCTCATCGGATAGCTGCGCGTAGTCCGATGGAGTCGTGTTGCTTCGGTGTGATCCTGTGACTGGATCGTATGGGTGGACGCGTGATCGCTCTCGCAAGAGTACACGCATACATCCTCCAAGGATGTAGTGCAGATCCGTTTCTGGGATCGTTTCCGAGTCGTTGGCTTCCAGTATGTGGTTGATGACGATCGCGTTGGCAAGGATCTCTTCGATTGATCTGAAGTTCTCGGATAGGATGGATCCCATCATGTTCACCCATATCGGCATGAGTGCCCCTCGTGTGATTTCTGGGAACAGTCGCATCCCCGCTTCCATTACAGCGTCAAAGATGAGCTGCTTTTGGATTGTTAATGCCTTTGCTGTTGCGTCTGGTGTGACAGTGTGACGGAGTAGATAGTCGACACTGTTGGGATCCTCAATATCCGGGAAGTCGATATTCGCTGGATAGACGACACGCTCGTTTGGATTGAAGCTGTCGTCTGGATGATTGCCGTCCTCGGATTCGTCGCTGTCATCCTCGTCGAAGATGCCCGATCTGTTGTTCCCTGCCGCTGGAGGAGGTGGCGCCGCTGCGCGGTTCGTTCCGCCTTGGCCTTGATTGATGAAGGTTCCCGTTCTCTCGTGTCTCCCAACTTGAGGAGGAGGCATTTCGTCGCGGTTTGCCTCGTCGTCTTCATCTGCGCCGTCCTCGTCGGCGTCGTCGTCGTCGTCACTCATGGCCTCTTCGATGTCGCTATCGTTGGCCTCGTCGTCCATCTCAGCTTCGTCGCCGTATGAACAGATCAGGTCGTGCGCGTTGAAGCAGCATTCGTAGCTCACCTCGCGTCTTGGATCCACCTCGTGGATGATTGGCTCCTCGCTGAGCCACTCCGGGACGATCTCATCGTCCTGTACTTCGTCGTCACTTCCGACGCACTCGAAGTTATCGAAGAAGGAGTCTTCGATGTAGTCGTCGGACACCAACATGCAGAGCGGCATGTCCTTCGCAGAGAGTACCATCTCGTGCCCGCTCTTGTCGTGTCCTTCCGTAGCCGCGTTGGCTTGTTCGTTGGCCTTCTTGCTCTCGTTGAACTTCTTCTTTCGGCACTCCGCCTCGCGATGTCCGAAGATGCCGCAGTAGTTGCACTTGCCCTTGAAGCCGCTTCCCTTGTTACGCTTTCCGTTCATTTTGTTGTTGTTGTTGTTGTTTTTCTTGTTGTTCGATTTCTTGCGTTCTGGACAATCGGTGGATCTATGGCCATACACGCCACAGTTGTGACAAGTACCCTTGAAGTTACCGGTGCTTGTGAAGCCGGTGTCGTTGCTCTTCGTGTTACTGTCTTGGAAGTCGTCGACGTATGCCTTGCCTCCTCTGTGAGTGGCGTATGCAGTACGGAGTACTCCTCTGATCGTGTTGATGGTAACCAGTTCTGGATTGAACGTGAGTTGATGTTGGAAGTTCACGATGTGGGTTCTGTACTCGTTGCTCACCGTGCTGAGGATTTGCATGATCATTTCCTCGTCCGTGATTTCGTACTTGACATCGTGGAGACGCGATCGTAGACTCTCGAGTTGCGTGATGTAGATATCGGGGTCCGAGTCTCTCTTCATCTTTTCGTTGTTGAATTGGCGCTTGAGTTTGATCTTCGTTACCGCGTCGGATGGTCGGAACTTCTCCGCGAGAACGTTCCACGCTGCGTGTGCGTCTCCTTCGGGGTAGTCGTCGGAGATGCACTGGTTGATGTACTGGATGGCTTGCTTGCCTTTTCCTTTCTCTGCATCCATCATGAGGATCAGATCGCTGAAGCAGTCGCATCCCAGCTCGTAGATCTCTTCCATCGCTTCCTTGGCTTCACCGTCGGCTGCCGCGATCTCGCTCATTGTTGGCACCTTGGTCTTGCCCAACATCACATCTCTCGTCTTCTGTGCACGAGCGTATGCCTTCGCTTGGGACTCCCATGCGCTGTAGTCTTCTTGTTCACCGCTGAACATCGGCGCCTTGATGCGTCGCTTGTTCACGTTGGCTGATGTCGCCATGTTGATTCGTTGTTTCGTTGTTGGTGCGCTCGCGCCCTTGATTTCCGTTTGTTTCTGTGTTGTCGATTCTTCGATTTTCGCTTGTTGTTTCGCGAGGGTTGATTTGCTCACAAATTCTCCTCCTGGTGGTGTCTCACTTTTACCACTCCGTTTGGCTGTGCGGATGTTCTCCGTCACACCAGTCTCCTCTTGCTTGTACGCCTTGAGGATACTCTCCTTCTCGCGGTGTAGCCTTGCAGACCGTTCCTCTTCGGTCTCGTCAATCGCGCTTGCGTCTGCGCCTGATAGGACAGTAGCCGCGGCTGCTTCCTTCTCTTCTCGTGGTGGAGTCTCGCTCGCACCTTCTTCTTGTTTGACAGTCGGGTTGGACAGAGGGATGTCTCTCAATTCCTCTTCCTCGCTCATTCAGCTTGCTGCTCTTGAATGATGTTCGTCTTCCTCGCACGATACGATTCGCGGGCTCGCCCTGATCTATCGTTTATAAACGTGTTGGCAAGTTCCGCGCACGGTAACCTACGATCGTGGAAGATGGTGTTGGTTGATAGTCGTTCGTTTGCTATTTCATTACTTGGCTACTCCGATGCTCTCGGTGTACGCCCGTTCTCTTGCCCGATGCTCTCGGCGCTTCAATCTGTTTCGTAGATTCGGTCTCCGACTATGAGTCGGTACGCGAGATGCTCTCTCGCTCTTCTCTGTATTCTCTCTCTCTCAACATCGTGTACTCGTCGCACACGATACTCCGTGTTCGATACGTACTCCGTATTCGACACTCCGTTCATTCAGTACTGGCTCCTACTCCATGAGTACTCGCCATTTGAAGTTCACCTTTCGTATCCATGATGCCAATGTCGTTCGGTCATCGGATCTTCGCCTCCTGCTCTGACTTGGAGACAGATGTCGACGTGGTGACACGATGACATCCTGTCGACGTCAGTAGGCGTCCTTCTGCTCTCCAGATGTCACGTTCCATTGGTGATGCAGTGGTCTGTCAGATGATATCGTCATCTGAGGTTTAGTTGGGAAGTACCTCGAGATTCTCTTGGTACCATTGATGGATGGACGGACGATCTTCCAATTCTCTCAGAAATCGTCATTTGCAAATTTCCTCCAGAAATCTTGCCCCTTTTCGTGTGTTCCATTTCCCCTGTAATTCTGACGAATCACAGTATACTATCGACACGAATGTAGTTATACCGTCCAAGTGCGTATGAGAGAATAGCGGGTGAACGATGCACATATATTCGTACATCTCGACATATACTCACATGTACATCTCGACATAAATGTAATCTGAATCTCCTTGCTGTTGGATGTAGCTGCCCCAAGGTAGGTACATGCCAATGGCTGATGTTAGTGTGCAATCGATAATAGCTGGTTTGATCCTCTGCTCAACAGGATTCATCGACAACATCATAAGCTAGACTACTTTCCACTGTTCTGCAGTGAAATGTTTGTGTTGGCTTCGTGGCTAAATTATTATTTTCGCCGTTGTCACAGGGACGCGCCGGCCAAAATTCCGGCTATTGTGATTGGCCAATACCAAAACGACCTGGTTAGTGGACTTTGGCCTCCAAAACGACCTGGTTAGTGAATTTGCTCGAATTCTTTACTTCTTACTTCTCTACTAATCCTATTAGTCAAATACTGGTCGGGGGGCTGTCTTCGGACAGCACTCACAAATAAACAACAAGAGCTCCGACCAGGGCACGAAACAACGGGCCAATACATCTTTCGTAGTTACTTGCACTGTTTGACAAAGATGATGACGATGATACTGACGACGACGGCGATGAATTCGCCAATGACTTTGATCCGCAGGAGGGTGAGTTCGAGCTGAAGCAGGAAGTCGCGACCGATGCAGGTGAGGAGCCACGTGCGCGGCCGCGTGGCCGTGCCGCAAGGCGCAACCGCGCCAGCTCCGTGCTGCAAGCACCGAATGACAAGAGTGAGGTCAGATCACGATCGCGATCGAGACTGCGGTACCTCATGAAGATCAACAAGAACAACGCCAACGGCAAACGTCCCGTCATTCGTGGCGAGCTCTGAGTAGTCTGCGCCTTGCGTGTATCGGAGTGGTCAAGAAGTAAATGTTAGAACATTCAAGTGTTACATGAACGAGACAGATACGATCTTCAATACATACGAATCCTCTACTGGAACACATCAAGCGCAATACGAAATCGAGGTACAAGGCGCAGTTGAGAGTATTGCAGTTAGAGGATGCACGTCCACCGATGTGTAATAACGTATTATAGACTATTGTGTATACTGAGAGTAGTCCCCCTTTATGATTGTTGTAACGATTTCAGGTACTCTGCCAACTCGGTGTGTCCTTGCATTGAAGCAACATCCTGCGGTCTCAAACCAAACCGATTGCGGATGCTCGTGTCCACGTCGACATCAGGCGTGTCGAGCCAATCACGTACCGTCTTTAGACGCCCGTACCAGCACAAAGTGTGCAAAGGCGTATTGCCGTCCACATCGGCAATGTTCACATCTGCGTGAGCTCTTTCCAACAATTCGTCGATGACGGACTCGTGCACGTCGTTGCCGGTCACGAACATTGTGGACGCGATGAACAGCGGAGTTTCGCGCTTCATGTTGGTCAGGTTGGGATTGGTCTGTTCCATATCGACCAAGATGTCGAGAATATCCCAGTGCCCGCTCTGGCCGTCGCCATAGTTTTGGACTGTAAGATGCAATGGGGAGTTGCCCTCACTGTTTTGGACATTCACGTCCACGCCTGCGATCTCGGTCAAATGACCCGCCATATCACGGTGTCCACCAGCGCATGCAAAGTGCAGCGGGGTGTGTCCGAGCGCATCTTGTAAGTTGACGTTGGCATTTGGCAGCGTGAGCAGGCCTTTCACGACGTCAACGTGCCCACCAGCGGCGGCAGCGTGTATGAGCGCGCTTGCGTTACTGTACCGAGCATCAATTTGGAGGTTGGGTTGTGCGATGAGATACTCTATCACAGAAAGACGTCCGTAGGCGTAGGCAAGGAGCAGCGGTGTGTAGCCTTGTTGGTCTTGGATGTTGATATCAGCATGTGCCTCTTCAACCAGATGTTTCACCACTTCAAGGCGTCCACCTGCACACGCAAAGTGCAGCGGAGTTTGGCCAGCGGTGTTGAGGATGTTGACGCCGGTATTGGTCTGTCCACTCAAGTATTGCACCACCTCAAGATGCCCTTTCATGCTCGCAAAATGCAATGGGGTTTGGCCAGCGCTGTTGGGAGTGTCGGTACGCGCTCTCCACTCGTCCACCAGATACCGAATGCCATCAGCATGCGTGCAGTCTGCAGCGCACATGAGATGCAGTGGCGTATTGCCCTCGTTGTCCTGCTGATTGACGTCGAGCTGCTCTTCCGCCAGAAGGTGCTGGATGATGGCATGATGCTGCGCATCTTCATCATCTGAGAATGTTTGTTTGCTGCAGGCAATGTGCAACAGCGTTTGGCCAGCATTATTCCGAATATCCATTTGGCTGTCCTCCCTATCAGCCAGGTACTTGAACATCTCGAAGTGTCCGTCCTTGATGATGATGTGCAATGGGGTGTTGCCGTCATTGTCCGCGACATTGACATCCGCGTATGCTTCCACGAGTCCTTCAACGAGAACGTTGTATCCACTCTCAGATGTGTACTGTTTGCATGCTTCGATCAGCGGCGTTTGATGATGGCGATTGGGGAGGTTGACATCGATTTGTGGCTGTTGCAAGAGTATGTTGAATACCTCCCAATGGCCGTCGACGAATCCCGGATCATGCTCTCGGCAGGCAAGATACAAGGGGGTATTCCCATCATTGTCTTGAGCGTTGATGTTGATGTTGGTGATGCCGATCAAGTACTGTACGGTCTCGTGTTGTCCAAATCGCGCGGCGCAATGAAGTCCAGTTCTGCCATCCTTGGTCGTGAGACCAGGATTGAAGCCAACAGACTCGATGAGATGCTGAACGGTCTCTAATTGGCGACGGCAACACGCATGGTGCAGCGGAGTGTCCTCATATTGTATGTTGATGCCGTCACCAAGCGGACCTGTCAAGTACTCGACCACGTCCTTGTGTCTGTGTTGGCAAGCGAGGTCAAGGGGGTCAAGGGGGGCATGGCCAAGCTCAGATTGGCTGTTGATGAGGGCGTTGACAGCCACCGGGTTGGATTCCACGAGGAGTTTGACCACACGCATGTGACCTTGCTGGCATGCAATGTGCAATGGCGTGCGTCCATCGTCGTTGGCGATGGTCATGTCAACCGTAGTGCCCAATCCCATCAAATATTGAATCGCCTCGATATTTCCAAACCAACAGGCGCGGTACAGGCCTGTCTCGCCTTTATTGTTGCGGGCGTTGATATCAATGTTGGTCTTCTCTGATTCCACCAAACATTGAACGACGTTGCCTTGTGTAGAACTACACGCATCGTGGAATGGTGTGTTTCCATTGTTTGCGTTTCTGACGTTGACACTGGCGTGGGCACTGCCGTGGGCACTGGCGCGGACGTCTGCCTGCCTTGATTGCACAAAACATTGAACCATTTTGGCGTGTTGGTGTTGGCAAGCAACATGGAGTGCTGTGTCGCCATCTGAGTTACGAGCGGTGGCATCAAGGTTGATCCGAGTAGACTGCACCAAGTACTCTACCACTCCCTCCTGGCCAAAGCGGCACGCCAGATGAAGTGGAGAGTCTCCATCGTGGTCTTGCATGTTTGGATCTACGTCGTTGCGATTCGATTCCATGAGGCACTTCAGCACAGCTTGACGACCATTGCCACATGCAAGATGGATTGGTGTGCATCCGCTGTTGTTGCGGATGCTGAAATTGATTCTGCCGTCCAGATCCGACTTGATCATGCATTCAACGACGCGGAGTTTGCCGTGTCGACATGCCAGATGGAGTGGCGAGTCGCCGTCGGTGTTTCTGACGTTGAACTTGATGACGTCCTCACCAAATCCAACCATGAATGCGACGATGTCGTTTTGGCCGTACTGACACGCATAATGGAGTGGTGCGCAGCCAGTTTCGTCTTGCTTGTTGATGTCGATGTGAATCTGCTTGGATGGTATGAAACGATAGACGATGTTCGTCTGCCCATGTCGGCAGGCCGCATGCAGCAGTTTGTTTTGCTCGAAATCAATCCCGGCTCTATCCGATGTGATGAGATATGCAGCGAGATCCTCGTCTCCGTTCTTGCAAACAGTCTCGAGCGGCATGTAACCCTGATAGTTTCTGATGTTGAGATCAACGTTGGCCTGATCGGATTCCACCATGTATTCCACAACGTCCCTCTTTCGCTTGCCGCAAGCAAGGTGAATTGGCGTGTCACCGTTTTCGTCTTGGATGTTGACGTCAACGACGGCTTGATCTGATTCGATGAGGTGTTTCACAATGTCGATGTGACCGTGTCGACAGGCGTAGTGAAGTGGTGTGTATCCCTTGTTGTTTTGGGTATTGGCATCAACAGGTTGTCTGTCGTTGCATTCGAACATGTATTGGATCAAGTCCTGGACCACATTCACCTGTCCGTGGCGACAGGCGATGTGCAACGGCGTGTTCCCGTTGCTGTTTTCGGCGTTGACGTCCACCTTCTCTTGATGATTCTTCAGCATGCGATGGATCACATCCCTCTTGCCATGCCGGCATGCAACATGCAGTGGTGTGTTTCCGTTGCTGTTGGGTGCGTTGCCACCGCCATCGCCGTTGCCTTGATCGAGCCCAAGCAAGAAGTCGGCAACGCCACCGTGCCCCCGGCGACAGGCACTGTGAAGCGGCGTATTCTTTTTCTCGTTCTCCGCTTTGGTGTCAACGTTGAGTTGTTGCGAATTCACCAAATACTTGACGAGATCTTCCTGTCCGGATACGCAGGCGACGTGGAATGGCGTGTTTCCGTATTTGTTGCGGACCTCGAGGTTCACTTTGGCTGTCTGTGACGTTGCCATGTATTCCACCGCGTCCTTGTGTCCATGCCGGCAAGCGAGGTGAAGCGGCGTGTCTAGATCGTAGTTTTGGACATTTGCGTTGATCTTGGTTGGTTCTGATTCGATCAGTCGCTTCAGCACACCCGTTTGCCCACGCCAACAAGCGTCATGCAAAGGCGTATGGCCTCTGGTGTTGGCGACGTTGACATCGACGTCAGTTCGTTGTCGCTTCCTTGCCAACAGGAGTTCGATGTTGCCTTCGTCCCCGTGCCTGCAACCCAGATGGAGGGGCGTATCTCCATCCGTGTTCTTGATGGAAAGATCCATCTTGTTGCCCACACTGTTGGATTGCAGCATGTAGTTGATCACATCTGTGTGCCCCTTCTGGCAGGCGTAGTGAAACGCGGTGAATCCCTCGTTATTCTTGGCGTTGACATCAACCGAGATGTTGGTGGATTTGGCGAGGGCGCGCACCACGTCCAGAAGCCCCGATAGACAGGCAAGGTGGAGCGCGGTGTTCTTCTCATCATTGCCGGCAGCTGAGGTCTGCCCTTCCTGGTTGACCAGGTAGGATGCGACCAAAGAACGGATCCACTCCTCGTCACGTTCTGCTGAAACGTGACCAAGCGGCGTCTTGCCAAGGTGGTCCTTGGTGTCGAAATTGGCATGGATATGGCTGTCGCTGCGATTGAGGTGCAGAAAGTACTCAACCACATCCATGCGTCGCTTTCGACACGCGTAATGCAGAGGCGTCCAACCGTTGTTGTTCTGCAGATTGATGTCGATGCTGGTGGCTGCGTTGGTTGTGCTGTTGTTGTGGATGGATTGAATCAACGTATTGACCACGTCCCTGTAGCCCTTGCGGCAGGCCAGGTGGAGGGGCGTGTTGCCGTCGATATTTTGGGTGTTGACGCACACGTTGCTTGCGTTCACCCCCAGCAAACGCCAGATAATGTCTCTACGCCGAAACTCGCAAGCCACATGCAGTGGTGTGTTGCCCCTTTTGTCTCGAGCGCTGATCTGCTCGATGGAACCATCGGCTGCGATGAGTTCCTGCACTTTGGATACCTTGCCGTGACGGCAAGCATCGTGGAGCTCGAAGTCCATGTTGGATTCAGTTTGTTGCTGTGTACGTATGTGTGTGGGGGAATGGGATGCGAAGGCTCACGCATGGCAACGATAGTGAGAATTTGAGATCCTTTGTGAACGTGAACAAGTTGACATGAACAAGTCGATGCTCACAAACAAACAAACAAAGGGGCCATGGCAGCATCTGCTTGCACTTACTCTACTCATTGAGGGTTGTCGTATGGTCTTGCGTGAAGATGGTGATGAAGAACGCAGGCTCTGGATTTGCTTTTTTATGGGAGAGTCGTGTCTGACTTGTGAGATCTTCGCCCACACCACCGACTCCTCCAACGTTGGTGCGCAACCAAATGTCACCCAGCTTGTTCCGCTGGGCTCTTGATCGCACCCCTCCATCCGACACAGACGATTCGAGTCAACTCCTTCGCCACAACATGTCACCCACATCAGCGCAGGCAGAAGTCCCAGACGAGCATGGAGGAGGGACACTAGTAGAGTTGTGCGGTCAATCGTCACCATCTTCGCGGAGGCGACAACCTGCAGAAGTCTCACAACAATTTCAGGCTCTCTGGTGTCTGTGCTCTGTAGACTTGTCGTAGGTTGTTCCAACAAATTCTAACAAAGGTAGAGCATGCTACCAAACATTTATGATTCGCAAATTCCATCACGGCACGACGGATCCCAACTCAAATACCAAACGCTTCTTGCCATCGTCGCCCATCTCGAGCTTGCCGCCATTGTCTTGATCCAAGATGCGGCGCAAGGACGTCGCGATGCTGGAACGCCGTTGCGTGGATTCGGCTTCCTCTTCGCGTTGCTGCTGCTTTGTTTGCAGGTACTTGGTGCCATCGGTTTGGCGTCGGCGCGTCAACATGGACCGTTTCATGGCGCGGAAGGCTGGTGGCAGTTCCGGGTTGACGGGGCGGGGTTGGGCGGACGATGCGGACGATGTGGACTTGAGCGTTTCGCGCAGTTGCCAAGCGGGGACGCTGTTGCGCGGCGCGGGCGATTTGGCCTTGATACCCATGGTGAGTCTGGGCTTGCGCTGGTTGGCCGGCGTCTTGGTCTTGGAGTGCGTGGATGGACCGGACAGAGTCTGGAAGGACGGTTCCTTCCAACCGGGCGCCTTGTCGGCATCTGCCGGATCGGGTTTCTTGCTGCGCGAGAGGGAACGGCGCCGCGATTCCTTGTCCTTGGACTGGGATCTCCGCTTGGTTGGCGTCTTTTGCGCAGTTGGCGGCGACGTTGGTGGCTCGTTCTCCTGCTCCCTCCTGGACTTGGAGTTGGACCTCGATCTGCGCTTTGTGGGCGTCTTTTGCGCAGTTGGCGGCGACGTTGGTGGCTCGTTCTCCTGTTCCCTCCTGGATTTGGAGTTGGACCTCGATCTGCGCTTTGTTGGCGTCTTTTGCGCAGTCGGCGGCGACGTTGGTTGTTCGCCATTCTGTTCCCGCTTCGATTTGCTGCGCGATCTGGGCTTGGTCGATGGCGCCGTCGGAGGCAGTTCGCCGTCCTGTTCGCGCTTCGACTTGGATCGCGATCTGGGCTTGGTCGGTTGCGGCTGCTCGCCGTCCTGCTTGGATCTGGAGTTGGATCGCGATCGCCGTTCTGTAGAACGCTTGGCTTTCCCTTCCGGCCGCGCCTGCTTCTTGGACCGCTTCTTGCCATCATCATGAACACCAAAGATCAAGGCGAACGCCGGTGGCAACGTGTCCGTGTTGCTCTTGACTTTGCGACGTCCTTGTTTGGACGCGTCGCTGAGTTGCCGACGCTGCGACGATGATTTGCGCGGACGTGCCGGCGGATCCTTCTTGCGATGATGCTTCTTCTCGGCTTCCACCGCGGCCGGTGGCAAGAGGGGACGCCGGCGATGGCTGCTCGTGTCCTTGGGCGACGATGGTTGCACGTCTCCCAACTTTTGATGCGCCGAGGCCTGCCGCTTGGGCATGGGGACCGGGGCGTCGGGCGTGCCATCGACCGTGCCTTTGGACTTGAGCATCTCGCGCAGCTTCCATGCCGGAACGGCCTCCTGCGCCGGTGGCACGGCCTGGAACCGTTCCATGCTGCGCCGGTGCGTGCTCTGCGTGGCACGCTGATGACCTGAGGGATCCATGGGCGCGCGGTCGGACTTGCGTTTGGAGGTCTTGCGCTGGACCTTCTTGGCTTTGCGGGACGGCCTTGACTTTTGCGGTGGTTCCTGCTTGTCAGCGTTGTCCTGATCCTGCTGCGACGCCGAATCTTCACCTTGCACCGCGCTGCTCTTGCGCTTGGGCAACGTGGGCGGCGACTTCTGCTGCTCCAGTATCTTCTGGCTGGTTTGCTTCGGCACGTCGCCCCAGTCGTACGTGATATCGCCAAAGTCGTCGTCGTCCTCGTAGTCGCTATCGATCAAGGACGGCGTCAAGGACGAACACGCCGAGAGCTCGTCGCGATTCAAGAATTGCAAGGAATGGAATGGCAGCGCATCGAGCAGCATCTCGCTGTCGTCCATCGTGTCATCCTCCAACCGCCGTCGATTGAGCACATCCGTGGCGGCCTTGGCAGCGGCCGCGGCGGGATCGAACGGCGGCGAGTTGGGCACATCGGGGACCTTGTGCTTGTAGCGCTGCGTCTTCTTCTGGTGGTCGTTGAGCGGCAGCTCATCTTCGAGGGAACGCGCCGACGCTGGTTTGGTTTGCTTCGCTGTGCGTCGCGGCAACAAGCCGGGCTCACGTCGTCGCTGTCTCAATCGCTTCTCCGACGATTCTCTGGTCATGCGCTCTCTTTCCTTGCTGCTCTTGCGCGCGGATTGTCGCTTGGCTGGCGCCTCCTGCTGGTCTTCGTGTGATGACTTGAGCTTGGACTTGGACTTGCTCTTCTCTTTGCTCGTCGATCGCTTCTTCTTCGTCGTCGATCGTGCGTTGGCGTCCTCCAACTCATGATGCAGCGGCCGCGTCTGCTCTTCGGCGCTCTTGGCATTGTCGCCCTCCTCATCCAACGTCGCCACAGTCGTGCGCGTCCCACGGCTGCTGTTGGAGTCCTTGACGTCGCTGTTCTGACGCCGCTGCTTCACGTTCGTGCTGCGCTTCTTCGTGCTTTGATAACGGATCTTGCGTCGCTCCGATGGCTTTAACGTGGCTGAGCGCAACGATGTCGGCATGATGGATTGCATCGTTGTGGGTATAACGCTGGTTGCTATTGTTCACGTAACGTATGTCGCACGCACAAACACGAGTAGAGAGCTCGTTCTACTTGTGAAGTCGAGATCAGGAACCACCCTCTGCCTGTTTGTGTCTGCTTCTGCTTGGTTGCCGCTGTCTTTCTGATGTTGCTCGTTCCTGTTGCCGATGCTCTCTAATGGCATCGACAGCAACGATGTGTCCCACCGATGTAGCTTCGGGGCAGTTCAAGAAGTGGGCTTGGCGAGATGAATGGCACCGCCAATGTGTCGTCTCTGTCTCTCTTGTTGCCTCTCTTTCGTTTTCGTTTTCGTTTTCTTGGTGGTTGCTGCTGTTTGTCGTTTCTGTTCGTGTTGTTGCTGGTGCTGTTGCTGACAATGGCGCGCAAGTCGCTGTCGGTGTCATGCGCGGGCACATAAAATGTTTGCTGTTTGCGACATTCCTCTTGGGCGTATTCTGTCTGTCTGCTATTTATACTATTCAGGAACCCACACTTAATAACTGCAATGTCAAGGTAACATCGTTGGGACGTCCCATCGGGATCGTGTTGTTCGTGATGTCCCCACTGTGGATGACTCACAAAATCCCTTCGAACAAAACGCCTCTTTGAATGCTTGTCATGATAGAACTTGTGCGCCGTTTGGGCACGCGTAGTACCACTACCCAAGAGTAGTACTGCTTCTCTGTTCAAGCGTTTTCGCACCAAATTCGGGATCGGTACAGGATCCTCCTTCCGGACAGGACAGGTAGTAACATGCACAAGGAGACACAGCCACACAAAATGCAAAGCACACAAGTATCCAGCAGCCTACCTACGAGTATGTGTCGTATCATCGATGACCTCGGATCTAGATCCGGGTGGATGACGATCTCCAGAGAGGGTCTTTCGATTCCAAGAGCAGCCAAGCGCATGACGGCAGCTCGTCGTCGTCATTGGGGCGGAGCAGAGCGGAGCACTCCGCTCTATTCGAGTTGAGATTGTAGCACAGTGTTGCGAGATCGTCGTCGCTCTTTCCGCATGCAATAGCATTCATGGAGCAAGACACGATAGTATTAGAATAGTATTCGTCGAAGATCTACAATAATAGTATTCCAAAACTCCGTGCACGAATCCAGCTGGTGTGCATGTGTAACGTCGTCGTCGCCGTTATCATTAACAGAGCTGAACCGTGCACAAATAGTCGAGCATTTCCCGTTTGCTCTGCTCTATCCTGCCGTAATCTCTGGATCGTATCGCAGCATGCCCTCTCGCTCTCTCTCTAGACCACGATATCCTCACTTCCCTTTTTCTTCTTTGATTTCTTCTTCTTCGAGTCCTTCTTCGAGTCCTTCTTCGAGTCTTTCTTCGAGTCCTTCTTTTTCTTCTTCTCTTTCTTGGGCTTTGCCTCGGGCACCGACTCAACCGGCGCGAACAACGAGGCGCGCTCCAAAGATCGCATCACATCGTCGGCCTCCACTTCCTCCACCTCGACCTCGCTGTCCAGCTTGGACAATCGCTTCTGCTTGGCCTTGTTGGTCTTCATGGCCGTCTTGAGGGAATTCTCGATCTCGAGCAACCGCTGCTGCTGATCGGCGATCTCGTCGGCGACATCCTCATCCTCATCGCCGGCGTACGTGCCGTCGTTGGTCTCGGTGGGATCGGCCCAGGCCGGCAGATCGTGCGTTTCGATCGACGCCGCGCGCGTCAGCTGCTTCACAATATCGTTGGCGGCCGTGCCGACGCCCTCGTCGTCGTCGAAGGCGGTCTTGGCGCTTTCCTCCAGGTAGGCCTTCATCTTCTGCGTATTCTTCTTGCTGGACATGTTCATGGCGTCCTTCAGCGACTGCTGGATCTCCAGCAATTTGCGCTCCTGCGCCTCGACCTCGTTGTTCCCGACGCCGTCCTCGGCGTTGCTCTCGCTGACGTCGGCGTGCGTGTCCCAGCTGTCGATGATGTTGTCAATGTCATTGTCGACGTGGACCTGGAACGTGGCGGCCTTGCCCAGCTCCTTGGCGATGTCGTCGGCGTTTTCGCGCGGGTCGTCGTAGGCGAAGTCGTCGCGGTGCTGGCGGATGGCCTTGTAATCCTTCTGCGACGCCTTCTTCTTGGCCTGCTGCACCTGGAATTCGATCTTCTGCAATTCGAGCTCCATCTGCACCTGGCGTTCCTCCTCCTCGGCGGCCTCCTTGGCCAGCTTGGCCTGCTTCTTCTCGCGCTTCTTGCGCTTCTCCTCGGCGAGCTTCTTCTGCTCGTACTCCTGTTCCCTGGCCTGCTCTTCGAGCTCCCTGGTGCGCTTCTCGGCGACCAGCATGGCCTGGTCCCTGGCCTTCTCCATCTTCATGGCCTTCTTCTTCTCCTTGTTGGCGGCCGCCATGAGCATGGCGATCTTGCGTCGTTCGACGGCCTCCTCGGCGCTCTTCTCGTTGTCCTCCTTCTGCTGCAGGATCTGGTGCAGCTGCTCCTGCTCCTTGGCGACGTGCTCGGCCCGCCGTTGCGCCTCCTGCTCGGCCTCCTGCTGCGCCCGGTCGCGATCGGCCTGCAGCTCCGCCGCGATGACCTCCTCCATGGACTTCTGGCGCTCCATGGCCTTCTTCTTGAGTGCCTTGGCCTTCTTGAGGGCCGATTTCTTGGCGTCCATGACGGCCTTGTCCTCCTGTTGCTGCTTCTGCAGCTGCTCGAGGTACTCCTTCATCTCTTCCTGCTCTGCCTGCTTCTGCTCCGCCTCGAGCTGGCGCTTCTGCTCCTCCTTGATGCGATTGCGCTTGGCCTGCTTCTCGGCGCGGCGTCGCTCCTTCTCCTCGTCCTTCTTGCGCTGCTTGGCGAGACGCGCTTCGGCATCGCGCTGCAGCTTGGCCTCTAGCTCCTTCTGACGTTGCTCCGCCTTGAGGTGCAGCTCCTCGCGCTTCTGCTTGGCGTTGTTGCGCGCGTCCTCGAGCTCCTTCGCGATGCGCGCATCCTCCTGCAGCTTGTGCTGGATGGCCTCGAGCTGCTGTCGCTCGTACTCCTTCTGCAGGGCGTCCTCGTGGTCCTTGCGTCGCTGCTTGTCCTCGCGCACCTCACGCTCGCGGTCCTCCTTGCGACGGCGGTCTTCGGCCTCCTTCTCATCCTGCAGGCGCTTGATCTCGGCGGCCTCCTCGTCCTGGATGCGCCTGTCCTCCGCGGCCTTCTGCTTGGCCTCCTTCTTGATGCGCTTGGCCGTCTCCTTGCCGCGCAGCACGGCCCTCTGCTTGGCATTGTGGATATCCTGACGCTCCTTCTCCTGGCGACGCAGGCGCTCCAGCAGGGCCCGGTTGGCCTGCGCCTCCTCCTCCTGCTGCTGGCGCTTCATCTCGTCCTCGTACTCCTTCTTCTGCATTTCCAACCTCGTCTGCTTGTCCATCTCCTGCTGCTTGGCGAGGTTCTCCTCCTGCTGCTTCTTGTCCAGCTCCTGCTGCGCCGCCAGCTGCTTCTGCCTGTGCTCCTCCTCGAGCTCTGCCTGGTGGTGCTCCTGTCGCTTCTGGAGCTCGAGCTTGCGCTGCTTGATGCGATCATCCGCCTCCTTCTTCTTGGCATCGAGCTCGGCCTGGCGCATGAGATCCCTCTTGATCTTGGAGGCCATGGCCAGATTGGCCTCGCGCTCCATCTGCTTGCGCTCGTCGTCCTCTGCATCCTCGAGCGCCTTGAGCCGCTCCTTCTCTGCCGCCTCGTCGGCCTTGCGCTGCTCCTCGGCCCGCCGTTCGGCCTCCTCCTTCTCCTGTCGATCCAGCTGCTGGCGCTGCGACTCCTCCTGCTCCTGCAGCTTCTTCTTGCGCTTCTGGTCCTTCTTGAGCTCCGCCATGCGCTGCTCGATCCTGGCCTGCGCGCTGGCCTGATCCTGATCCTGCTTCGACTGATGCTGAAGCTTGGCCTTCCACAGCGCCGCCTCCTTGAGCTTGCGCTCCTTGTCAACCAGCTCGCGCTGCAGCCGCTGCTCCTCCTCCAGCCTGCGCTCATTCTGCAGCCGCTCCTGCTCCACGCGATCCTGCTGCGACTGATGCTGCGCGGCTTCGGCATCGCGCGCGGCACGTTCCGCATCGGCCTTGGCCTTGGCGTCGGCGTCGGCCTGAGCCTGCTTGGCCGCCATGCGCTGTTCTATCTCCTTGCGCTTCTGTTCGATGCGCAGCTTGGCGGCCGCCATCTTGTCCTTCTCGGCCTGCTTCTTGCGGATGCGGGCATTGACGGCGTCCGTCTCACGCTGTCGTCGCGCGGCGTCCATCTGTTCCACGCTCTCGTAGTAGACGACCTTCACGCCGTCGTCGGAGCTGTCGTCGCTGGAGCTGCTCATTGTTGTTGTTGCATGTGTGCAATGAGTTGTGTGCAATGAGTTGTGTGCAATGGATTATGAGGATTATGAGGATGTTGGTGAGGTGGAAGCGTCTTGGTGAGTTGCGAGTGTCTTGGTGAGTTGCAATGGCATCGGAAGAGACGGGCCTTTGGATGCGCACCTTTGCGTCTTTGGTGATGCAGAATAGATGTGCCTCGTGTCTTGCTCCTTCTTTGATGTTGGTGGAAATGTCTCTGTAGTGCGACGGGTCTGGTGAACAATCGTTGTTTCGCACACAGCAACACGCGAATGGAACCAGGTCATCGTGATCGTAAGACTGCGGTCATCCTCAACCTGGCGCGAAACCGTGGACTGTGTGCGAACACTTGGGTTTGGCGAAATTCATGGAGTTGCGAGAAAATAAAGCACTGTTTCTATTGAAACCGTTCATTCCGTGTTGAGTAGGATCGTATTTGACGTCAGAATACGCCTAACGAAGTCTATGGGTAACAGAAGAGAACTTTCCATTTTCGCGCCATTCATCATGTCCCATTGGAACCCAACGACAACAAACAACAAAAGCCAACAACAAACAACACAACTCAAGGCATGCCGGACACAACCAAGGTACTGCACGCTTGGTGTGGAAGGTGCGCATACCTTACTCTCGCCAAGAGCGCATCGACCAGCACCATGCGTTCTGGACGTCCCTTGTTTCGGCAGATCCGGTGGATCCCTGCAAGGTCGCTCTTCACGCAGTCACAGCCACCATGGATGCAGTTGCATCTGCAGCAGCGGCGAGAGTTGACAAGCAATGGCGCAGGCAAGCATGACTCTGCGCGTGAGAGCGCCCAACCTACAACCACAGCAAATAGCACCATCGACCGCAGCCCAACGACATCCTCCGCCTGGAACACCATCCTCGACTTCTGGAACGAATCGTCCGGCACCAACGAGATCTACACCCTCAAACAGCTCGTCTCCAACGCCTCGCGCGCCTTCGACAAAGCACAGGAGGACGTCTTGACGGCGCGTCGTGATCATGCCCACCATCAGCTGCAGCAGCAGGACGTGCAACGCCAGCACGCCGCCTTGTCCAGACGACGGCATGAATGGACCGCGGATGATGCCCAGCATTACGCCACCTTGCTGCAACGGGAAGTGGCCGTGCGCGATGCGCTCGATGAGGCCGCCCGCATGCTGCAAGCGCGGGAATCGCAATGCACGCAGCTGCAGCATGATTATATCGACGCCATGCGCAAGCGGTATCATGAAGAGCAGATCTGGCAGGAGAAGTGGCGGATCGTCGGCACCTACGGCACGTGGTCGCTGATTGGATTGAATACCCTCATCTTCCTGGCGTCGCAGTACTTTCATTGGCAGCGCGAGACCAATAAGCTTCTTGTCCTACAGAACATGTTGGATGCGAAATTGGGTGGTGTTGGGGAATCGCAGGTTGCGGTTGTGCAGGAACAGCAACATGACAATCATGATGATAACGATGACGATGCTACTGATGGACATCCGAACAAGGATGATGCTGCGCCATCCATGCCAGTTTCCGAATCAGCTGCAGATGACAACACAGCACAAGATCCACCTCAGCAAGAACATCAATCAGCATCCAACGAGGATCGCTTGGACAAACTGCGGGCGCAGGCCCTGCAATACATCGCGCGCATTGACGTTCCGTCGGCCGTGCTTGGAGCAACGGTCGCAACGTCGTGCTTTGTCGTTGGACTTCTCGTTGCACGGCCAAGATAGCGTCCTGTCGCATAATGATATCGTCAATAGTGACATTAACTGTTGTTCGAGTATATCTATTATATGTGCTATTTATATTACTCTTCTGCATTTCGTCTACTGTGTGGAATAGCAGGAGTAGGGTCCTGGTCGGAAGTCTTCACGATCCATGAAGAAACACTCTCTCGGAACGCACGCGCTTCATACGGAAACGCATTGCTTGTAATGCTCGGATCCTTCGCATTTCAATCCGACGCAGCAATCGTTCTCCGTGTTCAAGCAATACCCGCCCCACAGCAGGCAGTTATTGTGAGGATAGCCGTCATCGATCTGGCAGTACGACGTGTACTTGTCATGGGGCGTGCACACGTATCCGGGACAGCAGCTGTTGTAGCTGACGCCCGTGTGCAGAGAATGGCAGGTGTCCCAGGCGAAGCCACAGGCTCCTTGCGTGGGCGACCGTGTGGGAGCCAGAGTTGGTGGTTGGGTGGGAGTAACAGTTGGTGGTTGGGTGGGAGTGATTGTGGGCGGCTGTGTGGGAGCAACAGTCGGTGGTTGCGTGGGAGTGATTGTGGGTGAAGCCGTCCGCAAGTTGGTTGGTGGCTGTGTGGGCGGTTGGGTGGGAGTAATTGTGGGTGAAGCCGTCCGCAAGTTGGTTGGTGGTTGGGTGGGCGGTTGGGTGGGGGGATCCGTAGTTGCTGCATTGCCTGCGCATCGGAACGTTCCAGGATAACATGTCTTGGTGGATGCGTAGGCATATGGGTAGCAGACGCCGGGGTCAGACTTGCAGTAGCCGGATGAGCTGCCGACGCAACCGTTGCATAGCTCGCTGCCCGGGTTACCATCTGTGGGTTGATCCGTTGGATTAGCCGTCGGGTTGCTCGTCGGGTTCGCCGTTGGATTTGTTGTTGGGTTGTTTGTTGGATTGGTTGTCGGCGAGGTGATTGCAGCGTCTGTTGGTGGGGATGTTGGGCCGGACGTTGGTTCCTCACCCGACGATTCCGACGACTCCGTCGGTTCATCTGTCGGTTCATCTGTCGGTGAATATGTCGGTTCATCTGTCGGTGAATTTGTCGGTTCATCTGTCGGTGAATTTGTCGGTTCATTTGTCGGTTCATTTGTTGGTGTTGGAGTTGGTTCTGCGGTTGGTCCCTCAGTCACCTTGTCGGCTGGTGGATTGGTCGTGACAACTCCGGAATCCGCAATGGCATCCAACGTCGCCTTGACTTCGCCGGACCAGGCACCGGCGACATCATCGATCGAGACCCAGAAGAATGCACCGCCGGTCTTTCCACCATTGTGTTCAGCGACTTCTTTCATTATCCTGGAAGCGTCCTGTCCACCAGTGTTGGATCCGGTGTACCCGCAATCGGCAATGCAAAATCCGAAGATCACCTTGCTGACATCGTCGTCGAACATGGCGTGGGCGATGTCGCGCATGTGAGTCAACGGAGATGGGCTGTTGCCGTACGATCCGGTCAGCCCGGTCTGGGAGGGTCTTGTGATACCGTTGTAGTACTGCGGCATGATGAAGGAGAGGTCTTCGCGCACTTCCTGCATGGCCTTGAAGTAGGCGGATGTTGGCAGGAGGTCGATGTCCATCGGGGTGTGCGTGATGATGGCGTCCTGCGGCAGCTTCTGTCGCAGACCGTGCGTGACTTCCTTCAGGAAGAACTGCGCTTCCGTGCCCTTCGAGAAGGACGATCCTTTCTGCCCATCTTCGTAGAAGTATTCGTAATCGATGTCGATACCGTCCAGATTCATGTCGTTGACATGTGTGACGAGTTGGTCGATGACCTGGTCTTCACGTCCGAAGCAATAGTCCCAGCAATCGTTCATGTCGCCGGCCCAGGATCCTCCCATGCCGGCGCCGCCGAAACTGAGAAGGACCTTGACTCCCGCAGCGTGCAGGTCGTTGATCATGTTGGAGTTGCCGTTGCACACGGGTGGCCTCGATATCTGGCAGGTCTGAGAGCAAATGTTCTTGTACGGAGACCAGGTGTAACTGACTGCGAAGGCGATCATGACGTGGGTGTAGTGCTTGTACTGATCGTAGGTGGGACACGTGTGCCAGTTGCCCATGTAGGCCACGAGCTTGGGCCTTTCCTTTGTCGGGTCCGACCCGTCGTCACCCGTTGGTGGGCTGATGGGTGCGTCAGTCGGCGTGGCGGTGTCCGCGTTCGTCGGTGGGTCGGATGGTGCATCCCCGGATTCGAATTCTTCTGATTCATCGGTGTCTCCGTTGGATGTGATGGTGATCTCGGCGCAGTTGAAGAATTGCTGTTGGTGTTGTTGCGCATGGATGGATTGGACAGGGATGGATGGAAGGATCGATGGATACGGCGATTGCGATGGCGAGAAGTACGGAAGGGAGGGAGGGAAGGAAAAGTCAAGGGGATGAGAAAGAAAACCGAAGGGCGAAACGGACAGGAAGAGATGCGCAATGGTGAGCGGTGGGTGCGGACTGAAGGGTGTTGATGTGTATGATATCCACCATGCCCATCCATTGTGCACAACTGCGCACATGTACATACACATGGAGATGGACATGAACATGGACAGAGCCGATGTACAACACACTCAGTAGTAGTAGCAGCAGCAGAGTGGGCAACAGAGTGGGCAGTAGAGCCTGAATTCACTCACCTCCGGACCCTTGGTGGTGTCGCCGTCCAAAGGGATTGGAATCGGACAGTTTAGAAGGGTGGGTCCCCAGAAGTAGTCTGGAAGATCATTGTTGCTACTGAAGTAGTCAGAGTACCCGGGTGGCGAGCAGCTGTTGGCAGTGATGTATCGCCATTGCAGGAGGACCTTGTCGCCCACCAAGTCGTCAGGGAGCTTGAACTGCATGACGAAGTCAAAGCCGTTCCATCCAGCGCCGCCGTAGTAGTAGCCGCGTTCTGGGTACTTGGGATCTGCATCAAACCCAAATCAGTTGTAGATATTTCATGAGCAATGGGCATACGTGGCGA
The DNA here is from genome assembly GCA_026770025.1 of Craspedostauros australis. Classification (NCBI taxonomy): domain Eukaryota; phylum Bacillariophyta; class Bacillariophyceae; order Mastogloiales; family Achnanthaceae; genus Craspedostauros; species Craspedostauros australis. The sequence continues at coordinate 143,936 of JAMXDE010000025.1, forward strand.
GACAAAAGGAGCATACGGGCATGGAGATGTGTTAGATTCATCAATTGGGTTCAACAATTGGATTCATCATTTGCGTTGCATGGTATACACACACCACTCGCATTGCGCACTTGTGCAATACTATTCAACGTTGCGACCCATTCGTACCTGCTGGCATGCCGTACAGCTCATCCGAGACGAACGTGAGTTTGTTACTGTCCATGCATTCTTGCGTCGAATCTTTGCCCATCGCGCACGCCTTGAGCTCCATGTGACCACCGTGATGTGCCCACAGGTTGGTCTGGATCTGAATAATACCGCCCTGTTCGTAGGTGCCACTGGACTTCCATGGCATGGACTTGCCCGTTGAGTCGGGCCAATCATCGTAGTTGATGCCACTCTCGCCGTATCCGCAGAATCCTCGATTGTCTCGCAGGCAGTGTGCGCAGTACTCGGGGCGCGGGACGCCCTCGTGGGAACCTTCCTTGCCTTCGAGCTTGGCGATGTAATTGCGCGTGGCTGGTTCGTACATGAGGCCATGGCCATGGGCTGTCGGGAGGAATGTGATGCCGATGACAGCGGCGATAGCAGTGATGGCGAGCGCCGCGCTGCTGTTGTGGTGCGTCGCAGTCTTCATGGTTTCCTGTTGATGTGTTCACTCGTATTAATTTTGTGAGCAGGCTTGATCCGTCTCCTTTGATAATGTGATTGGTGTGTTTGGAGAGGGTGATTGACAGAGAATGAGCGGATGGGTGCGTTGATGGGTGCGCCGTAGAGATTTATGGCAACGAGGAATGCGAAGCAATGATCACTTCGGACCCAAAAGAGAGTGGAGCGGGTCGATGTGGTGAATGGTGATGATGCCGTTTTGCGTCGGCCGATCGTCTGCAGGGGATTGTGATCTGTTGCTGTAGTTGTTGTCGTTGTGATCAGCAGCAGTGTTTCTTTGTGCCGATCGCAACAGTATCGTGTTAAAGAGTCGTGAATGTGTTGTGGGCAAGTGTCCCTTGTTTGGTGGTTGTGACCGCCAAGGAGAGATGAAGAGCTGAAACATCCAAAGATCAACACACAAACAAAGGGCAATCGGCTCGGGCGGGAGAAAATGAAAGCGGTTAATAGTTTGTGACGTGAGAAACTGATTGAAGATTTCCGAAAAGGTCGGCACGATTTGGGAAAACCAAACGGAGCGTCAGAGACAAGAGGCAGAGTCGTGGCGATGGTCGCACTCCTCTTTCCGATTGTTCTTAGGAATTGTCTGCGGCACGGCTTGCTTCAACAAAATGATGATCGTCAGCAGTCACAACCCACGTTGCAATGCGCTGTCCTCCCCGATGGCTTTCCCTCTCCATGGTCGCCCTCGACCGCAGCCGTGTGTTCGCAAACCCGCGATCTCGCAGGGAGGGTATCGGACATCCGGGCTCGTTCGTGCCCGAGATGTTGTGGACATGCCGAACTTGGCTACCGCCATTGCGGAGACACACAAGCCAACGTCACCGCACAGAGACGTAAATCACGAATGCCTCGGTTTTTGTGTGTGACGACGGAATCAACACATCGGCAGTCCTCAGTTTGGACGTTGCTGTTTGTCCCGCGCCATGGGTTGCTGTCATGATTGCCATTTTCGGTGTCATTTGTGCAATGTCATCGCCGCTTGTGAATGGGCGTTATGATGATGTGTGCGACTGCGCAGAAGAGACAAAGACCAGACCCAATCCAACCACGATTCCTTCGCGTTTGTCCGCTACATCCGAATGTACTTTGCTTGTGGAAACTCACCTTCCTGTGTCTTTGTGTCCTTTTCGTTTGTGTTGTCTTTGTTGTTGTGTTTCTCGTTGCGTTTGCTTTGACTGCGATTTGATTTTATGACAACCGACACCAATGATTGGATTCTTCTGTTTGTGATGGATGGTGGACGATGATGCCATCGCCATCGCCACTGACACAACCATGGACAACGCGAAACAGCAACGCGTCTCTTGGGTTGGTTGTCATTGCGCATTGCTTGTTACACCTCCACATTTGTGAGTGTTGGAACTTTGTGATGTGAAACAGGCCCACCGTCAATGACCTACGCCCACCGGACTCGTGTGTCCGCCAGGATGTCTTGGCGCTGTTGTTGCCAGTCACGATGGATGGTCATGCTCTATGCACGAGTCAAAGCACATAATCATGGTTCAACAATTCGTGTCGCAGATATGTCGCTTCAGTCTAAAAACTCCGTGCGCTGTTCACAAAAAGTATGCTGTCGGAGGGAGCAATAGTTTACAGGAAACCGCCACAACAACGAGAACAGGATCGCCTAAATCGCAGACATCCAATGCGCATCACCGAAGTCCATCAAGTCCGCGTGTTTGCTTCAGGAAACTTCTTCATTTGCAACTCCTTCCATCCCAAACAAAGGAGAAGCGAACTTGCGAAGAGCCCGATTTTTCAAACGATCGCATTGAACGGCGCGTCTTTCTGCTCAACATCGGAATAGATGAAGTACACACGCGTGTTACTCAAACGGCTTCAATCAATCGTCTATCGATCTGGTTGTCTTGCTGCGACTCCGGCTTCGGCTGCGACTAGATCTCCTCGTCTTGCCCAACCATTTCAGAAACTGGGGCCGCACTTTATCGATCTTGGCTGTTGTGACAAGAAGAAGCAAGGAAGAATGTGATGTTAGTACGAGAATTCCGAGCCACAATCGCATGCATCACAAGTGCACACAATACGTACTTGATACTCGTGTCTTGCGTTCGTCTTCCCTCAACGTGCGTGGTAACGTGATGTCTTCATCCGACACGCTGTGGTTCGCATCCAGCGTGATGCTCGGTACAGGCGCGGGCTTGCGCTTCTTCTTGGGAAATTTCATCTTGCCTGCCGACGGCGGTGGAGGCGACAGCAGATTGTCGGGTTGCGCCCACGTATCATCATCATCGTCCTGCAATAGTGCGGTCTTGCGTTTGGCAAGGTCGGTTTCCTTGTGATATTGCTTGGACGACTCGCTGATCAATTCGTCTTTTTGCTGCACCGACTCCGCGCTGGCCGTGCTGATCGACAAGGACGCCAAGTTGTTCTGCAGCTCCTCGTTGGTCTGCTGGATCTGCTGGCTACGTTTTTCGTGCGTGACAAGATAGGACGAACGATCGTCGTTGCGCGTGGGACGACGCGAGCGCCTGCGTTCGGAATGGTTGCTGCCACGCAGTCCGCGGAATCCGGACGACGATGAGGAGGAGAAGGATGACGCGAGCGCGGCTTTGCGGTTGCTTTTGTCGAGCGACGTCTTGCGTTGGGGCCGCGATTTGGATCTTGCTGGACTGCGACGGTTACTGGGACTGCGGACCTTGCGTCCTCGGCGTCCACTGTTGCTGCGTTCGTTGGATCGGCTGCGGCGGCGACGCGGCGATGCGCTCTTGGAACTGCGCCGCCGGAGTCTGCGGCTCGACGTCGATACTTCGCGTCCCACAAGCGGACTGGCCACGGGGCTCTTCTCATGAAAGGTGCTGAAGGATGCGTTGTTGATGCTCTGCGTCGTGGCGGTGCCCGAGGAATGCTGCGTGAGATGTTCCAGCAGCTGCTTCATCTGCGCCAGCTCGCGTTCCATCGCGGAGACCTTATCCTCGAGCTCCTGTTCGCGCGATGTGACCAGCGGCGGCGGTGGAATGGGCAAGGTCGGCAGCGGCTGGGACTGTCGCGTCGGCACGGTTTTGTAGGGCGCCTTGAGATCAATCGGCGCAAAGCGGCTCGTATGTTGTGATTCTGCCTTGCTCTCCATGTTGGGCGACGCGTTCCAGGCCGAGTCGCTGGGCGTCAAGGGACTCGTGAAGGTGCCCGTCGAGACGGAGTACGTGAGGGAATGCGACGTGCTGACGGAGGAGTCGGTGCGTCGATTGGGCTTGTAGCGCGGCGTATCGAGCATGCGTCCCAACAAACCGTCGCTGCTCTGAATCGTCGTCTGCTTGAAGTCAGTGTGGCGGCGCGGTGACGCCTTGGCTTCGCGCAACGGCAGACAGTAGGAAGCCTCGTCATCCGACGTCTCCTGAAAGTAGCGATCGTTGTCTTTGCATATGCTGTCGTTGTCGCTTTGCGCGATGGTGGTGTCGCACGGCAAGGACGGCAGCGTCTTGATCTCCTGCGCTTCATCCTGGATCATTTCCAACTTGGGCGCCAACGACTGCCACGGCGGGAAGGACAAGTGCTGCTGTTGCTGCAGCGTGAGCTCCTTGAGAGTCGTCGCCTCTTGGTACGACGACGTCGCGGACAGGTTGACAGACAGCGTGATGGACGACGGCGAGGAATCGGGTTCGAAGTGTTTCGACGGTGGCGGTGAAATGGAAATGGAGGACGGCGTGGCATCGTTGTCATCTACCTGCTGCTGCTGCTGTTGCTGCTGCTGTTGACCATCGTGGTTGCTCTGCGGATGATCGTACAAACCCTGCGAGTATTCACCGGGCGCGTCGTTGGCACGTGGTTGACGCTGGCCGGATGCATTTAAATCACTGATGCCCGTGGCATGCCGCAGATCATCATCATCATCAGAAGTGTTTGCTGTTGGCACATGACGCCGCTTGCACTCGCTGCCGTCATGACTGATGGTGGACTGCGACTTGCAATCCTCGAGGCATGTCATGGACGACGCGAGCGTCCGAGAATGGGACGATCGAACGACGGTCGCGAGAGGCATGGACGCCGACAGCAACGCAGTCTGTCTGTCTTGCGTTGCCCGTCTGGAATGATTGCTGTTGGCGCCTGCTTCATCGATACTCCTGCTGCGTCGGCTCCTGCGTGGCGACACCACGACATGCTGCTGCACATGCGCATCGCGCAGAGGCGTGTCGGGTTCGCCATCACTGCTCTTCGTGCGTCTGCCGCGTTGCTTGCGGCCACGACGGTTGCTGCGACTGCGGCGTTTGCTGCGGTCATGGCCGCTGGTCGTCGTCTTCGTCCTGTTGGCGCCAGACTTCGTGCCGGGCCTGCTGCTCGTTGCCACTCTCGCAACCTCCTTGCTCATCGTCTGCATAGTATTATATTATAGCGATGTAACGATATAACGATAGACCAAGAAGGTATAACACTCCAAGAAGGCGCTCCACTCTATCACGCTGGCACAACGCAGCTGCCTGGGACCTTCGCCGCCTCCTCCCACTGCACTGCCTTCCCTGGTCTCTATGATCGTATCAACTGCATCAACTGCATTAACTCAATGGCGCCAACTTCATCAACTGCATCGGTTGGATTCGCGGAGGCCGATCAAGTCTTGCTCTCTCTCTCTCTCTGTGTGTTGTCAAAGGCACCACCACCACCAGCAGCAGCAGCAAGAAGAAGCAAAGAACGGATGGAGTAGATGGACAAGAGGATGTTCCGCAGATGCTGGTCTTCCTTGACTCCAGAAGCGATTATGATGTCCAGCCCAAAGTAGCAGAATAGTGCCTCCGGAAACGATGATGATGATGATTGTGTTGCGTTGGACGATGGTATTACCACACACGTGGCGAAGGCAACTGCATCTTGTTCAGCGGTTGTGGAAAGCCTCTCCGCAATCGAGAACAAGCGCCAGCAACAACGATTTGGATGGGAGACAATGGGGCGTTCGCACCATAAATCAAGCTGTCCCACATCATGTCGTGTGCATAAATGGCCAGACAGATTAGAACGACACAACAGAACTGATCTTTATCAACAGCGTTAACTGATCGTTTGCCATCCGTCTTTGAATTTGAACAACCGTTGGGGGCAACAAGGGAATTGTGGGGATACAACGTGAGGTATCGCGAATGGCGGGAAGTACTTCTGCCTTGGTTTACATGGTATATCAAATATGGTACCATCTCGACCAAACAACACAACAAGTCTGTCCCAACATGACATAATGCCAGTTGCCATCTCGTTCAAGGTGACGATTTGGGAAAAGCTGGGCATCAAAATGTCACAAAAAACAACTCCTGCACGCGAATGATCCAGTCATCAGAGCCACACTTCGCGTTTCGTGATCACCGGAAAATGTGACCTCTTCTCCCAGCGCATAAATGTAACTTCGCAGCCGGTAGCATCCACGAATGCTTCTTGCCTTCCCGGGCTCAGCTCATGAACATTTGCAGGTACAAGAGTTTGCAATTGATTCCTCGATGGTACCAGGTTGGCACTGCGTGTTGGTTGCACTTGAGTAGGACCATGTCGTCGTTGCGTGTGTGCATGGTTTGGTGTCAGTTGCTGCGGAGCATTGCCTTGTCCTCGAAGCAGCCGTGTTGTGCGTATGGCTAAAATCTGGAGTCATAGCCGAAACGAAACAAATTTCATAATACTTGTCTATCATACTCTCAATTCAACGAGCAAACATCGCATCCAAACAACAACAACAACACCGAACAGTAGCCAACACAATGGACCCATCGCCAACGACACCGCCGACAGCACAACCCGATGCTGAGGTCGTCACCACCAATGCTGCAGCTCCAGCCAACGCAGCGACCCAGCATCGGCGTGCTGCCCAACGTCAGCAGGTCTCCTTTGCAACAGCAATCGATGGCGGCATCGGTGCCAACAAACGCAAACGCAACCGCCGCAAAAGCCGACCGTTGATGGATTCGAGAACGCATGAACGCAAAGCGGTCCTCCCCACTGCCATCATCTGCGGCATCATCATCGCGGGGCTCGAAATCGCATCCGTCATCCTCGACGATCGCCATGTCTGGGGCTTTTGTCAAACGGAAGTCTCAGAACATGTGCGATGGTGCGAAGCCGAAGACGCGGATCTCACCAAGTTCATGATCGAGCCCGCCAACGCCCGCAGCAACTATGCCTACTTCATCTTCGGCGTCTACATGATTGTGTGGGGTCATCTGTGCCGCAGGAAGGTCATCGTGCAGGAGCTCGTGGCATACGATAACACGACGGCGTTGCATCGGCAGCTGCAAGCCTTGAGATCCCGGGTGCTGGGTGATGCGAGCAGCGATGGAAGCAATGATCACGACAACAACAACAATACCAACACAACCATCCCCGTCGATTCAGAGGACATGGCGATGAGTAGCAACTGCGGCAGCGGCAGCGACGCCGGTAGCGATGTCGAAGCACAGCGAGAGGGACACTCAAAGCCAGATGAAGGTGTTGATGCAGCCGCAACTTCCGCCACGCCTGCAGCTGGTGGAGGCAAGGCAAAGAGAGGTCGTGAGAGGCCCAACAACGCAAAGACTGGGCCAAAGACCCGCAAGCCCACCTTCACTCGCAGCCAGATCCACCTTGCTGCCCACCAGGTTGCCTTCAATTGGAATGCGGAGCAACGTGAATCTACAGTCACCACAACAGCGCGGCATACCGCTCTCAGACAACTGGAGGAGCTCAACACCCTCCATCGCTTCCCCTTGCTCATCATGACCTTCGGATGTTCCATGGCGCTTCTGGGATTCGGTTCCTGGTGGTTCCATGCGTCCGAATGTCCATCGGCGAATCATTGGGACGCGGCTGGCATGTTCACGAGTGCTATCTTCCCGATCCTTTACTGCATGGTCTCTGTCAGTCCGTTTCCACGTCGATGCGCCTTCCTCATCACGGTCGTGCAAATCCTCCTATTCATGCTAGAATTCACGGTGGATCTGGACAACACTCTCATGGTGGTCATCCTTGTGGGATCCTCATACGTCGCTATTGGAGTCCTCACCTTTGTGCGACGTCGCACCCATACGTACAGCTACAAGATGCTGGCTGGCTCCGCATTCTTTGGAGTCGCATCTTTCGTCGTGTGGATGCTGGACATCAACAAGACCATCTGCAATGACAGGGTGGGTGGTCACGCCTTCTGGCATATCGGAACATGCATGTCCACAGTCTGCGTCGTCCTGTATCTCCGATCAGAACGCATGATCATCCAGGTGGAGGATGAAAGTAACGATGACGGCGATGATGGAGATGGCGTTGCTGGCGACGATGATGACGTGGCTTTGCAATCCAGTTGGGACCAATCGCAATCGCTGCGACACAGCACCGGAAGCATCGAAAATCCGGCCGCTGGAACATCGGCTTCTTTTGGAACTCGTTGAGGACGAGGAAGAGATGCGTACCAAGCCATCAACACACTTGCGTACGCTAGACAGTTTTAGAGAGAAGAAGGATTAGGAGTCTGCCAGCAGCCAGAATGGGAGTCGTCAGGAATAGCCTCAGCATTGAATCAGATTGGAATTGCATACTTCCATACTGTCAGACTCATAGAATACATGTTATATCAGTAGTACCAAATTAACATTTGCAACATTCGATCTTTTCTCTCTGTGACCTCTTTTGCGTTGCATGAAGATGAACGATCTTAGACAATGCCCGTCCTGTCGAGTTTCGTTCTGTCTCTACTCTACTTTGTTTTTGATGTTTCGAACGCCGACGTGCGCGCAAGACAACGTCCAGACGCGTCGCGTGAGTTTACAGTTACCTCGCCGGAGCAGTTTTCATCCATTGGATCGCAACTGCGTCGCTATGAACACAGATATTCACGCATTATATACCACATCCAGAGTGCATGGCATTCTCAACATGCTTTCTATGTTTGTCGCATGTTGGATCATCGATGGAGGTGGTGCTTGTTCATGCATTGGACGGCTTCCTGCCACGACGCACGCACGAAGCACACCGGACTGCGAGTGCTATGCAAACGAAGTAGCAGCAATTGGGCTGCAATACATGGAGCAATGCAGGACGGAATAGAGAGTCCGAAACTCGTTGAGCCTCTTGCTGTTGCTTGCGCATGAGCACGCGCACCGTTTGCCCTCTGCCGACTTGGCGCGATGGACATCGCGAAATTCGCAGGAGGCAGAGGAAGCACACGAAGGACACGAAGGATACGAAGGACACGAAGGACACGAAGGACACGAAGGACACGAAGGATACGAAGGACACGAAGGACACGAAGGACATGAAGGACACGAAGGACACGAAGAGCCCAACCCGTGCATCACTTGTGGCCGATGGGAACAAATGCATCGTGGCTCGTGCGCGGCAGTCGCGGCTGTCAACAGAAAAGACAACATGATTGATTGCTTCCGTCGTTTTGACGAATAATCCTGTTCGTTGGCGCTTCAACAACACCATGTCACGAGAATTCATCTGTTCGGTTTTGACGCGGTAGATCAGTTTTGTCTTCTATTTTTCTGGAATAGAGCAGAAATTGCATTTCATGCTCTGTGTATTGGGGGTGGCGCTTCCAGAATGGGGGTGGCGATTTGCTCCGCCCCATTGGATATGCTCGACGTCTTTCATTAAGTAGACTGTAGTAAGTTGGGGTGATGCGGGCGTGAATACGAACTCTGCCGTTCACTACATATTGTCATTTGTGGAAGATACGCTTGTTCCGATGTTCTGCGCGCCTATTTCCACGTGGCCATTGGCATTTGCACAACGGAATGGTCAACAAACGTGCACAGTATGGGGCGATACTATCCAATTCTGTTTTCTGTGATGGGCATGTGATTGGCCATGCCCGCGTCGTATCACTGGGAGTGGAGTACTTTAGAACAAACTATCACACCGCGCTACCGCGCGAGACGCGCGCCAACAACTGCGCTTTCACTTTTTCAGAATTCCGAGCAGAAGGAAACGCGGAGGGCATCCACAAATTCCGAAGTTCACAGTCGGAAGCACAACAATGTCATCTGCACCACGACACCTCTTTGTGCAAAGGTTGTTTCATGCATGTGGAATGAGACATGTCGCATGTTAGTTTCCGATTAACGACGAGAAGCTGACAGTGTACTTGACATTAATTGGAGTTCAAGCATGACGGGCATCGTGCCTCCGAAGAAAAAGTCGGAAGATTGGAAGCGTTTCTCTCTGGAGGGGTGGTGTCAGCATCCAAAGATCCATTTGAACTCACTCGCCTCCGCCAACTCTCGCTCACCCTCCGACCCTCATTTTTCGTCGACGTAGAACCCTGCGGAACTCCAGTACTCAGCACCAGATGGATTTCTTCTTCACAGACACACAATCCTCCCTCCGTCCACCCATCCTTCCGTCCACCTGTCGCTCCTTTCTTGCTTCAACCACCTCGGAGATCCAAAACGGAGGCAAACTAAGAAGAAAAAGTCAATGAGAGGGGAGGATTTCATGAATGGAACAAGTGTGGGCGGAAATGGTCGCGAGCGACAACCAACAGCATTTTTTGATGGGTCGCTTGTGTGCGAGGTATTAGCATGGTAGGTCGCGCCAGTGCTCGTACGGTGTGGAGGTATTGACACACACACACGCACGTCGATGTGCTCTTCCTTGGTACTCATGGGTACACATCGCACGTAGAAGATGAACGAGGAAGAGCTGGTGCGGCGCATAGCCAACAGAGGACAACAACAGTAACAACAACAACCGTCTTTCACTTCTGCAAAGATCTTTGGACTTCACTCCTCATCACTCTCATAAAAATCAAAAGCTTGACGATTCCTCATCACAGCAATCCTCAGCAGCAACAACAGCACAAATCAACAATAACAGAAAGCTGAATCCACCATGATCGAACGCACGGACGATCTTCCCCCGTTCGCCAAGTATGCAGGACAAGACTCCTTCTTCGGCGGCGAGGCCCCTCTCTCTGTCGGTGTCGGTTACGCCGTTGTCTTGGGCTTCGGTCTCTTCTTCTCCATCCTCACCACCATCCTCGTCTTCCTCAACAAGACTTTCGGAAACAATGTCGCCACGACCTCCGAGCATTTCAAGTAAGTTCATCGTTGCTGTTGCCACATGTGCGTCGGCTGATGGGAGGCATGCGTGCATGGATCGATGGGCTGAATGCTTCTCTACTCTGCTACTACTGCCTGATGCTCTGCCCTTCCAACATCATCGCAGACAAAGATCAAACGATTTACAACGAAACATGGTCAAGACGGAGGCGCTATCGCCAAAAATGATCGCGATGGGTGATTGGAAATGTGAATGTATTCGCGGAACAACAACGACAGCAACACCTTTCGCGCACCTCTGCATACCGCACAACACTTCGTCTTGTGCACATCAACGACAACTCCTGCTAACTGCCACACGCTCTTGCCATCAATCCTTTCTTTCCGGATCTTCATCACTTGCCAAACCACATCGCAACACGTCGCATCGGCTCTGAAACAACAGCACCGCTGGACGTATGATTAAGACCGGTCTCACCGCCTCCGTCATCGTCAGTCAGTGGACTTGGGCCGCCACCCTCCTCCAGTCTTCCAACGTCGCCTGGGCCTACGGTGTTTCTGGTCCATTCTGGTAAGTTCCAACTGCCTTCTGTCTTCCTGTTCTTGCTTATTCCGATGCATCACTTCCGGCACAAAGATCGGAACCAGAACATTGATAAAAATGAGGATAGCGCAACGAGAACCCAAACACTCATGAAATTGCAAGCGATTGATCACTAACCCACTCACATTTTCCTTTTCTGCCTTCACTGCAATCTATCCGCTGCCTTATCACGACACACAAACCGAAATGCTGCCTGCCCAAAACAGGTACGCATCCGGCGCCACTATTCAGGTTCTGCTCTTCGGTGTCCTCGCCATCTCCCTCAAGAAGGTCGCTCCGTCCGCCCACACCGTCGCCGAGATCGTCAACGCACGATGGGGACGTTCTGCGCACAAGACCTTCCTCTGCTTCTGCTTCGCCGCCAACATCATCGTCACCTCCATGCTCTTGCTCGGTGGTGCCGCCACCGTCGAGGCCCTCACAGGAATGGACTACAGGCTGGCATCCTTCCTCATCCCATGGGGTGTCATCCTCTACACCGCCTCCGGTGGTCTCCAGGCAACATTCCTGGCCAGTTACATCCACACCGTCATCATCTTCGCCGTCCTCATCATCATGATCTTCATCGTGTACATCAAGGTGTACTCCAGCGATGTCATCTACGCCTTCCTCGACAAGACCATCTCGTACACCGAGGAGGAGTGCAAGATCATCTTCTCTTCCAACAACACAGTTGAGGGAACCTTCTTCGAGGCCGGAACCTACGCCTGCGGCGAGGTCAGCGGAAACCGCGACGGATCCTACCTCACCATGCTCTCCAGCGACGGTCTCATGTTCGGAATCATCAACATCGTGGGTAACTTCGGAACCGTCTTCGTCGACCAGTCCTACTGGCAATCCGCCATCGCCGCGCGCCCATCTTCTGCCGCTCGCGGATACCTGCTCGGAGGTATCTGCTGGTTCGCCATCCCATTCTCCCTCGCCACCTCTTTGGGACTCGCCTCCACCGCTCTGCAGCTCCCAATCACAGCCGATGAGGCTGGATCTGGACTTGTTCCACCCGCCGTTGCCACGGAATTGCTCGGAGATGCCGGTGCCGTCCTCATCCTCGTCATGCTCTTCATGGCCATCGTGTCAACAGGATCCGCGGAATCTATCGCCGTGTCCTCCCTCGTCGCCTACGACATCTACCGCGAGTACCTCAACCCAGACGCCACCGGAGAGCAGATCCTCTTCGTCTCGCGCTGCGTCGTCGTCGGATTCGGACTGGTGATGGGAGCCCTGTCCATCCTCCTCTTCGAACTCGGACTCAACCTTGGATGGGTCTACCTCTTCATGGGAGTCGTCATCGGGTCCGCCGTCATGCCGCTCTGGAACATGATGACCTGGACGAAGGCATCCGGAACCGGCGCCATCATCGCCGCATGGACCGGACTGATCCTCGCCATCACCGGATGGTTGGTCGCCGCCCAGGTCCAATCCGGTGAGATCACCATTGACACCCTCGGAACCAACGAGGTCATGCTTTCCGGCAACCTCATCGCCATCTGCTCCAGCGGTATCATCCACTACGTTTACTCCGCCTTCATCGATCCACAGGACTTCGACTTCGCCGAGCTCGACAAGCACATCACCCTCGTCGAGGACGACCAGCGCGGACTGACCGCGGAAGAGCAGGACCCAGAGCTTCTGGCCGAGGCCGAGCAATGGATCACTCGCCGCGGATACGCCCTCACCTTCCTCCTCATCTTCGTGTGGCCGCTTCTCAGCATCCCCGCCGGAGTCTTCTCCGAGTCCTACTTCGCCTTCTGGGTGCTCGTCGCCATCGCTTGGGGTTTCGGTGCCGCCTTGGTCATCACCATCCTGCCGTTGGTGGAGTCCGCCGATGACATCACCCGCGTGCTCGGTGGTATGATGGGCATGAAGCCAGAGGAAGAACCAGAGACGGAGGAGCCACAGGCCCCCGCCAAGGAGCTCTCATCCGACGAAGACGAAAGTAATGAGAAGGTCGAGCCATCTGCATCTGCCGAGGTCGAGGCCTAAGGCACGATGCCTTCCACGCCCATCTTCCGCCGCGATCATGACATCCAATTTGAAGGGATGATGGTCCATTTCATGGCATTTTGGATTGGTGTGGCCCTTCGCAAGCTTGTGTTGCGAGGAGGCCCACAATCGACTGCTTGAGAGCGCGGGAGACCCTTTTTCCATGTACAACAAACCAATAATTATGAATAGTGAACCCGTAATGCCAACCATAGCTGGTGTAGTCGTAGATCGTATTGGACGTTATTGCAATTCTGGTATTGGAAGCGGTGCCTGTGGTATGTATTATACGACCATGTGTGCGGCATGTTGGTAGAGATTGTTCTATCGACGACTACACAGTTCAACCACCGCGACAGATAGTTGCCGAAAATCGTGTCCAAATCGGCAAACTGGACGGAAACAGAAACTCATGACCTCTCTTCCACCAACAACAACTGCAACACACCTCGCATGCTTTTCGTAACGATAGAATACTAACAATCCTTCTGTCTATTGTATTTGGATGCTTCACGTTCACATCCGTTGCCATTCACATTCGCACATGCACACTGTATCGTGAATTCACACTCACGCCTTCACCGACACCATCGCCGTCCCACCAACGGGCCGCGCCACGAACGGCGACTGCGATGTCGGCACCGCCGCCGGACGAATCACCAACTTGCCCGACGGCCAAAATCCCAAATGCTGCAACGTCTGATGCAGCGCGTTGGTACCATCATCGGCATGCTGATCAGCGTGGCCGCGATCATTGCGATTGTCGGACAAGTACAGGGGCTTGGCGTTGCGCTGATTCTTATCGAGCAGCTGCCACTGGCCGTTGAGGACGAGGTGCTCCCACGCCACGCTGGCCTGGCTCGCGACCCAATGCAGCACGTCCTGCAAGGTGTCGTCGCCGTCAAAGTTGCGCGTCAGATATTTGGTGGAACGGTTGGGCAGGGGATCCTCATCGACGCCGTCGAAGTAGACGAAGATGGGCGATCCCAACCCGCCATTGTGCGCGGACAGCGTCGGAACCTGCTGCAAGTGACTGGCACGGGCCGCACGTTCCTGTGGCGACGTCGCATCGGAAAATATGGTGCGGATCTCTTTCGCGAATTGCAGCGAACGCTTGGCCTCGCGGTAGACTCTGGATTCCATCTGGCACTGTCCCAACGCCAGCGTGCCCATGTACATGGTGGCGGCGTCGTAGAACTGCAGCTGAAGGCTGTTGCGCTGTATCATCTGGTAGTTCATCGCCGTGAGAAAGTCCATGGCGCCCGGTGTGGCGACGAGCTTTTGGACGGCGGGCAGAGAACAGTCGATGGTCCAGTACTTGCGGTCCTTGGGATTCTGCCGCACGCGCTGGATGGTCTTGTAGAGCGTATCGACGGCGTTGGGGTGCTTCTCCAGGCGGTTCGTGCAGCGGAAGATGCGCTCCTGCTTGGACTTCTGCTGCATGGTCGGAGGGACTTGCACGGACGGGTGCGTTTGCTGCACTTTGGAGATGGACGCAGCGAGGTTGTTGCTGTGCGGTGCTGCTGATGGTGCATTGGAAGAGGAGGAAGCAGCAGACAGCAGATAATCAGCAGCCCTCTGGACGTTGCCGCCGAAGCGATGCAGCGCCTGTCTGGCGGATGACTCTGCGAATCCCATTCCGACCAGTGAATTCACGGGTGCTGTCTGTGCAGCCATTTCGGTCTCTTTCTTATTTGTGTTGTTGCTGCTGCTGGTGGTGTTGCCTCTTCTTATTGGAGCGAAACCAGTCACGAGGACTCGGCTGAGTCACGAGCAGCAGCAAACGACAACAGCCACAGAAAAGGCACAGAAGGTGCAACGCAAAGAAAAGGAAAAAGAAACAAACCGGACACAATCCGCAAATCAACACACTAAGATACGACTTTATACCTACCACCGTCTCCGTTTCAATAGTTTATCAGGCTTTCCGCTCCGTCGCTTTTGCTTTGGACATACAACCCCGTCGCTTGGTACACAGCGCGACCCGTTGGCCGTTTTCCCGTTGAGCAGGTTTGCGTTGAGGGAGCGCGGCCGTGAGCGTCGACACAGCTGCCGGTTGAGGGTTTTCCATCGCATCCGTCGTCGGTTCACGGGGGGTTTCCTGGTGCTGCTGCTGAAAGCGAGCAAGGATGAGCCGAGCGTCGGATGATGTGTCGCTGAGCGGGTTGCTGGATTCACCAATCCGGCTCCCAGCCGAACCACCTCCAGTCACCGTCGATGTGTTGGATTACCTCACAAAGACCCTTGGATTTTCTGAGGCGTTCGTGACTCTCGTACCGCTCTTCGAACAGAGCGAACTGGATGAAGGACTCAACAAAGACCGCATCATGATCATGTTGCTCTTCCATGCTGGACGACCACTGACGTCCGTCCTCGCAGAACTCCACTACCCTGTGGCCACCATCGCACTACGCATGGATTTCAAACGACTGTTTGCACTCCACGAAGTCAACAAGGTCCGCAAGTTCCTGACGACAGACGATGGCGTAACTACCGTCAACTACACGCTACTGGATGCAACCGAGCTGCGCGCTGCAACCATGCAGTACGAGTACCCCACCAAGATCAACCCTGGCAAGGTGTTTCGCGAGACAACCGCCAACAATGTGACGGTCGCCAAGCAGGCGTACAAACGCCCCCTACAGTCCCTATCTGAGTGGGTAGACTATGTCATGCGCCGAACACCGGAAGCCAGCGTGGCAACATCGGCAAGCGGTACGTCTGAAGGAAGAGACGTGTCATCTGATCGTCCACGAGGAGGATCTGCCGCTGGCACACCACCGATACCGCTCCCAACCAGTGGACTTCCCATGTCCGAGCTCACCGTACCCATCAAGGAAGGCACAGCGAAGGCGCGAACAAAGGTCACTTTCCAACCACGTGTACCACCAACAGATGCACACCATCCTGCCACAATGGCAGCAAGTGGGCAGACATCGGTCGACACGGCACAGGCTGACAGCCTCAGCCGCACCACCGAACACAAACGAGTGAAGCGACCTAACACGTTCCCCGAGCGGTACAAGCTGGGTGACACCATGCGTTTCACCGAGTTCCGACGTGACATGGAATTCTTCCTGTCGCCGTACGGCATGGGGTACCTCATGAACACGGAGTTCGCCACACTCTACGCGATGCACGGGAAGCGCGTACTCGAGATGTACGTGGACGACCACTACGAGTCGCACCTCCCATTCGATTCCGTTCAGCTCAAGTCCGATGTCAGCCTGTTTGCGCGGTTTCTCCGCGAGGCCATCAGCAACACCAGCATGTCGTACCTACTCCGTGGCCCACAGGGCACTGATGGTGTACACATCTGGCAGCAACTGGTGTTGGAATGCGACAACGTCCAACAACGGCGTGAACGTGCCGCGCTGTTGAAGGCCAGGCTTACACAACGACTCCGTGCCAACGACGACCTCGTAAAATACATCGACGAGTTCCGTGACAATGTGCTTGCATACAACGATGCTGCAGCACGAGAACGCGACCGCTACGACGACACAACCATGTGCGAGATGATGTCACAGCAAGTGATTGATTCTGGGAATGCGCAGTACATCAACTGGATGCATCTGGTGCGGTCCGGCCGCAAGCACCTCTCCTTCCCAGATTTCTGTCACAAGCTGCAACATTATGCGCGTGAGGTCGAGACATCGCGACGACTGCATCACCAACGCCGTGCACGTCCACGTGATCGCGCCGTCGCCAGCGCCCGTACACAAGGAGGGCAACCGCCTGCATCCTCGACGCCGTACGATGAGGCCTCCGACGACGCTCGGTACATTGCGGTGGAACTCCAGTGCGGCATCGCCAATGCTGAGGCTCTGGTCTACTCTGCCCAGCCACACGTCGAGACTGCCAACAACGACCCGGACTACATTGACAGTGCCACATTCTCCAAGCTGCCGCAGCAGGTGCGCAAGGTGATCCGACGTCTCCGCGAGCGTGCTCGAGGGTACCGCCGCAACCGTGGCAACCGGCGTGACCAGGTCCCTGAATGGCCGGCAGCCGCGGATCCCGGGGGGGTTCGTTCGCCTCCAACGCTAGGCACACCAGCCAACGCAACAGCAACAGCCCACAACGCGACAATCCCCATGCAGTACAATGTCAACAGGACGCACAGCTACCGTGAACGCATGGACAGTGGAAGTACCACAGACAGGGGCGACAACACAGATGGATACAGCAACGAGGACAGCTCATGGTCAGAAGCGACTGATGAAGACTACGATGTGATGGACAGTGCCAACCGAATCAGGAATATGCGCATGTACATGGCACAAATGCACCACACGGATGCCGAACTGGAGCCAACCGAGAGCAGAGAACACAACCCCACAACGGAATCGATGTACATCGACCTACAAGCCAACGCAACAACCACGGAGGGCGAGTCGTATGCTATATGCGATAGCGGTGCTCAATGCTCCATCCTGGGAAGTCTTGGTGATGTATGGCAGGTGGAGACCGTGCATATGGGGCGCGTCATCAACGTCATTGGCGCAATACCATCGACAATGAAGAAGAATGGACTTCGTGTGGTGTCAGCATGGACGAAGGCAACCCTCGATGATGGCCAGAAGGTCATACTCAAGGCGCACGAGTGCGCACTCAACCCCATGAGTCGAGTCACATTACTGTCCGAGTACCAGCTCAGGTCTAATGGATGCGTGGTCGACTCTGTATCAAAGAAACACTACAGGTCTCTTGAGCCACCAAGGAAGGGCACACAATCATTCATCCCAGCAAAAGGGGCACGCATCGCACTCCAGGCACGAGATGGCTTGATGGCGTTCGACATCGAACCGCCAACACACGAAGACCTCCAGCAACTCCCCATCTATGAGATCACCAAAGATGAACCATGGAACCCACATGTGGCTGAGGATTCCAAAGATGACATGCAACCATTCCTGAATCAAGTGGCATCCATGAAGCATCCAACCGAAGGCGGAACAGAAGTGACCACCACGACATTCAAGGGCCTGGACCACCCGGTTCTGTCCGTGAACACAAGCATGCTTGAACAGGATGACAGCATGGAGTATGATGGAGAAGACGAGGCAACTGACTGTGTGGAGCTTGATCCGGTTGATCAATTCCTCAACTCACTGGAGTACGATGGGCTCGTTGGGCAGGACATGCCGTTCGCGTTCAACCCAGCAGTGTATGCTGCACACGTATCGCGCACAGTGAGAGGCGGAGGCGCACTACGCGAACTGGTGGAGGATATGGTGCCGACTGGCGGACAAGAGACATGGGAAGACATGGAGGCGTTTCGGGTGCACAACAAAGAGTTGTGGCACATCCACCCACCAGGTGCCACCGATGACGAAGACACCACCGTACCCACCGCCAACGTCTACAAGAAGGGTGATGCACATGGCGATGACGTCTCTGCATACGATGATCTCTCTGACGCGATGCACAAGATGCACCAACAGCGCATCGACAACAACAACGAACCCGCCGCTACCCATGCGCACGATGTCGGTTTCCGGGTGCGGGCACGTCACAAGGTGGACAATCCAGAGAAGATCCGACCTTACCTTGGATGGCGCAACCTACGCATCGTGAAGGAGACAATCAAGCGCACAACGCAGGACTGCAAGGCGGTGGTTCGGTGGCCCATGGTTCGGCATCTGCGATCCCGTTTTGCATGGATGCGACGGCCAAGAATCAAGGAGGTGGTGGCAACGGACACTTTCTTTGCAAATGTGCCGTCGTTTGGCGAGAACTACACATGTGCCCAGGTGTTTTTCGGCACTGCATCACATGTGATCAACATCGTTGGACTACGCACGAAGCAAATGGTCCATGATGCCATCAACCTGTTCATCCGTGAGGAAGGCGCACCATGGGCGTTTCGCATGGACAACGCTGGTGAGCAGGTTGGTGAGCAGGTCGACCGGATCCTTCGCGAGCTACACATTGGTGTTGAACTCACGGAGCCTGGCAACCAGCAACAGAACCCTGCAGAACTACGTGCTGTGAAGTGGATCAAGAACCACGTCCATGTGCTGTTGGACAGAACCAGGGCACCACCACGGGCGTGGTTCCATGCTGCCAAATACATCGCTGACATCCACAACGTGACTGCGGATCAATCGCTCCGGTACAACATACCGCTCACCGTCCGGCATGGCGAGACCATCGATATATCGCCGTTCCTCACGTTTCGGTTCTATGAAAAGGTATACTACCTTGACCCGCAGAGCTCGTTTCCGGACCCCAAGGAACAGAATGGTTACTGGCTTGGCGTTGCTGACTCGTGTGGAGACGCACTCACGTACTTCGTACTCACTGATGATAAGCAGCGCATACTCGTCCGCAGCGTTGTGCGACCGTTCCGCACCAACATGGAAAACAAGCGGCTGCCGTTTGGCAAGGAGCTTGACCCGAACGCAGAACGCGATGCACCGGATGCCCTGCTGGCATTGGATTCATCCCCACTGCCCATGAATCAGCGGCTGAGGAAGCATCGGCGACCACCGCGCAAGGCACGACGCCACGTCCAGGGGCGTGCAACCACACCCACAACCACGCAACCTCACCAGCGTCCGCTAGCTGCCAAAGACGGCGTACCTGCTCATCGTTCACCGAGGCGTCATGGCGTTGCCAAGACACCGGCGAAAGGGGGGACTCTTGCGCGCGATGGAAACAGTGGTACAGCGAAGAACGATACCGAAGAGGCGAAGACGCAGGGGCGACGTTCCCAACGCATCCGCGATAGGGGCGGTGGTCGCTCGTGGAAGCCAGAAGACGGACGAAAGTCCATCGTCCGCACACTGATGGCGGCCATTGGGGCAGACCAACCCATTGCTACATCACCACATACCGTGCTCGGGCACCACAGTCAAGCACAGGTTGGTATTCTCAATCATGAACACTTCTACCCCATGGATGTGTCACCACCAACAAGGGAACACTTCGATGACATGGAACCAAGAACAATCGTGGCAGGGCTGACACGGGCCGAGATCAAGCAACTCAACTACGTCATCCATGCGGACTTCTGCGAAGACCTGATCGAGGAGATGGCTGAGGGACAGGACATGCAAAACAGAGCGGCGTGTATCATCCGACACAAACTTCGCTTCAAAGGATCCACCAACGAACACTGGAAGGTCAATGTGGGATGGATGGACGGATCCAACTCGTGGCACAGAGTGGACGACATGCGGCTCCAGGACCCCTACATCATCAGCAAGTATGTGGAGGACCAATCATTGCACGACCACCCAGCATTCAAGTGGGTCACACATGTCATCGAGGACAACGATGAGATCCGACGCACGATGGTGAACATGGTCAAGAAGAAGCAAGCAACCAAGAAAGGTGTTCGATACAAGTTTGGTGTCCAGGTACCCAACAGCGTTCGACACGCTATGTACCTCGACAGACTCAATGGAGACACGCTGTGGCTACAGGCACTCCAAAAGGAGCTCCAGCAGATCAGCAACTATGGTACCTTTCGGCTTCCAACGGCTGCAGATGACCTATCCACCTACCAATGCATCCCGTATCACATCATCTTTGACGTGAAGTTTGATCTACGACGCAAAGCACGACTCGTGGCGAATGGGAACAAGTCTGATCCATCCGTGGAAGATGTCTACTCGGGCGTGGTTGCATTCAAGACCATCCGCATCGCCTTCGTTGTCTCTGCCATGAACGGACTCCAGGTGTGCGCAGGTGACGTTGGGAATGCATTTTTGTACGCCAAGACTCGTGAACGATGCTACGTCATGGCAGGGTCTGAATTTGGGGCACTGGAAGGCAAGCCGATGATCATCCACAAAGGCTTGTACGGGCTGCGAACTTCCAGTGCAAGATTCCATGAGCACCTGGCATCCACATTCCGCAAACTCGGCTTCCAACCAACACAGTACGACAATGACCTGTGGATCAGAGAACATGAAGATCACTATGAAATGATTGCTTCATATGTCGACGACGTCCTTGTATTCAGCAGATCACCCATGGACATCATGAAGGTGTTGCAGGAGAAATACGTCATGAAAGGAGTCGGAGTACCCATGTACTATCTCGGAGGCAACATTGCACAACTGGATGACGTCTGGCAGAAGGAAGGTGTGTTCACGGCGCTGTCGGCAAAGACGTATATCGGAAGCGCATGTGAGAAGATTGAGACACTACTGGGGAAATCTCTACCAAAGGTGGCAACCCCGATGGCGGAAGCATACCATCCAGAGACCGACGACACAGATCTCCTGGATCCAGCAGAAGCAAGCAAATTCAGGACGCTCATTGGCAGTGCGAATTGGATCATCACTCTGGGTCGCTATGACGTGCAGTTCGCGACGATGGCACTGTCGCGTTTCTCGATGACTCCGCGTATTGGCCACCTGAAAGCCATGACCCGAGTCTTTGGCTACCTCAAGACCCACCGGAACGGGATGCTGCTGTGTGATCCAACCCTACCACAACACCCAGAAGCAGATCCGGATGAACACAACAAGTGGATCGAGTTCTATCCACAAGCAACTGAGGAGATGCCACACAATCAACCAAGGCCAAAAGGGAAACCAGCCAGAATCACCGTGTACGTGGATGCTGATCATGCACACGACGTTGTGACACGCAGATCCGTCACAGGCATTGTGGCAAAGATCAACGGCATGGTGGTGCGTACGTTCTGCAAGCGGCAGAAGACGGTGGAGTCGTCTACGTATGGTTCCGAGCTGGTGGCCGTGCGCATCGCAGTGGATATGATCGTCGAGCTGAGAACAGCGCTCCGTGTCATGGGCGTTCCCATCGATGGACCTGCGCTACTCTTGGGTGACAACAAATCCGTGGTCATCAACACGACCATACCCACCAGCGTGCTCAAGAAGAAGCATTGTGGCATCGCATACCACCGCATCCGTGAGGCAATCGCTGCCAAGGCTGTGCAGTTCGTGCACATCGCGTCAGAGGACAACGAAGCCGACTTGCTGACGAAACCCGTGGCAAAGCACACGTTCTACCGCCTCATCCGCATGTCACTATTCCGTCTACCAAAGCCACTTTCCAAAGCAAAGCGCGACACGACGAAACCAGATCAGGCTGGACATGGCAACCGCAAGCAGACCAAGACACTCGTGAAGGTGGTTAGGACCTCGCAGGTCTTCATCCCTGACACGTCCAAAAGGGGCGTATTGGAGCGAAACCAGTCACGAGGACTCGGCTGAGTCACGAGCAGCAGCAAACGACAACAGCCACAGAAAAGGCACAGAAGGTGCAACGCAAAGAAAAGGAAAAAGAAACAAACCGGACACAATCCGCAAATCAACACACTAAGATACGACTTTATACCTACCACCGTCTCCGTTTCAATACTTCTGTTGAAGTACTCAACTCTGCGTCGATTGACGTCCCTATTGTCGTTGTTGCTACTGTCGTTAGTGTTACTTGCTCTGTTGCTCCTTTGGTTGTTGCTATCGTTCGGTGATGTCCCAGCCAATGCGTGCGTCGCAGATTGGATGGAAGATGATAGACGGTCTTTTAGCTTTCGAAACATGCTTTATGAGATGGACACCTCTGTGAGCAGACGGCAAAGCGTGATGATGAGGTTGAAAGAGTGCCGATGCTGTTGAGAGAGCGACGATGATGATGACAAGTGCGATGACAAGTGTGATGTGATGGGATGGGATGGGAGGAAAGTGAATGATCACAAACGAACGAAAGTGAATTGAAATGAAGGTGGCTGAACTCAAACGAAACATCCAGAAAATACGAAGCCAACAGCGCAGTTGCTCGTGCACAAACGCGCGGTTGATCGTTGCTTTCTTCTTTTCGCGTTGTTGTTGTTGTTGTTGTGTCGTCGTTTTGAACCATTTCAGTCTTGTTTCCTCCCGTTGACACAAAACGGTTCTGACTGCAATCGGATGAATCAAACGGCCATCGAAAAAGAAGACACAACAATCCGCCTTCCAAGATTCGATGAAACACGGTTCCCGTGTTTGCCGAATCGCAATTTCTCAGGGGTGCGATCATCGACTCCTGCAGCGATGAGCCTGATCGCATAGCGTCGTCGCAGCTGTCTGTGCGTTGGAAGATCGAACGAGTTGCCATGGGCAGCAGCACCTCCTTGCCGACAGCGCCAGCGGTCGCAGCAACAGCAGCAGCAACTGCCTCACGTCGTTCGTTCATCATGACACACAATCGCATAACAATCGCATAACAATCGCATAACAATCGCAAACGATACCAATCTCCAAGAGCTGTGTTCTTTCGTCCACATTGTCGTTTTCCTTCATCATGTTTTCTTCCTGGTTTCCATCACCATTGCGAACACTCGTGGGTGCTCCACAGACCACTCAGGCCATGCAGACCACACAGACCACACAGACCACACAAGCGCAGGAGGAGGCCACCATGCTGCACAATCTGTACACACCGACGCGCAACGATTGCCAGCAGTATCTGTTGCAGCTCTTCACGTGGACGACGCTGCGCGAATGGCTCCTTCAATCCGTCAACGGTGCGGACCAATGGTACATCTACAACACCGTCAAGATCAGCGCCGTGCCGGACGCGCAGTTGTCACCTGCATTCAACATGACGCGTGAAACGTCGTTCGACTTCTGGTTCATCATCAACGGCATCAAGGTCAGCACCGCGTGTATGGACGCCACCGTGCCACGCTCTTACCGTGACGAAGCGCTCGCGCAGAACCTCATCAGCATGGACCAGCTGCTCATGTTCTTCAACTCGCAGCACTCCTCGCACGGCCATCCCATCGCCAGCCTCATCGTTGGGAATCTGGAAATCCTCCCCCTCTTCGTACGGCGCGGCATCCTGCCCGACCGGCTGGACCTGCGCCCGTGCACCACACCACGATCCCTCACGCCCCACGAATGCGCCTGGATCGCAACGTCGCGGACGCTGGCCGTGCCAACCGCTCTCCTCAACGAATCGGTGCCGGGCGGCGAGATGATGCAAGCGCACATCTTCGCGTGCACGTCGTCCAACCTCCAAATCCTCGACATACGAGGCGTGCTTTCATGCGACAACCCCATGCTGATCTACATGCTGGGTGCCGTCGTCAAGGCCTCGCCGCACCTGCAGGAGCTGCATGCGGTGATGGAGATCGACGACGGTCCCGTCGAAGCCTTCGTAGAATCGGTTTCCACCCATCAAGCGCTCATCGCCGTCGCGTTGGGGCTTCGGCACAACGCTGTTCATCGCCATCATCCAGCGGCTGAGAACGTCGTGACTGGATCTTTCATTTCCATCCTGAACGGTAGGAACAACATCCAGATGCTCCACTTGACCGTCGATTCGTCAAATCTGGTGAATCTCGCCAATCCCATGGTATTCCATGAGGTGTATCGATCGGTACGTGACAACCGAACCATTCGACAGATCAAGGTGAAGTGCGGACGTGGCCAGACATCGTACGATCTGTGCCAATGCATAGACAACTGGAGGACCGACATACTGCCTCTGTTGGAGTATAACTGGTACTCCGATTGCGCCCTCGAGGTGGCAAAGGGTGCCTGGGAGGTGCGGTCCCTTGGGTTGTTCAGTCGTGTCTTTGCGTGTCGGCCCGTGAACCGAAACCCGGCCCTGTTGTTCAGCTTGGTGCAAGGATGCAGTCAGCAGATCGGTCTGCACAATCGTAACAACCGGTAGGAGGAGCAAGCAGGGGAATGATGTAAAGTTCATAAATGAGTAGAACGAGCATAATTGTATTTTTGGCAGACACTGATTATATCTAATCAAGAGAGTAAGAGTACTGCGGCTACTCTGGGACAGAGGGTGAAGCACTTGTACGAGTAGGCAGGTTGGCGGGAAAGTCTAGTACGTTAGAGCAATTCGTGGATCTGTTCTTGTGTTGTCGAACACAACAGAAGATGCAAAGCACTTTTTATTAAGTGGAAGCATTTCATTATGTATACTCATGTCGTATACGACTCTGACGAGAGATTGTTCCCGATCAGAAGACTTGGTGTTGAATGCGATGAAAACCCATTGGGTAATACTTTCACTGTGGTATCAACACAATGGATTTGAAGTTGGAGTGAAGTCTCTTTCTCCATTCCCGGATCTGGAGCGGTATTATCGCGATCTCGATCTTGTCATGTCGTTTCCTGCCTGGGAAGCAACCGGATTGGAACACAGTGGACGGAAACCAAGAACAGAAAGTCAAAAATTATTTGGATTCTTTCCGCAACAAGAGTTCGATGTTCTGCATGCGGTTACAAACGAACCTGTGCGTTCGATTTTGTCATTAATGTCCTCCTTGACATTCTCCCATGATCTACGAACGGCAAACATGGTTCAGTCGCCAAAGCATGACGACCACATAACAACGCGACCACTTGTGAAGAGCAGCTCATCAAGTGATGCGAGTGGGGAAACAGGGAAGAGGCAAGGCGGGGGGAGGCAACACAAACCAGATCTCCGTGCGGCTGAACACTGTATCCATCCATCCATCCATCCATCCGCCCATCCAACGATCTGACGATCTGACGATCCATGCACGCATTCATGCACGCATTCATGCATCCAGTTGTTTTGATCGAAGAAGGAAGAGAGATGGCGATGAAGGCGACGCTTCTCAGTCGTTCGCTGGGCGAGATGGCGAGATTGGCATGTCGCGGAAAACGGTGAATAAGGCTGAGGCAGAGCAACTTCGCGAGGCACCCAACATGCTTGCATCGTTGCGATGGCCAGCGGGGGGTCTGCTTTGGACGACGAATGTGCGTTCCGCCCTCCTCGAACGCAGGGTGCATTGGTTGCTTGGGCCGATGGGCCAAATCATCCAAAGGATCTTTCAAAGTTCCGACATCGCGGGAATGGTTGGAAGCGGCGAGGCAACAACGCTTCATTTTCGAGCATGTCAATACAACGTGAGGCTCCGCCTCCTCTCGCTCTCTCGCTCTCTCTCTGATCTATGCACAACATTTCCGGCCCCTGCTGCGATCATGCGAGATGCACATGACAGCGAGGCAACCAAGATCGATGCGAACCGCGTAACATGCGAAAAGAGGACACTCCTTCGCTCGCCGCTCCGGCAATTTGTGGAAGTTCAGCTTGGCGCCATTGCTGGCAAGGGGTACGGTGCAGCACGCTCTCGAATCAACTGTTGCTCTCACTCGGATTCCGCCGATTCAGACCCAAAGGTGAACCTCCATGTTCATTGTCAAGACCATCTATTCCTCCGCATCGTTCTTTATCCTGACACCCACCATCCCCTGGACGATCTTTCCAGTCTCGGATCTTTCAGTTCTTCCTTCGCGCCCGCTGGTTGGAACCGTGGTTGTGCGTCTCTGTCTGCTTTGTTTCGGTTTTATGATTCGGTGTGCTTCCCTTCCTCTGCGAGAATCCGGTGCCTTCACCATCAGTCGTCTGTCAAACGGAAGGCCATTGGTGGTCTGAAGCACACGCGCCTTGAGCTTGCGCACAAGTTTAATCTGCCCGACTTTCGCTGTCCATCGTGCCACGCGCAGGAAGCAAAGCAGCTCGTGCTGTCTTGTCCTGGTACCGCGCTCCCATCACCGACGTGATGCTCCAAACCTCTTCGTTTCGGATAGTCAGCACATGCACAACCACGTGGTTGCGTTGCTGAATGCATTATCACATGCACCCATTTCTCCTGTTGGATCCATCACCAGGAAATCTTGTGTCGCTGCAAACTAGTTTTTGACTGCTGCGATTGTCGCCGAGACCACGATCCGCTCGAGGAACCGCGATTGTTGTGGAGGGTGCGTGAATGGAGCATCGCGTCTTTGGTATTTTCTCATCGTCGGTTCCAATACTCGTATTTGTGATGGCAAACCCACGAATACCACAGGGGTGGCCACAGAGCATGCAACGGCGCAGACGAGCCACGGTCTCAACCTTTGGCTTCACTACATACGTACGAATGCAATCACTGTCCGCAATGTCCATGATGTCATAGGTTGATTCTCGTTTCTATCTGTTGGAAATGCATGTTGTAGTTGTGCAAAATTGTGTGCATTTATGCGGTTTTGTTTTTACGATGTGGCGTTTTCTTTTCCCACTTCAAGCCGCACCTGCCGCCCAGCTGAACATGCTGTCCATCTCGTACGCGCCGTGCTGTGGCTCATGTCGTGCTTGTTGCTGCGCAATCTGGCAGGCCGATGCGTTTGGCATGGATGGCGATTCCTGTGTTGCCGGCACCTGTTCTTGTTGCTGCTGCTTTTGTTCCAATCCTCCGACCAGCTCGATGCTCCATGGCAGGCGTCTTCCGACGATCATGGCCAGGACGCTCTGTCTGCCCTCGAGGGAATCCAGCAACCCCTCGACTTGCTTCATCGCGTTGGAGACGAAATGAAGGACGGCGGTCGAGTCTTCTGGCGTCGTTCCTGCCGATCCGATCAAGGACGGAACGCCGAACGCCTGCTGGAAGGCGACGATCGCCTTCTGTGGTTCCTGGCTTGCCAGGCAGAGCAGGCCGACGTCGTACCACGCTGTGGCGAGGACGAGTGGCGAAAGGTTGTGGATGGATGCGCAGTTGACCAGGATCTGGCTGTACAGCCGCGAGGCATCGGAGTGGTTGCCTTGATGCGCGTGGATCTGGGCCAGGCGGTGGATGGACTTGGCCACCAGCGCCGTTCGCTGCGTGGCATGTGCGGCAGATTGCACGGGCACGTTGAGTGCCTGTCGCAGGGTCTCTTCGGCGAGGACCAGATCGCTCTGGGAGGCCGTGGTGGGCGTCATCTCCATGATGGATTGGGAGGTCTGTTCGGCTGGATGCATCATTGGTGTTGATGCCTGTGCGGATGATGGGTGGAAAGGGACCCTCATCGTGCTGGATTGGTTGACCGCGGATGTGGCTGCGCAGTTGTGAAGGTGTGCGACGGTGACAGTCATGTTTGGATTGTTGCTGTGTGCGTTTGTGGAGTGTTGGTAAATTGGTGTTTGGTGCTGTTACTGATGTGATTGTGAAGGTGTTCAAAATTTATGAGACGAAGTGGAGAAGGAGCAGAAGGAAACAAGTTTGGAGGTGTTTGCCTCATCAATCAATGCTCGTGCAATCTCTGAGGATCTGGTCGTCGTTGCCTCTTCGGTTGATGTGGCTGTTGTTTTTCGGAGTGGTGTTGTCGTGGTTGTGTTGCCGGATTGGGTTCGTTACCGCGGTGGTCGGCGTTTTGTCACGAGTCATCTTATGTCGGTGTCCGAGCGGATGCTTTCTCGTTGGGTGTGTCGTACGTGAAACACACAAAGAGAAAGTCGCAAGACAAGATTCGTCTCGCTGTGTCAGAGGGGCGGAGTGGGGCTGAACCAGGCGAACAGGGCCAAGAATGTTGAAGGGGCCATAACATCGTTCAGGTAGCGGCAAACAAAATCATCACAGTTTTTATCGTGAATTTCTGGAGCTACTCCACTGTACGACTAGAGAGTGTTGGCAACAATGACACAAGCACAACAGCTACTCGCGCGATGCGCGTGACGTTCGGCGCAGTTGCAATGACCTGGATCGCATCAACGGGATCCCCACCAGGCTTTGAGGTTCCAAAACAACGAGATCCACAAAGAAGAAGAAGAACCGTATCTATCGAACTTGGCATCACTCACATCTGCCGCTCTGCTGAATGTGACGCTGAATCGCTCGCGAAATCAACAGAGCAGGCTGGAGAGGAGTATAATTCAGCGCAGCGTCATTTAGTTCTGGAGAGAGAGAGGGAGCGAGGGAAATTCAACGGGAATAGCGGACGAGTGGAGTGGGCGATCATGGCATAGCACACGACGGTTCGACAACAAGATGGCATCATTCCATACTCTCGGTGCGAGGTGGAGAAAGCACATTCTATTTTGCAGCCAACATCCGGTTGCTCCACCATTCTGTTCTGCTCCACTCTACTCGACATGTCGCCCCAAGACGAAACGCATCGTAGTCCTGGGCGCAACCAGGTCCACCAAACATACAACCAACCCGTCACACGAAAAGCCAGCGCGGGAACGTCGACGGGTGGTTTGGCTTCGCCCTGTATTGCCATTTTCTTTTTATCGGTTTGGTCGGTGTTACCGTCGTTTGTGAAGCCATTCTAACTCTTTGTCCGACCCTGCGTCATCATTCCTCGTTGTGGTTGTTATCGACTGTACCACTAACATGTCCATCGGGATTGCGGGAGGCGCCCCACCAGACAAGCAAACAAACAGGAACAGCAACGAGCAGCTGCCGTCATCGCTCACCGTTGGTGTCGTTGGCTTACTACCAGGCTAGTGCACAATGAATCCTTTTGCGCCACCAATGTCGTTCTGTGCCTCGCACAGCCTGTGTGGGTAGAATGGTTTTCTACGTTAAGTGTATCTTCCCCTTGACGTTTTGCGCTGCCACTTTGTTAAGTAAG
The DNA here is from genome assembly GCA_026770025.1 of Craspedostauros australis. NCBI lineage: Eukaryota > Bacillariophyta > Bacillariophyceae > Mastogloiales > Achnanthaceae > Craspedostauros > Craspedostauros australis. The sequence goes on from JAMXDE010000025.1 coordinate 173,470, forward strand.
TGTTGGGAGATGGGAACGCTTGTTGTGCTGGTCAGGAGGACACAGAACAAATCGTGGAAACCAGCGTCTATTGGATCACGACAACCCCCACCACCAAAGCCGTATTCGCCTATCGCTAAGGCACCGCATCGATGCGCTGTTGCCTTCTCGGTTGCCTCAGCTCACATAATCTCCAGGCTTTCCCGCTGTGTCTGGGTGATGTTCGCGAACAACGCAAAGCAACGCAACGCAGGCGCTCAACTACCATCTTCGTCGCAAGGGACAGCAGTGCGCGTGAGTGAAGGAAAGGCGACGGGCTCACGGTGACGAGGACCTGCTAGTCCGTGGAAGGAGTCAGCGACAACCAAACCCAACAGGGAACGACAACAATGGAGACGAAGATCCATGGATCTTTCATCCGCTTCGTGCAATAGCCACACCAAAAACACTTGTTTGCTTCGCCCCACAATTCCACGAACACCTCGCTTGCTGGTGCATCTCGACTCGCACTTGTGATTGCATGAGTAGCTTGCTGAAGCGCACATTGGAGAGGACTTGGGAAGTATTATATGATGGTGGCTCGCACTGGTCGTATTGTGCTCCAATTGTCCTTGATCAAAGTGTCGCCAAGGCCCACAAACCCACAAGAGGGACGTTGCGCACAACCGGACGATACCAACGATACTCTGCCCAGCCATCAATCCAGTCATCTACGTTCGTCGATCAAGCATTTGCGCGAACATAGGAGATTCGATGATGTGAAAGATATCCGTACCTCGTGGAGCACTGGTGTGAGGACGAACATGTGAAGCACGCTACTCTGCTCTGCTCTACGTTCCACTCATTGGTCTCACAGCCATCACCACCTCTACTCTCGCCACCAGCGACGAGCCTCCTGTGGCTGGAGATCTGGATTATCCTGGAGTATAGTACTCGACGCTGCTCTACTCCAGGGAGCTCACAAGTACTTTCGAGCAGCCGGTTCGCCAGCATAGTGGAAGGAGCAAAAGCGAAGGTCGTTTCTGCTGAAGATTGCCCAGACAGCGCCCACAAGATCCAAACAAGACGCACGCGGGGAGACAACACAAACGATGCTGCGGGCAAGAGGCGACGGAAATGCGGACATTGCCCGCCTGGAGCGCTCGCTTCGGCCCACAAGGATCGGCAAGGGATACCGCTGTTTCGGCGGTATCGTTTCACACCGTCGTCAGCATCGCAGTACGGAAAAGGCCACGTTCGAATCGAACTCGAGCGTATCGCTATTCCCCAAGCCGCAGCTGAAGAGTGGGGTCTTTCCCCACGATACACAAAGGCAGCGCGCCACTATAGAGCCCGGCGCCAACCAATTGGAAGCCATCTCGACGGTTTTGGCCCGTTTTCTTCGTCAACGAAACAGGTCAGGCACGACATTGATCCCGAAACAAGTTCCAAATCGGAAGCCTTCTTCCCAATGTTGCATCGGATCTCGAGCTCTTCTTGTTCCGCATGCCTCGACAAAGAGGCTGCGTCATGATGACGACTCTTGCTGTTACCGTGTATTCTGAGCTATGGACGCCTTGTTGGCCCTGTCGGCTTTGTTGCCCTCTTCTCCAACTTTCATCGGAACTCCAATGGTCGAGCTGCTGTTGCCTTTGCAACACTTGAAGGCATAGCACAGCATGGCATACCATAGCGTTCTACTCTGAGCGTTCTCCTGCTGCAATGCATGCCTGCAAATACACAGAGTAGAGTATTTGTCCAATGTCTTGTGGTTGTTTGGAGTACATACGAGTCGTAGTCCATTGATTGCGATTCATGTTCTCTCTAGACTCCCTGGATGTTCTATTCCCGAACACTGCCATTCCCGCGCCAACACAATTGATGTGCGCTTCTTCTGTTCAGAACACAAACGAAGACTTAGTCCATGCGACATCTTGTCGCTGTTTTCACACCCATCATGCCTGCTTGTTGAGAGACGAACACCTCCAACCAGTCGGGGAAGCGAAACTCTGATCGTCCAATGTCAGTTCGCCAACACCAAACCACACAAGAACGAACACATGCGTTGACCATAAGAGAGATCACCATTCACAAATGACCTTCACAGAAACGGCCGAATCCGAATTCCACTCCCAATTCCACTTTCCGAAGGCCCCTTCGCGACGCACAAAACTCGCTGCCAACGCCGACTACGACTTGTCCTTTGGCAGTACATCTGACAAAGCGGTCCCAAAATACGACGTTTGACGCGAAGGGGACGAGGACGTTTCATGGAACAAGCACGAGTACAAAGAAACCGGAACGTCGAATTGGGCCGTGGCCGGCTCAAACGATCAGCGCGCCCGATGGTGCCACAGTCAAACTATTGTGTCATCCTCTACCATCCTCTACCAAGACTGCCCATGTTCTTCAAAACTCTATTCGTACGACTATTCGCGGCGGACGGGCTGCGCAGTCTCATGCGCTGCCACAGTGTGTCGCTCAGATCGCAATGAGGGCCTGCTCGCGAAACAAGATCCTGGATCGCCCATCTCCAGGAACGTGAAGGTGAAGGTGTCTGCGTCAGCAATGGATCCAAAGCATCCATCCCGTCGTTCCAGCTGTTCGCGAAAGGATTCCGAATCCTTTCACTAAAAGGCAACTCTGGACGGAGATCGAGAGCAAAGCTGACTCATTGGTTCTTTGTCCTCCCTTGGCGTGCTTTGCTTTCTCTTTCGTCTCTCAGCACCACCAATATCCACGATCCCCCTTCTGCGCGGGGTCGCCGCTATCACTGTCTTCAGCATTTTGAAGGGGCACCACGGAGACAGGCCAAGTGAGTATTATATCTCCACCTCGAACGAGGACGACCGATGCAAACGCCCCAAGATCAGCAACAACGGTTGCTTTGCCTCATGGTTTCGGAAATCAAGGTGAAACGTACTCGTTCGCCGTCGAACACCAATGACTGCTATTACCTGTCAGTGTTGAACTCGTACGCATGGAGGCATGTGTCCCAACACAACCGCTCAGCAACACAACAAGCAAAGCATGTGCCCGTACCATACCACACGACGACTTTCCATCTTTGGATTTGCGATGTGAATGATGCATCAACGTCAAGGAAAGGCATAGTTTTCGTTAGCTTTCGTTGAACTGCAACGAAATGGAGCTGTGATGTGCCTGCAAGAGTCATCGCTCGAGCTTTCCTTCGTAGTCGGCCAACGCCGAAGGCCTTCATGTTGGTCTTGGTCACATTCAGACATCCAAGGTGTGCACAAGCACTCTGCTCCCATGGAGCTGCGCCAATCCTCAACTCGAATCCGCCGTAGGTGACAACGGAGCCCCTGGTTTGTTCGACTAGTCGTATGCAATAAGCACGAGGACTGGGGCACTTTCGTTGCAGTGGGGGGACGCTCCGCATCTTTGGCTCTTGTGTACCACACCGCAGAGAGGTCGGCGGCTCCATTTCTTCGTGTGGATTCAGATGTCACCAAGGAGAACAATCGAACCAAAACCAGATCCAAATCTGTGCCACGAATTCACTTCGCACTATTCGTCGGCACGGACACTTTCCTTGCTGCGACTTGAACGGCTGCGAAAACCACGACCAATCGTTTTCGTGATTTCAACTGGACGCGATGACGCAATCATGACGTAATCACGACGCAAGCCCATTACCACTGCGACGTCTCAGCGCGTCTAGTGAGTCCTTGTTTGTGTCTCACCTCAGGCCTCACAAGAGTTCCAAACGAAATGGTATCATTGGTCTACGATCTGCAGTCAACCACAGTTCCCACCGTCATCATCTGCCCAGGAAATGGATGCTCCAACATCCGCCAGTGCAACTGGTACGGGAAAATCGAAGACGAGCTGACGCAACGCAACATTCCTGCCGTCTGCCGCGACTTTCCCGATCCGCTGCATGCGCGAAGAGATCGGTGGATTCCCTTCATCCGATCGTTGGCGAATGAGACGAGAAGCGCGGACGACGTCATCCTGATCGGCCATAGCTCTGGCGCGCAGGCGGCATTGCGGTACGCAGAAGAGTACAAGGCTAGAGGGATCGTGCTCGTTTCGGCAACGTACTCGGACCTGGGTGATCCTCATGAGCGGGCAGCCGGATACTATCCACAACGAGGCAGCGATGGCAGCAGTGAGACCAATTCGTATCTGTTCGATCTCATGAGGCAGAACAGCGAGCGGTGGCAACAATTCCATTCCGATGACGATCCCTTCATTGGAAGGCATGAGGCGGAACGGATTCGAGATGGGCTGGGTCTGATCGATGGTACGGAATACCACCTGCTGCCAGGACGGTCCCACTTCTTTGAGTATTCGCCGGAGTTGCTGGACGCCATCGTGGGCATGCTATGATGCGACGTACGCATGGGATGCATACAATACAAGGCAAGAGACGGAGGTGAAGAGCATAGTATGCAGATGGAGTCGCAAATGTGAAATCAAGTCATCCGATTGCCCCTACAACGCAACACCGTGAAACGAGAGTGAAGAGATCTCCACCAGTGCACATTCTGACCACAGTGCATTTGCATAGGATGGTGTTACATGTAAATGAGTTGTAGAGTTTCATGCTAATTTGATCCATTTCTTACATGAGTCGCTTTGTAGCTTTCACATCCGTGCCCAATTCTCATGAACAGACCCTCCCAACGCCCACCAACGCCCACCAACGCTCATGGAAAGAAGGGTCGCCACCGAAATGGCTTGATCACTGACAGCGATTTCGCCAATTCTTCCGCAGGAGGCTTCTTGACATCGGGGCGATCCACACCCGTCGTCTCCACCTCGATGCCATGGACCAAGCATTGTGAGATGAAATCGCACACTCTGGAATGGGGCAAAGGATCTTCGGCGCCGCGTTGACAATTCGGCTCCATCAGCTCGTTGTATTGGTCTGCATCCGACGTCATCAACGCAACGCTCACTTGAGACACACCGGCATCGTGCAACTGCTGCGGAACGGTGGCATTCATATCCTCCTCGTCATTGTCACCACTGTCACCGTCGTTGCTGTCACCGTCATTGTTGTCATCACCAATGTCGCTGCCAATATTGATGGGCCCAGATTGCCGCGACAACAACCCATTCGTGGTCAGCCGTATCGGCACATCTGTGTAGGTCGCACGCAAGGATTGCGTCAACTCCAACAGCTCACCCATCCGCAACGTCGGCTCGCCTTCTCCAGCAATCACAAAGGACTGAAATCCTGCCGCGCCAGATGATCCCACCTGCTGCTCCACATCGTCCAGCAGCTGTTGCACCGTCGGCAATCGAGCAGCTTGCGTCATCGCATTGCGTTGCGGCAGCTTGTGCCGCGTCGTGTCATCCTGCGTGTCGAGCCAGAGGCACCAGTACTTCCATTGCTGCGTCTGCGTCTCCAGATCGCGCACCGTGCACAAGCTGGAAACCACGTGAGGTGGCAGCGCGAAGTTGGGACCGCGCGTTTCGGGCAACGTCCTCGTGTTGCACCGGCTGGTCAGCGGGATGTACAGATCCTTGCCCAAGGTGTACGTCAGGGACGCTGTCAAGGTACAGCGCGGTGCGGAGACTCTCATCCTGCGGGTGTGGTGTCCTTGTCGCCGCCGCTGGACCGATCTCGTTCGATCGCACAGAGTTGGGATGGCCACCAACGAATTCCACCGAAATCGAAGCTTCTGGGGTCTGGTGTAGTGTAGTAGTCGTATGGTAGTCGTATAGTAGTGTATGGTAGTAGGAATGATGAGAGCGATCCAACAATCTACCTCGCTTCACTCCATTTCGATGGAATAGGCAGCTTGGAATACGTGCAGTCGTATAATAGTTATCATATAATACGATGGCCATCACCATCATCCCCAATGACAACAACTTGTGATGAATCTGGGAGAGAGGATGTGTTGTGTCTCTTCGCCTTCTTCTGGCCATGTTGATTGCGTCTGTGTGTTGTGAGGCGAACTCGGATCTTCCAACATTCGCCTCCGTCTGTTCGTTGTACGGTATGGACGTGATACGCAACCACACACACACAAGATCATTTGTTCTTTCGTACAACAACCCACAACCAAACACACACCCACCGATGACCCATCAAAGCACAAATCCATCACCCACGAAAGAACAACGCCGACTTCCCCACTGACACAGATCGACGGTGGACCATGGTCAAGACAAAGCGCTACATGGTCCTCAAGTCATTCTTGGACGAAGGTCAGCAACGATCACTGTGCGCAGAGGCCTTGGGATGCGCAGAACCGTCAAGCACAAATCAGAGGGATGGAACAAGTGACCTCTCATCACCACCACCTTCTGCATTGTCGCCATCTCCACAGTCATCATCATGCGCGATCAGCCAACGAGTTGATCTCCCTCTTTCTCCCCCTTCAGACTATTCCGCAGAATCCACTGCATCTTGCAGGCTTGAATTGGGGATATCTTGTGGAGGGGACCTGCGATCGCGGCTGCCATTGGCCACATCATCCATCCAGCGTGCGTTGCAATCCGCATGCGATCAATGGAAAGCGTCGACGACAGCAAACGAAAACGCGAGGATCCAGCAAGACATTGACGTGCTGACGACGCTCTCCATGCCAGGAACGCCGCTGACGGGTCTTGCGCTGCTGTACGGTCCCAAGGCCTCCATGAATGCGCACTACGACTCGCCCACGCAGGCAGGACAGCGCAGCGAGTGGTTATGCTGCCTGTCCTTCGGATCGGACTGCGTCTTCCGATGCAACGACGAATGCATCACGATGCAGAGCGGCGATGCGCTTGTCATGGATTCGTTGTCGGTGTTGCATGGAGTGGAACGGATCGACGATGCGAGAGGTCGCTCTTGTGGTTTGCCGCAGGGAAGTCGATTGGGGATACTGATGTGGAGAGGGCATGATGCGTCTGCGTCATCCACATCGTCATTAATAATGCCATTGATGAAAACAGGAAGTGCGGTGGGGACATCAACATCGAATGATGGTTCAGTACACGAATGCATGGAAGGGATCAGTGGTCTGTTTGGCGACACTGGCTCTGATTCTGACTCTGGCGGTTGACAGTGATGGGGTGGGATGGAATGAGGCGGGATGATCGGCAATCATTATCAGTTACCATGTGGTAGGCCAGCGATGCACCCAGCACTCGGGTTCAGTGAGAGATTTTTGCGCTTCTCCAATGATGCAGAAGGTGCAGCCCCTGCAATTGTCCACGTAGGCGCAAGTGCTCTTGCCGAAAGGATGACTCCCCAGCAACAGACAGTGGGGCGACTGCTTCGTATCCCATTCGAACGATGATCATCGCAATGCCGTTTGCAGTCACATTCTCCCATACGTCTTCGGTACAATTGAATGAATCGCACTGCTATGTGCCATTGGCTGTTTAGTACACCTAGTACTATCAACGCTTTTCATCCTACGGTCGTGGGCGGCCATCCTCTATCGACAGGCAGAGCCTCGTCATCAACTATCATGATGGATCATGCGTGCGATAATAATCGTCGGTCACGTCCCGTGCTCTGTGCGGATTCTCAACGCAGCACTTGCAGCATGCAGCTGTGCAGCGATCACCAGCCGCCATCATACCGACTCGCACCAACTCATACCAAATCTAGTATCTGGCTCCGCTTCCGCCTGTATTCCTCGTCAGTCAGGTACTTCCTCGCATCCTCCAGCTCCTCCAAACGATTTCGCAGCCGATCTTGGTCGCTGGCGTCATTATCGTGACCATCATGATTGAGGCTTCCTCTGTACGCCGCTTCTTCGTTGACGGATACCGTAAGCGTATAGTCAGTGAGGCTCCTGCTGCTATGACGATGCGAATGGCCATTGCTGTTGATGGTGTTGTATGTGTTAACGTCTGGCTGTAGATGCAGAGTGACGCCTCCTCTCATCAGATCGATGTGCTTGTCGATGATGTCATCCAGCTTGTTTGTGAGTCGGGGTTCGAGGAAGCAGGATCGGTAACATGCTGAAAGGATCACGAAGAGCATGAAGCATGGAATGCTAAGGAATACCGCTAGGAATGCTATGGGGTTGAGCCCCGGGGACCTGCCGTAGTTGTCGGTGTTCCGATACAGTCCCAGCATCGGTGCGAAGACTCCGCCAACTATAATGCACAGGATGATGACGAAGATTGAGATCGCGATGGTGCGCTGTAAGCTGACGAAGGCCTTTATTGGTTTCAACGCATCCCCAATGTCATCACGCAGATACTGCCATTCCTCGTTTGTGATGTACGGCTGCAGTGCTGCTGGTCGGTGTCTATCGAGGACACCATCACGGACAGCCGCAGTGGCGGAACTGACCATGTCGCAAGCGGAACGCAGCTGTCGCTGTAGCTGTCACTACGGATGAATGAGGTTGCCGTTGTGGTTGAATCGAAAGAAATCCGGATCTTCTTCCTTCAGGATTTGTGAGAGCATGTGATGGTGGCCTTCACGCTCGGAGCATGTACATACGGTATGACGATATGAAACGAAGCCTGATTGTTGTGCACGCGAAGTGGGATGGAAGGCGTCGCGAGCACGGTGAGCATCATTGTCATTGGATTTGGCGATGATGCTTGTGGTGGTGTTGTTGAGTTTGCCACGTTCGCGTTGTTGTTGTTCTTGTTCCAAGTCTGGTTGCGATTTCCTGTGATCTCCCGATTCAAAATGTGTGATGTGGCGACACCAAAACGGACAAGAGAACAAGTTTGGCGAACAAAGGCATGGCTGTTGAGTCGTGTTTGGTTCAGACACGTCCAATGAAATCGGATGAGTGAGTTCAACATGACGTCATTTAACGTCTTCCAACGGTAGAATCTGTTTCATTCACATCATCCACGACTCCGTATCTTGTTCTCACAGAAACGGATCCTCTCTCCTTCAGACGCCTGAACAAGTGTTTACTCTACGCCGAGAACTTCAACTACAACAACAACTTCAACAACAACAGCGGTGTTGAGTGGGTGTGAGAAACGGCAGCAGAAACAGCAACAACATGGTTGATGTGTCGACGATTGCCATCACAGATCTGTTGGCATCGAGGCAACTGCGCACCGATCCCGATATTGTGAGTGGACTCAAATCCACGACTGACTAAAATACGGGACTCATACCTGAACAAGAAATCCCGAGCGGCCGGTTCGCGCCAAAACCACATCATCGGCGCGCAGAGAATGTGCACATGCCTCAATGCATGGCCCTTGCCCTATGTGTCATCCCTCGGATCGACAGCACTCAAACAAAGACGTTCAATCATCCAACTTATTCGATCACCTGGCGTTATTCTATCAGACTCAATTGTTGACAATCGAATGCATCCGTTCCAACGCATCCAATGCATTTCACAGCACCTCTCTGGCAACACAGTCGATGAACCTCGAGTGCAAACAGACAGCACTCCGAATCGCAACCAACCTAATCATTAAACCAAAGTTATCACATTCTAAGATACCAAGGCCAAGTTGATGGATCGCTTCTGCCCCAAACAGACCCAACTCAACGCACAGGCGATTCAGGACCTGCAGGAGGACGACGTGTGTGTGGGAATTGGGTGTCGTGAAGATTCGATGATTCACCATCGTGCTGGAGACGCAGCAACAGGAATACAAGATGAAGAAGTGGGTGTGAATTGGTTGTGCGTGAGTGTGTGTGAGAGCATGGAGTGTGGTGTGGTACAATGGATCTGCTGCACCAACCTCAACCTACGCACGAGTACGAGCATGTGTGCACTTAGAGAACAAAGTAATGAATCAATGATCTCGAGTTAGCAACATATAGTGCTGGTACATCTATATGAATAGCACAGATTTTATTTACTCTGCATCAGAACGAATCATCACCTTTGATATACGAGCGATGAGTAGAAACATTGACATGAAATGCAGTACTTTCAGTGGAGACGCAGAAAACAATAATTGCTTCACAGTTTTCGTTCTGTTTCTGTCGACAGAAGAAATGGATGCCTGAATCCATCTTGCACCACCATCCATGGTGTTGCGACAAGTACGTACGTATGTACCATACCTCGCAAATGAATCATCCATCTCATTCCGATTTGCGCGGCGGACCCAATTCCCGCAACGCAGCCGCGTTCGAGATATCTTGATACGGACGGATCGCTGCTGCAATCTCCTTCTGCGATGCATCCTGCAGAAACAATCGAAACGCCTCGAACGTACCAACCTGCCTCCACGTGATGGCATGCCGTCGCAGCTGATGTCCGTCCACCCCCAACGACAACACTGCTTCCTGCGACAGCTGCACGCGTGCCACATCCTTCGGAATGTACTTGTGACACATCTTGCGTGCCTGCGACCACGTGCCATCCAGCACAATCAGATCGTACGACGATGTCGCCATCTCGTGTTCTGCAAATGTGCGCGCATCGTCATCGGGGAACAGCACCAGACACTTGCGATGCTGCAGGGCGTCTTGCATCTCTCGCATCGATGCTTGATGCTGCGCCGGAATCCCCGCGACTACCAATCGGGCTTGTTGCGGAAAGGTGCTGAGGATGAGCTTGGCCGTATCCACCTTCAATCCTACTTCCTTGTGATGCAGGATGAGGAAGATGCGATTCAAGTTGCTGCTGCAGCTGCTGTCGATATGGGAGACGATGGGAGGGCATTGTTCGCAGATGCAGTGTGCGCGTTGGAACCAGCATTGGGGGCAATCATTGTTGCGTCGCAATGCCTGCAACCGACGATGCAGATGTCGTGCGATAGCGACGCTTTCTCGATCGCGAGCTGGGACCTCAGATGGCAATGGCTCGGTGGTCGTTGCTGCTGATTGTGCTGTTAGGCTGGTCAAACTGTGTGCTTTGAAGACAGATGCGACGGTGACTTCCACTTCTTTCAGAAAGTCAACTGCCGGAGTATGCGATGCGGTCTCTGGAGATGTGCCTGCAGCCTTCAGTGGGATCGAATGTCGCGAGAATGCTGGGTGGTATCGGCTGCGAAAGAATCGGGATGTGGATGTCGCGAGAAACGAGTGGACGTTGACACCGCGAGAGACGATGCACGCCATTGTTGACCAGATGAAGAAGCGGACGACCCTGGCGTACTCGTATTGCCTCATGCTGGGTTCTAAAGCGGTTGGTCTCTCCTTTGTCGGGATCAGCGTGATGGAATCATGTGTTGATGGTTGGCATCACATGGTTGGTGTGCGCTGCCTTGTTGTGGCGATTTGCGACTCATGTTGTGATGTGATGTGAGCGGATCTTTGGTGGAATGTGAGGATTGATTTGGCGGTTGGTGACTGTGTTGAGGAAACAAACTACGACCCACTCGAGTGGCGGGGTTATCGATGAGCCCCTGCGAAGGACAGATCAGTCCACCACAACCAACCGAGACGACAACACAACAGCAACACATCGAATCAACAGGAAGCAAATCAGAGAAGCAACATAAAATTGAATTGTATTATATCCATCCGATTTACTATACACCATACAATCACACCACACTGTCATCTGGAGCTGTCCTTCGGCCTATAGCCGGGTTGATACCGACCACAGAGCGGTTGTCTCAACAGACTGGTTCGCCAGATCCCAAACTATTGCCAACTTGTAACTAGTTGTATTGAACTACAGACATAGCTTCCTCAAGTATTGTAAAAACGTTGGGCTGGGCAGTGCATGATGTGGATTTCGCATATGAAGCCAGGATTTAAAAATTGTCCACATGAAGGCATGACTGGACTCTCCTTCACTGGAGCGGATTGCGGTAGGATGTGTTGGCATACGTACGCAGGACAGACGTCCGCAGCCTCCGCCTCTGAAGAGTGACAACGGAGACAGTCTCCTCCCATAAATCCATCATTAGCACACACACACACACACATCCTCCCGTACAGATACTGACAGGTTATGGCTTGTTTCACGCTTTTGTGACTACATCCTCTCCGTCTCTTCGTGCTCTTCGTTTCAGGACGTTTCATTCCCTGGCTTCGAGCTGTATGCCCTCTCGTCACCCTCTCTTCGCTCCGCACTTCGTTCCTCTCTCTACCATGGCTTCCGCTGACGACAACGCTCCGCCCGCTGCGACGGTGTCCACTGCTCAAACCATCTCTCTCCGCCTCGGGTGGAAGTGGTTCCCGGATGCCATGGCCGATCTTCAGGTGCGCTCGGATGAGGAACTCTACGACCTCCTCTGCGCGCCTGATGATGGCTTCCACGAGTGCCTCTGCGCGTGGTCCGCCAAGAGTCCGCTTCATGTGCGACACTTGTGGCAGCTCCGCGCGTGGTACCTGAAGACTGGCAAAGACGACGAACATTGGGCGACCAGCCTCTCAGCGCGCGAGTTCCGTCCGTTCATGCGCCTCGAGAATCCGATCCCTTCCGTCTTCCGCTCCGTGCCCTCGTCGGTGGCCTCCATCGCTTCGCGCCATGACAAGCGCAGCCCTGGTGCGGACGACGCGGTCGTCGACATTTCCAAGGTTCGCGATCCCGCTGACGAGCCGCCGCCTGACGATGTTCGTGGGTCTGGCGATGGTGGTGTTCCTGGCGATGGTGCTCCTTCTACTGCGCCTGCCGTGGACTCTCGTACTCTACCGCCTGCCAATTTCACGACTCCTCGTCTCCCGGCAGAGGACTTCGACTACGTCACTGACTCTGGAGTTGACTACTCTGTGGCCAACGCCAGCCCCGCGTTCCGGCGACACCGTACCTACCAGGTCCCGCCCGCTCTCGAGCGTCTGGACTACGGTGTTGGTCAGGCCTGGGACAAGTGGCGCCTGCCCCTCAAGGATGACTCGCCCACTGCGATCTTCAACTGGTATGGCCAGTTCCAGGCTGCTGCTGCACGTGCGGACTTGCACTCTTGCCCGCTGAGTTCGTTCCAGCCGTCCTCTTCCGTCATTCCTCGCAATGCCCACGGTCACCGTGTCTTTGCCATGAATGACCAGCTGGTGGCGAAGCTGCAGGCCGATGGTGTCATCAACCTGGAGCATGCCGCGCTTCGCCTGAAGTACACCAGCAGCATCGGCATCATGCCGCACCGGCTTTCCGCGTACGTCTTCATTCATACACTGCTCTCCGGCGCGTATGATGCCGTCCAGTCGCAGGTCCACAAGGCTCCAGCTTTTCAAGGGTCCGTTGCGACGTACGCTGAACAGCTGCTCAGCTTCCAGCTTGTGGAGGGCCTCGTGTTTCGCCGACACATCTCCCAGCTGGAGCTCACGCGCCACTTCCTTGAAGAACTTCGTGGTCATGGGTACGAACTGGGGCACTTCCATACTGCCGTCCGTGGCGTTGCCGTGCCCAAGGACCTTCCCATCAATCTGCGCGTGGAGCAGCTTGGGCAGGAAATTACGGATCTTCCCCAGCAGCCTGCTCGAGGTGTCGCGCATCGTGTCAACACATGCAGTCAAGGACGCAGTGGTGGTGGTGGCCGAGGCCAACGTCCCGAGAGGCGCCAGCACGCCTTTTACAAGCCAGTGCCCGGTGCCTTCTGTGAGGCCTGCTGCAACATGGGTCACACCAAGGACACGTGCAAGACTTTTGGGCGCCATGTGCACATGAACGAGTACGCTGCATCGCATTCGGAGTATGCTGACGCCATGCGTGACAAGTTCCGCGGGCACTTCACCAAGCAGACCTTCACGGCCAACGCTCGGGCCATCCAGCGCTACAGCGGGGATGAACATGAGTCCATTGCCAACCTCGTGGTGTCTGATGAAGTGCTCGAATCCGTTGACCAGGATTTTTGGTCTGCCGGCCAGGAGTAAGCGAGCTCTCTGGTGAACGGCCATCTTTCAACAATCGTGACAGCGGGAAACCAGCAGGTCATCACGTCGATGAGGTTTCCGTGCTTGCTCTTCCTGCTCCCTCCGCCATCCAGCCTCATAAGCTTATGGGATATGCTGTGGTCAGGGCCTGCCGTGTTCACGCCGCCCGTACTGATGGATCCGGCATTCGGGCCTGGAATCCTTATGGTGGTGTGGGTCAATGCGACATCGGTGCCAATGTGAGCGCGACTCCGTACAAGGAAGTCCTGAGGGATTACCAACCTTTCTCCTCACCTCTCATGCTGGCGGCAGCTGATGCTCTCGCTGAGTCCATGGTATGCCCGGGTGAAGGCTTCCTGGACGTTCCCACATGCGAGGGGTCGGCTATCTCAGTCCGGACTGCGCTTTGCCCCAACCTGGCTGAGACACTCATCTCGCCACAGTCCATCGTGCGACAGAGTGACAACACATTCCAGCACTTCACATTTGCATCCACCCTACAAGGCGCCACGCTCATGTTCCATGGTGCAAGCGGTGACTGCTCTGCCTCTATGACTCAGTCCAATGGGTTGTACTTCTTCAACGGCGACTCCACACGGTCACCCATGGCGTTCGCCATTCAAACTTCGTCGCCGGCCTTGCAAGCGGAGCTATGGCACCTGCGCCTGGGACACCCCGGCATGTCGCAGTTGGAGAAGTTGCCTGCGCATGTCACTGGCGTCCCTGGCAAACTACGGTCCAGCGCGCACCCGTTGCGACACTGCACGACGTGCAGCCAGGCTCACCGCCAGAAGGCCGCTTGCGGACCCAACGTGGACACTGTCGAACCACATCCGGGCGCTCGGTTCCATGCAGACTTCGGTTTCATGCGTGCCACCAACGAGGCGTACGGTGCTGCAAAGCCGCGCGGCCGCGATGCCAATCGCCGTGTTGTCCTATCCCTTGAAGGCTTCACGTCATACCTCCTCATCACGGATGCGTACACGCGATATACGTGGGTGTTTCCAACGAAGGACAGGTCGCCTCCAGTTGAGATATTCTCCAAACTTCTGGGTGATTTTGGCCGACGTTCGGGTCATCGCGCGGTGCGTGTCGATACAGGCAGGGAGCTTGCTCGATCCGGAGCTTTCCAAGTGGCCGTCTGCGATGCTGGGTACAATCTCGAGCCCACTGGTGCTGGTTGCTCCTGGATGAATGGGAAGGTGGAGCGGCTGAACCGCACTTTTGGCGTCATGACGAGGGCCCTACTGTATTCCGCGGGTCTCAAGCCGCAGTTCTGGGCCCTTGCGCTCGTGCATTCGGTCTACCTGAAGAACCGGTTGTGGCATGCGTCCATCTCCAAGACTCCCTACGAGCTCCAACATGGGGTCAAGCCGGATCTCGGGCACCTACGTGTTTTTGGGTCTCGTGTTACTGTCAGGAAGCCAGGACATCCACCTGCCAAGCTTGACGTTCACACGTACAATGGAATCTTCGTGGGTCACACGGCGACACCGACTCTCCACAAATACTACGACCTTGATTCTGGCCGCATCAAAACAGCTGGCAACATCGTCTTCGACGAGGTTCACTTCACGTCCAGCAGTCGGCCTCCAGGACCACAACTCCTGTTCGAACTGGGATTCCGTGACCCTCGAGGTGATGCAACACTGATCCCTACGAAGGACGGCGCACTCAAGGGTGACAATGCGGATGCAGGGCGTACACCCGTTGAGTCCTGCGTTGCGTGTGGTGATTCGGAGTTACACGCAGCCGCTGCCACGTGCTCATCCACACCTCATCGTTTCGTGCGGTCACTGGAGATGACGAGTGAGCCTTTCGGTTTTCCGTTCGCGCAGGACATTGAGGTGAATGGATCCGATCCATGTGCTGGGTTGGTGCTGGTGCCCGACGATGCTCGAGGGCGACTGCAGCTGCAAACATGCAAGCCTGGCACTCCGGCCGCTCGCATTCCCCGGTGGCGATCGCGTCTTCGGTCTGCACATCTGCTTACCCTGGATGGCGACGACGTGTTGCGTGGTGATGATGTCGTCCGCATTGTTTCGAAAGCGCGGCAGCGTCAGACGAATCCAATCGTCGCCATCTTCGCTTTTGATGAGGCGCGCAATGCTCTTTCCCAACAAGGTGTTCCGCAGCTCTACTTCAACCAGCTTCGACATGTGAAGGACGTCATCCGGCAGATATCGCCACGCGCTCGCGCCGTTGCTGCTGCACCCAAACTCACACGGCGCAAGTTGCTGTTGGGCGATGACTGGGATGAGTGGCAAGCTGCGGAGTTCAAGCAGATGGAGCAATACCACCATCAAGGGATGTTCGGTGATCCAGTGGAGCCTCCGTCCGGCGCAGCTGTGTTCAACTGGGTCTGGGTGTATGTCGTGAAAGCCCACGAGAACAATCGCAAGAAGGCCCGCGCGGTGTGTGATGGTTCCACCCGAGGAGGCAACGTCCGTGTATTTGGTCACACGTATGCTGCCACGCCCGATCTCACCGAGTTCCGCATTCTTGTGGCCATCGCCGCTGTCCAGCACCTACTCATCTTTGGAGCTGATGTTGCCAATGCATTTGCTGAAGCTCCAGCCAGCGCCCAGCGGTACTACATGAAGGTGGACGATCAGTTCCGTTCGTGGTGGGAACACAAACATGATGCTACCATTCCGCGTGACCATGTTGTGCCTGTCCTCAAGAACCTCCAAGGTCACCCTGAGGCGCCTCGGCAGTGGAGCATTCATGTCAATGGAATCATGCGCCACATGGGCCTGACGTCAACCACCCACGCTCCATGTCTCTACACTGGGGTCGTTCAGAGCGAGCGCGTCTACATTTTGCGGCAAGTCGACGATTTCGCAGTGGCCACCGCCCGACAGAGCACCTACATCGCGTTCTGCGATTTACTCGACAAGCAGCTCAACCAACCGATCACTCGACATGGGCTCTTCTCGCACTACAATGGGCTTGATCTCACACAAGGAAGGTCGCATGTGACGATACACTGTACTACGTATTTGAACAAGGTACTGCAGAAGCATGGTTGGAAAGATCTACAGTTGTCACAGCGACTTCCCATGCGTGCTGACAATGGTTACATCAAGCAACTGGACAATGCTGAGGTCCCGGCTACTGACAGTGAGCGGCAGCAACTGCAGTCAACATTTTTCAATTATCGACAGGCCATCGGCGAGCTGATTTGGGCCATGGTGTCTTGCCGTCCCGACATTTCGTTCCCAGTGGTGAAGCTCAGCCAGTTCTCTATCAACCCGGCCAAGCTCCATTATGAGGCAGTCAAGTACCTTTTCCGCTACATCGCTGCCATGCGAGAGCTTGGGATCACCTACTGGCGACCATTGCCACTGCTTGACCTTCCTGATGTCCCGGTGCCCGTACCTCTTTCACCACCTGAGGACGTTTCACATGACGTGGGTGGTCACACGACGGTCCGTTTCTCCACAGTCTATGGATACGTGGATGCTGACTGGGGATCCGATATTCGACATCGGTGCTCTGTCACTGGCATTGTGTTCATGTTTGGCGGCGCTGCCGTCGCATGGAAGACCAGAGTCCAGCCAACCGTGTCCCTCAGCAGCTCCGAAGCCGAATTTGTTGCTGCCAGCGATGCTGGCCGCATGGCTCTGTGGCTTCGCTCCATCCTCGATGAGATCGGGGTGCCTCAGCAGCATGCAACTCTCATCTTTGAGGACAACCAAGGAGCACGCATGATGGCCAATGCAAGTCAGCCTACACGGAATTCGAGACATATTGATATCCGAACCTTCGCAGTCAGTGACTGGGTGGATCGGGATCTTATTCTTATCGAGGACGTCGCATCCGATCTCAACGCTGCAGATGCGTGTACCAAGCAAACGCCTTCGGTTCTCTTCTTCCGCCATACTGACTTGATCATGGGTCGCTTCCGCCCGTCTTACGCTCAAGACCATGATGGGCGTCGCTCTGTCAGAGCAATTTTTCCCGCTGGAGATCTTCCAGCGTGGGGGGTGTTGGCATACGTACGCAGGACAGACGTCCGCAGCCTCCGCCTCTGAAGAGTGACAACGGAGACAGTCTCCTCCCATAAATCCATCATTAGCACACACACACACACACATCCTCCCGTACAGATACTGACAGGATGTCCAGAAGGCAGCAACAGAATTTGAGAGATGTAGGCGGCAAGTTGCAAGCAGACAACGGAAACCGCGTCTTCCCCGATCCACAACATTCAGAGGAGCAGACATCGCATTTTATCATCAGTGCGATTATATTACTATTCCGAATAATATTTATGAAGTTGGGCTGTTGCTTGTTGTGTTGCCTGTTGACATGCTGGACGGCATGCTGGATGTAAGGTTGCCTGTTGACAGGCTGGTTGGATTGGGCGTCGCTGGGGCGGGCGCGCTCGTTGGAATGTTGGTCGGAGTCCTTGTTGGCTGGGTAGTTGGTCCATCCGTGGGTGCCGGTGTTGGAGCGGCAGTTGGAGCGTTGGTTGGCTGGACGGTCGGGACCGCCGACGATGCCAACACGGTGGGGTTGCTGGTCGGCCTGGAAGTTGGCACTTCCGTCGGTGGCAGGATGTCGAGAATCTCGTCCGCCAGTCCACAGATGCTCTCCACGCCCAGCTCTGTGAGCTTGCTGTTGAGAGCAGCGTAGAGCTCCAGCAGAAAGGGGCCTCTGTCAGGAATCGCGTCCACGGCACAGAAGCACGTGTCTTCGGTTTGCATGCGACGACGGCGGGGACGGCCAGCAAGGTCCACGTTGAACTCGCGATCCAGATCCAGCTCGGCCTGGAGCTGCTGCAGGGATCGTCTTCCGTCACCTCCGGTGGTGGGGGACGTTGCAGAAGGATCTTCGTCCACCAACGGCGTGCCATCACCGCATCCACGGCATCTTCCGTCGGTCTCCATGGTGATGTCACCGAGAACGCATCCGTCCGAATTCGGTGTTTGTCCACCGGGGATGTTGATGGTGGCGATCGCGCTTCCCACGACGACGCGTCGGAAGAGCATATCGCAGTACTGAGCTGCCAGCTCGTTGTACACCATCTCGAAGATGGCGGAGAAGCTCTCCAGGTCGGAGGCGGACACGTCTGGCACCATCAGCAGCATGGCCTGCAAGTCTTCCGGCGCGAAGTCATTCGTCTCTGCCTCACAATCTTGTGTCTGGACCAGCTGGACGTCATCGAGGGTGATGTTGGGTGGGAGGTCGACTTCTTCGTCGATCTCGTCGCGGAAGTCGTCGACGTTGAAGATAATGATCTGGTTGGTTCCAACGCCGCAGTAGCACTGAGATTCATCTTCTCGGACTCCTTCGGTGTCGATATCCGACTGTAGGCGTCGGAGGTTGGCAACTCCATCATACTCGTGCATGAAATCTGGGATGTTGCTGGATCGGATGCCAGAATCGGCGAGGTTGTCCGTCACGCCCACAGTCACAGTCGCAGCCACACCCTCAGTCACCATGCTCGGGGCAGTACGGGCATGGATGTCCATGCCAGTATCTGCGTGAAAATCTGCGCTGCCGACTCTGCCGAAGCTGTCTTCACCGCTCGCGAAGAGATGACGCTGCTTTCTCACAGTGACGAAGGAGGATCCTGTGATGTCATTTCCAAAGCCAAAGTACGAGGAGCAGAATATGCAGGTTCCGAGTCCGGTGACCAGTATGGAGAGCGTTGGGTTGTTGGGATCGTATTGACTGAAATCGACGGATGTCTGCAGCTTTCTATGACCGTCACCGTGGCCGTTGGCATGGATGGCGGCATCAAAGTATGGCTGGCTACGATCGAAATCAAGGTCATCCCTGCCTTCGTTGTCCAGGTGCATGGTTTTGGATTCCGCATCCATGAGGAATCGATTTGAATTGAAGGTGAACGTTTCTCCTTCGTTGTTGATCTGGACGCTGACGATCGTGGTGACGGTGGCGAGGTCACGGAAGCCGGGGTCGCAATTGTCTTGGCCGTCGCTGTCGGTACTGTTGTAGAGATTGAGGAAGACCTGGGCGACGTCATTGACCAGGTCTTCAACCTCTTGGAAAGATAGGGATGTTTGGCCCGGGGTCGGGTTGCCAAAGTTGGTGTCCGTGAACTGAACGTAGAATTCCGTGGTGAAGGGTTCACGCGGTGGACATTCATTGACACCAACGATGCAGGCTAATCCGAGGTCCTGCACGTTGATGTTGTACACCGCCATGAGCTCTGCCTCGGATGGCGATCGTTCCGCGATGGGAGCGATGTCGCAGTAGCAGGTTTCGGTGAGCTCGTTTGTCCTCCTTGGCTTTCTTGAGCCACTGCTGTCGCCGCCGCGCGTTGCGGAGTCGGCGCCCAAGGCCCTGCCTGCAGAACTGATGGAGGTGGTCGTGGCATCGTAGGGATGTGTGACGCTGTTGGATGTGCAGGCACGATTGTCGTTGATATGGAGTCTGGCATCCGCGGCTGTTCGTTTGAGCACGTTGGTGCTATCATCGCCATCACTATCACCAAGAGTATGACTATCGCTGTCGCTGCCATTGATACCACCGTCCACATCACCGTCGACATCGCCATTTGCATTAATGCTGCTTCGAAGATGGTCGGTGAGCTGTTCGTTGATGAGGTCACCCATGTCATGTCCAATATCACTGGTACCATCGTAGTCACCGCTATCGTGAGCACCGCTATCGTGAGCACCACCATCGTGGGCACCACCATCGTGAGCACCACGATTGGAGGCATGATCGGTGTATTGCATCTTGCGAGAATGCCTACGACCGGACATGGTGGCGAGCAAGGGCCCCTCGGCATAGAGCGTGGTGACAGCCGGATCGCATCCACGGCATCGCAGGGTGACGATGGCCTCGATACTGACGGCGATAGATCCGCTGATCTCCTCCGGCACGACCGTAGATCCGTCCGTGATGATACTCGTGAAGGTGACGTTGTTGATGACGCGGAAGAAGGGATCGCAGTATCTCTCGGCGACCAGGTCGTTGTAGGTGGTGGCGAAGGTGGCCTCGAGCTCTGGGACGCGAGGGTCGTCGAGGGAGAGAGATGAAACCTGCTGGTCGTCCTCACAGACCAGGAGCTCGATGGCGATGCGAATGTCGAACACCTGTTCGTCATCGACGGTGTCAGAGCAGTCGATCTCCTGTACCTCCTGAAGGTTGGTGATGGAGAGAATGGGGTCGATGTTGTTGCTCTGGAGGGTCTCGTTGAGAGCGTTGAGGATCTGCTGCTCCGTGACACCTTCCTGCGTTGCGTTGGCACTGCAGAGACAGTCGATGTCTGGATTGATGGTATCGTCAGGGCCACCCTGCAAAGAGCGATGGTCGGCGATGGCAGACTGCAGCTGGCGATGGTTGTTGATATTGAGCGGTGGACCGAATGGACTGTCTTCAGGTTGGACGCCGGTTCCGGTTCCGGCTCCAGCATCTGCACCTGCATTTGCATATGTACTTTCCTTCGCCTTGTGGGCGTTGATAGCTTTGAGGATGTCGGCAAAGCGTGGGTCGTCTTCGTGGTGTTGAGATGGGGTGAACTCCTCGGCCGTCCAGGATGAGTAGCCATATTCGCCTTCGATGTTGCTGTTGTCAGCACTGTCGTCGTAGGTATCACCTTCTTCGTTGAGCGCACGGCCGCGACGAACCGTGACAAAGTCGACGTCGTCGTAGAGCAGCGTGCCCGATTCGCAGCTGAAGCAAAAGAAGGTGTAGATTGAGATGTAGGTGGAGACACCAATAGAGGCGCTGAAGTCAGTAGAGGTTTGCATGTTGCGATAGCCGTGGAATGAAGGATCCGTGTTGGAATCTTGGAGACGGCGGCTGTAGCCTTCGACGACCTGCACCAGCTCGACGTTGATGACGCGCCTGAAGAAGGGGTCGCAGGACTGGTCGTTGAGCGCGCCGCTGTTTTGCGCGTTGTACTCGTTCATTAGATCATCCTCGAACTGCTCCACCTGTCCGTCTGTGAGACCACCACCGGCCGTGGAAGACAGTGATGGGTCGATCTGGATGGTGACTAGGACGGTGGCGGTACGGGTCTCGAAGTCGTCGGCGGTGCATGCGGTGGAGGGGTCCACGAGGACGAGAGAGAGGATGGCGTCGATACCGATGGTAGCGGCGGTTTGGATGGCGGCGTCGTACTCGTTGATGACGGCAGAGATAGTTGGTGGAAAGCAAATGCACTCCTTTGAACCATTTTCCGACTTGGACATCTTGGTGCTGGTGCCCGTGCCTTTCGGCATGGGCGATCCCGCCTTGGATTGTTTCTGCGATTCGGAAGGCACGGAGGAAGGTGATTCCATTTTGCTGCTCTTTCCGAACGGTGCTGCAGTGGTGTCCGGTCCAGGCGCTGGTCCGTCGGGATCAGTGGAACCAGTTGGAGCCGACGTGGGTTCTGAGAACCTGGATGCCTTGACGCTCTTGGCGCCCTGCGTGGACTTGGGAGCTTGTCCGTCGGGTGTATCGCCATCTCCATCCCCATCTCCACTAGCGCCAGTGCCAGCGTTGCCGTCACCACTGTTGGCCTTGGTCTCCTTCTTTCTGTTGCCACTTCTGCCCTTGTCCTTGCTATCATCGCTCTTTGTGTTGAGCGAGCGTCTGTGCAGAAGGGAGAAGGAGACGCCATTGTGGATGCGCTCCTTCGAACCGTCTAGGTGTCGTCGTGGATCGAGGCGGCCGCGCTTTCTCCGTGGTCGCGATGATGGTGCGGAGGGTTCAATTGCGTCTTCGACATCGTTGTCATCTCTCAGATCATCGGAGAGGCCGTATATGGCGGATCTCTCCACTCCAGGTTGCTTGGTGTCCTTTGCCCCGCTGCCTCTGTGTGGTTGGTGGTTGCCTACATCTACCTGTACATCTGTGTTTGCATATGTCTGCGTCTGATGATGGGCTTTGACGCGAGGTTTGGCAGTTGCACCTGTATCAGTAGCTGCCTTGCCGGAAGACCCTTCCTGATGCTGCCACATCTGCATCATGCGACGCTGAGTCTGATCCAGGATAGATGGATCGATCTGGTCGATAAAGACAGGCCCGCTATCACCGCCAATGTCAGGACAACCGACGCACTCTCCTTCCATGAAGATGAGGAAGTCAATCTCCTCGGCCTCTTCCGCATCCTCCAGCCTGCGACCGCCGTTCGTGGATGGATCAGTGACGATGAAGGTGGAGCCAATGCTGGACCTCACGATGGACATGGACGTGAGAGTGTAGAAAGCCCCATTTTGGGCGCAGCTGGCCACGGCGTTGTACGCATCGACGAAGTTGGTCTCCAGCAGAGTGCGGACATCCTCAGCATTGTTCAGGAGAGTGTTACGACGCGCGAGGACGGTCAGAATGGCGTACTGGCTGATGGGAGTTGGACCGTCGGTGTTGATGCACGTTCCATCATCTTTCGGGTCTCTGCGAGCGATGGGTGGAAAGGCGTCGGAGTCGTTGGCCTTTTTCGTCTTCTTGGTCGGCTTGGTGACTTTCTTCGGATGTTTCGTTGCCGTTGCCGTTGCCATCGTCACCGTGATCACCATGGCTATCATGGCCAGCATGGCAACGACAGAGACAGCGAGCATCTTCATGGTGTTGTCGCTGATGATCGATGCCCAATTCGAAGAAGCAATTCGACAAAGCAAGCCGAGATAACGAAATGGTCTTGCTCCATCTGCGGTGGCAACAGCTGCTCCAGCGTCGTGTGATCCGTTGGATCTCTTCAGCGTCTCACAACCCAGCTTGCCTGCGCCCTCCTGCTTGCTCGACTTTCGTCTTTTATCCTTCCTTGTGTGGTCTATCTCCAAGGCGATTTGTGGTCCGGAGCGTGTGTCCCACCAGGCAAGCACCGCAACTCAATTCGAGGCAGACTCCAGAGAGTATTGCTCTCTGCTCTGGAGAGAGTACTCCAGTCGGCTTCGACGTTGGTTCCGAAGCTGGTTTCAACTTCTAACAAAGACAGAGCCAAGCGCGAACGGCGAGAGTGCGCAAAGGCTGCCGCTGGCTGACACGTAGCCCACCTGCCTCGGTGCCTTGGCTATGCTGACAGCGCAGGACGTCCTTCGCTTTCTCGTGCCTGGAGTTTGTGGGTTCGTGGCACCTTCCGTAATTGTTCCGAGCCTTGCCTTGGGGCTCTATCCCATGGAATTGCGGTGGCATGTATGGGATGTGCCACTAGTGCGCAGCGCCATGGGTTGCATCCATTGTCATTGTCAGCAACGCTCTTGTTTGTTTGCGTTGCTCTCTAAAGTTCATTATTTCGCGGCATCATGTTCGGACTGTTCACAACGGTCAGAACAGCCAATCATGAGGGCACACCACCTTTTTTCATTTGTTCTTCTGCCGATTCATCACTGTGCGCCGCGCCTCAGTGAGGTTACTATGGCAGCAACGAGCACCCTCACAAGGCCACACACAAACAATGATGTTCTGCTCGCCAACGCGCACGCCACAAGGAGACAAGTGCCAATAGGACGGAGTGTGCGGATCAATGTTGTGCGCCATGAGAGACTGACTGTATTGATTAGATTGGGAGTTGCGATCTGGCTCGCCTTGCTCTGCGCGCTGTACGTGCGTCGGTTAGACGAGTCACGTGCGTGACTTGAATCAATCAACGACACGCCAACAAACGAGAACAAGAATCCATCACCAACAACAACCAAGAGACGCGCTCACCACAACACAGCACACTGACCGCACCATGGTCTCCGACCACCACGATGCTCGTACAAGCACACTTCCCTCCACTCGTCCGACTATTGGTACAAACACCTCCGAGATGATGAGCGCGGTCTTCGCTACTTCAATTCCGCCGCCTAAACAAGGCAGACACACGGGTTGCGCGGACAAGTTCAGGTGATGGACGAGAGGTCGGACCACGCATCATTTAGACGATGCACGTGATCTCTTGGCGTCGACTTCGGTTCCGCGTATCTATCAACGGATGATGCCAATCCCCAAGTCGTCAAGCTGAAGCACTGAGCAAGACTGCGGCGAATTCGTCCTGACGTGTGGAAAGCAACGGCTTGGCAGCGAAGCATCGATGGCACCAATGCACTGGGCACGAGCCGCATTGCTTTGGACGCTAGAGTAGTGGCCAACCCCGCCAAGTGGTTGGACCGCATCAAGCCTCGCGTACTCCGCCGGCGGTGAACGATCGCATAAGGCATGACCAAAGTGCAATTGGTGAGGCGAATGGTTCTTGCTTCGTTGCTTGGCTCATCTGCTGCCCCAATGGCTGGCCCGACCAACAAAGCAAACGCTCGTGTATCACGAGACACCAGTGGTAAATGCGACGAGTATGAGTGTGAATCCAGTGGAGGCTCCATGGTGCTGACTCCAAGGCACCAGCTTGACGGCACTCATATCCCATGCTCCTCGCCCACCTGCACTCACATTCACAACCATCTCGTTTCCCCGTCGCATCAAAACGCCGCTCAACTGAACTTCACAATGATCGAGTGATCGGTTGATGTCGTGGTAGTTCCGCTTGTGACACTCTCTTCGGCACGTGCAAACCAACTTTCGTCTTTTCACTCAACACAAGCGTTGGCGTCGAATTGATGCATGACTTGGCATGTGCGATGCGGCATTGGATTGATCATTCGTCATCTTCTTGCACCGCGACTACTCGTACAGGTCTCACTCCATTCGAGTCTGAAGGCTCTCTTGTTTAAGTAATATAGAGAATATCTAATTGGTATCGAATCGCTCAGCCTTTGTCATCTGCGCTACTCCACTGCATGACGTGTTCGCTCCTCAAGCGCAGTTGCTGGAGTGAACTACTTCACTTCTCTTCCTTGGCAGTGCCGTCCGCCACAATCACTTCGGATCAATTGGTTCTCATAGAGCGCACGAAGTCCACCAATGTCGCCCGATCCATGTATGAATCCACTTGTGCTGTACCCTCATCCTCATCTATGACCTTGTGCAGCTCCATCATGGACATGCAACTGTACTCATCATCAATGCCATCACTCTCCATTCTCCTACTGCAGCAGGCCTGGACCTCCCGCAGCAATAGAGGATGTTGGAATAGCTTGGTGAAATCTGGATCAGTGAACACGGTTTGTGTGTCTTCAGCTGTCATTCTCGTTGCTGCATCCTTCAACACCACGCAGTTGTGTTGATCGGCAAATATCAATGCATCTATCAAGGTGTCCTCTGTGAGATGCTTGCGGGCCAACTCTGCTTCAAGAGCAAGCTTGAGTCGCCAGAAGCCGAACTCGTTGGCCACCAGGATCAGCTGTTGCAGATCGTTCTGTCCATTGAGGATGGGAGTTGGCTGCTGTGCGTCACCAGTATTGGCGTTGTCTTCATGAGTGCTGTTGTCGAAGGATATCTCACCTGTGTAGATGCATTGGAGGACGTATCGGACGTGTTTTGGTTGAAGGTTGGGAAGAGGGATGGTTGTTTGGATGGGGGCTGCACCGTCGTCAGTGCCATCATTCGCGTGCTGATGTTGGATTCCTTTGTCGACCAGTGTCTGAATGGATGGGACATTGATCATGAGGACTTCGGAGTTTGCTTTGATTGGTTCTGTTCGTCGCCCTGTCCACACAAGAAGATGATGTCTGTCCTGTTATCGGTTTGGAAGGATCTGAGCCAGTCTTCTCCAATGTTGATTTTGGTCCTCTTGTGGCTACAGTGTTTGTCTTGCTTCTTTCGTTTCAACTGCTGTCTCATCTGTTGTTGCGGTTGTTCAATCTCTTGTTCCTTCAGCTTCAATTGCTGTCCCAACTGTTCTTGTGGCTGTTCATTCTCTTGCTCGTTTGGTTGTAAGCATTGTTGCAGTTGTTGCATTTGTGGGTCAGCTGAAGGCGAAAGTCCTCTGATGAGGGGCTCGATACACTCCAGGTTGCCGTTGCGGCATGCCCCATGAAAGGCAGTGTGACCATGGTTGTTTTGGCAGTTGATGTTGGCCCCACTTGATTCGATGAGGTACTCGGTACACCCCAGGGAACCAACAATGCATGCCCAATGAAGGGGAGTGAAACCATGGTTGTCTTTGCAGTTGATGCTCGCCTCACATGATTCGATGAGGTACTTCATACACTCCAGGCGGCCATTCTGGCATGCCCGATGAAGGGGAGAGTTTCCATAGTTGTCTTTGCAGTTGATGTTTGCCTCACATGATTCAATGAGGTACTTCATACACTCCAGCTGGCCGTTGTGGCATGCCCGATGAAGGGGAGTGGAACCATCATTGGTTTTGCAGTTGATGTTCGCCTCACATGATTCGACGAGATACTTCACACACTCCAGCTGGCCATTCTGGCATGCCCGATGAAGGGGAGAGTTTCCATGGTTGTCTTTGCAGTTGATGTTCGCCTCACATGATTCGATGAGATACTTCACACACTCTAAGTGGCCACCAAAGCATGCCCAATGAAGGGGAGTGAAACCATCATTGGCTTTGCAGTTGATGTTCGCCTCACATGATTCGATGAGGTACTTCACACCCTCCAGGCGGCCATTCTGGCATGCCCGATGAAGGGGAGTGTGACCATGGTTGTCTTTGCAGTTGATGTTCGCCTCACATGATTCGATGAGGTACTTCGTACACTCCAGGTGCCTTGTCATGCATGCGTAATGAAGGGGAGTGTTTCCATGGTTGTCTTTGCAGTTGATGTTTGCCTCACATGATTCGATGAGGTACTTCATACACTCCAGCTGGCCGTTGTGGCATGCCCGATGAAGGGGAGTGGAACCACCATTGGCTTTGCAGTTGATGTTCGCCTCACATGATTCGATGAGGTACTTCACACACTCCAGGTGGCCATTCCGGCATGCCCGATGAAGGGGAGAGTTTCCATAGTTGTCTTTGCAGTTGATGTTTGCCTCACATGATTCCATGAGGTACTTCACACACTCCAGGTGGCCGTTGTGGCAAGCGTCGTGAAGGGGGGTATCGCTATCATTGGTTTTGCAGTTGACGTTCGCCTCACATGATTCGATGAGATACTTCACACACTTCAGGTGGCCACCAAAGCATGCCCAATGAAGGGGAGTGGAAATATTGTTGTCTTTGCAGTTGATGTTCGCCTCACATGATTCGATGAGGTACTTCATACACTCCAGGTGGCCGTTGCTGCATGCCCAATGAAGGGGAGTGGAACCATTATTGGTTTTGCAGTTGATGTTCACCTCGCATGATTCAATGAGGTACTTCACACACTCCAGGTGGCCGTTGTGGCATGCCCAATGAAGGGGAGTGGAACCATCATTGTCTTTGCAGTTGATGCTCGCCTCACATGATTCGATGAGGTACTTCATACACTCCAGGCGGCCATTCTGGCATGCCCGATGAAGGGGAGTGGAACCATCATTGGTTTTGCAGTTGATATTCGCCTCACATGATTCGATGAGGTACTTCACACACTCCAGGTGGCCATTCCGGCATGCCCGATGAAGGGGAGTGTTTCCATTGTTGTCTTTGCAGTTGATGTTTGCCTCACATGATTCGATGAGGTACTTCACACACTCCAGCTGGCCGTTGCGGCAAGCATCATGAAGGGGGGTCTCACTATCATTGGTTTTGCAGTTGATGTTCGCCTCACATGATTCGATGAGATACTTTACACACTCTAAGTGGCCACCAAAGCATGCCCAATGAAGGGGAGTGGAAATATTGTTGTCTTTGCAGTTGATGTTCGCCTCACATGATTCGATGAGGTACTTCATACACTCCAGGCGGCCGTTGGAGCATGTGTGATGAAGGGGAGTGGAACCATCATTGGTTTTGCTGTTGATGTTTGCCTCACATGATTCGATGAGGTACTTCACACACTCCAGGTGGCCGTTGGAGCATGCCACATGAAGGGGAGTCTGATCAATCCTGTCTGTAACCTTGTTGACATCAACCCTGTCATTCTGCGTCTTGTTCTGCTCCTTCCATTCCTTTAACACTGACAAGTCACCTGCTGTGGCAGCACCAATGAGTTGTTCGTTCGTAACATTCGGCATTTTGAGAGGATGGTCAATGGTTGCTGGATGATCGACGTTGGACGATGGGCGTTGGACCGGCTGTCGAGGAAGTGTGCAGTTCGAGCTACCTAGCAGGATGGCAGAGATATCTATGGCGTGTCTTCGATAGCTTGTATTAGGATGAGTACCATACACTGTGTGATGAATAGTAGTATGAGTGCCAATTCGATGTCTGTTGTTGTTGTGCTCAAGAATGGGGTTGAGTGGTGTTGTGTTGTTGCCTTGGTCGCATGGTCCTCTGCTTCTGTCTTTCTCTCTTTGTGCACAAGTATCTTCGTGTTCGCCTCCGTTTGCCTTTGTTTGCCTCCTTCTCTTGATCGCACCCCTCTGGATCGTGTTGTTTGGGTTCTCCTGCTCCCACAGAGCCCTTTTCTGTCACAACGCCGAAAACGAGAATCTTCGACTGATACGACTATGAGTCAAATCATCGAACAAGATCAACGTTTGCGTGGACATCTGTCGAAGCACAACGAATGCGAGAGATCATTCATCGTGACACGCAGGTGGTTCGAAATTGTCGTTGAGTGTTTCTGTCGGTCGGAACGGTCTTGCAGCCTTGAGTCTGTCCACAACAACTCTTGTAATAGTATGAAAGACCGATTTATGATTACTTGACTTGCGTCGTCTGTTGCGGTGCGAAAGTGATCGATGGCATGCATGCACCGTGCGAGAGCGCGAGGCGCCAGCTGTTGGTTTTAGTAGAGCGGTGATCGGAACAGGATGACCGATGACTCTGACGTCTCCGATCTTCTGACTGAAAGAAGGATGACGATGCTGAATGATGGTGCGTCATGCCTGAGGATCAGAAGCTTCAGCGAACATGACAGACGACGTAGGACGATGGAGGAGCTGCGACTTTGGGCGCGCGGTTGTCGATGGAGCCATTTATTGATTGGTATCTTCTACCGAGTCTCCAGTCACGGATATACAGACGACTCGATGGACTCCGACAACACCTAGGAGCCCGATCAGTGAGTCGACCAATCGTTTGAAATAGACCTCCAGAAATTTTCTCTCCTACATACTAACCAAGCACATATTCGTAATCCCTTTAGGTCTAATACAAATAATTAACCGTTACATTTTTGAGTTAGATCCTATTTTAAGTTTTACGGACCGATGGATATGCGCAATTTTCGATCTCTCTCGGGTTTCAGCCTTTCGCCTACGACTACATCGATCCAATTTAACCCTTTGCTGTTCTTCGTTTCAGCGACGTTGTTCCCATTTTGAATTGTTTAGTCTCTTTTTGAGGTGTTCCGATCAGACCATCCAACAGTCCCTCCACGATAGCGCTAGTTGTAGAGTTTTGGGAGAAGCGGCGAGTGCGCGTTTACATTCATTCTACCCTCCGTTTGCTTAATCTGTCATCTACGTCACGACGATGGATACTGCGTCATGAAACACCAATCACAGCACGATGTGAAGCAGCATCTGCGACGTTTCGTCGTGACGGAATGGTCGAGTTGCATTGGTACTCCGGAAGTGTTTTGTGTCATGCTTCTTTCGTGCATTTTGGTTAGGTGTTTGCAATTACCTTATCCCCCAGTATGTCCGACTGGTTGAGAGTGCCAGACTCCAAAAAACAACAACATGACAATGGTGGAACACCAAAAAACGCCACAATGGCCGTCCAACGGCAATCACTGCGCCGCACCAACCAGCGGTCCATTGACAAATCCAAGCACATCGCCGTCACCGCGATGCAGCCGTTGGTGGGTGGACGAGAGGGGGTCGAGAGAGCGCTTGATTTGGGGCCGTCGCAGGCCCCAGATCAAACGTCACAATTTCGCACCAGATTGCCTCGTTGCATATGGCCGGTGTACTCCATCCACAACCCACCCCAACGCCTATGGATGGGCAAGATGGCTCCAGGAGGCCAAGACCAAGATTCCCACGAAGTTTCAGGCTCGGGGAGGACCGGGAAGGCCTCCGCGCGGAGGAAAAAGTGGAGGGCAAGAGTTTTCGCGGTGTGTCGTGGGGCTTCCATCATGTGGCTTTGGCTGTGAAGGGCACCATCGCCAACTCACACAATCACCAAGCCACCCATACAAGATGCGTGCGAAATCGCCCGAAGGTCCACCTCGCGAAGTTTGCGCCGCGGAGACGGCCTACAAGAGGCGGCACCCCACCATATCCGATGAATGGTTGTTGTTGGTGGGTGCCCCCCAAAAACCAATGGCATCACCAAATGGAGCTGTATCTTTGGGTGCACACATTCCCAGCCCATTCTGGATGCTTCAGCGTGTCGCCAGGGAGTGTGAGAATGCACGAGGACCATGTGGATGGGCTGCAAGGATCGTAAGGATGCGGTATGGATCCATATCCATACCGCATCCGGATTGCAATCGGTTTTTTGACAACGTTCTTTTTCACTGCAGGGACACTTTGGGCCATGTCATGTGGGTATCTGTGGCCCAGCTTCATGGAGTGGATAGATGGGGATTATACCGAGCCATTGTGGTGCGCAGTTTATCAAAATACCAGGAGGATGATGATGATCATGGGTGCTGAGAGGAGGGCAACATTGCTTGATCGAGAATTTTTTGAATCCACCACACAATTGTGTGGTGGATCAACATGAAAATAAAAACAGCTTCAATATCAATTAAACTTCAATATTCTGATTAACAGATAGTCAGGCGTCTGAACTCAATGTTTAGCTTCAATTTTTAAGTGATGTGTTGTTGAGATATAGCATGGTAAGCAGATTTTTGATGTGTTTTTTTGGATGGAATCTAGACTCGATTAAGTAGCATGACCAGGCACCCACAAAACTCCACAACTCGTGTTATCGCGGCGAAGCACACCCCTCACAAAATTTCCGTCTCATCACCCAACACAGCCTCACTTTCTGCATGGACCTTCATTGTGTGAGCATCACACCACCTCTGATTCTCCCATTCCTCTTCCTCTCTCTGCAACTCCTCTTCGATTCGTTCCTTCTCTGTTCCAGCTGATTCATTGTTGGTCGCCACGATTGCAGGTGCAGGTGCTGTTACTGTTGCTTTGCTTGTTGTGTTGGTGTCTGTCTTGGCAAGGGCAGCCTCCTTCTTTTGTTTGCGTTGCTTGGCGTTGTACGCTGCAGACAGCGACGCTTTGACGCGCATGGGATTTGCATGCAGTTGCACGTACCAGTCAGTTTTTGCTTTTTCGTCCGCCATCAATTGTTCGTGTGCTTCATGTTCGGACGGTCTGTTTTTTGGGTCCTTCGCGGACGCTTCGCAGATGCCTTTCAATTTGTCCGTGATGTAGTCTGGCAGATCCGCTGGTTTGCGCGTTGTTTTGCTCGCCCAGCCTTGGACTGCGAGTGATGGGTGTTCGGTTTCTGCGGTCTGGTCGCGTAACTTCGCGGTGTGATCGGATGGCAGGTGTTGTTGTCCGTCTTGGATGGCCTTGTCGAACACCAGCGCCTTGCTCTCTGCCGCGGTGCGCCCGAGTTTTCGCGTCTTGTTCGTCTTCCTGAACGATTCGGACGTTATCGGCAGCTTGTCGGACTTGTGTGTGTGAACATCGGCAACGCCCAGCTGGTTGATGATCCACCCTTCCCATTCAGCGCTCTTCACCACGATGTCTTCGGTGATGCCAGATGCAGCCACCAACCGCGCCTGGTCATCGTCATACTTCACCTCGTGAGTCTGACGTACCTGTTGCCCGTTCGCGCGGAATCGTCGTTTTGGTGCGCCAGGAAGCGTCGTGATGTTGCCTTCGAGGGTCTCTGCGTTGACCATTACCGTTGTCGTACCTGCGATGTTACCGGCTTGGAGCGCGAGGAAGACTTGGAAAGGGGTCTTGATGTCCTTGCCACTTTGCACGTATTTTCGCAGTACACGGGTGATGTACGCGAAGTGGGTGTCCAGCATGCTCTTACCGGTTTGGGCCTCTGTGTAGATCCACGCGATGATTTTAGCTGCTTTTCGTGTCGCAAGGTTCTTGTTGAGTACCGATGTGATGAGCGCGATGTGCTCGTGACTGGCGAAGCAACACGTGTTATCGCTCTGTAGGATGATTTCAGTCACGGATGGGAGAATGTCTTTGACCTTTTTTTGCACAATGTCAAGTAGTCCACCAACTTGAAGAGTGTCTTGCGTCGGTCTTCCATCGACCACAATGTCGATGAAGCGATAAGTAAAAATGTCGTTGCGACACGTGATGACCATCGCCCCAAGCAGTGACATTCCCTTCTTCCCCCAATATTCTTGTTGGGCTTCGCCTTGGCCTGTTGGTAGAATTTTTTGCTTATGGTCAAGTACCACATAGGCTCTTTCAGGCTTGTTGTTGAGTTCGGATTGATAAAAGGCGATTTGTCCGAATTGAACTTTTGCACGCACTTTGTGAGCCATGTAATTAATGATTTCATCAGCGAATCCCGACGCTGCCGCAAGCATTGATTGCAATTCGTCCTTGTGTTCTGCGAGTTCGTTGTCCTTAAGCATTTCGACGAATGGGACAAAACGATCATTCACAAATCGCATTGCTGTGCCACAACGGTTGCATACTTTACGTGGTTGTTTGGTTGTGGTGGTGGGAGGAATGTCAATTGTGATGGTTGGTGTGTCGCTTTTGAGAGTGTTCTTCTTGCGCTTGTGCTTGTTGGTGCGTGGTTTGCGTTAGTTGGTTGGTGTGGATGTTGCCTTCTTCTTCTCCTTTTTGGTGGTGAGAGCGAACGTGGCCGAGTGCATTGGATCGTCACACTGAAGCTGCATGTGGGAGGCGGTGAATTCCCATTTGAGGAACACAACAAGCAGTTCGAGTGCATGCAAGAGAGAATCGGCTGTGCGCACATGTGGAGAGATGACGTCATCTGGCTCGTCGTTGTCGCTGTCGCTGTCGCTCTCGTCATTGGCATTGTTTTGTTCCTCCTTGTCTGCTTCATACTTAGCCTTCAGCAGGTCTACTAGGCGCGAAATTGTCTGTTTGAGTTTCTCCGTGGCCATCCAGAAGTAACTCTCGAAGGAAGAAAGGCCCGTCTTGATCTTGCTTTTGCGTGTGAGTAGGTTAGTAATGGTGGTGAAGGCGGGCCTTCCCACTGGCTTGTTGGTAGTGGACAAGTACATGCCGAATAAGTCTTGGATGGTGGTGCTTCCACGATCGAACACCGGAACATTTTCAAAATTGACACCGCCATACTGTACTGTGTGACTCAACCCTGCCTTATATGTTGTTGTTGTCATGAGGAAGGACACCACGCCAGACAGGTCGCAAGCACGCACACAGTATTGGAGAACTCGTGGTGGGATGAGTCTGCCACAGCTGAACATGTCAAAGGCGTGGCGCAAGGTTGTTAGTTGACTCCGGGTCATTGTAGCGCGTCCGGGCTCGACACGAATACGCTGTTCCTCCAGCAAACTGTCCATGTGACGAGACAGGATTGCAGAGCTATTAGCGAATGACGTAGATGTAGCGAGCACAGCTCTAGCAGCGTTGGCCAGTGTCTTTTCTCCCCTCACACATAGGGTGTATAGATTCGGACCCAGGCTAGGCGGTGGCAGGTCCACGCGAGCACGAACAAACTCCACCACCTGTTGCATCTGGCGAGTTGGCAGAGCCTCCTGAGGGAGCAACACACCCCAGAGCGCGGAAGCCACGTTGACCCACACACGTGTTACATTCCACCATGTGTGCCTGTCGCAATTGCAGCCAAGCACGAATCCCTTGGGAGGCATGGAAGTAAACGTGTTGACATCGAAGTGATCCGTGAGCTCCTCCATCACACGAATCACAGCAGGCCGCCTCCAGTTTCCCGCCTCTTCCAGATCGTACCCGAACTGACCTCCTCTCCTGTTCCTGCTGGCACGCGCTCGTTCCTTCTTGCCGTTGTCGTTGTATGTGCTGTCGCTATCGCCAGAGGCATCTGTATAGCCACCAGCAACAACAGTATTGCAGCGCCGGGGAAGCCTCGCTGGCGGGGTAGGCTCGACAGGCGGAGCAACATCAGGCACAGCAGGGGGTGGCGCGTTCACGATAACGCTCACCAACGTGCCATCCCTGACACCTCGTCCTTCCGAGCGCACCCTGACGTTGGAGTTGTCGTAGACACCTCCGTTGTCATCGAGGATGTGTACGAACACGTGCAGCTCGCGAGCATGCGCATGCGTACTGTTCGGGACAAGGCCGCCATCCGCTGCATGCATCGGCTTCACATCGATCACTTGCGTGATGGTGGTTGGCTTCCTCAACACAGCGGATGGCTTGTCAGGCAACAGTTGCTCCGCGGTAGGGAGCAAGTTTCCCTTGGAGTCAACAGGAGGAGCAGATACAGGGTAAGTAGAACGCGGTTTCTTACAGGGGGAGGGGTTGGCATCCTTGGAGAGGGCCTTGGTGGTGGTGGAGAGAGGCATGATGTAGTTGTTGCTGGAGAGTATAGTTGTTAGCTAGTTGGATGTGTTGAACTGGTCTGAGACGAAGTGAGGAAAGGAGAGCATGGGATGAAGGTCGACCATTTGTTGACAACAACAACAACAACTGCTACTACTACTACTACTACACTACTAGAGCGAGCACAAGCATGGAACACAACAGCGAGTGCGCATGGCATTGGCGAGGAAAGTTGTGAAATGGAGCGAAAGAGTGGCGATGATTTCCGAAGTTGTGAGCGGATGGCGATGATGTTGGGTGTGTGATGTGTTTTGTGTGATGTGTTTTGTGTCATGTGTTTTGTGTCATGTGTGTTGTGACGAGCAAAATGCGAGATCATGTCGCAGATGCTAACGTGTATTTAACGCGTACCAAACGAACGACAATCCCGGCGCCTATTCCGTGACTGGATGACATAATGTAAATGCACCAGAACATAATCGAACTTTCTGCGAAACAACTAGGAAGTTCACGGGGGTCGACCCATACGACTTCACAAAACCTTTGAATATTCATAAAACTTAAAATAGGATCTAACTAAAAAATCCATCGGTTAATTATTTGTATTAGACCTGCAAGGATTACGAATATTTGCTTGGTTGGGATATTCAAGATAAATTTTATAGACGCCAATAACGGAGTGCAGGTCGACTCACTGATCGGGCTCTTATTGTGTTTGATGGGCCAATGGCATTTCGCTGCCACGTCAGACAGGAACCCAAATACGTCGTGGTCATTGTCATTGTTGGTCGATGACGGCGTCAGCGTTGTTGCGTTGTCTTGGGAACTCAGTGTTCTTGAAGAAGGTCGTAACAACACCATCACATTCATTCTTTCCTTTCCTTCCTTTCCTTTCCTTTCCTGTTCGTGGGTTGGCTGTTGATTCCTCACCTTGTGTGCATGTTCTGTCAAGATTCCGCAAGACACACTCAATCGCACAGAGTCGGTGCCGAACATCACCATCACACTGGTCAGTTCGCAGTCTCCATCTTCGCTCCCCATCCGTTCTCGAGCGTTACATTTGAGCTACTACTACGACTTCTGTTATACCAACACTCTTCACGAAGATTCGGCCTTCGTTGGAACCTGACTTGAGTTGAATGCTCGTGGCATAGCCATACCCATCCAGCAGCAATACTCGTGGAACAGCCATAACATACCATACAGGCAACAACACCGCAGGCAACAACACCAATAACAGAGGAGCGAGAAAGAAAGACGAGAAAGAACAAGAGCCATGGTCCATTTGACAGCGTCCATCGGCAGCGAAGGGATGCAGGCGGCCGAAAAGCATCTGCACAGCGAGGGTCTGCCTCAGCAATCCATGACGTCTCCTCTGCTGTCATCCACCTTGCCTTCATCAGCTTCCTCGGCGGTTTCCGCGCTGACAACGGCAGTCGCATCGCGCTACGCCAGTCTACCAGCACCGGCCCGTGCGGTGATCAAGGTGGTGCTCTTGGCGACGGCGCTGATGGTCACCGCATTCTGCCTTCTGTACACATTCCATCATGGCTTTCGCAGAACGGTCCAATTCTGGTCGTCGACGTCGCCCATCATCGCTCGGTATTACCTCCTCAAGTGGAAGCACCGATACCTGCTCAAGACACCCCACGACGTGTGGACGCATCAGGTCTTGGGTGACTTTCATCTCACGACAGCGCCGCGCATCGTTGACATCGTGGCGCGCATGGGTGGCATCTACGTCAAGATTGGGCAGTTCTTGGCCACGGTCGGCGCCACCCTGCTCGACGATGCCTACGTGCAGGCCTTGAAGCCGCTGCAGGATGGCATTCCGCCGCGATCGACGGCCGAGATCGCCACCATCCTGGAACAATCCCTGGGCCGGCCCATCGACGCGATGTTCGAATCCTTCGACGCCAAACCCATCGGCGCGGCATCCATCGCGCAGGCCCACCGCGCGACGTTGAAGCAGGCCATACAATCCGACGACGGCATGATCCGCGACGTCGTCGTCAAGGTCCAATATCCCGACGTCGCGCACAATTACGAGGCCGATTTTGACAATCTGGAGCTCGTCGTGCGCTTGCTGCAACCCGAACAGCTCAACACGATCCGCACGCTGCGTCAACGCCACATTCAGGAACTGGATTTCCGAACGGAAGCGCAGCATCTCGAAGAATGCGCCGCCAATTTGCAACGACATCGGTTGGAACCGCAGCGCGTGCGCATTCCGCGCGTCGTGCCGCACATGGTCACGCGGGAAGTGCTCGTCATGGAATTCTTGCAAGGCACGTCGTTGAAGGACGCCATGGAGGAGGAATTGGACGGCATCGCGGCGGCGTTGGGCATGGAGAGTGGGCAGGCTTTGCGGGCCAAGATGGTGAAGAATTTGAAGCAGCACTTCTTGGATGGCGGCGGTGGTGCCACCGACATGATGTCACGTTCCGACGAGCAGGATGATGCGGTGCATGGCACAGCGCTCATGGCAGGTGGATCGATCGGTGACGACGACGCTGAGATGAGGCTGTCGCAACCCAAAAAGCAGCAGCGCTCCGCCAACACGATGATGCGACTCGGCAAGGTGGCGGCACCGATTCTGAGAGGCTACGCATCGACTCTGCGCAGAGTCCAAAATATGGGACGTAAGATTCAGAATGGAGCCTCGCGTGTGGGTCAAATTGCCACGTTGGGACAGTGGAAGCCGCGGTTTGTCGATCTGGAGATTCCCAAATTCCTCGATCTCGATAGAGTCATCAAGACGTTGGTGATGGTGCATGGCGTGCAAGTCATACTGGATGGCGTCTACAATGCCGATCCTCGTAAGTGAATGAATGAGTGTCATGCTGGTACAATTGTGGTTGTTGATCATATAATATGTATTGTATAATATGTATTGCGTACCATGCCATCCAAATGCAGGCATGATCAAACACTCAACAATGCTCCCGCCACTTCCTCAATTGCATTCGCACAGACCCCGGCAACGTGATCCTGATGCAAGACGGACGCCTCGGCCTGATCGACTACGGCATGGTGGGACGCCTCGCGCGCACCGAACGCGAGCTGATCGCCTCATCCATCCTGGCCTTCCAACGCGGCGACGACCGCACCGTGATCGACAACTACCGCGATTCCGGATACTTGGCCGGCTGGATAACGAATGGCAGGGACCACGACGACGCCGTCTACAAACGCTTCGCGACGTTCCATCTGGACCGCATCGATCTGTCCCCCATCGTGATGCAGAATGGCGACGTGTGGGGCGCCATCGACGTGCTGAGCAATTCGGTGGAACGTCACACGCCCGATTGGATCGAGCAGATGAAACGTATCGGGGGGTTGATGATCGGGACGGCGTCGCAGGCGGGGCGGCCGATTTCGCTGTCGAAGGCGTGGAAGCCGATGGCACGGCGGTTCATGGAGTCGCAAGGTGATGAAGATGCGTGATGTGATGGACGTGACGTATGATGCTCTGATTGCAATGTATAATTTTATCATGCGATCGCTCCAAGCCAAGACAACGCTGGTCTTGCAGGGAGCAACCCTGCCATAATGTAAATACACGCAGGTAAGAGCTCTCACCTGTAGAGAGAGAGAGTACTCGATGATTAATGCATGCCGTCGTCTGCCAGTATAGTAGTAGTAGTAGTAGTAGTAGTAGTAGTAGTAGTAATAAAGTCACACCATGGATCTACACTCAAATGGAATAGAATACTAAATTATGCGCGTGGTCAAGCGATTGGACTGTTTCATCTCTCGCGTTACACGGATCGAGGAAGACCGTCTCTGAATCTGAGATTCGAAAGTTCGGCCAACCAAAAATCCGTTGACGTCCGTCCTTGAGCCGGAACAAGAGACAGAAACACCAGTTTCTCCGTGGCCTGTAAAATGTCCACGTGTTCTTGTTAAGTGATTATTGCAGCGGAAGAAAAAAGATACCACTCGTAAATGTCATGACCGGAGCCAAACAACACGAATGCATCACGACCAAGAGGGCGCAGTTGCTGGTTGACGACAGTGCGACATGGCAAGATGACACGAGACCAAGATGAAGGGAGGAGAGAGATGGAATGGACGAATCCAAAGCCAAGAGAGAGTTGCGCAAAAGGCGGACCGAATGGTCGATACTGACAAGGAGTACGCGTCTTACTACGTGGATGGTACGAGTTAGAACTCGTACAATACTCGACCACGAAGGGTTCACGAACAGAGCCAAGGAACAGCGAGTTGATTACGAGTACAAGCGGGGACGAGCAGGGTGCAAGAGAAGCACCATCACCAAGAAAGCAGCAACAACAGCAAGACTCTTGCTGGTGAAGGCGAAAAGAGAGAGGGAAGAGCACAACGTTTGAGAACCGTACCCACAGGCACAACCAGACAACCTACTACACTGCCACCAGCAGACACTGACACAACCACGAGTCCAAGGCAGAACGTACGAATAAAGCACAAGAGCACGATAGCACAGGAGGGCACACAAAGGCACCGCCGAAGAGGCCCATCGACAAGGAGGCACCCCGAGCAGTGCTGGTGTGGACAGACTCGCCATTGGAGACAGATATAGCAGCACAGTGCTGTATCGTATTGTGTTATATTGCGTTATAATAGTGACAACCATGACACAACCGCAGAATCTGGAGATGTCCATGACATGGAACAACATCGCAATTGCCGCCGACGACGATGATGATGAGGGTGGCAAAGTGAAGAAGACGCCGCGCTTCAAGTTCAAGACGAAGGAGCAGGCCATGACAGCGGCGGCGTCGTTCGCAGAGACCAAGAAAAAGACCTCGCTCGATGACCATCTGCAATCGAAGCCGAGCAGACGCGGAGACCGCAGCGTCGTTTCGAAGGAGTCCACAGCCACGAGCAAGAGCAAGAAGAAGAAGAAAAAGAAGAAGTCTGTCGATTCATCCTCATCGTCGGATGTCGGCGAATCGCTGTGGAACCATCTGGCCAAGAAGGAGGATCCGTCTGCCAACACGCCATCGCAATCGACGCAGCTGACGGCACCGTTGAGTCCCTCGTCGTCGACGTGCGATCGGGCGGATGATGATAGTGAAGAGGAGGATGTCGTGTCAAAGCAGGAGCGATTGAAACGTGCTCGGCAACGGCGGTTGTCACGTGGAGATGCGGGCAAGCGGCGATCCGGGGGGCAGCCGCAACGGACCACCGTCTTTCAATCTGGCGACGACGATGATGATGATGACAACATTGACGATAACGATGACATTGATGACAACGATGATGATGATGATGATGATATCGATGATGAGAAGGATCTCTTCGTCTTCAAGAAACCAAAGAAGGTCTACGGCAGGAGCAACAGCAAGGGCAACACTAACAGCAACAGC
Organism: Craspedostauros australis; assembly: GCA_026770025.1. Classification (NCBI taxonomy): domain Eukaryota; phylum Bacillariophyta; class Bacillariophyceae; order Mastogloiales; family Achnanthaceae; genus Craspedostauros; species Craspedostauros australis. Next base: position 213,706 of record JAMXDE010000025.1, read on the forward strand.
AACGACACCAGCATCACCAATCTGCACATGTCCAACGCAGAATCCATGCAAGGGTCTTCCTTCATGGTGGATTCCGAACAGGACTCCGATATCGAGCGATCCGCCATGTCTTCATCGGGCGGACGCAAGAATGGGTTGCGCAAGTCTTCGGCGCGCATCAAAAAGAAGAAGAAGAAGAAGAAGAGCAGCGACCTCATGTCTTCGGATGACGATGACGACTACGAGCAGGAGATGCGCCAATCGTCGCATCATCGCAGATCCGTCTCGCGACCTGCTTCCGATGATGAAGCTGGCGATGCCACCAACAACGGCTCGCAGCATCGCAGACTGCGCAAGTTGCGTCAGGTCTCGCGGCAAGGCGACGACATGGACAGCGGCATCTCCACCGATGAGGACGGCCCGGCCTCGTCACGCCATGGCAGACGCAAGAGCAAGACGTCTTCTTCCAGCGCGCACAACAGATCGTCGTCATCCGGAGCCAAGAAGCTGCGCAAGAAGACCAAACCCATGAGCGACACCGACACCGGCCTCTCCACGGACGACGACATCGACGAGGATCCCATTCCCACGCGCAGCAGCTCTCATCATCGCAAATCCAGGAAACCGCGCAAGAAGTCATCCGCGGATGCCAGCGACGATGATGAGATCATCGAAGATATTCCAGGATTCAAGGCCGTCATCCGCCATGCGCCCACGACACCAACCTCCTCGCGTCACAAGCGCACAGTGCGCAATGCCGAGGATTTGGATCTGCTCCAACTCCAGAAATCCATGATGCAGCAGCCGGACAAGAACAGCGGCACGGCCATGGGCAAGGTCGTTCTCACCGTCACGCCCACGGGCGGCAGCCAGCACAAGCGTCGGTTGACGGGATCCAGACGCGCGGGACGCAGCATCGATGTCCTCAACTCGCACTCCACGCACGCCCCAACGCAGCAGGCGCCCATGGGTCTGTCGGCTGCCACGACGCATAACAGCGGCAGTCTGCGGGCGGGACGACGATCCGTCTCGTTCCCGCCGCAGCTTGATAACAATCTCAGTCGCAGTGTGCATGGTCGCAGACCGCAGCAGCTTGATAACAGTCTCAATCGCAGTGTGCATGGTCGCAGACCGCAGCAGGACGAGGTTTCCGATCTGCGTACTCCCATGTCCAACAGCGTGCACGGGGCCAGGCGCAAGCTGCGTGGATCCAGGTCGACGCCGGAGTTCGCGCAGCAGACACCCAGCGGTCGTCGCAAACCACGCACGAACACCGCCAATGCGCAGTTCGCCACCATCCAGCCGGCCGGTCGACCCAGGCCACCGCCGCCGCGGCAGCAAGAGGAGATTCCGTTGCCACCAGCCTTCCGGCAACTCCAAACGCCCATGCGACGCAACTTAAAGTCCGAACCCATCTTGGGTGCCCGCAAACGGCAGCCACCTGCCAACAACAACAAGAATGCAACCTTCCTTCTCAAGCCATCCACCAAGGATCGTGTCGCGTCGTCGGAGAATCCGGCGCGTCCTTCCGTAGTGCAGAAGCAGAAGGACGAGCAGATGCGCCGCGAACAGGCAAAACCGGCAACCGTCCTGCGCAACAAGGTCGGGGGCATCGCAGCACGCCGCAAGGTCCGTCCACCCACGGAACACCGTCGATCGACGTCCGTATCGCGTCGTCGTCCATCGGCCGCGCCACAACCACAAGCCCAATACATCCCGGCCTGGAAATTGCGAGAATCGCTGAAACACAGCGACCATGAGCGTCAACCACGTCCCGTGCATGCACGCGCTCCCGATCCCAGCCTGCCACCGGCCTTCCGCACCATGTCGATGCACACGGCTCAACCATGTCGTCGCAAGACGGCACCGCCCTATCTCATGTCGCGCACGTCACGTGAAGCCATGGCCAAGGAGAAGCAAACACGCCGCAGCGACGTGGCCAATTCCATGACCAACATCCTGTCCGCCGAAGAAGATGGGGTTGCCAATCAACAGCGCATCCGACGATGATGCACATCGTACGATACATGACTCATAAATAGAAATACCATTACACTGTATGATACAGTACTGTATTGTGTAGCTATAACATTCATTTATGATTGCAAACTGGGCAACGCCGATAGAAAGTCCAACGGCAGTTCCGGACGTGAACTCAATCGGAAGCTTGCCGGACGTTGCATCTCGAACTGCTGTCGGATGGTCTGGATGGGAGGAGGGACCTGGATGTCCAGCAGCTCGGTTGCTGTTAACTTGGTCGCGGCTTTCTTGTCGTCGTTGGCACCGTTGTCGTTCTTGTTGTCGTCGCTCAAGTAATCATCCATGCGTCGGCTGGGATGTCCTGAGAAGGAGTGACGACGTTCGACTTGGGACGACGATTGCCTGCGGGATTTACTGCCGGAACGTTTCTTGCTCTTCGATGAGGAACGGTGTCGCTGCGTGTCTTTGCTGCGTCGCGACGATTTGCCACGTGATGAGGCACGCTTCTTGCGACGGCGCTTATCGGTGCCGTCCTTCTTTTTGGAGAAGGATCTTGGTTTGCGCACCTCGTCCTCTTCGCTGCTCTTCTTCTTTTTGCTGCGATGCGAGAAGGATTTTGGTTTGCGAACGGCTTCGTCGTCGTTGCTCTTCTTCTTTCTCGAGGATCGATGCGAGAAGGATCTGGGTTTTCGAACTACTTCGTCGTCGTCGTCGTCGTGATCGCTGGCGTCGTCCCTCTTGCCGTTCTTCTTCTTGGATGGCGGGACGGAAGATGGTCGCATTCGGATCTTCTTGGCCTTTTTCGGCTTCTTGGATGATCCCTTCGATCTGGCCTTGGAGGATGTGGTCTGATCTTCTTCGTTATCGTCATTGTCGCCGTCGCTTGCCTCGGTGTCGCTGTGTTTGTATCCCAAGCTCAGGTAGGATTGCACGGCTTCGGTGAACTCTTCTTCGTCCAAGTCGATTTTGTACTGTGCGGGGTTGGAGACCTTCTTGGGACTTGTGGATATGCGAGGTGGAATGACGTCGTCATCGTCAGAGGAGGAGGACTTGGAGGATTCGTCGCTGTTGTCGTACTGCCGCAGGGTACCAAAGTTGGATCGGATCTTCTTCTTCTTTTTCTCCGCCTTCGTGGGTGTCTTGACCACTCCGACGGGCTCCTTGCTGATCTTCTCCAGGTAGTCGTTCATGGCCTCCGTGAATCGAATCTCGGCCTCGATCGATTCCACCTCCGGCTGCTCCGGTACGTCCTCGATGATGCCATACTTCTCCAATGAGGCAGTCGCGGCAGCCTGGCCATTGCTTTTGGCATTGTCGCTGGCACCGCCGTAGCTATCCAACTTCTTCGTTCCGGCTGGGTCCTGCGATTCCTTGATGTTCGCTCGCTTCCACTTTTCCTTCAAGAATTCGGGGCACTGGACGACTTCTTTCTTCGTCATCGCCATCATCTTGGCGTCGTGCTGCTCTCGTGCCGTGGCTCGGTCTGCTTCGTATTCCTCCTCCGCTAGCTGAATGAACTGGTCGACGATGTACAGCACCTTGGCCGTGCCCTTTCGTTGTTCGGTTCTAGTGATTCGGGATGGTGATGGCTGGATCATTGGTTCACCGTCAGGGTGCTCTTCGATCTCAATCTCGTCTTCAGTTTCAGATTCAGCTTCGCTGTCACCTTCAGAGTTTTCAGTCTCATCTTCGCGGTCATCTTCAAGATCACTGTCGTCATCGTCGTCGCTCTCCTTATCGCTCTCGTTGTCATGAGCACTGCCATCAACCACTTCTTCCATGTCATCCAGAAGAATCTCGCTGATGTGCTTGGACTTCTCGTTCTGCACCAACCCCCGATCATCGACGATCTGTTCCTCGGGGTCTTTCGCCTTCTGCTGCTGGTGTTGCTGCTGGTGCATCCTGCGTCGCATTTCTTCGAATCGATCTTCGTGAGGCTCCTGCTGCAGCTGCCCTTCCTTCTGTTGAACGGGCGTATTTGGTTCTGACGATTGTTCGGCAATCGCTGTCATCGGCGGCGGTGGATATGGCATGTTGTGAATAATGGCGTCGCGCAGATCTATATTGGCGGGCAAGTCCCCGCCGAATAAGTCCGCTTGAATTCGTTCATGGAGCTTGTTGTGCCGGCTGCTCCCGCTCTCTGTCTCTGGGGATAGATACATGCTACCTCGGCTGCGTTCAGAACGAAACAGCGAGCGGAAGGTGGCGCTGTGTTCCGTGAATTCGTTGTCGGTGGAAAGGGACATGCTGTGACCTTCGGATGTGGAAGGTGACTTCAGCAGGAGCTGTGCCAGATGGTCCGTCATCTCAATTTGCTCCTGGCTGGACATTTGGTGGTATTGCTCGATCAATGCTCTGTGAGAATCGTGCAGTGCATCGGCCTCATCATGATCATCGTCGTCACTATGGTCGCCATCATCGCTGTAGTCGTCCTTCAAGACTTCATGGGCTGGCCGTTGCTCTGGTGGGTCTTCCTTCTTGATGGAGATGTAGGTGTCGTCATAAAATTCATCGTGGTAGCTGTCCTCATCATGATCGCGGTCATGGTGGAGGTCACGATCAGTGTGTGAACCATCATCAAGCGAGTATTGATCATGGCTCGAGTCTTCATCGCGGTGGTGATCATGACCATCATGCTCGTACGATTCTATCGAATCATGGTCCTCACGTCCATGCGCATGTGGGCCCTTGTCCAACCCGCCGACGATATCAAAATCTTGATCACTTTGCATCGACTCATGAAAGGTATTGAGGTTGTCGTCGGATGCTTCGGAGCCATCTTCATGGGGCGATGTCACACGCACGGCATGTTCGGTTCCGCCATGGGCATCCCACCATTCGGAGTCATGTTCTGAAGTTATGATTTCGGACGGTGGGAATGGATTGTCGTCTTCATCGTTGTCGCTGGAGCAAGATGAGGAGGACGACGACGATGACGATTCTTCGTCGGAATCCAAGGAACATTCTTCATGGTCACTATCCTCGGGATTTCGCAATGGCGATACCACAGGATGATGGTGGATTTCCACATTGCGGTTGGCGAAATGATCTCTCTCCGATGTGTTGTCGTCGTTGTTATCATCATGGTTGCCGTGATGGTCATTGTCGTCATTTTTCTCGTCACCATTGCCGTCACTGTCATCTATCAACTCCTGTTGTTCTGATCCATCCATCTCGCTGTCGCTGTCATTCGTGAGCTTTTGGGGTGATGCGAAGATGTGCTCTTCCTGATCGTCGTATTCAATGTTTCCAGTGCCAGCATCGTGATCAGGATCGTCATGTTGACGCTCCGATATCATCTCGGGTGGATCGACCGTACTGGAGTCGATTCGATAGTCATCATCTAGATCGTTGTCTTCATCAAAGTCATCGGCCGATGCCACCTCATGCGGACTGCTGTAATCGTCGGCATGGACGATATCTTCCATATCATCTTGACCAGCCTGGAACACCGTCACGTTGCGTCCGTGTTCTGAATTGACCCAGGGATCATCGGACTGCTCGGCCCATTTCCCGAGATCACGCTGCGAGTCGATCTTTTCGAAGACCCGGTCATGATCTGGAATGGTATCATCGGCATGCTCGGTTTCGTCTGCATCGTTATCGTACATTCCACCGAAGGCGCTTTCATCGTCTTCCAAATCGCTGACGTCACCTTCTTCGGCGGTGTAAGGGCTGGCAACGTCGCCATCTTCATGGTCGGGTGGCAAGGATGAAGTTGAGATTCAATGAGGGACAGACTAGTACCGAACACGGTATCAACCCGATGGGAGAAATTCCTGTTTTGGCGCGAAATCTTCCGACTTGATTGACCACCAAACCTTTTTCTCCTCCTTTCTCTCCTCCATTCACGAATCCATCATGACTCAAACCTGACCGACCTGACTCACACCCCACCTGGGAACTATATGCTCTTCAGATCCTCCTTACTAAAACTTATCTCGATTCCTTCATTGCTGATGACCACCACACTACCACCGTGGTCTCAGCATGCGTATCCAACTTGCTTCAACTCAAGCAATGGAATCCGAGTGTCAGCTTCAGCCACAGCCACTGCTTCATGACCGTCACCACTGATTGTCATGACCTACACTGCAGTGTAACTACATGTGCGGAGAGCAAGGTACTGTATTGACTGTCTACTCTGTTGCACTGAATCAAGTGCATCAGTGCAGGGTCTCGCCAAGTTGTGTGGCATCGTTTCTTCACCCTACTAACACCAATAAGCTAACTCATAATAACGGACAAGGATTAGCTACAAAGCACTCTACTTCTCATCGTTACAAGTTATAACTATTCAAACAGCACACCTCTCTTGAACTGCATCACACGGCTATCCCGAAGCCGGCAGATTCACGAGGCATTCTCCACCGATTCGCGACGCCTACGCACGAATCCTAACTGGTAGCTGCGAGTGGTTGCCAAATACTCTCTTATCAACTCCACCGAGCATCTTCCTCTGCCAACCGATCGCAAGAGTCTCTCTGAGACGAAGCCAAAAGGCACAGCTCGAAGACCGAGCTTCCAACAAGGACCACGTCCTCACCGCATGCATCTGATCTGAAATCAGATCCCCACCGCTCGAAAACCGAGCCACTCAAGAGGACAAAAGTCCCAGCTGAAGGTAAGCGACCCAAGGTCGAACTTCAGTAGCCTCTGCCAAAGCAAGCAATAACCGCACTCGCCGACCGAGTGCGAGCCCCTCCAAGCCTGCATCGAACTTCAGTGCACACCTTCCCAACGAAGTGAAGTCGAGCAAGAGCAAGAGAAGGCAAACAGATCGATCCCCTCGAAGTCCGAAGACTATTCGAGAAGTCCCCGTCATCCATCATGGCGGAAGAGACAACTCCTGCCACGCTGGAAGAGCTGCAAGCGCAGCTCGAAGCGATCACGGTCGAGAACGCTCGCCTCACACAGGCGACGTTGGCGGCCGAAGCCGCTGCAGAAGCAGCAAACGCGGCCATAGCCACTGCCCAAGCAGCGGCGACAGCCACCACGACCCCAAGCCGTCCCGGTCTCGAGCGCAGCCGCTCCGCTGGCGACACAAGACCTCGAACGGAACAGTCCTTCCTCGGCGACAGCATCTTCGACATGGAAACCCCCATGCCCAAGAAGAGCAGAAAGTCAGAAGAGGACAGCGAAGACGACGACCACGACCTCTCTGGGAAACCAACCGTTCCCATCATGGGAGGTATCCTCAAGCAAGGACGCAACTGGGTGCCCTGGACCGCAGGCGCGCCGAACGGGCATTGGACGGGCCTCCAAGACGAGTCACACACCAGGTGGACCAACTCTCAACAACAGAGAATCCTCCATAACGGTGCTGACTCAACCAACCAGTCCAAGCGAGAGCAAGGACTCACCGACAAGTTCAAGAAAGGAGGGAACATCCAGCAGTTCATTCGCCTGGTGCGAAACCACATGGCAAGAACCGGACTCCTCACCATGGCGTACATCGCTGACGCCAACGCAGAGTCAGGAATGACTTGCGTCTTGGACTCACCAGCCGCCTTCACTCTTGAAGATGCCACCAAGCACTTCGACGAGTTCCATCTGAAGTGGGATCACTACGACGTCCAGAACAACGAGACAGCCTCAGCGTTCTTCCGTGACAGTCTTGATCCAGCCCTCGAAGACCAACTCATGAACCGAATCGAGCCGAAGTTCCACGATAACTTCATCACTCTCTTCGTTGAGTTCATGAACAGCAACTCGGCCAACTCCTTGGATGAACAAGACGCCCTCGCAGCCAAGATCCGCGAAGTCAACTGCAGACGTTTTCCAAACGAGAACGTTGGTCTCATGGCAGTCCACCTCCGTGCTCTTTGCAAGCGCCTCGACGACGCCGGTCGCTTCGACCTTCGTCTCCTCCGAACGATCCTCGACGCCTTCCTGCAGGCTGGAGGACAGATCCGGTCTGGTGAACAGTACCGACGTCCTCTCTATGTGATGAAGGATAACCTTGAGGAAATCCTCATGCGTCTCCCCGTCTTCACGTACGAGTACGCTCGCCCCCAGCTTGCCGCAAAAGATCTCACATGGATGGCAATCTGCAACAAGGCCGAGGCGTCGTACGAAAACGAAGTGCGCGGAAATCGCTGGCATGCCATCAGGCGTACCAGAGACAGCAACGTGCCCAGGTACTCGTACGCCAACAACGCCGTCCAGAATCCAAGCGCCAACGTTCTCGAGCAACACAAGGGTTTCTCCAAGAACGACGGAAGGAGAAACAACTTCAAGAAGCCCAAGGAACGCGACGCCAAACGCAACGCCAGCCAGGGCTGGTCGTCCAAAGCTCCCAAGCCCGGTGAACCACAGCGCAAGCTTGTCAACGACAAGACTTTCATGTGGTGCGCCAAGTGCCGCCGCTGGCGTCTCTCGCACAACACTGAGAGTCATCAGGACAACTTCAAGTTCAAGGCGAAGGCAAAGGGCAAGCAAGCTCCCAAACAGGACAACCTCTCCATTGACATGGCTGCGTGGACATGCTTCACAGCCGCCTCCAGTCAAGACGAAGACACCTGGTGGTCTCTCGTCTGGAACCTCTTCACCTCCTTCAACTACTTCGGTAGCATCGTTGGAATGGTTCTCCTCTTCGCCTCACTCCAAGTCATCACTATCGGAGTAGAGTATGGGTGGTACATCGCGGCAGCAAATGCCTGGATGCTAATTGCCGTAACTCTACTACTCCTCCACACGAACGTACCACGAAGACCTGACTCAATCAACTCTGCTGATCTAGTCTACAACAAGGCACGAGTCAAAGAACGGTACAAGCAAGTGCATAAACGTCCAACACACTTCAATGGAGCCGTGAAACGCAGTCTCTACGATCTCGTAATGGAAAGTCTCGACCCAGATGGACCCAAACCCGTGAACGTGTCGAAAGGAAACTCCCCACGAACAAAACGTGTGTGGCGTCCCCAGGCTCGGACCAAAACTCGCAATCACAGATCAAAACGTCGTCACTGGAACCAATCGAAAAATTCCACTTATGGTAAAAACCAAACACCCACGACAGCAAAATTGCCCCGCCAAGAAGGTCGCACCTCATCCATCTCACGAAATCTCTGGAGCCTGTACCCAACTCGCGGAATTGACTTGATGTATGATCGAAGTCAAAAGCAACAATGTGACAATGACATGCCCGCACTACTCACTCTGCAAGGTCTAGCCTCCTTCTTCTCCAATCGCAATGCTTTCGCATCTCCAGCTAAAGCTGAGAGTTATCTCTCACCCGATGCTCCATTCGAACTCGTTTGGGACAGCGGAGCATCAATTTCTGTGACAAATGACCTCAACGATTTCAGTTCTACTCCAAGTCCTCCACCAAGACCGACCTTTCTCAACGGATTCCTCAAGAAAATCCAAGTGAATGCGTTGGGAACCGTCGAATGGTATGTCCTTGATGTAACTGGAAGCCCTCGCAAATTGCGACTGCCTGCTTTCCATGTTCCCGAATCAAAGGTCAAGCTAATCAGCACTTCCAGTCTCCTTGAAGAGTATCAGGGCGAAACGATCGTTTTCAACAAATCCTCCTGCAAACTCAGCGGAATCCTGGGAAACGACGATCGCAACGCAATCGTAGCGAATTACAAGAAGTCCACAAGGCTACCAACATCAGTCGGCTACAGTGCCAACAACATCCATGACGTGCCAGCTGCACTAACTTCCATCGTCTCCACCGTGTCGGACCACAACGTGAACCTCACCCAACCGCAAAAGGAACTTCTTCGGTGGCACTATCGTCTCGGACATTTATCCTTCAGTCGAGTGAAGTTCCTGCTGCGTTCGGGTACTCTCACCGGGTCAGAATCGTCTAGAAAGATGCACACAGCTGCGGCAAGGGTCACAAGCCTCCCGCTTTGCGCTGCATGCCAATTCGGAAAGCTGCACCGTCGCCCTTCCCCAGGAATAACTCAACATGTCGTCCGTGACAAACAAGGAGTTTTGCGCACCGATCACTTGTTCCCTGGACAACAAGTATCAGTGGACCACTTCGTCGGTCGAACGCCAGGACGCCTCTTCTCAGGACGAGGCAAAGGCGATCCAAACGAAATGTACAAAGGCGGAGCCATCTTTGTCGATCACGCATCAGGATACATTCACGTGGAACCTGTGGCAGCGCTAACCACGCACGCCACCCTCGAAGCCAAGGAACGGTTCGAACTGATGTGTCGTGATGTTGGAGTCCCCGTACGATCGTATCTATCAGACAACGCCACCACCTTCACCTCACCCGAATACTCCAAACACCTTGAAATCTTCCATCAAGTCCATCGATTCGCAGGTGTCGGCGCACATCACCACAACGGAATAGCCGAGCGAAGCATTCGAACAATTGTCTCAATGGCCCGAACCATGATGATGCATCAAAGCATCCACTGGCCAACGATGTTTGATGCTCAACTATGGCCAATGGCCGTCGTACACGCCGCGTACATCTACAATCGCGTGCCTAATCCCGCCACCGGTCTCACACCCTACGATGTTCTATCACGCATCCGTCTTCCCCTCAAGCAACTTCATAACCTGCACGTATGGGGCAGTCCAGTCTATGTCCTTAACAAAGCGCTGGCCGATGGACGCAAGATACCCCGATGGGAACCAAGAGGAGAGAGATACGTGAACATGGGTCTCTCTACGAAGCATGCTTCAACCGTACCTCTAGTCCTATCACCACGGACAGGTTCAATCACCCCTCAGTTCCACGTCGTGTTCGATGACTGGTTCGCAACGATTGCTACCGACTTGAAGCAACTTCCAAGCTATCAATCGGAAGAATGGACTCGCATGTTTGGTGACACCACCTTCCAATATCCATTCGATGACGACGATGTGGAATCAATGGAGCAGGACGACATCTTCGCATCAGACACGCGAGACCACAACCGGTTACAACGCAACGACGATAACACTCCACCACCGAGTTTTGATACGCGAAACCAACAAACCATCCGTGAAAGAACGCCACAGGTATTGGCGAAAGGGTCGCAACCAATGACACAACAGATCCCCGATCTCATGAGTGAAGCTCTCGCCCCTCCGATGCCAGTTTCAGAGGGAGCCAACAGGCAAATGTCCTCGACAGAGGGAGCTCCCGATGAGTCCCCGGTACCTGACTCTACTATAGAGTCACCGGATCAGCGAACACTTCAACCGCAATTGAGCTCACCTCTCCGAGAATCACCAACATTGGAATTAGCAACTCCATTACCACTTCCAGCTCCGACGCCAATTCAGACGAGCTCCACGCCACCCATGATACCTAAGTCTGAGCCAACGCCAGAAAGACCTCAAAGCACGAGAATTCGCAAACAACCAAAGCGATTCACGTACGCACGTATGGGAGGCAAAGCAGCCTGGCTGGACGACGAAGACACCGATGATTACTACTTCTGCCCTGCAGTAGCTACCTTGGAAGAGATCGAACAGGCCGCAACACCCAGGGAACTGCACCCCGACTCATCATCGATCATCACATTCTCACAAGCTATCGTCGATTGCTTACATACAATCGAACCTCTCCAACGCAAAGGTAGCGACTCTCTCTCCATCGATCTACACCAATTCAAGGTGGACGCTCACTACTTGTTGCGCAGACTCCGAGGTCGATTCAACACCTTGAATCCACAGCCAACCAACGTCGTCCTCCCAACGTTCGCTCCAAAGGCGGCTGAAGTAGAAGAAGCAAGCATCAACATAGCTGACTGGTGGCAACCGGACCCCGACAACATGACCGAGGAAGGAGCGACTCCATTTCAGGAGACGTACAACAACTTTCACTCGGACATGGAGGACCATTTCGAGAAAGACCTCAACAGCGTCTTTCTCAACGAAGACCTCCTCCGACTGGCCACTGACCACGCCGTCGAGCAATTCGTGGAGAAGCTGAGCACCTTCATCAGTACTGGCACGATGGAACCCCACTTCGACGCTCTCGACTTCATGTCCAAGGCCAAATCAGGGCCATGGTACTACCAAGACCCCGAACATTTGATGAACCAAGGGTACCTTCCACCCAAATCTGCGTACAACGCAGAAGCGTTCGTCCAAAGGACTCGCTCCGTGTGGAATGCGATGATCGAAAATCATCATTACCGTCTCGCATTCGAGCTACTCCGTCGCCAAGTGACGACGATCCGACCAGGACCGTGGCCACTTCCAAGCGAATACGAGATTGAGCAATTCGTCCAAGGCATGATTGAGTCGAACACGGCGCCACTCACTTCGGCCCCAGCGACTCGCTCCGCCAACAAAGGATCCATGCTCGACATCGACTCGTCATCCACGCTCGACATCAACCCGTCGTTCATCCTCGACACAGCGAAGTGCATTCCACCAACTACATGGGCGAACATCGAACAGCATGCCTACTCTGTCGCAATCATCGAGCCACAGAAGGATGCAACAAACTACCCCACCTACGTCGATAATCGCATGATCAGCTACTTTGCCGCAGGTGGCGACTTGGAGATCGCCGAACGCACCTCGGTGTACAAGGCATCCAACACCGACCCGGATACTCTCTCCTTCGACGAAGCCATTCGCGACGACAACAAAGACGAGTGGATGCAAGCCGCCGAAAAGGAGATTCGAGATCTCACGGAAAAGGGCACGTGGGAGGAAGTGAAGAAGATCGACATCAAGAACGATCGCATCTTTCCAGGAACCTGGGTCTTTCGCCGCAAGCGCCTCCCCGACGGAACCATCAAGAAATACAAGGGACGCTGGTGTTGCCGTGGAGACCTCATGCAAGAGGACTCCTCCACCTACGCACCAGTCGTCGCATGGTCATCCGTCCGCATCTTCCTCAGCACTTCCATCGTCATGGGTTGGACAACAACGTCCATCGACTTCACGAACGCTTTCGTGCAAGCATCCATCCACAAGCCAGTCTACCTTCATCTCCCTCGTGGATTCAAATCAACGAAGGGTCCCGACACCTGCCTCAAGCTCCGCAAGAGCCTGTACGGCTTGACGATTGCTCCTCGTCTCTGGTATGAACACCTCATCCGAGCCCTCACTACGATCGGCTTCAAGGCCTGCGACCAAGAGCAGTGCTTGTTCATCAAGAAGGACATCATGATCGTCCTCTACGTTGACGATGCGGGCATCGCCTCCAAGACCAAGCAAGCCGCCGACGACTTCATCAAATCAATGCGCGACCTCGGCTTTGAGCTCACCCAAGAAGGAAGCTTCACCGAGTTCCTGGGAATCGAGCTCAGCCGTGATCCAAAAGCAGACACGGTCCATCTCCGCCAACCAGGACTAATCAAGAAGATCCTCGCCACTACGAAGATGACGAACTGCAGTCCGTGCCCCGTACCAACTACGCAGCTCGCACTGGGACAATGCAAGCATGAGCCTCCCATGAACGAACCATGGAACTACCGCTCCGTCGTCGGCATGCTGTTGTATCTCACGACCAACACTCGCCCCGACCTGGCATTCGCAGTCTCCCAAGTCGCTCGCTTCGGAAGTGACCCTCGCCGCTCACACGCCAAGGCCGTCAAGCGCATCATGCGCTATCTCAAGCACACTGAGGACAAGGGTACCATCGTGCGTCCCACCGGGCAGCTTGATCTCAAGTGCTACGTGGATGCAGACTTCGCAGGACTCTACGGACGAGAAGACAGCAAGGACCCCGTCTCAGTCAAGTCGCGCACTGGCTACCTCATTACGCTGGGAGGGTGCCCCCTCATTTGGAAGTCCAAACTCCAAACTGAGATTGCTCTATCTACGATGGAGTCCGAGTACGCCGCTCTCTCTCTCGCAATGCGCACGCTGATTCCCATTCAACAGCTCATCCGCCAAGTCATCAACAATGCCGGCACCACCATGCCACTGCACACCAACCTCCAGTGCACGGTGTTTGAGGACAACCAAGCCTGCATTTCCCTTGCTACCAATCATCAACCAACCGCGCGCACCAAGCACTTCCTGACTAAGTGGCACTTCTTTTGGTACTGGGTCAAGGCAGGGTTCATCTACATCCAGCACATCGCAACACCGGAGCAACTGGCCGACATCTTCACCAAAGGACTGTCCATCGCAGTCTTCGAATACCTGCGATTCAAGATCATGGGTTGGTAATAACCAACAACAACAAACAACAACGAAGGATGAAGTTTTCATCGATACCACAACTCCAATCACGACCCAACACTGAGAGGGAGAGTTGAGATTCAATGAGGGACAGACTAGTACCGAACACGGTATCAACCCGATGGGAGAAATTCCTGTTTTGGCGCGAAATCTTCCGACTTGATTGACCACCAAACCTTTTTCTCCTCCTTTCTCTCCTCCATTCACGAATCCATCATGACTCAAACCTGACCGACCTGACTCACACCCCACCTGGGAACTATATGCTCTTCAGATCCTCCTTACTAAAACTTATCTCGATTCCTTCATTGCTGATGACCACCACACTACCACCGTGGTCTCAGCATGCGTATCCAACTTGCTTCAACTCAAGCAATGGAATCCGAGTGTCAGCTTCAGCCACAGCCACTGCTTCATGACCGTCACCACTGATTGTCATGACCTACACTGCAGTGTAACTACATGTGCGGAGAGCAAGGTACTGTATTGACTGTCTACTCTGTTGCACTGAATCAAGTGCATCAGTGCAGGGTCTCGCCAAGTTGTGTGGCATCGTTTCTTCACCCTACTAACACCAATAAGCTAACTCATAATAACGGACAAGGATTAGCTACAAAGCACTCTACTTCTCATCGTTACAAGTTATAACTATTCAAACAGCACACCTCTCTTGAACTGCATCACACGGCTATCCCGAAGCCGGCAGATTCACGAGGCATTCTCCACCGATTCGCGACGCCTACGCACGAATCCTAACTGATGAGAAGGATGGATCATGTTCGTCCAAGTCGTCTTCGTCAGGTTCATCATCTTCGTGGCCATCATCTTCGTGGCCATCACCGTCCTCCTCATCAGCTTGTTCTTCTGAGTCTTGAGATCGTGTTGGAAAGGAGAGGGCGGATGCCGAATTTTCCATGTCTTCCGCTTGTTCATCATCAGTGTCGGTGTCACTGTTGCTATGATTGGACTGCGACAGTTCCACGGCGGATGCGGACGCTTCATTCTCATCTTGATTGTTGGCATAGTCGTTCACGTCGTTCAATCCGATCTCAAATTCTTCACTCTCTGCGTTCTCGAGCTCGAATGGATCCAGTGCCTGGTGATTTTCCGATGTTTGCTCTTCTGGATCTTTCCTGGACGGTGGTGCTGGTTCCAGAGACGAGATATCCTTGTCTTGACTGATGGCATTCTTCGTTGCATCATCGTTGTTGTCGTCTTCGTCAACAGGCTTCTTCTGTTGGTCTTGTGGTTGCAGCTGCTCATCAACGGCGGGAGTATTTGCATTCTTACCCGCATCCGTCTCCTCCCGCGAAGCGACTTCAGCACTCTCTTGTTTCTGCTCCTGCTTCTTTTCCTCCCCCTCTTCTCCCTGCTGTTGGTTCTGTTTCAATGCTTCCTCACGCACGGCACGACGTTGAATGGCAGCGGCCGCCCGATCGTTGGATTTGGTGGATGATTTCTTGGACCGCTTTTTGGACTTCTTCGAAGATGAGGATGATTTCAGCGCAACCTCATAATCACCACCATTGGATGACTTCTTCGACGACGATTTCTTGGATGACTTTTTGGAAGATTTCTTCTTCTCCGTTGTGAGCTGTCCACCCGTTTGCGTTGGTTGCAGGAATCGAACAGACTTTTTGAGTTTTTCTGGCTCATCTTTGGCGCGTGGTGTTTCGGATTGGCTGGGTTCATTCGGTGATTGTTGCTTGGCCCCATCGTCGGTATCAGCGTCTTCGCCCTTCGCACTGGGCTTATCAGCAAGCTGTTTCTCGGCATCATCTTTGCTGTTGACATCCTCGTTGCCAGCAGTCTTCGCCTCGACGCCATCCGGTTGCTGCGCGTCCTTCTGATTCCCAGCTGGTGGCTGTCCGTCTTCTTCCTGGATTGCTTCATCATCGGATTTGGACGATGCTTTGCGTCGCAACGATTGACCCACCTTCTTCATGCGCTTGCCCAGCGACAGGGTCTTCTTCTTCTTGTTATCACTCAAAGAATCGTTGCTGCTGCCACTATGAGAACGCGATGGCACAACGGCACGTACGACACGATCCGACAACGAACGCAACGGCAGTTTGAACGATCGTTGTTTCGTGGGTTGCTGTGCTGGAGTGTCGGTCGGACTTTGTTCATTTGTGGATGCGCCATCATCCGAATGGGACTTGCGAAAGACACGCAAGGACTGAGAGAGCGCTGACTTCTTGGTTGCCTTCTTCTTTTTCTTCTTCTTGCTGCTCTCGCTGGAATGATTGCTGTTGGATTTTCTGCTCGACGAGAGGATCTTACCCAAAGAGGATGAGCGCGATTTCGTTTTATTCTTCGAGTCCTTGCGACTCTTGGAGCGGCCGCGTCGTTTGGTTTTGTCATCGATCAGACTATCGGACGAGCGGCTGCGCAGCGGCAATCGCAGAGACATGGGTTTGCGAGGAGCTTCCGTTTTGTCTTCGGTCGTGTCTGCATCCTGGCTGTCGGAACTGGGCGTTTCTGCTTGGGCATCATCCTCGAGAAGTTCGTAGCTGGTCGTGGTGAACACGCGCATGGATTTGGCCTTTCGTTCAGATCGTTTCATATCGTTGTCAGCATCATCCTCTTCTTCTGCTTCTTCTTGGGCTTGTTGGGATTGTTGGTGTGCCGCATCTTTGTCACTATCATCATTGTCCTCTTTGACTGCCTCATCAGTTGCCTCATCGACGGCATCCTTCGCGGCATCCTTTCCCTCGTCTCGAAGGTCATCATCGGACGACACAATCACCGTCTCAGCTGTCACCTCAACCTCATCATGGGTCTCCGCATTGAGCTGTTCTATGAACTCCGCCTTCTTTTGCTTGCGTCGTTTCGACGACGACGATTTGCGCGAAGGAGATTTCGAACGACTCTTCGATCGACTCTTGGACCGCGATTTGGACCGATTCTTCGAACGCGATGATGATTTGCTGCGTTTCTTGGGCTTCTTGCTGCTCTTCTTGGGCGCAGCCAGATCATCGGCCTGTTGCAAGTGATTCAGGACATCCATGGTTCTATTGGTATGTGCAGCTCTGAATCGAAATGAGGTGTGATGATGAATTGGAGACTTCCGTGCACGAACTTTCTTTGCGCGCTTTTGCAAATGGTGTGGTGATTGCCCTTGGGCCTGGCACTTTGATCGTGTTGAAACTGCCACCAACACCACTTTGGGTTGCTGTATGTCGCATACGACTGTCGCTTCGCCAGAATTTTCATCAAGACTTCTTCTCTGCAGGACTCGTCGCAGAAATGAAAATGAAATTATCAAGCGTACTGTTGCAGTTTGGGAATTACCAAAGAGGTAGCATCCACGACCAGAGTGCAACCTCGGCGAAGTTTGAAATGACTCCGACTTTAGAAGCTAGACAGACCAGAGTACTGTGGAGCTTGACCGCGTTGAGGGAATCCATTGTCGCTAGAGCGACACTCGTCAGGGAACTATTCACTCTGTTACATGATCATGATTAGAGCATTATAATATATGAACAAGGTTCGATCTCATTTCCCCCAAGCCTCCGGTTCAAAATTTAAAATGGAGTTTTCCTTGAAGATGCGGGGTGGTTTGCCGGTATGCTTCGACATATCCAACGCGCGGTCGACCTGCATGCGCTGTTGGGCCGTCGTGGGCGACAGCACGGTGTTGTTCCATTCGGTGTCGAAATCGAACGACGAATCGGAGAAGGTCGCGACGTTGACGGATGCGCGACGTCCGCGACGCGATTTGGACTTTGGACGATGTCCCATCGACGATCGGCGATGTTGTGACTCGGTGCGACGGTGTTGCGACTCAGTGCGACGACGGGACTTGGACTTGCTGCGGCGTTTGGAATGGGACCGTTCGCGTCGGGAACGTCGCTGCGGTTCGATGTCATCGTCGATATCATCGTCGCCTTCGTCCGGTGCCTGCTGCTTTTGGTGATCCGATTTGCTGATGAGCAGCAGATTCAAGACCTCGAGCACGGTTTCTCGCAGGTTGTCTTGGTTGTCCGTCTGTTCTTGCTGCCGCGGCGCCTTCTCGGATCGTGGACGCTGATGCTTCGATTTGGCCAGCTCCTGCTTGCGCACGTTGGCGACGATGGAACCGTATCCGATGGAGGACACGTCATCGTCGCTGTGTATGTCCCCAATGAACTGCGGGAGGCTGCCCAAATCATCATCAATATCGCTGTCCGCGTCGTCTTCATTGCGAAGCTGCTGCTGTGCCTCCATGCCATTGTTGCGCCGTTGCTTCGACGGCTTATCTTGCAAATCATCGAGCATATGCAAGATCTCCTTGGACGTATCGCGCGCCTTGTTGTCCCACGACGCATTCTTGTTTGTGGGCGGTCGATGCGATGACTTCGACATCGTTCTGCGTTGGCGCAACGAAGGACTGCGCGTGTTGCTGCGTCGCGGTCGATGCGACGAGCTGCCGCGTTTGGAGAGGCTGCTGCTGCTCGTGCTTTGTGCAAGCTCGTTGACACGCGCCGTTCTGCGATGCGCGCTTGTACATGGGGCGCGTGACGATCGATGCGACGATCTATGTTCGGAGAATCCATCATTACTGTTCGAACGCGCATGGCCTCGGCGCGATTGTCGTTGGATGGCATCTGACGATGCGGTTGGTTTGCGTCCCTTCATGGGCGGCTTCTGCCTTGGCGACTTGCTGTCGACGGACGGTGCGAGGGAGCTCATGAGGGAGGTCTTGTCCGTGCCAGCGCTGGCGACCGTCTTGGCGTAGGCCTTGCTTTCGATGTCGAGGTCGTCGAAGCCGCGCGTATCGAAGCCCTTGATGAGGTGGCCGTCCTGATCCCTGCGGATGTTGCGGATGTTCTTCGTGATGAGATTGAGGGCGATGTGCGAATCGATGCTGATGTTGGACGCAGAGGTCGGTCTCTCGTTGGTATGCCTGCTCTGCTTGTTCCTCAGGGGTGTCATCATGTTGTTCTGCGATTTAGAGATGGGCAGAGAGGAGGTGGAAGCCCGCGGAGGCTCACCGCAGTGCAGGGGAGACGACGAGACGGACGCCAGGGACGTGCTGGACGCCGAAGGGTTGATGACGTTGCGCAGCGGGCTTTTGCCTCTCTTTCGCGCCTCGCCGTTGCTGCTTCTGCCGCCGCCGATCGTTCTGGTGCCTCTGCGCGAGTGGCCCTTGCCCTTGCTGGTGCTGGTGGTGTTGAATGGATCGGTGGATGCAGAGGCAGTCGTCCCCGAGGAGCGCGTGCTGATCTGCCTGCCGGAGCGTCTGGACTTGCTCTTGCTGCGGGGTCGTCTGCGATCGGCCTCTGATGTGGACACCGATCGTGACACTCTCCGCGGTCGCTCCATCTGTGCTTCTGTCATGTTGCTCGGCGTATGTATGGTATGTGGAGTATGTGGAGTATGTGATGGTATGTGGAGGATTGCGATATGATGTAATGTGATGTATCAGGATGTGAACAATACGAAGAGGCACACCAGATGGAGCGTGATCAGGCGACGGTGATGGCGTTTGATCCTTGGCGATGGTTGTGGAGACACTGGCGATGGTTGTGGTTGTCGAAGGCCCTTGTATTAACGTGGTACTGGTGCGAGCCAGTGTGAGTATAGCAGCGTGATGTGGTTGTGATTGTGGCTGTGCTTGCTGTCCTGGTCAATGACGAGTACTGGTGGGCTGTATGTTCCGATAGCTCGTGTAGTATACGACTAGTACTGTGGGTATGACAGCAGCAGCATGCGTGCCAGTGGAGGGCGAGATGTCAAGAGTGCGGTGGTATTGTGTGGTGGCCAGTTGTCCAGCGATGCTGTCTCTCTCAATGCGAGTAGTCGTGCGAGTGTCTTTGTCGCAAAGAAGAGCAGGAGTGTGGTGAGAATGCCAGCAGCGTGGAGCGTCCCCACAAGGCCAATCCCTGATTTGGTCTGCGTTCTGTTGCGCGGGAGTCTTTCTCGCTTCCGCTTTTGGTTTGACGTTGCTTTGTGGGCATTGGCTCTGTGTGGATGAATGCGATACTGGTGATGACAAAACGCGAATTTAATCTGCCATGTCTGACACGATGCTAATCGTAGTCCTCGCAGGCAACGCAGGGAAACGAAGCCGAGTGGGGTGGCGCAAAGCCGCGATCGTCGGGCTTTCTTCGTCTTGTGTTGGCGCGACGTGGCGATGAGACGAGACGAGGATGTGATGATCGTTGTGCTTCGGATCTCGCCTTGCGACGATCTTTTGCGTCTGCGTCTATTGCTGCTTGTTGGCGTGTATCGAGGATGCTGATGCGGTCACAATGGCAATGGAGACTGCGAATGCGGATACGATGCAATCCGGGCAACTCTTTGGTGCGGATGCTCGCTGTCTTCTTCTCTCTCTCTCTCTCACTGTGTCTCGTGCCTGTTCGTGCTTCGAATGATCATTGGCGACGTGCCTACTTCGTGATTCCTCGCTGGTCTCGTCGTCCCTTTCGTTCTTGTTGGTGTTCTTGCTTCTGTTCTTGTGGTTGTTGTTGGTGCCCCGTTGCGTGTCAGGATCAACATGGTCGCTGCTGTCTGTGACCGCTTGCACACGCTCGCGTCTCCGCCTTTCTTGTTCTTCTTTGCCTTTCGTTGGAGGCAGAAATTAGCCTATCGCAAGTACCTCAACCAAGCGAGGTCGTAGATTGGTCATATCACTTCTCGCGGCGTTGACACGAGACAAGCTGTCAACTTAAGCCTTAGATGACTCATGACAAAAACGGTGGAACTATTGAAGCCCACACTATATATCAAGACAGACCAACAGAAACGCAAAGCCTCAACATCAAGAATCCACAACAACACAACAAGTCCCAACCAATCACACCAATCAATGCATCATCCGAAACGGACAATGAAAATCGTCCGACAGGTACAGACACAATCGTCCTTGGTTGGTTGCGAAACTCTCCATTTCGTCACATCAATTTCGCTTCGGAGATATAAGATACATCTTGGTAAATAATGGATGGAAGATAGAGCGTAAATAGGAACTTGTTGCGTGCAGAAGTATGGAGTGTAAATGAGATGCTATTGTAGATCGGAGGTTATGAATGCGGTAGTCCCATCAACGATCTTCCTCGCAATCAGAATCCTTTCAGCACAAAGACCACAGCTCCATCCACAACAGGGCAATCACTTCCGCCCAAAGAAGTACAGCACTCCTCTGAGAATTCAACCAGATGTAATACGTGTGCACATCCCCACTCGCATTGCTCTGCACTACATCATGACGCGACACATCCTCCTTCTCATCACAGCCACATGGATGGGCATCCTACCGTGCGATGCCTTCCACGGCGCTCACCGATCCACGCGTCCGCCATCGATCCTGCAAGGATCCAACATCGCCCAAATCCCTGATGCCAACGTCCTCACCATACAATCGCACTTGCGCAGAAGCGCGACCGCAACTCAAGATGGCATCAACGCACAATCTCGCATTTCACAACTCTTGCAGAGCCTATGGTTCGCGCAGGAGCTGCTCACGACCTTTGATAAGGGCGAATTGGATGCCATCGTCGTGGCTGTGCCCGCACATCACCAACAACAATCTCTATTCACGATGAAGCTATCGTCGTTGGATTCGACCATCGTATTGCACAACGCCACGGACATGCCATCGACGAAGACCATGAAGCAAGCCATCCGAGATGTTGTGGCACCGCAGCGTCATTTGGGTCATTCCGATGACAACTGCGTGACGTGCGCACCAACGCCAACGTCCACGCAACGTGGTGATCAGCCGCAGATCTTGCATCGCAACATGGCGGATGTCTCCATCACGTACTGCACCGGCTGTCGATGGCTGCAACGTGCGGCCTACCTTTTGCAAGAAATCGGGTTGGACGAGATCTTTCATGGCGAGACGAGGCACGAGACTGATGTGCAGTGGCTGACGCTGATCCCGAGTCCGCCACCGTATCGTGGTGGTCAATTCGTACGTTGTTGTCACCGGAACGTTATGTATTGAAATGAAATCGGGCGTGGAGGAACTGCGCACAAGAGTACTCACACCGTGCTTGCTTCGTTGCTCATTTGCTCACCAACCTAACGGCCTATTCTACCCACACCCCTTGCAGACCATTGCATACAACCGAGATGTCGTGTTCGAGCGTTTCGAGACCAAACGGTTCCCAGAAGTGGACGAGACTCTGGCATTGATTCGGCAACGGCAACATTCTTCAGCAGAATCCGCAACGGACGTCGAGGATGACGGCGACGTCGATGCAATGGATGATGATGACGCAGCCACAGCGCGCCAGTACTTCGGTGTTTATTGATAGTCACAGTTGGATGAATACGAGTACGAATATGTATGTACGCATGTCGCACTGCTTGGAATACGGAGGAAATCGTCATCACCACTGCACGCGCACACATACATACACCCCAAGAGTAGAGTGAAGTAGAGTGTAGTTGAGTGGTACTAGTAGCCACATTACTTCGTGCCAACCATTCCCTCTTTCATCTCCGTCTCCGTCTCGACAGCATTCACAGCAGCGGCAGCCGCACACGATGACGACAGTTGTACAGACACTTTCAGCAACGCCCGCCGGAATTCTTGCGCTGCGCCGTGTGACATGTCTCGTGGCACGCCGATGCGAGCACGCAAGTAATCGAGACAATCGATCAGTGCAGCGATGCTCGATGCTGACATGGTCTTGCTCGCGACAGCAGATACGTGCTCGATCTTGCCATCCTCGCCCGACAGCAGGGCCATGGCGATCAGCCGCAGCACAACGTCGACTGCGGATTGGACATCGGGGTTGGGCTTCGCGGTGGGATCGGATAGCTTGGCGGACACGACCTTGCTCCCCATTGTGCCAGCGCCGCGCGCACAGAATTTGGCCACGGCGACATGATTTTGAACCAGCTTGCGCACGACTTCATGTCTGTCATCCTTCGCCGTGTGGCTGCCCCATCCCGGCTCATTCCAATCCCACAACGTCGAGTTTGTGGCATCATGCGGTCGCGCAGTTGACAGATAGTCGATGCGACTCTGAGATTCCTCACAGCCATCTTCGGCGACGCAATCCGCCGCCAGCTGGGGTGGCAAGGCCTGGCTGTGCGTGTACCAATCCGACTTGGTCTGCCGATACGAAGCGCGGGCTTCCATCGCCGACAGCCATCGATTCAGATTGGGAAAATCCTCACGTGGATTGTATCCCTTGAAGTAGACCAACGATGCGATCTGACGTTCCACAAAGGGCAGGAATCGGATATCCGCAATCGAGATGGATTGGCCCAGCATGAAGGGATCGGCATGCTGCAAGGCCTCCTCCAGCTCCGCGAAATGCTCGATCATCAAGTCGCGGTATTCCTGCGGTCGTCGCACACCCGTCAGCCACCACATCCAACGTGCATACATGCGTCGTTCCAACGATTCGCGACCATTGTCACACAGATCTCGGATGCGATCGGCATGTTCCGGCGGACGCAGCGCACCATCGCTCAGGGCATCGATAATGTCATCGGAATCCTGCACGACTTGGCCATTGATCACGGCGCATGGCAGATTGCCGCTGGGTTGCAACCGCAGGAAGTCAGTCGGTTTGCCGACGCCGTAACATCGCATGTCGATCTTGATGACTTGGTACGGAATCTGGAGCTCCTCCAAGGCGATCCATACCTTTTGGCAGTACGGACACCATGCTGCCGAGTCGCGGTAAAATATGACGGTTGGTTCGTCTGCGTTGTCGCTTTGGTTGCTTTGGCTGCTCTTCCCATTCACTTTTGCTCTACGTTGTGTGGGAAGTCTGCGTTCCACCTCCTCCCATTCAAGTACGAGATCACTAGCAGCATCCACGAAGGCAGTTGCATTGACCGTCTGCGGTCCATTGAGATTCGATCGCACGGCGTCTTTGACTTGCGACAGGTACTTGGGTTGCAACGATCGCAGCACATCTCCCAGCAGATGCCGTGTGCTTCCTGCGCTCATGCCTTGTCCATCCACAAGCAGGCGCGTTGTGGGAGCATGGCGAACGCCACGGGAGGTGGATGGTTGGAATGCGTCGCTCGTTGGCAAACGCATTCGCGTGAGTGCCATACACGCCAACAGCCACAAGGCCGCAATGCTCGTGTTGGGCTTGGACATGATATGATATGGTATGATATGTACAAAGCAGCGGTTGCCATGCAATCGATCGCGTTCGAATGGTGGCCGCAGCCGAGTCGCAGGAACACGTGCAGGAGTGGTCGGGTTGATGGATCTTCGATAGTACGACCTGCACGAAATGTAAAATGGGGCCACGATAGCACTAGTTGTACTTCTTCCTTCTTGTTGTCCATCGTCCTCCGCATTTCCATCGTGGATGGGAACAGGGGAATCAAAATCACACGAACCAGAGAGGGGTGCGATCAAGAGAGGGAGGCAAACAAAGGCAAACGGAAGCGAACACGAAGATACGAGGTCCAGATCGCAGTTGATGCACTCGCGATAACACTAGTTGTGGAGTTTTGGCCCCTCGTTGCCACTGGTTTGCTTGCTTTTGGGAGAAACGGCGATTGGATATTTAGAGCTATTTCGTGTTTGCTCTCGCTGATCCGTCTTCTACGTCACAGGGAACGGATTCCACGTCATGCAAAACGAGTCACAACAGAGGAAGAGACATCGTGTGGCTCTTCCTCCACAAGACAACATGATGACTGCGCGAAGCAACGAGCACACACGATGCTACAGTGTCATCTTTGCCATCGCAGCAGCAGCAGCAGCAGCAGCGCAAGCAAGGGGCCAAACTGGGCCTTGTGTCCGCGACGTTGGGATTTGTCGGGACGATGTTTGGAAGAAAGGCTGCCGGCAATGATGCATCCAAGTCAGAGAAGGGTGGGGAAACTACGGACGCTCAATCGAACACCACCCCCACTGTGCTCAAAGCAGCAACGCCAACCGCAACCTCCGTCGACCAACGCAATGCCACGACGGCAGGCAGCGGAGCCACTTCAGTCAAGTCCACACCCTCCACTCAACACGGCACAGCCAGCGCATGCTCGGTGGCGTCGAGCTCCGTCCGAGTCGAAGAGAACCAAGCCCGAAGCAACCCTGCCATTGTATCACAGTCCAGGAAAGAGGCGGAAGGCTCAGTATCTGTTATCCCTGCACCTACTTCGGCCAGAAAGATGCGTGGTAAGCAGGCGGTGGCGGCCTTCGGTGCAATTGCAGCCTCTCAGTCAATGCCGACGTTCTGCAACAATTCTCTTGGCAAGGAACCACCATCCAGCATTGGACAAAGCAAGAATGCGAGTGCCAGCATCGAAAAGAGCACCATCTCAAGCATTCACAACAATCATGATGGTCAGGCCACATCCATGGACGTCACGGATCGCGTCTCCAACCAGCGACGCGACAACAGCATGATGCAGGTCCGAATCGCGTCGCCAACAGCCTCTGCAACAGGCATCGAGATTCTAGCGGGAGCATACGTTGCAAACCGTGTGCTTGCTCCAAACCACCTGCAATTGGCGCAAACAACACGTTCCGCATCCTTGTCTTCTGGGTCCGAGGCCGACCAGCAGTCGAACAATCAACAGCAGGCCAAGAAATTGGCACGAAATGCCCAGCCCCCAGCTGTGACCATGACGCAAGCTACCGACAGCATCGAAGTGCGGGCCGTTTCGGTCATAGATGAAGGATCGCACAAGTCGGTCCGCTTCAACGAATCAGACTCGTCCAGCACGCAACAATTCCACCAACACCGCCGACCAAGCGTGATCACAGGAGCCAGCTCGTCACACAGGTCTACATGGTGCAACAACACGTTGTCAAGCGGATCGGTATACTACGACGATTCGACGTGCTCGAACGGAGAGTCACGCTCCAACCGTTCCAATGGCAGCACCAGCGACGGTCATTTCATTTCTGGGGCCGTGGTCGGAGCAGCCGCAGTTGGCGCTGCAGCGGCTGTGGCAACAGCAGCTGCATCATCTTCCAACACATGCGATAGATCATCATCCGTCGGTGGAACAGCAACGGAAATAGCGCAGAACGCCGGTGGCAGCAAGCAGTCGCGTCCGTCGGCAGAGAGCAGCGCAAGTGGAACATACAGCCTGGCATCCAGCAATGTCTACACGAATCGTTCCGAAGGTGTCAAGAATGGCGAGGTCCGTGCCGTCGACCTCTCTTCTTCAACATCATCCGACTACGAGGCGAAGATTGCAGCAATGATTCACTCGCAGATGCAGAGTGAAGGCATTGAACGTCTCGCAGAGACCAGCAGGCCTCCTCCGGCTCCTCTCAAAGACATCATGGACCTTGCTGTGGCCAAACTGGCTGCTGGTAGTTCATACGAAACCAGCAACAAGGACGAATCTGCCAACAATGACGCATGTCAACCGGGATCTGAAAAGCAAGACCTGATCGCCGGTGCAGCCAACCCAGTGATAGTTGGCCACCTCGTGGAAACCGCACGTTCATCCAATGACATCCCAGTCGTCCAGGGCATGGAAGTTCTCATATCTGTGCGAGGAACAAACAGCAGTCAATCCACAGCCTCCGAATTCACCTCTCCAAGAATGAACGGTTGGTGAGATCTGGTGCAGCTTCCACCAGGAAGTTGTCTTCTAGCTCTGCGGACAACGAACGCCCTTCGTCGTTCAATGAATCCGTCTTGATCAGCCTGTTGGACTCTGACTCGGAAAAGGTTGGGGCGCTGGTCGGGCACCAAGACCAATCGAGCCCATCCACAACACAGAGCGATCGCGGCTTCGGGAAAGATGACAACAGCAACAAGGACGACGACGCCAACGCATTGAAAATCACCGCAGCTATTGGCGTGGCCGCAGCAGTCGCTATGGCGGCATCTGTGGCATCTGCAGCCAAAACCACTACCACTACCACAGCCAAAGTTGCAGCTGACGGCAGCCCTGCAGTCAGCGTGGTGACAAGCGCAAGCGCCAACTCGAATCCTGTCGATAGTAGCTGCACCGACAACGCGTCGGCGGCCTCAACAAACGATGTTGCCGACGCCGCTCAAGATGCATCGGCAACTGTTTCGACTGGTCACATCGAGCGTAACTCATCCCACAAGTCAATCAGCTCAGCGAAGTCGTCATTGGACGATGTCACCAAGAACGCCCCGACTGGAGTAGCCGCAGGTGCAGCAGTTGTCCTTGGGGTTGGCGCAGCGACCATGACCAAGTTGTTGATGAATGCAGAAAAGGATTGCGACAATGCTGATGTTGGTGGTGCTCCGGCTGAACATGACCCAATTGATGTCACCGACCACGGAAGCCAGGGTGGTGCGTCACCTGGGAATTATTCCATCGAGCAAAAAAAAAAACAGCAGAGAACGCCTCCCGCTCGCGAAATGTGGAAGAGATCATTGTGCTCGACGACGAAGACGACCACTGCTCCGGTGACAACGAGGGTGACAATGATCACCAGCAGATTCGACCATCGCAGAGTCATTCCGATGGCGTCATCGTTATCAGCGACTCCATGGAGGGGCAGCATTCATACGGGGATCCATGGACTGGTGACGGAGACGACGCTCTTGCATCACACAATTCAGCACAGAGCATTGGCACCGACAAGTCTACCACCAACCCAGCTGGTGCAGCACCAGTCACCAACCTCGTGAACTACGACAGCACGAGCTTTGAAGTGTACGACGGTGAGAGCGGCGATGTCATTGTGTGCCATGAGATGGATCCCTATGAAGTCGTGGACAACCCGGCCCAATCCGCGACGGCCGCAGCCACAAGCTCACAGGCAAAACAAGGTGCAGTGGTGTCTGAGGAGAGCAAAGGTCAGCAGAAGGCGGGCATTGCCTCATCACAGCTGTTGGCCCCAGCTGTTGCATCGTTGGCCACCATTGGGGTTCTCAGCACCATGGGACGTGCAAGAGACAACGCACAAACGAAAGAAGCCGATGCCAGCACCAAGAAGTCTTCACAAACAACCATCATTTCGGAGACAGCATCTGCATCTGCGGTGCCCACTCCGCAAGACGAGACCAGCGCAAAGACTTGATCATGTTCAGCACAAGATGATCCCAGTCAGGTAATGGAGTCTTCGTCAACACACGATGGCAGCGAAGAGATGGACCCTTCTGCAGCGACGGAGCAAAGCATCCAATCAACACAAACAGGACAGGAGGCCAAGCGGAACGAATGTGAACATGATGGCAAGGAGGACGCGACAATCAACGAAGAGGCGTCCAATGGCGACGCACCCTGAAGAGAGGAAGTCCAATCTGCTCCATCTAGCAAGCCCAAAGCAGTACATGGAGTAGTGGACTGTGCTCTTAGTGTACGAGTACGTCACATATTATAGGAGCTGCACTAGCACATCACAACATAGCATAGTATAGCATACGAGCATTGTATGGAGTGTATTTGTTGCGCTCTGCTCTATTCTACTCTGCTCCAATACATGACAATCGTGCTAGTGCGGTGCCGTCGGCAGGGCACGAGCAGAGATGAATGATCAGAGGATGCATCGTTGGTGCTCCAGTGACGAGTACAGACGCGTGGACTTGACGGCAGCAAAGATCGCGAGGGTTGCACATGTGTGATGAAAAGGAAGTGGAGTTCTGGCATGGTATGATGTGGTACAGATGTACGAGTGCGGTACCAACCAAGAGGAGGCTTTGCCATTCGATTGGTTTGTGCAACACACACCGATTGTGCTGGCACGCCGATCGACGCAGTTGAGGCCTTGGTGCGTTTTTTGTGTGTGGTTCGGCTGGAATTTTTCCGACCAGAGCGGCACAACACAACGTGACAGCTTCACAACGCGATGGCTCCACAACGCACACCATTCACGACACAAAAATAACGGTCCGCGTCACACAATTCACACCACTCGTCACAAAACACAAAACAAACATCACACACCACACCACACCACACACCACACCACACACCACACCACACAATCCTCCATGCCATCAAACAGACGATGTGCACACAGGCACTCCAATCACAGGTGTGCCTATAACATATACTACTACTACTTCGATTTGCAGCTACATCTCTGCTGTGTTGGTATCCTCCTCTGCTTTGCTGTGATGCTCGTCCTTGCCAGCGAACATGGCCACTTCGAATGCGTTCATGGTGGGTGCTGCCTTGGTGTTGCTGTTGTTGTTGTTGCAAGGCTCAATGACCTCGGCTTTGCTCTTGCTGGGTTGCTTCTTTCTCTTCTTGCCTTTATTCTGTTGTTCAGTCTCATTGTTGCACTTGATGGTCTCAACGATTTGCTTCTCCAGCAACGGAATGAGGCTGCTGGTTGTTGGCAGGTTCGTTTTCAGGCACTGCAGTCCACTGACAGCCATCACCTTGAGCGCATCATTGTACATACCTTCGATGTTGGGCTTGGTGTATTTGAAGCCAGCTGATTTGCCTTTGTTGCCTGTTGCAGTTGGCTTCTTGGTGGTCGTGTTGGATGCGTCATCCTTTTCCAACGCGAAGTCCATGTGAGACACGGCAACGCCAATCTCGTTGCCCTCCTTGTCGAATTCAGTGGACGTTTGTTTCCGCACATTCATGTGCAGTCCCTTGTTCTCCGTCACAAATTCGTCACCTCCTTTCGCAGCACAAATTGCGTAGGCGATCTGATGGTGGCGAACATACGCACGCGCCACCTTGTCCAGCCCAAATTGTTTCCAACAGGTTCCACAGGCCTTCCACAATGCCTCAGTGGTAAGCAATCGGCTTCCGTGGTGCTCACCTTGATATGCTGACACGTGTTTCGACATCGCTGGGAATATCGCATCGTCTTTCACATTCGTGATGGGAGAATTTGGTGGTTGCAGTCGTAAGTGCCATCCGCGACTGTCGAACTCCTCGTTGATGAATCTAAGTAGTTCCGTGTCTCTGTGTGGCCCCGCGCCATCCATCTGGTACCGAATCACCACGTTCTTGCCCGTTTTGGCCTTGATTTTGCTGGCGAGCGAATCCAGTGCGGGGATTTCTTTTTCGCGGAAGAATTTCTTGAGGCTATACTTCGGCTTGGGCTTATCAGGTGCACCAACTGATTCCTTGCTGCCTGTGATCTCCGGCGCTTGGAAGTACAGTTTACCCTTCACACGAGAGATTTTCATGGGATCAGGAAGGTGCTTGTACTCCGTTGGCGAGACCCAAGTTCGCTTGTACGTAGTCTTTTGCGCTGGAGCATTGCGCCCAACACGCTCGAAGTTCACCTGATACGCCTTTCCTCCTCGCTCAAAGCAGTTATATGTTGGGGCAAATGCTGTTGATGCAATTGCCATGGTCTTGTCAATGTGGCACTTGTGGTGCACAGCATGGTCAACAGGCTTAACTCCCATCTGGGACACATGTTTGAGATGCTTGCGAGAGACAATAGAGTAGAACCACTTTTCGTCCATGTGGACAAGGACAACTTGCGTATTCTCGAACAGCTTCGCTGATTCCCAGAACACACAGAAGTCCTTGGCCCAGATGTCGCGCTTTGCTGTAGTGGTGCCATTGATCATAGGGAGTATTCTTGTAGAACGGTACTCGCTGCCTTCCAATCCCATGACGAAGTTGCAAATACTCTTCGGACCAACGATTTGCGGGTTTCCGCTGCCTGCCAGTTTCCAAGCAATTGCGTCCCACGAGATTGCGCCATTGCACCGTCGCAACACATCCTGGAGCTCAAATTGCAGGAAGGGACCACGCTCCAACCACAAATCAGCCAGTGCTTTTGCGGATGCCAGCTCTTGAGGCGAAGCAGAGGCATAGGCAGAAGCGATTTCGTCGTTCTTGAACTGTTGGTCTGGATGTTGAAGACGTAGTTGTTTCACAAAGGCTGTACGCTGCGTGAAGTACTGTTGTTGTTTGGTGGGGCAGGTGAAGATGCTGCTGCCTGTGTTGCTTCGCTTCTTGCATTCGAGCGTCTCCGTTTGGAATTTCACAATGTTGCGCCTTACTGTGGTGCGGTTGATACCCCATGCATGGGCGATCAACTTTGCATGTGCTGGAATCCCCCCCCAAATTGAAATAGAGAACAGTGTAGTTCCAATTGTCTTCTTTGTCAAGGCGTTTGCTAGGATTACCAGGCTTAGCAATACTACGCCCTCCATCCTTTCGCAATCATCCTTTTGTTGTCGCGCCTTTCTTCATCTGCTTCGTGAGCTGGGCGATTGCTGTTGCTTTCTGACACCGCGAGACCTCGAGAAAATCTGCGATTTTGGCTTCTTGTGATTCCGTGGTAGTTGGGGATGGTGTGCTGGGCTTAGCCTTGTTGTTGGCACGCGTGGCAGCGACGGAGTGATGCTGGGGAGAAAGGAGGGAAGGCTTAGCAAGGCCACCAGCAGTACGAGTCCGCGCGAAGGTAGCTAGGCTGTGTGGTGCACACAGATCCTCACGAACAACATACATTCGGCTCTGCCCCATCACTGGGGTCACCATGACCATTGCCACCTCTCCTGGTGCAAGAGGCCCATCACGTTTGATTGTAGCGCCATCCGTGGTCTGCTTCATTGCAAACTCAACATGACATACGCCCAGGTCACGGATCTTGTCATTCGAGTCCGTGTGAGGTGCCACCTTCACACAATCACCAGCGCGCAACATGCTTGCAAGGTGCAGACTGCAGTGAATGGAGGATGATGTGTATTGTGTTGATGAAGGCTGCAGTTGAGTTGAAAGACGCGTCGCGACACACACCAGGCACACGAGGACAGCGAGACAGCGCATCGCATCACCAGCCATCGAAGCACAGCATGGCGCGGCGCATCACAGGGGGCATGGGCAACATTGGATGGTCACAAGGTGCATTGTGTCGTCCGCTCTCCCATGTGGAGAGTCACAGTCATTGTACATTGTTGTACAATCAATGACTACAAGCAGCAGAGAATCAACAGCAGGTCGTCCCAGATGCGCAATGTTTCCGTTGTCCATTTTGTGAGGTCAGTTTTGTTGTTGTGGAATGGAGGCGCAATTCGGGACTCGAAAAGTGTTCTCATTGGTTGGCACATTCGGTAGAATTGTGGTTAATCTCCATGCCCCCCAACAGCAAAAACTGGTTGAGAACACCAAACACAACACAACAACACGACAATGGAGAAACACAACAAAACTCCTCAAGCGCCATCGAACGGCATCATCGGCACTGCCACAACCAGCGGTCCAGTGCAAGATCTGAGCACATAGGCGGAACCGCCATGTAAATATTGGTGGATGAGCGAGAGGGGGATGCCATCGTGGTTGATTTGGGACCGTGGCAGGCCCACGCGCAAGCGACACGATTCGGAGAAAAATCTGCTTGTTGGATATGGTCTCTGCCTGGAATGCACAGGCCATTCCAACGACTATTGATGGGCAAGACGCATCAAAGAGGATACGATGAAGATGAACACGAAGTTTGAGGGTCGGGGGTGGCCTGGAAGGTGCCCTCCGCAAGAAACAAGTGGAGGGCAAGAGTTTTTTGGTGGGTGGCGGCGGACACATCACGTGACTTCGCTTGTGATGGGTGCCACTCACAAGTCACCCAGATCGCCAAGCCACCCATTCAAGATGTGTTCAAAATTAACTCAGGGATCGGTTCATGAAGCGCCAGAAAAAACAAAGGTCTGGAAGAGGCTGCAGCCTGGGATGCACACAAAAGGGATTTTTTGGGGTGTCGGAAAAACAGCATGATGACATCATCACATGGAGGTGTACCTTTGGAGGTATGAACGCCCCACCCATTCTGAACACATCAGTGTGTCGCCAGAGAATGTGGAAACGCATGGGGAGCATGTGGGGGAGCTGCAAGGATCGTATCGACGAGATACGGATCCAAATACGAATGGCATCCGCGTCGGAATCGGGTGTTCGAAAATTCTGCGTTTCAGTGCAGGGAGCCTTTGGGATGTCCAATGCGCCCAGATTTTTCTGTCCTTCATGGAGTGGATAGATGGGGGGTGTGCGGAGCCAATGTGGTGCGCGGATTGTGAAAATGCCAGGGATGATAATGATGATCATGGGTGCTGAAGGTAGGGCAGCATGGTGCCATCGAGAATTTTTCGCACCCACCACCTGACTGACAGCAAGCCAAAACGACGTTAAAAATAAATTTCATACAAATTTAACTTGGATATTCAGAATAAATTATAGCCAAGCGTCCGAATGCACTGTCTATTTTTAATTTTAAACGATATGGTGTTGAGATATAGCATCATAAGCAGTTGTTTGGATGGTTTTGGGTGTGCTCTATTTTAGTCTACTTTATCACGACTCATCACGAGTAAAACTCAAAAAACACTCCACAACTAGTGTTATCGTGAGTGCATCAACTGCGACCTGGACCTCGTACTTGTGCACAAAGAGAGAAAGAGAGAAGCAGAGGACCATGCGACCAAGGCAACAACACAACACCACTCAACCCCATTCTTGAGCACAACAACAACAGACATCGAATTGCCACTCATATTCAACACACAGCTCATGATACTCATCCTAATACAAGCTATCGAAGACACGCCATCGATATCTCTGCCATCCTGCTAGGTAGCTCGGACTGCACACTTCCTCGACAGCTGGTCCAATGCCCATCGTCCAACGTCAATCATCCAGCAACCATTGACCATCCTCTCAAAATGCCGAATGTTACAAACAAACAACTCATTGGTGCTGCCACAGCAGGTGACTTGTCAGTGTTAAAGGGATGGAAGGAGCAGAACAAGACGCAGAATGACGGGGTTGATGTCAACAAGGTTACAGACAGGATTGATCAGACTCCCCTTCATGTGGCATGCTTTGGTGGCCACCTGAAGTGTGTGAAGTATCTCATTGAATCATGTGAGGCAAACATCAACAGCAAAACCAATGATGGTTCCACTCCCCTTCATTGGACATGCTCCAACGGCCGCCTGGAGTGTATGAAGTACCTCATCGAATCATGTGAGGCAAACATCAACTGCAAAGACAACAATATTTCCACTCCCCTTCATTGGGCATGCTTTGGTGGCCACCTGGAGTGTGTAAAGTATCTCATCGAATCATGTGAGGCGAACATCAACTGCAAAACCAATGATAGTGAGACCCCCCTTCATGATGCTTGCCGCAACGGCCAGCTGGAGTGTGTGAAGTACCTCATCGAATCATGTGAGGCGAACATCAACTGCAAAGACAATTATGGAAACTCTCCCCTTCATCGGGCATGCCACAACGGCCACCTGAAGTGTGTGAAGTATCTCATCGAATCATGTGAGGCGAACATCGACTGCAAAAACAACCATGGAAACACTCCCCTTCATTACGCATGCATGACAAGGCACCTGGAGTGTATGAAGTACCTCATCGAATCATGTGAGGCGAGCATCAACTGCAAAAACAATGATGGAAACTCTCCCCTTCATCAGGCATGCCAGAATGGCCACCTGGAGTGTGTGAAGTACCTCATTGAATCATGCGAGGTGAACATCAACTGCAAAACCAATGATGGTTCCACTCCCCTTCATTGGGCATGCAGCAACGGCCACCTGGAGTGTATGAAGTACCTCATCGAATCATGTGAGGCAAACATCAACTGCAAAGACAACAATATTTCCACTCCCCTTCATTGGGCATGCTTTGGTGGCCACCTGAAGTGTGTGAAGTATCTCATCGAATCATGTGAGGCGAACGTCAACTGCAAAACCAATGATAGCGATACCCCCCTTCACGACGCTTGCCACAACGGCCACCTGGAGTGTGTGAAGTACCTCATCGAATCATGTGAGGCGAACATCAACTGCAAAGGCAATGATGGTTTCACTCCCCTTCATTGGGCATGCCACAACGGCCACCTGAAGTGTGTGAAGTACCTCATCGAATCATGTGAGACGAACATCAACTGCAAAGACAACCATGGTTCCACTCCCCTTCATTGGGCATGCATTGTTGGCTTCCTGGGGTGTACCGAGTACCTCATCGAATCAGGTGGGGCCGGCATCAACTGCCAAAACAACCATGGTCACACTGCCTTTCATGGGGCATGCCGCAACGGCAAGCTGGAGTGTATCGAGTCCCTCATCAGAGGACTTTCGCCTTCAGCTGACCCACAACTGCAACAACTGCAACAATGCTTACAACCAAACGAGCAAGAGAATGAACAGCCACAAGAACAGTTGGGACAGCAATTGAAGCTGAAGGAACAAGAGATTGAACAACCGCAACAACAGATGAGACAGCAGCTGAAGCGAAAGAAGCAAGACAAACACTGTAGCCACAAGAGGACCAAAATCAACATTGGAGAAGACCGGCTCGGATCCTTCCAAACCGAGAACAGGACAGACACCATCTTCTTGTGTGGACAGGGCGACGAACAGAATCAATCAAAGCAAACTCCGAAGTCCTCATGATCACCGTCCCATCCATTGAGACACTGGTCGACAAAGGAATCCAACATCAGCACGCGAATGATGGCACTGACGACGGTGCAGCCCCCATCCAAACAACCATCCCTCTTCCCAACCTTCAACCAAAACACGTCCGATACGTCCTCCAATGCATCTACACAGGTGAGATATCCTTCGACAACAGCACTCATGAAGACAACGCCAATACTGGTGACGCACAGCAGTCAACTCCCATCCTCAATGGACAGGACTATCCGCAACAGCTGATCCTGGTGGCCAACGAGTTCGGCTTCTAGCGACTCAAGCTTGCTCTTGAAGCAGAGTTGGCCCGCAAGCATCTCACAGAGGACACCTTGATAGACGCATTGATATTTGCCGATCAACACAACTGCGTGGTGTTGAAGGATGCAGCAACGAGAATGACAGCTGAAGACACACAAACCATGTTCACTGATCCAGATTTCACCAAGCTATTCCAACAGCCTCTACTGCTGCGGGAGGTCCAGGCCCGCTGCAGTAGGAGAATGGAGAGTGATGGCATTGATGATGAGTACAGTTGCATGTCCATGATGGAGCTGCACGAGGTTATAGATGAGGATGAGGGTACAGCACAAGTGGATTCATACATGGATCGGGCGACATTGGTGGACTTCGTGCGCTCTATGAGAACCAGCTCCATGAGAACCAATTGATCCGAAGTGATTGTGGCGGACGGCACTGCCAAGGAAGAGAAGTGAAGTAGTTCACTCCAGCAACGGCACTTGAGGATCGAACGCATCATGCAGTGGAGTAGCGCAGATGACAAAGGCTGAGCGATTCGATACCAACTAGATATTACTTTATCAAGAGAGCCTTCAGACTCGAATGGAGTGAGACCTGTACGAGTAGTCGCGGTGCAAGAAGATGACGAATGATCAATCCAATGCCGCATCGCACATGCCAAGGCATGCATCAGTTCGACGCCAACGCTCGTGTTGAGTGAAAAGACAAAAGTTGGTTTGCACGTGCCGAAGAGAGTGTCACAAGCGGAACCACCACGACATCAAACAACCACTCGATCATTGATACGTTCAGTTGAGCGGCGTTTTGATGCGACGGGGAGACGAGATGGTTGTGAATGTGAATGTGAGTGCAGGTGGGCGAGGAGCATGGGATATGAGCGCCGTCAAGCTGGTGCCTTGGAGTCAGCGCCTTGGAGCCTCTGCCGGATTCACACTCATATTCGTCGCATTTACCACTGGTGTCTCATGATACACGAGCGTTTGCTTTGTTGGTCGGGCCAGCCATTGGGGCAGCAGATGAGCCAAGCAACGAAGCAAGAACCATGCGCCTCACCAATTGCACTTTGGTCATGCCTTATGCGATCGTTCACCGCCGGCGGAGTACGCGAGGCTTGATGCGGTCCAACCACTTGGCGGGGTTGGCCACTACTCTAGCGTCCAAAGCAATGCGGCTCGTGCCCAGTGCATTGGTGCCATGCGATGCTTCGCTGCCAAGCCGTTGCTTTCCACACGTCAGGATGAATTCGCCGCAGTCTTGCTCAGTGCTTCAGCTTGACGACTTGGGGATTGGCATCATCGAACGATAGATACGCGGAACCGAAGTCGACGCCAAGAGATCGCGCGCATCTTCCACATGATGCGTGGTCCGACCTCTCATCTGAACTTGTCCGCGCAATGCGTGTGTCTGCCTTGTTCAGGCGGCGGAATTGAAGTAGCGAAGACCGCGCTCATCATCTCGGAGGTGTTTGTACCAACAGTCGGACGAGTGGAGGGAAGTGTGCTTGTACGAGCATCGTGGTGGTCGGAGACCATGGTGTGGTCAGTGTGCTGTGTTGTGGTGAGCACGTCTCTCTTGGTTGTTGTTGGTGATGGATTCTTGTTCTCGTTTGTTGGCGTGTTGTTGATTGATTCAAGTCACGCACGTGACTCGTCTAACCGACGCACGTACAGCGCGCAGAGCAAGGCGAGCCAGACCTCAACTCCCAATCTAATCAATACAGTCAGTCTCTCATGGCGCACAACATCGATCCGCACACTCTGTCCTATTGGCACTTGTCTCCTTGTGGCGTGCGCGTTGGCGAGCAGAACATCATTGTTTGTGTGTGGCTCGTGAGGGTGCTCGTTGCTGCCATAGTAACCTCACTGAGGCGCGGCGCACAGTGATGAATCAATCGGCAGAAGAACAAATGAAAAAAG
This sequence comes from Craspedostauros australis, assembly GCA_026770025.1. Classification (NCBI taxonomy): domain Eukaryota; phylum Bacillariophyta; class Bacillariophyceae; order Mastogloiales; family Achnanthaceae; genus Craspedostauros; species Craspedostauros australis. The sequence goes on from JAMXDE010000025.1 coordinate 251,198, forward strand.
GTGGTGTGCCCTCATGATTGGCTGTTCTGACCGTTGTGAACAGTCTGAACATGATGCCGCGAAATAATGAACTTTAGAGAGCAACGCAAACAAACAGCAGCGTTGCTGACAATGACAATGGATGCAACCCATGGCGCTGCGCACTAGTGGTACTTGCCATACATGCCATCGCAATTCCACGGGATAGAGCCCCAAGGCAAGGCTCGGAACAATTACGGAAGGTGCCACGAACCCACAAACTACAGGCACGAGAAAGCGAAGGACGTCCTGCGCTATCAGCATAGCCAAGGCACCGAGGCAGGTGGGTTGCGTGTCAGCCAGCGGCAGCCTTTGCGCATTCTCACCGTTCGCGCTTGGCTCTGTCTTTGTCGAAAGTTGAAACCAGCTTCGGAACCAACGTAGAAGCCGACTGGAGTACTCTCTCTCTCTCCAGAGCAGAGAGCATTACTCTCTGGCGTCTGCCTCGAATTGAGTTGCGGTGCTTGCCTGGTGGGACACACGCTCCGGACCACAAATCGCCTTGGAGATAGACCACACAAGGAAAGATAAAAGACGAAAGTCGAGCAAGCAGGAGGGCGCATGCAAGCTGGGTTGTGAGACGCTGAAGAGATCCAACGGATCACACGACGCTGGAGCAGCTGCTGCCACCACAGATGGAGCAAGACAATTTCGTTATCTCGCCTTGCTTTATCGAATTGCTTCTTCGAATTGTGCATCGATCATCAGCGACAGCACCATGAAGATGCTCGCTGTCTCTGTCGTTGCCATGATGGCCATGATAGCCATGGTGATCACGGTGACGATGGCAACGGCAACGGCAACGAAACATCCGAAGAAAGTCACCAAGCCGACCAAGAAGATGAAAAAGGCCAACGACTCCGACGCCTTTCCACCCATCGCTCGCAGAGACCCGAAAGATGATGGAACGTGCATCAACACCGACGATCCAACTCCTATCAGCCAGTACGCCATTCTGACCGTCCTCGCGCGTCGCAACACTCTCCTGAACAACGCTGAGGATGTCCGCACTCTGCTGGAGACCAACTTCGTCGATGCGTACAACGCCGTGGCCAGCTGCGCCCAAAATGGGGCTTTCTACACTCTCACGTCCATGTCCATCCTGAGGTCCAGCATTGGCTCCACCTTCATCGTCACTGATCCATCCGCGAATGGCGGTCGCAGGCTGCAGGATGCGGAAGAGGCCGAGGAAATTGACTTCCTCATCTTCATGGAAGGAGAGTGCGTCGGTTGTCCTGATATTGGCGGTGACAGCGGGCCTGTCTTTATCGACCAGATCGATCCATCTATCCTGGATCAGACTCAGCGTCGCATGATGCAGATGTGGCAGCATCAGGAAGGGTCTTCCGGCAAGGCAGCTACTGATACAGTTGCAACTGCCAAACCTCGCGTCAAAGCCCATCATCAGACGCAGACATATGCAAACACACAGGCAAACACAGATGTGCAGGTAGATGTAGGCAACCACCAACCACACAGAGGCAGCGGGGCAAAGGACAACAAGCAACCTGGAGTGGAGAGATCCGCCATGTACGGCCTCTCCGATGATCTGCGAGATGACAACGATGTCGAAGACGCAATTGAACCCTCCGCACCATCATCACGACCACGGAGAAAGCGCGGCCGCCTCGAGCCACGACGACACCTGGACGGTTCGAAGGAGCGCATCCACAATGGCGTCTCCTTCTCCCTTCTGCACAGACGCTCGCTCAACACAAAGAGCGACGATAGCAAGGACAAGGACAGAAGTGGCAACAGAAAGAAGGAGACCAAGGCCAACAGCGGTGACGACAACGCTGGCACTGGCGCTAGTGGAGAAGGGGATGGAGATGGCGAGACACCCGACGGACAAGCTCCCAAGTCCACGCAGGGCGCCAAGAGCGTCAAGGCATCCAGGTTCTCAGAACCCACGTCGGCTCCAACTGGTTCCACTGATCCCAATGGACCAGCGCCTGGACCGGACACCACTGCAGCACCGTTCGGAAAGAGCAGCAAAATGGAATCACCTTCCTCCGTGCCTTCCGAATCGCAGAAGCAATCCAAGGCGGGATCGCCCATGCCGAAAGGCACGAGCACCAGCACCAAGATGTCCAAGTCGGAAAATGGTTCAAAGGAGTGCATTTGCTTTCCACCAACTATCTCTGCCGTCATCAACGAGTACGACGCCGTCATCCAAACCGCCGCTACCATCGGCATCGACGCCATTCTCTCTCTCGTCCTCGTGGACCCCTCCACCGCATGCACCGCCGACGACTTCGAGACCCGTACCGCCACCGTCCTAGTCACCATCCAGATCGACCCATCACTGTCTTCCACGGCCGGTGGTGGTCTCACAGACGGACAGGTGGAGCAGTTCGAGGATGATCTAATGAACGAGTACAACGCGCAAAACAGCGGCGCGCTCAACGACCAGTCCTGCGACCCCTTCTTCAGACGCGTCATCAACGTCGAGCTGGTGCAGGTCGTCGAAGGCTACAGCCGCCGTCTCCAAGATTCCAACAAGGATCCTTCATTCCACGGCCATCGCAACATGCAAACTTCTACTGACTTCAGCGCCTCTATTGGTGTCTCCACCTACATCTCAATCTACACCTTCTTTTGCTTCAGCTGCGAATCGGGCACGCTGCTCTACGACGACGTCGACTTTGTCACGGTTCGTCGCGGCCGTGCGCTCAACGAAGAAGGTGATACCTACGACGACAGTGCTGACAACAGCAACATTGAAGGCGAATATGGCTACTCATCCTGGACGGCCGAGGAGTTCACCCCATCTCAACACCACGAAGAAGACCCACGCTTTGCCGACATCCTCAAAGCTATCAACGCCCACAAGGCGAAGGAAAGTACATATACCAATGCTGGAGCCGGAACTGGCTTCCAACCCGAAGACAGTCCATTCGGTCCGCCGCTCAATATCAACAACCATCGCCAGCTGCAGTCTGCCATCGCCGACCATCGCTCTCTGCAGAGTGGCCCTGACGACACCATCAACCCAGACATCGACTGTCTCTGCAGTGCCAACGCAACGCAGGAAGGTGTCACGGAGCAGCAGATCCTCAACGCTCTCAACGAGACCCTCCAGAGCAACAACATCGACCCTATTCTCTCCATCACCAACCTTCAGGAGGTGCAGGAGATCGACTGCTCCGACACCGTCGATGACGAGCAGGTGTTCGACATTCGCATCGCCATCGAGCTCCTGGTCTGTGAGGACGACCAGCAGGTTTCATCTCTCTCCCTCGACGACCCTCGCGTCCCAGAGCTCGAGACCACCTTCGCCACCACCTACAACGACCTGGTCGCCGAGAGATACTGCGATCCCTTCTTCCGCGTCATCAACAACGTCACCTTCACGAGTATCATCACGGACGGATCTACGGTCGTGCCGGAGGAGATCAGCGGATCTATCGCCGTCAGTATCGAGGCCATCGTCTCCCTGCGATGCCGTGGATGCGATCCGGCTGTCACCACGCTCTATGTCGAGGGGCCCTTGCTCGCCACCATGTCCGGTCGTAGGCGTTCTCGCAAGATGCAATACACCGATCATGCCTCCAATCGTGGTGCTCACGATGGTGGTGCCCACGATAGCGGTGACTATGATGGTACCAGTGATATTGGACATGGCATGGGTGACCTCATCAACGAACAGCTCAACGACCATCTTCGAAGCAGCATTAATGCAGATGGCGATGTCGACGGTGATGTCGACGGTGGTATCAATGGCAGCGACAGCGATAGTCATACTCTTGGTGATAGTGATGGCGATGATAGCACCAACGTGCTCAAGCGAACAGCCGCGGATGCCAGACTCCACATCAACGACAATCGTGCCTGCACATCCAACAGCGTCACACATCCCTACGATGCCACGACCACCTCCATCAGTTCTGCAGGCAGGACCTTGGGCGCCGACTCCGCAACGCGCGGCGGCGGCAGCAGCGGCTCAAGAAAGCCAAGGAGGACAAACGAGCTCACCGAAACCTGCTACTGCGACATCGCCCCCATCGCGGAACGATCGCCATCCGAGGCAGAGCTCATGGCGGTGTACAACATCAACGTACAGGACCTCGGATTAGCCTGCATCGTTGGTGTCAATGAATGTCCACCGCGTGAACCCTTCACCACGGAATTCTACGTTCAGTTCACGGACACCAACTTTGGCAACCCGACCCCGGGCCAAACATCCCTCTCTTTCCAAGAGGTTGAAGACCTGGTCAATGACGTCGTCCAGGTCTTCCTCAATCTCTACAACAGTACCGACAGCGACGGCCAAGGCAATTGCGACCCCGGCTTCCGTGACCTCGCCACCGTCACCACGATTGTCAGCGTCCAGATCAACAACGAAGGAGAAACGTTCACCTTCAATTCAAATCGATTCCTCATGGATGCGGAATCCAAAACCATGCACCTGGACAACGAGGGCAGGGATGACCTTGATTTCGATCGCAGCCAGCCGTACTTTGATGCCGCCATCCATGCCAACGGCCACGGTGATGGTGATGGTGACGGTCATAGAAAGCTGCAGACATCCGTCGATTTCAGTCAATACGATCCCAACAACCCAACGCTCTCCATACTGGTCACCGGGCTCGGAACCTGCATATTCTGCTCCTCGTACTTTGGCTTTGGAAATGACATCACAGGATCCTCCTTCGTCACTGTGAGAAAGCAGCGTCATCTCTTCGCGAGCGGTGAAGACAGCTTCGGCAGAGTCGGCAGCGCGGATTTCCACGCAGATACTGGCATGGACATCCATGCCCGTACTGCCCCGAGCATGATGACTGAGGGTGTGGCTGCGACTGTGACTGTGACTGTGGGCGTGACGAACAACCTCGCCGATTCTGGCATCCGATCCAGCAACATCCCAGATTTCATGCATGAATATGATGGAGTTGCCAACCTCCGACGCCTACAGTCGGATATCGACACCGAAGGAGTCCGAGAAGATGAATCTCAGTGCTACTGCGGCGTCGGAACCAACCAGATCATTATCTTCAACGTCGACGACTTCCGCGACGAGATCGACGAAGAAGTCGACCTCCCACCCAACATCACCCTCGATGACGTCCAGCTGGTCCAGACACAAGATTGTGAGGCGGAGACGAATGACTTCGCGCCGGAAGACCTGCAGGCCATGCTGCTGATGGTGCCAGACGTGTCCGCCTCCGACCTGGAGAGCTTCTCCGCCATCTTCGAGATGGTGTACAACGAGCTGGCAGCTCAGTACTGCGATATGCTCTTCCGACGCGTCCTCGTGGGAAGCGCGATCGCCACCATCAACATCCCCGGTGGACAAACGCCGAATTTGGACGGATGCGTTCTCGGTGGCATCACCATGGAGACCGACGGAAGATGCCGTGGATGCGGTGATGGCACGCCGTTGGTGGACGAAGATCCTTCTGCAACGTCCCCCACCACCGGAGGTGCCGGAAGACGATCCCTGCAGCAGCTCCAAACCGAGCTGGATCTGGATCGCGAGTTCAACGTGGACCTTGCTGGCCGTCCCCGCCGTCGTCGCATGCAAACCGAAGACACCTGCTTCTGTGCCGTGGACGCGATTCCTGACAGAGGCCCCTTTCTGCTGGAGCTCTACGCTGCTCTCAACAGCAAGCTCACAGAGATGGGCGTGGAGAGCATCTGTGGACTGGCGGACGAGATTCTCGACATCCTGCCACCGACGGACGTGCCAACTTCCAGGCCGACCAGCAACCCCACCGTGTTGGCATCGTCGGCGGTCCCGACCGTCCAGCCAACCAGCGCTCCAACTGCCGCTCCAACACCGGCACCCACGGATGGACCAACTACCCAACCAACAAGTAGTCCGACCAACATTCCAACGAGCGCGCCCACTCCAGCGACGCCCAATCCAACTAGCATGCCAACAGGAAATCCAACAAGTAGACCCACGGGCATGCCAGTGACAGACAACCCAACCAGTATGCCGACCATGTTGTCAACAAACAACCCAACCACCCCCAATCCGGCCAGCATGTCAACAGGCAACCCTACAACCAGCATTCCGGCCAGCACGTCAACAGGCAACCCTACAAGCAGCGGCCCAACCCCATAAATATTATTCGTAATCGCACTGATGATAAGATGCGATGCCTGCTCCTCTGAATGTTGTGGCTCGGGGAAGACACGCTTTCCGTTGTCTGCTTGCAACTCGCCTCCTACATCTCTCAAAATCTGTTGCTGCCTTCTGGACATCCTACCGCAATCCGCTCCAGTGAAGGAGAGTCCAGTCATGCCTTCATGTGGACAATTTTTAAATCCTGGCTTCATATGCGAAATCCACATCATGCACTGCCCAGCCCAACGTGATTACAAAAATCTAGGAAGCTATGTCTGTAGTTCAATAGTTACAAGTTGGCAATAGTTTTGGATCTGGCGAACCAGTCTGTTGAGACAACCGCTCTGTTGTTGGTCTCAACCCGGCCATAAGCCGAAGGACAGCTCCAGATGACAGTGTGGTGTGATCGTATGGTGTATAGTAAATCGGATAGATATAATACAATTCAATTTTATGTTGCTTCTCTGATTTGCTTCCTGTTGATTCGATGTGTTGCTGTTGTGTTGTCGTCTCGGTTGGTTGTGGTGGACTGATCTGTCCTTCACAGGGGCTCATCGATAACCCCGCCACTCGAGTGGGTCGTAGTATGTTTCCTCAACACAGTCACCAACCGCCAAATCAATCCTCACATTCCACCAAAGATCCGCTCACATCACATCACAACATGGGTCGCAAATCGCCACAACAAGGCAGCGCACACCAATCATGTGATGCCAACCATCAACGCATGATTCCATCACGCTGATCCCGACAAAGGAGAGATCAACCACTTCAGAACCCAGCATGAGGCAATACGAGTACGCCAGGGTCGTCCGCTTCTTCATCTGGTCAACAATGATGTGCATCGTCTCTCGCGGTGTCAACGTCCACTCGTTTCTCGCGACATCCACATCCCGATTCTTTCGCAGCCGATACCACCCAGCATTCTCGCGACATTCGATCCCACTGAAGGCTGCAGGCACATCTCCAGAGACCGCATCGCATACTCCGGCAGTTGACTTTCTGAAAGAAGTGGAAGTCACCGTCGCATCTGTCTTCAAAGTACACAATTTGACCAGCCTAACAGCACAATCAACAGCAACGACCACCGAGCCATTGCCATCTGAGGTCCCAGCTCGCGATCGAGAAAGCGTCGCTATCGCACGACATCTGCATCGTCGGTTGCAGGCATTGCGACGCAACAATGATTGCCCCCAATGCTGGTTCCAACGCGCACACTGCATCTGCGAACAGTGCCCTCCCATTATCTCCCATAACGACAGCAGCTGCAGCAGCAACTTGAATCGCATCTTCCTCATCCTGCATCACAAGGAAGTAGGATTGAAGGTGGATACTGCCAAGCTCATCCTCAGCACCTTTCCGCAACAAGCCCGATTGGTCGTCGCGGGGATTCCGGCGCAGCATCAAGCATCGATGCGAGAGATGCAAGATGCCCTGCAGCATCGCAAGTGTCTGGTGCTGTTCCCCGACGACGATGCGCGCACATTTGCAGAACACGAGATGACGACATCGTCGTACGATCTGATTGTGCTGGATGGCACGTGGTCACAGGCGCGCAAGATGTGTCACAAGTACATTCCGAAGGATGTGGCACGCGTGCAGCTGTCGCAGGAAGCAGTGTCGTCGTTGGGGACGGACGGACATCAGCTGCGACGGCATGCCATCACGTGGAGGCAGGTTGGTACGTTCGAGGCGTTTCGATTGTTTCTGCAGGATGCATCGCAGAAGGAGATTGCAGCAGCGATCCGACCGTATCAAGATATCTCGAACGCGGCTGCGTTGCGGGAATTGGGCCCGCCGCGCAAATCGGAATGAGATGGATGATGGATGATTCATTTGCGAGGTATGGTACGTACGTACGTACTTGTCGCAACACCATGGATGGCGGTGCAAGGTGGATTCAGGCATCCATTGCTTCTGTCGACAGAAACAGAACGAAAACTGTGAAGCATCCATTGTTTTCTGCGTCTCCACTGAAAGTACTGCATTCCATGCCAATGTTACTTCTCATCGCTCGTATATCAAAGGTGATGATTCGTTCTGATGCAGAGTAAATAAAATCTGTGCTATTCATATGGATGTACCAGTACAATATGCTGCTAACTCCAGATCATTGATTCATTACTTTGTTCTCTAAGTGCACACATACTCGTACTCGTGCGTAGGTTGAGGTTGGTGCAGCAGATCCCCATTATACCACACCACACTCCATGCTCTCACACACACTCACACACAACCAATTCACATCCACCTCTTCATCTTGTATTCCTGTTGCTGCGTCTCCAGCACGACGGTGAATCGTCAAATCTTCACAACGCCCAATTCCCACACACACGTCGTCCTCCTGCAGGTCCTGAATCGCCTGTGCGTTGAGTTGGGTCTGTTTGGGGCAGAAGTGATCCATCAACTTGGTCTTGGTATCTTAGAATGCGAGAACTTTGGTTTAATGATTAGATTGGTTGCAATTCGGAGTGCTTCCTGTTTGCACTAGAGGTTCATCAACTGTGTTGCCAGAGAGGTGCTGTGAAATGCGTTGGATACGGTGGAACGGATGCGTTTGGTTGTCAACAATTGAGTCTGATAGAATAACGCCAGGTGATCGAATAAGTTGGATGATTGAACGTCTTTGTTTGAGTGCTGTCGATCCGAGGGATGACACATAGGACATGGTCCCAGGAAGGGCCATGCATTGAGGTATGTGCACATTCTCTACGCGCCGATGATGTGGTTTTGGCGCGAACTGGCCGCTCGGGATTTCTTGTTCAGGTATGAGTCCCGTATTTTAGTCAGTCGTGGATTTGAGTCCACCCACAATATCGGGATCGGTGCGGAGTTGCCTCGATGCCAACAGATCTGTGATGGCAATCGTCGACACATCAACCATGTTGTTGCTGTTTTTGCTGCCGTTGCTCACACTCGCTCAACACCGCTGTTGTTGTTATTGTTGTTGTTGTAGTTGAAGTTCTCGGCGTAGAGTACATACTTGTTCAGGCGTGTGAAGGAGAGAGGATCCGTTTCTGCGAGAACAAGATACGGAGTCGTGGATGAATGGAATGAAACAGATTCTACCGTTGGAAGACGTTAAATGACGTCATTTTGAACACAATCATCCGATTTCATTGGACGTGTCTGAACCAAACACGACTCAGCAGCCATGCCTTTGTTCGCCAAACTTGTTCTCTTGTCCGTTTTGGTGTCGCCACATCACGCATTTTGAATCGGGACATCACAGGAAATCGCAACCAGACTTGGAACAACAACAACAACAACAACAACAACAACAACAACAACAACGCGAATGTGGCAAACTCAACAACACCACCACGAGCATCATCGCCAAATCCAATGACAATGATGCTCACCGCGATCGCGACGCCTTCCATCCCCACTCTGCGTGCACGACAATCAGGCTTCGTTTCGTATCGTCATACCGTATGTACATGCTCTGAGTGTGAAGGCCACCATCGCATTCTCTCACAAATCCTGCAGGAAGAAGATCCGAACTTCATTCGATTCAACCACAACGGCAACCTCATTCATCCACAGCCATAGCCACAGCCACAGCCACAGCCACAGTCACAGCCACAGCCACAGCCACAGCCACAGCCACAGCCACAGCCACAGCGCAGTTGCGTTCCGTTTGCGACATGGTCAGTTCCGCCACTGCGACTGTCCGTGATGGTGTCCTCGATAGACACCGACCAGCAGCGCTGCGGCCGTACATCACAAAAGAGGAATGGCAGAATCTGCGTGATGACATTAGGATGCGATGAAACCAACAAGGACCTTGTTCAACTTACGGCGCAACATCGCGATCTCAATCATTGTCGTCATCCTGTGCATTGTGGTTGGTGGAGTCTTGGCACCGATGCTGGGACTGCATCGGAACACCAACAACTACGGCAGGCCCAGCTTCTCAGCATTCAACGTGGTATTCCTCAGCATTCCATGCTTCATGCTCTTCATGATCCTTTCAGTATGTTACCAATCGTGCTTCCTCCGACCTCAACTCACAGACAAGATGGATGGCATCATCGACAAGCACATCGATCTGATGAGAGGAGGCGTCATTCTGCATCTACGACCAGATGTTCACACATTCAACACCATCGACAGCAATGGCTTTTCGCATCTTCATCACAGCAGGAGCCCCGTGGACTATACGCTCGCGGTGTCCATCAACGAAGAAGCGGCGTACAGAGGAAGCCTCGATCATGGTCACGATGATGACGCCAGCGACCAAGATCGGTTGCGAAATCGTTTGGAAGAGCTGGAGGATGCGAGGAAGTACCTGACCGACGAGGAATACAGGCGGAAGCGGAGCCAGATACTGGATTTGGTATGAGTTGGTGCGAGTCGGTATGATGGCGGCTGGTGATCGCTGCACAGCTGCATGCTGCAAGTGCTGCGTTGAGAATTCGCACAGAGCACCGGAGGTGACCGACAATTATTATCATACACATGATCCATCATGATAGTTGATGACGAGGCTCCGGCTGTCGATAGAGGATGGCCGCCCGCGGAGGTAGGGAGAACAGCGTTGCTAGTACTAGGTGTACTAAACAGCCAATGGCACATAGCAGTGCTATTCATTCAATTGTACCGAAGACGTATGGGAGAATGTGACTGCAAACGGCGTTGCGATGATCATCGTTCGAATGGGATACGAAGCAGTCGCCCCACTGTCTGTTGTTGGGGAGTCATCCTTTCGGCAGCAGATCGCCAAGAGCACTTGCGCCCACTCGGGAAATTGCAGGAACTGCACCTTCCGTATGATATTCTTGTCATCATTGGAGAGCCGCAAAAATCTCTCACTGAACCCGAGTGCTGGGAACATCGCTGGCCTACCACATGGTAACTGATAATGATTGCCGATCATCTCACTTCATTCCATCCCACCCCATCATTGTCAACTGTCAGAATCAGAGCCAGTGTCGCCAAACAGACCACTGATCCCTTCCATGCATTCGTGCACTGAACCATCATTCGATGTTGATGTCTCCACCGCACTTCCTGTTTTCATCAATGGCATTATTAATGACGATGTGGATGACGCAGACGCACCATTCCCTCTCCACATCAGTATCCCCAATCGACTTCCCTGCGGCAAACCACAACAGTGGCCTCTCGCATCGTCGATCCGTTCCACTCCATGCAACACCGACAACGAATCCATGACGAGCGCATCGCCGCTCTGCATCGTGATATATTCGTCGTTGCATCGGAAGACGCAGTCCGATCCGAAGGACAAGCAGCATAACCACTCGCTGCGCTGTCCTGCCTGCGTGGGCGAGTCGTAGTGCGCATTCATGGAGGCCTTGGGACCATACAGCAGCGCAAGACCCGTCAGCGGCGTTCCTGGCATGGAGAGCGTCGTCAGCACGTCAATGTCTTGTTGGATCCTCGCGTTTTCGTTTGCTGTCGTCGACGCTTTCCATTGATCGCATGCGGATTGCAACGCACGCTGGATGGATGATGTGGCCAATGGCAGCCGCGATCGCAGGTCCCCTCCACAAGATATCCCCAATTCAAGCCTGCAAGATGCAGTGGATTCTGCGGAATAGTCTGAAGGGGGAGAAAGAGGGAGATCAACTCGTTGGCTGATCGCGCATGATGATGACTGTGGAGATGGCGACAATGCAGAAGGTAGTGGTGATGAGAGGTCACTTGTTCCATCCCCCTGATTTGCGCTTGACGGTTCTGCGCATCCCAAGGCCTCTGCGCACAGTGATCGTTGCTGACCTTCGTCCAAGAATGACTTGAGGACCATGTAGCGCTTTGTCTTGACCATGGTCCACCGTCGATCTGTGTTGGTGGGAAGTTGGCGTTGTTCTTTCAAGGGTGATGGATTTGTGCTTTGATGGGTCATCGGTGTGTGTTTGGTTGTGGATTGTTGTACCAAAGAACAAATGATCTTGTGGGTGAGGTCGCGTATCATGTCCATACCGTACAATGGACAGACGGAGGCGAATGTTGGAAGATCCGAGTTCGCCTCACAACACAGACACAGACGCAATCAAAATGGCCAGAAGAAGGCGAAGAGACACAACACGTCCTCTCTCCCAGATTCATCACAAGTTGTTGTCATTGGGGATGGTGATGGCCATCGTATGATAACTATTATACGACTGCGCTTATTCCCTATTCCATCGAAATGGAGTGAAGCGAGGTAGATTGTTGGATCGCTCTCATCATTCCTACTACCATACCACACAACGCTAGACTACACTACAACAGATCCCAGAAGCCTCGATTTCGGTGGAATTCGTTGGTGACCATCTCAACTCTGTGCGATCGGACGAGATCGGTCCAGCGGAGACGACAAGGACACCACGCCCGCAGGATGAGAGTCTCCGCACCGCGCTGCACCTTGACAGCGTCCCTGACGTACACATTGGGCAAGGATCTGTACATCCCGCTGACCAGCCAGTGCAACACGAGGACGTTGCCCGAAACGCGCGGTCCCAACTTCGCGCTGCCACCTCACGTGGTTTCCAGCTTGTGCACGGTGCGCGATCTGGAGACGCAGACGCAGCAATGGAAGTACTGGTGCCTCTGGCTCGACACGCAGGATGACACGACGCGGCACAAGCTGCCGCAACGCAATGCGGCGACGCAAGCTGCTCGATTGCCGACGGTGCAGCAACTGCTGGACGATGTGGAGCAGCAGGTGGGATCATCTGGCGCGGCAGGATTTCGGTCCTTTGTGATTGCTGGAGAAGGCGAGCCGACGTTGCGGATGGGTGAGCTGTTGGAGTTGACGCAATCCTTGCGTGCGACCTACACGGACGTGCCGATACGGCTGACCACGAATGGGTTGTTGTCGCGGCAATCTGGGTCCATCAATATTGGCAGCGACATTGGCGATGACAACAACGACGGTGACAACAACGACGGTGACAGTGGTGACAATGACGAGGAGGATATGAATGCCACCGTTCCGCAGCAGTTGCACGATGCCGGTGTGTCTCAAGTGAGCGTTGCGTTGATGACGTCGGATGCAGACCAATACAACGAGCTGATGGAGCCGAATTGTCAACGCGGCGCCGAAGATCCTTTGCCTCATTCCAGAGTGTGCGATTTCATCTCACAATGCTTGGTCCATGGCATCGAGGTGGAGACGACGGGTGTGGATCGCCCCGATGTCAAGAAACCTCCTGCGGAAGAATTGGCGAAATCGCTGTCAGTGGTCAAGCCATTTCGGTGGCGACCCTTCTTTCCATGAGCGTTGGTGGGCGTTGGTGGGCGTTGGGAGGGTCTTTTCATGAGAATTGGGCACGGATGTGAAAGCTACAAAGTGGCTCATGTAAGAAATGGACCAAATTAACATGAAACTCCACAGCTCATTTACATGTAACACCATCCAATGCAAATGCACAAGTGATCAGAATGTGCACTGGTGGAGATCTCTTCACTCTCGTTTCACGGTGTTGCGTTGTAGGGGGCAATCGGATGAGTTGATTTCACATTTGCGACTCCATCTGTATACTCTGCTCTCCGCCTCCGTCTCCTGCCTTGTATTGTACGTATCGCATGCGTACGTCGCATCATAGCATGCCCACGATGGCGTCCAGCAGCTCTGGCGAATACTCAAAGAAGTGGGACCGTCCTGGCAGCATGTGATATTCCGTACCATCGATCAGACCCAGCCCATCTCGAATCCGTTCCGCCTCCTGCCTTCCAATGAAGGGATCGTCATCGGAATGGAATTGTTGCCACTGCTCGCAGTTCTGCCTCATGAGATCGAACAGATACGAATTGGTCTCATTGCTGCCATCGCTGCCTCGTTGTGGATAGTACCCGGCTGCCCGCTCATGAGGATCGCCCAGGTCCGAGTACGTTGCCGAAACGAGCACGATCCCTCTAGCCTTGTACTCTTCCGCGTACCGCAATGCCGCCTGCGCGCCAGAGCTGTGACCGATCAGGATGACGTCGTCCGCGCTTCTCGTCTCATTCGCCAACGATCGGATGAAGGGAATCCACCGATCTCTTCGCGCATGAAGCGGATCGGGAAAGTCGCGGCAGATGGAAGGAATATTGCGTTGCGTCAGCTCGTCTTCGATTTTCCCGTACCAGTTGCACTGGCGGATGTTGGAGCATCCATTTCCTGGGCAGATGATGACGGTGGGAATGGTGGTTGACCGAGCCAATGGCACAGCGATCGTCGCTTTCGTGGCCATTGTTCCTGCTGCTTGGCGTTGGTGATCGTTGCGAAGAGCAGAACTGGATATTGTCTTTCCTCTCGGACTGTTATCGCTTACTGCACTCTTCGTTGGGGACAGCACGTGCACAATTGGAAGTATCGGATCGCCATTTCGGTGCGTCATCTTGTGTGGATACATCCATCTCTGGGTCTGCGGCTTGGCACGTCGGAGGTGTCGAGATCTTTGATGTGTTGTTTGTGATGTGATCGTTCTCAAGTCTTGTGAAGTATTGTATCACGAGTAGGAATGCACGTTTGATTTTGAACCTGATGACGTACGGTCTGATAATGTGGTGTGTATAGATCGCTACGAGAAAGATGAAGTTGGCCTCTGCCATCAAGAACTTGCACAGATGTGGAAGCGCAGTGGTATCAAGCATCCGTGAGAAGATACACAGCCCAAGTCCGTGGCAGGTGTCGCAACGATGACTTTGCTCTTGAATCGCTGACGATCTGTTGACACACGATGAGGGTGCGAAATCGTCTAGAGTAGAATAAAGTAGAGATTACCACGAGTGCGGATAGTAATGCGATAGATACGAAGCAAGTGTGAGAGAACCCATCGATGCCAATCCTCAAAACCTACTTGTACCACAGCCTTCGGAGACGCTAAAGAAAGATCAACGGTCTCCCGACGTCATTGGTGGTTGCCTTGTTGGAGCCAAATTTTAGATTCGTTGCGTTTGGAGATTGGAGCATCGCGGAGTGCATCATTTGTGCAGTCGCGGCCCCCGCAGCATCAGCCACAACACAGCACAGTTAGTGGTACAGACCCTGGCGCACTCCGACCTACCAAGCCGGATCGATCGATCGGTCGTGTGTGCATAGCAAGAGTGCGAACTAACACACGGATGTTCACTCTGACATCCACAAACAGAAGACGTCCTTGCATGCCCTTACAGGTGCCAACAATCGCAGGCAGAACGCAGAGATGCAACAGGAGCCAACTACTTCGATTTCCACGAGAGGCTCAAGGATGAAAGCCCATCGCACAAGCAGCACAGGGGGACCGACTTCGCCCAAGAAGCGAAGGCTGGGGGTTCGAGCATGTTGGTTGGTTGGCGCCTTGCCATTCACCTTTCGATGGGGCAGGGCCACAAGAACAGAAAAACTGAACGAACAGAACAACAACGACAGCGATACCAACGACGATAGCGATCCGCGAGGCGCTTCAGGTTTGTGGGCGTTTCCATCCGCGTGAGAACAACTCTGGGGAGGAATCAGCGCCATCGGACTTTTCTGGTTCGTCGTGTCGCTCACAAGTTCCTTCTCCACCGCCCCTGGGGATTGAATGGAGTAGCGCATTTGCGGTAATAACCTTACATACGAGGAGAGTACAGCCACTCGCACACCTTTGTGGAATCGCAAGTTCTCTCTGTTTGGAATTACGTTCCTTCGTCCTTTCCACCCAGAAAAAGGAACGAACATCCATGGGACACGCTGGGGCTCCTGTGTTCATGATGGCGTTTCCACCGAAGGTCTCACATCACTGCAAAAAGAAGCTCTCTGCGCGAATGTGCGTGAGTGTGGATGTTCTGATTTGTGCAGCACATGTGTGCGATCTCAATGTCACCCCTGGTTCTTGTGGCTGCCATTGTTGTTGTTGTTGTGGCCGTTTGGGAGACGGAAGCCAAGGAGAAGCCACACTCTCACCTCAGTGAATAGTTCGTGTTGTGAATCCCTGTGACAAATCAAGAGTGAAAGCGTTGGAGCTTGGCGCCAAGGGCATCGCTCATCACGGTGGACAGAATGTTGCGTTGTGTTGTGGCACCAATGGTCAGCACCATGCCATGGTCGCAATGTCAGCAGTCGCCGCCCAAGACGGTATTACGGACGGAGTCGCTCCCATGATCGGTTTGAGTTCAAAGAAGACGGGGGCTCTAATGTTGCTCTTGCCGTTCATGTGTCGTTGGTATTTGAATGGGACCGAGTCGTTTTCATCCGCGACAGGGAGGAGGAAATTTGTCAGGGGATGGTGTTGGCAACATCCATGATCATCCTGGACGTCTTTTTCTCGTGGATGCTTGCCACCCGCGACAGCCATGATCGTGCCGCTTGTCTTGTGTGGCATCAAAACGAGCACACTTGCGGTAACAAAAGTCGGCACACAGAAGGGTGAGTGGAATGGGTTGGAGCGATTGCTGATGGAACCGAGTGGAGCATCGCACAAGATTGGAGATCGTGTCCTTGTGGATCTCGTGGGCTTATCCGTGTCAAGCGTGGAAGAATGGATTGGAGACAGAAAGGACAACGGATACGAGCGAAAGACTCCAAGCAGATCGAAAGGTGAGATCGGCCTCTCATCCGCAACCACCCATCAACCATGGCTGACGAATGGTACAACATTGGTGACCCTTGAACCATCACCACCTGCCCTACTCGTATGCTGCAAGGGCTCGTATCCATAGGTACATGCCATACATGATATACCGTTCATGCCATACATGCTCCAAGATCGCCGCGCATCCGACGAACACGAGGAGGCGCCCCTCTCTCGGCGACTTGTCCTTGTTGGACACTGAGAAAGTTCGCCTGCATCAATTCTCTGTCATTTGGTGCGTGCGTGTGAGAGCTGGATCGTATTTCAAGTGTATCACGTTCAGCACTGTCTCTACCTTACTCCTATCGTGGCCAGGGTGGCACCCCTCGATGCAGTTTGGGGCACTGTTTAATCGAGCTGGCAGATGAAACACTTGCGCTTGCGTGACCACTCTCTTCTGGAGTGCGTGTGAAGCAGGGTACACAAAATAGGATGTTGTCTCCAAGGGTTGTATGGGATCGCATTAGGAATGCTGAGAAGCGCTGCTTCTTGTGGCGCTTCCGATGTTTGAAGCACACTTTATCAACGTTCATCGAATCTCCGGATGAACCAACGAATGCGACACAACAACGAATGGTTGACGTGGTGATGGGCACCAGCTGTGCGATGCTTGGTGTGATAGAGCCCCAACACGCACAAGTGACCTGCTTTGATTGGAGCGGTACAATCACGAAAGTGCACACACGGCGACATGGCCGGAGCGTGTGTACCACCATGTCATGCAATCAATTAATCAGTGAGAATTTGTGAGGGTCGTAGAATGAGAAGTTCCGATAGTACAAGCGACTATGTCTAATCCCGAGTTCTCTTGAGGTGACAAGATGGCATGACCTCAGACGGTGGTACTATTCAGTATCGTGTTGAAGATATCTCATTCACACGATGAATCGTCAGCATAATATTGAGTATACTATGGGCTTAAACTCCTCCATCGCGGAGCTATTGGCGTGTCGGCGAGGACCGTCTTGGTACCATGCCGCGCTTTCAAGTTTTTGTCGTTGCTCCACGACACGAAACATGCGAAGACACCATGGCGGATCCCGAAGAATGCATGCAACAATGACCTCCGACTTATTGCAAACAGGCGATGCGGAAGATCTCCGAAGATATCAGGCGCAGGTTGGTGGACACGCGAGGCTGAGATGCACGCAAGGCGACAAATCGAGCAAGCGAAACACCGTGCGATGTTGGACAACAAGGACAGAAATGGAGCTTCGTCGCGAGAATCATGTGAATGTCGCAGAGGCATTCGCGCGTTGCTTCGTGACGAACAAATTGCGTGCCCCAGATAGAGGAGCCGTGAACTCGATCGAGTTTGGCCCCATGCGCCAAGGCAAAGACATGGCGGTCCACTCAGAATTGAGTCGCAGTCTGGGGAAGAGAGGGGTACTGGCATACAGTGGAATTGTTTGGGCACAACAACAACAACGACTGTAGCGTGAAGCGAACGAGCGCGGACAGAAGAGGTGGGGCAGGTGGCATTCACAGTAGCGTGGTGAAGATACAGCACAGGTCCCGCCAGCACGAGTGACGCCAGCGGAAAAGCAGGAAAACGACTGAATGAAAACCACACAGGGCTTAGCTCGTACTTGTGCTGCCCACCCACGAGAACAGAAAGGGAGTGGCGAGCCACGGGCACAAATCCCAACTACGGAGAATCAACGTTTGCGAATTCACAAGGTAACATCGCAGTACTTGTGACAACACGCCCATTCCTGCACGACCACGACAGAAGCTGCACAGCGCATAGTGCATAAACTGCGACCGTCAACCACGACAACAACAGTAACAGCAACACATAGTGCATAAACTACAACAGTCAACCACGGGAACAGCGACAACAGCGACAACAGAGGCAGAAGCAAAAAAAACCAAAACGAAGGAATCTCCAACTGATCGTGACAAGACCATAATCAAACAGATCAACACAAGATCAATAGAGCATCGACCCAACACCAACACAACAGCAACAGAACATCACGATGCCGGGCTTTCTGGGAGTACGATGGAACAACAAGGACCGCAGTCGCAGCCACAGCGACAGCAATGGCAACAACCACAGAAGAGGAGTGATCGGCAATCTGATCTCCCGAGCAACACCTCCGCAGCAGCCATCATCGTCGTCCTTCGCATCCACGCCGGAGAGACGGAGGGGCAGAGGGCAGCAGAACTCGTACGGACGGCGCCTGGGGGGTCGCAAGCAGCGGCGGACGAGCAAGAGCAGCCAGGGGTCGCTGTCCATCCCAAGCACAGCCTACTCATCGGACGAATTCTCGCTGCCGCCGTCCGTCGCATCCTACCCGCGCGCCTTCAGACGGTCGTTCCACCGCACCAATTCCGCCCACACGCAGCTCCTGCGGCGGCAGCAAGCAAGCGCCAGCGGAGAACATGACGAAGAAGAAACCTCGGAGAGCCTGCAGCCCTTCATGACGCGCATCTGCTCGTCTGTGCCCATCCTCATGGACGATTCGCATCGTTACGCGCTGCATTCCAGGGTCTCCGGCGACAACGACATCAACGACAACCCCACCAGCTGCGGCCAGTCGCTGGAGCTCACCTCGAGGACCAACCCCTCCATCATGGCCACCATGACGAGGCTGCCCAACATCGACGACGTCTTCACCATCCAAGACACCATGGAGAACGAGGACGCCTCGTCGTCCGCCTCCGTCATCGTCTTCCGCCAGGCGCACAACCCCATCCACGCGCTCACCAGCCCCGGCTCTCCCTCCATCCCCTCCTACAGATACAAGGTCTACGCCAAGCGCTCGCTGTGGCAGGGACAGTCCACATCCGCCAGGTACCCCAACTTCTACTTCTGGGGACACATCATCGTCACCACCGAGAACGGCAACAACGCCACCATCGCGGAGGAAGACCAGCAGTCGATCAAGTCATCGGGCTCCTCGTCCGCCGGCAGCGGCTCCGCCATCCCGATCGGCGCGTCCTGCACCAAGGTCAGCTGGATGCTGCACGAGTGCGGCGCCGCGGAAGCCAGAGTGCGCGACGTCAACCAGGTCTCCACGCAGTACACCGCCAAGCAGCATTACCAGCAGATCCACACAATCGACACGCACAACAACAGCAAGAACAGGAGCAACGCTGCCCCCATCTTGCGACGGCGCAAGACCAAGTGGACGACGATCCAGAAGGAGCAGCGCATCACCGAAACAAAGACCAAGTCCGTCATCACGTGCGCCAGAATCGTCCACTGCCCCAACGAACCATCCGTGCTGGGTGCGACCATGCAGAACGAGCAGTCGTACCGCGAGCTCGTGGTGCGACCTGGTCAGGATGCTGGTTTGGTGCTGTGTTTCGTCGGGATTTTGGATGACCTCGAGAGGCTTCAAGTCTGAGACCTTTGCGCGGTTCTGCTCTGCTTGAGAGTAGCGCAATTGCTCCGCATGCTCAACCCAGCGACGCATGAGTTTACCCGTTGACTAAACGCAGTGGGTACGTCTACATGTTCACCTATCGTCCACAGCGCATTCATTGCACCGTGCCTACGGTAGAGAGAAGCTGAGGGGGAGAATGAAACGGGAGCGCTTGCAGCAACACACAGCACGACAGATCATTACACCCACCTTCACATCAACTACACGATACCATACCATTCCAAATCATAATACCCACCATACGAATAGAGATACAAGTACATTATCAGCATCACCACCGCGGGCTATCAATCATTATCGATGTTCTACACTTAGTCTACCACACCTCTATGGTAGAGAGGGAGACGCCAAGGCCGCAATCGTCATTCCGTCACTGGTATCCTGGGAGCTACAGAGAGGACTATTCACACCATGCGTCATAATCGTCTGTGGTCACCCTTCCCATGGCTGCATGGAAAGGCGCCAAACACGCAGGATTCAAGGATGAGTGACTACTCGCAGCAGCGTCGGAGAAAAACAAGACAGAATGCAAACTTTTGCGCTCTCGAAAACGGCCCAGGCAACCTTTTCATGTGATCGTGAATTTATCCACGAATGACATCCAGCCACATTTTGTGGTGTGTGTGGATACGTGTTCATGGTCTAACATCGTTATGAGAGGTTTGTCGCTAATTGTAATTGTCAATGAAAGTGTGTCTATACTGGCTGATCATCACCACTGAAAGCGACGAAATCAGTCAAAGGTGGTTTTGCTCGGACCAATGTTGGGTGTTAGGGTGAAGGACTTGGCCGCCTCCGAGTACCCGGACCAGCCTCCGTACCGGCGCCACAATTCGCGTGCCACGTACACGAGCTTGATGTTGTGCTCCTCCTCTTCGGCTGTGCCCCTGGCGACCGTCGCGTCCCACGAGTACTGCGCATCATCCACGCGCGTCGACGGGAATTGGGCTGCGGTATCTTGCAGCTGCGCGAAGGACGGAATGCCGATGGAGCTGGTCGCCACCACGCAGATCGTCATGGCCCAGTACGTCTCCAAGGCTTGACGCACGGTCTCTTCCGAATCGAGACAAGCGCGCGACACCTGCTCGAGTCCCCACAACGAGGTCAGCAGATGCAGCACGAGGAAGTTGCCGTTGGGGCCATCGCGCGTGGCGAGGTACAGCAACGTCACGAATTCGTACAGCACCTCCCACACGCTGCCGCGTGCATCGACGTCCAGCGGCAGGCTGCGCAACCAACCCGGAAGTTCCGTGGCGACGGGATGCGCATCGTGCAGCACCTTGGCCAGGTGCCATTGGAACCCGGCGGGCACGAGCTCGGAATGGAAGGTCTCGTCGTACTTGGCTTTCGTCGCGGTCACCCATTTCGCGATGAGATCGGGGTCGCGGCAGATGCGCTGCATGGATTCCAACGGCGAACCTTCGTCCGCGTGCGCGTTGGATTGCAGATCTGGACCGACGGGCAGATGGCAGAAGTTCAGGTACGCCAGTCCTTCCAACGTCATCCACGGATTCTTCGCATCCAACGCCCAACCCAGGTGGATGATGCCGTGCGTCAAGGCACCGGCCATGCCATCCAACGGCGCGTGGTCGCGCACCAACTTGTGGAGGGCCTCATCCTTGTCACCATCGCCGGATGATGCCATCCATTCCTGCTGCAACATCAGCACCATCTCTTGCCATGCCTCTTTCTTGCCACGGTGTTGTTCGAGGAACTCTTGAACAGAAGAGGAGGAAGCAGGCGCAGCAGGAGTATCGTCCCACTCGATCTTATGCAACGGCAGATTATACGGCGTCAAGGTGGTGTACGTATCCCAATACTCCTGCACGCGGGCGTCCGGTGCATCCAATCGATCGAGCGCGATGATGGCATGCTTGGCATGATTCGACAAGTAGCCTTGGAACTCAATGTCGAACTCGCGGTTGGACAGAATGCGCTGTGCCAGTGGCCGGACTGGCGGTACCATCACGGATGCCTTCCATGGCAATGATGATGACGATGTGGCAGTTGCCATGATGGAGGCTGCTGTTGTTTTGATGATCATAGTAGACGCTATTCTACTTACTCGTTGTGGATTTGGAGATTCGTGTTATGATGTAGATTGTTACGAGAACGTTGTTGTTTCTGCTTTTTCCGATTTTATGAGATGATCATATGCAAATGAAAATGGAGACAGACGAAGAGAGAGAGGAGACAGTTGGATCTGTGAGTATGCTACATGGTGCGAAGTGAAAATAGGACCATCGCTCGTTCACGAGAATCTCTTCGACGTGAAGGATCACAATCGACGCTCTTCTCTCCAGAGATGAAAGTGCATACTCTGCATCAAACGCATCATGTCCGCGTTTGTAAATTCGTGTGACACCACAGAGATCGAGGTTTGGGAACGCAATCTTGACTTCGATGGAATTCCAGCACTTTGGTACCGCAGACATAGAGCATCGCCATCGATGAGACAGAGCGAGAGATCATCGATTGCGTTCAATCGAAATCCGCTTGGATCAAGGCAAATGGAAGCGAGGTTGGGCAATGCAAATGGTCTCCTCTCTCCAGGGATCATGTTGAAGTACCCACTTACTCATGTTCACACCATGGGAGGCTGCCCGATCTCGGGAGGGAATGTGATGGAAATGAAATGTGACGGTGGAGGAGGAACAGATGGGAACTTGATCGTTTTTGGGTACGATCTTTGAACATTTGGGTCACTCGAGTCGTGGATACTGATTCCTCAACATCTTTTGATGACCACACCAACGCACGCGAATCTGGTTATTATCGGCACCGACCATCGCAGAGAACAGCGGAGCGTGGAAGAAGCACACAACAACCGTCGTCATCCACATCACATAGTCGTACCCCTTCTCTGTTCTTTCTCTCTCCCTGCGTCGTACAATTCGGAGAAGAACAGGAAGAAGAAGATGATGAAGACAGTGAGCGCGGTTTGGATGACACTGTTCGTTGGCACCATGACGATACTCTCCTTGTCCACAACGGCATCTGCATTCGCCACAAGACGAGCGCTTCTCCCCTGGATGTTGCATCGCCGTGTCTCCGCAGCGTCCCTGATCTTCAACCTCCGCGGTGGACAGCAACAGCAGCAGCCGCAGGATGCAACAAGGAGCATCTCCCAACAGCCTCATCACCGACTGGCTGCGTCCGTCCAGGAGCGAATGGAGGTCGAAGCCACAGACGCCGCACAACAGCTGGAGTTGTTCTACGGCAACCGCAAGTCCGACCTCACCACCATCCCCACGGTATTCACGGACAGCGGCACGACCGCGACATCCGCGGCGACCATGTTGCAGGATATCGACACGGTGCTGTTCGATTGCGATGGCGTGCTGTACCGCACGCTGGAGACGTGCCCCGATGCGGCGCGATGCATCCGATCCCTGCAGGACAGTGGCAAGAGCGTGTTGTTCGTCACGAACCACGGTGGCATCAATCGTCGACAGCTGCGGGACAAGCTGCAGAAGCTTCTGGGCGACGACGTCACGCTGATCAACGACATGATGGTCTCGAGTTCCTACTCATGCGCCGAGTACTTGAAGCAGCAGCTGCAACCGGCCGAACCCAAACCATGGGTGCACGTCATTGGCAGCGCGGGCCTCGTCGAGGAGATTGAGAATGCCGGATTCCACGTGACGACCGTGAGTCCCGACACGCAGGCCACGATGGATCGCCAACAGCTGGCGTCGTTCGATTTCGCATCGCTGGGACCCGATGATCGACCGCTGGGTGCCTTGGCCATCGGACACGACGTCGACTTCACATTCCGCAAGATGAGCATCGCCGTCAATCTGCTGCTGCAGCATCCCGACGCGCTGTTCGTGGCCACGAACGAGGATTCCTTCGATCTCGTGTCGTCCACCGTCGCAGATGCGAATCGGCACATCCCCGGCAACGGCTGCGTCATCAAGGCGCTGGAGCATGGATCGCAGCGCACGGCGACTAACGTTGGGAAACCCAGCCAGACGTTGGCCGATCTACTGGGCTCCACCGCGACGGCCTTGGACTGCTCGCGTGCTCTGTTCGTCGGCGATCGTCTCGACACGGATATTCGATTTGGTCATGTGACGGGCATGAAGACCTTGCTCGTCATGACGGGGGTGACGACGGTACAGAAGATGGAGAATCTGGGATGCGGTACGATCGAGGAACCGTTGCCTACCTACATCGCGCCGCACGTTGGGTATCTCGTTGTTTGAATCTTTACAGGGCAGTTAGAAACCGTTAAATCGTCGGATATGAAAAACCGCGTCCACAAGACCCAAACAAGAAGAGGCAGTCGTTCCTCATGTCTCTTTGTGTTCGTGCGGGCAGTCACCGTTCTTGTTCATGTGTTCTCGTGTTTGTACCTTGTGCTCGGATGACACGCAACGCACATCATTGGTGTTTGGTCTGCTCGTGGGATAGAGATAGGGAGAGAGAGGAGGGAAACTGCCTCGCCACCTGAGACCTTCGCAGAAGACCAAAGTTTGGAGGTTGTTGTTGTTGTTCCAATTGGCGACAGTACGAGGAGCCACAGCCATCATCAAAGCCATCATCGCATTCACCATCGTGTTAGCAGCCATCATCACTGTCGACTGTTCCAAGAGAAAAATTAGTGACAGCAGACATCACCAGATCAGCTCACATCAGGCTTGACGAAACAGAACCCAACGCGTCGTGCAAACAGAAGAGAACGAAAGAACAAAGATGAGTCCGAAGGGACACAAGAAATCGACATCATCGTCATGGGGATCGCTGTGGGGCGGCACGGCGGATGGCAAGGGAAATACTCGTACGGGGGTTGCCGCAAATGGAAAGGCAGCGCAAGGACCGGGTCAAGCCAACGTTGCCGCGGAGGAGCGACCCGCCTACACCCTCTACGATCACTGCAAATTCGTTCGTCTGAAGACGCACATCATCGCATCGAAGAATAAAGGAGGCAATAAGAGCAACGGCGCATCGACGAAGGCCCAATTGTTCTATTCCGTGGACACCACATGCCAATATGTGAGCCAACCGACGCAGCTTCAGCTCGTGTCGAACGTCGTACAGGAGTACTGTCATCCATTCACCATGACATCGCACTACCAGGACCGATGGGTGGGATTCGAGACGCTGCTGTCAGCCAAACCATCGAACGCCCAACCGGAAACCGCCGCTGCATTCACAAGTTCGACGAACCAAATGCCGACGGAACCCTTGCCATTCCGCGTCGTGACGATCCGGCTGCGACCCGATTGCCATCACAACACTGCCCTGCAGGCCGTGCACGAGGCCTTCTCTACCGTCCACAACACGCGGCAGTATCATTCTCATCTGCAGCATCACACGGGCTGCATCTATCAGGCCATCGGCGTCAACGCGGGCACCACGATCAAGTTTCCGTACGTGATGCACGCGCAGCTGCTGACACGCCGATCCATCATCCTGGAGCGGCATCTGCTGATTCGATTCTTTCATATGCGCGACGTGCCGTTCATGGAGGACGAGATGGAGGACATCAGCTCGAAATTGATCAAGTACTGCGCCGAGACTAGCAACCTCACGAATCTGCAGAAGTCGGACATCGGGCCGTTGCTCATTCAAACGCAAGTGCAGGAGGCCTGTGTGCTGATCCAATCCCTGCCCAGAGACGGCATCACGAATGCCTCATCGTCGTCGCCGCGCAACAGCAAGGACACACAATACAAGGGAGATGCGTACGATCCGGCCAACCCGATGCACGCAGCATCGCCAGGCGGTGGTCTGCATCAGTCGGCGACGTCGGAGTACCTGCGCACGCATTTCGCAGAATCGTGGAGCGTGATGGAGGAAAATGAGCGCGTGCGCAAGGCCAACGAGAGCAACGGCAAGTCCAAAACGAAGAAGAATGCATTCCTGTCATCCGCACCGGCGCCCATCGCAACGTTGCACCGACGTCGCGTCGTGTCCCCGGCGCTGTCCAAGTTGGATTGGCCAGCCATCCAGAGCACGGTGCCGTTGATGGAGCGCATCGTGTCGGAGCTGGAGATCGCCAAGTGCACGTACAACACACTGTGCGCCGAAGAGACGTGCCGATTCGGCATGCGTCCCTGTCAGAGCACGTTGGATCGGCAATTCTGCTTCCAGCTGTCGGAATTATCGCAGCAGCACATGCTGTTGGAACTGCAGGACACGATCGACGAGCTGGAGGGCAACTTCCACACGACGCAGGCGCAGTACGACACGTTCATGAAGTTTCTGCAGTACACCTTCAACAACTACCAGATGCACTGGCCGTCACAGCAGCAGCTCCTGATGCAGGATGAGCACATGGCCTCGTCGCAGACGCCAATCGTCAAGCTGCCGCAGTACCATGCCAGCACATTCCCATGGGCACCCAACGTCATGAAGGCCTTGCAGGACGTCTCCAGCCGCGTCGTGCAGGCCACGCTTTCTTCGACGACGAACAACACAAGACGGCAACGCGATGTGAGGCACGGCACGACGCACGCCTTGGGTTCCTACCACAGCAACAATTTCGGCAACGGTGGTAGTGCCAGTGATAATAATGACGACCCCATCCAGGCATCACGCAAGAAGTCGCTGGAATTGTGCCAGGAATCCGTCGATCACGTGTACCAATCCTTCTGCCAGGCCAACGACTCGGACCACAAGGACTTCGTCCGCAAATTCCAACGACTCCACATGCACAAGCTGACGCAGCGCAGGGAACGCGAGCTGATGCCCCTCCTGCAGATCGCTTCGCAGTGCACCACCGAATCCGCCGTGGCCGCCACGAGGGAATGGGCCGAGCGCATCGATCCCACACAGCAGCAGGAGGTCCCCTTGCTCCAGTTCCACACCTTCTCCGGCAACGGCTGCATCACGGCCACGCAGCTCATCTTGCATTCCACCAAGCTGCTGACCCGCATGATGGGCAACCCGTCCTTGCAGGTCTTTGATCTGCGGTTGCACGACATCAATGTTTGGAACGATACCAAGCTGCTCGTCATCGAACGTCAGACGGGCAAGCGGGTGCTGACCTTCGGTCCTTCCATCGGCGCGCAAGAGACGGCCGCCTTCGTCCACGTCCTGCAATCGTTGTTGATGATGTAGGTTGGGTTTGCATTTTGGATGGATGGGAGATGGCGACGTGCCAGATGCGTGCGTCGGTTGCCGATGGATCTTTGCCATTGTCGTCATCGGAGGATGTGGAGCAGAGTCAGGTCAAGAGATGGACGTAACACCACCCATGAATAATGAAAGAACATAAAGATACCATCTAATTACCGGCAGAAGGAACGGATAGGGAGCTGAAGCCAAACGCATGTCTCCCGCCAGCGTGTCACCTTCGCCTTCGTCATTGGCGCGTGACATCGCCGCGTGAGATACATTTCTCACGTGTTGTCGTCTGACGTTGGGTTCTGAGTCAGTGGTGTTCTCGTTGCAAAGATACTGCGACGTTCGTGTTGCCTGCGCTATCCATGACTGTGATGGTGTGCTTGAGAACCAATGAGAATGCATCAACGACACCTGCCAATCTTTCACCGTCCGTCCTTCTGTCCCATCGTTTACGTGTTCGCATTTGTGGTAGTGAATGTCACGTACGAACGCACGTAGGTTTCATCCACAAGATACAAACGTACGCACGCATTTGCTGTGCCTGTGTGTTTGTGTTTGTTTGTGCAAGCGTTCTTCTTCTTGTGGTGTCGAGGATGGAGGCGACAACTCCCTCTCTGCTCACAAAAACCAAATCCGTCAAAAGAATCCAGCAATCATGAAGTTCTCTGCCGTCACCCTCATCGCCACCATCGGCTCCGCCGCTGCCTTCTCTGGATCGTAAGTGAGGATCTTCTTTGGATCGGTTGTCATGAGGATGATCTTGGTTGGATACTGGTCCATGACATCGACGCTAAGTCCGAGTCCAATGTCGAACGAGCATGAGAATGCAGATCAAACTGCAATTGGATTGCAATTGCATCGTCCTCGATGATTGACCTCCTCCTTCCCTTTCCCTTCACTTTCCCTTTCCAAACGCACACTCACACCATGCCCCCTTCACATCCACATCCAAACGAATCCATAACGCTCCCACCAATGGCAACCGCAGCTTCTCCGGAACCGCCCTCAAGGCATCCAGCAATGACTCCACCATGAACATGTCCACCGGCATGGGAGTCAACGGATTCGGACGTATCGGACGTCTCGTGACCCGTATCATGATGGAGGACGAGGCCTGCGAGCTCAAGGGCATCAACGCCGGATCTGCCACCCCAGACTACATGGCCTACCAGTACAAGTACGACACCATCCACGGACATGCCAAGCAGACCGTCGAGATCGATGGAGACTTCCTCATCCTGGACGGAAACAAGATCCAGACTTCCCGCTGCCGCGACCCTAAGGAGGTCGGCTGGGGTGCCCTCGGAGCCGACTACGTCTGCGAGTCCACCGGAGTCTTCCTCACCAAGGAGAAGGCCCAGTCCATCCTCGACGGAGGTGCCAAGAAGGTCATCTACTCCGCCCCAGCCAAGGATGACTCCCAGACCATCGTCATGGGTGTCAACGAGGAGACCTACGATGGTTCCGAGAACTTCATCTCCTGCGCATCCTGCACCACCAACGGACTCGCACCAATGGTCAAGGCCATCCACGACGAGTTCGAGATCGAGGAGGCCCTCATGACCACCGTCCACGCCATGACCGCCACCCAGGCCGTCGTCGACTCCTCCTCCAAGAAGGACTGGCGCGGAGGACGTGCCGCTTCCGGCAACATCATCCCATCCTCCACCGGAGCCGCCAAGGCCGTCACCAAGGTCATCCCATCCCTCGTCGGAAAGCTCACCGGTATGGCATTCCGTGTGCCAACCATCGACGTCTCCGTCGTTGACCTCACCGCCAAGCTCAACAAGTCCACCACCTACGAGGAGATCTGCGCCCACATCAAGAAGCAGTCCGAGGGTGCCCAGAAGGGATTCCTTGGATACTCCGACGAGCCACTCGTCTCCACCGACTTCGAGGGCGACCTCCGCTCCTCCATCTTCGATGCCGATGCCGGTATCATGCTCAACCCAAACTTCGTCAAGCTCATCGCATGGTACGACAACGAGTACGGTTACTCTGGCCGTGTCGTCGACCTCATGAAGCACTGCGCCACCATCGATGCCAAGCAGGAGGCCTAAATTACTTTCCACCTTGCGCAACATCATAGTCGGACAGTAATCCAACAAACTTTGTCATAATCGGATAACATTAGCCATCCTTTCTTGCAATTTCCAACCCAATCTACTCTTGTCCACTTGTCGTTGTTGTCACTGGATGATTGAAACGGTGTCTCCTGAAGCACCGCAACCCACGCCTGTTGGAACAACTGATTGGATTCCATCAGAACGCAAATGAGACAATAATGTGACTCGTGAAACACACAACAACTCAGCTTGATACAAGTACACCAATGAGACAACTAGCTTCATCCGTGTTCGCTCGCAATCCCAACAACAATAGCACTAATTGTACTCTCTCTTTGCGCGTATCTGATGTATTATAGAATATTATACTTTCGCCTCTATTTCTTTGCCTTGCGCTTCTTCCGTTTCTTCTTGTTGTTCTTTGCCTTCTGCGGTTGCGACGACTGCTGGTCGGACATCTGGGCTCTCGCCATGGCAGCCTGCGCCGCATTGGCATTGGCTTCGACCTCCTTCTCCTTCTTCATGGTCGGTGCTCGCTTGGCACGTTCGGCACGCAGATCGGCAAGGCGCGTGGCGAGCTGTGCGCCCTCCGACTTGGAACCGGATTTACCACCCGCTGCGCCGATGCCCAGCAGACCATCAACGAAGACCTCGGGTTCGAACTATCATCGTTGCATGTAGACGCGTTGTAGTGTCGTGTCGTGTCGTGTCGTGTCGTGTAGTGTCGTGTGACGGTGGTGATGAGCATGGAATAGAGTAGAGGAAAGGAGAGCACAACGTGATGGAGTGCGTAATACAAGAGCAAGAGAGATATTGTGAGAAGGTGCACAATTGCTGATGTTGCAGTATCAGACCTTCCAGCATCAAGGCAACGGCAACCACAATACTATACATAGTCACGCAAACACCCGCTCACTTACATCTCGCAGATCTTCGATGCCTTCACCCACACCGATGAGCTTCACGGGCAGACCCAAGTCGCGGCTGACCGCCACAACGCTGCCACCGCGCGCGCTACCGTCCAGCTTGGTGAGGACCAAACCTGTCAATCCCACCTCGCGATTCCACACACGCGCCGAATCCAACGCCATGCGTCCTTGCGCCGCATCTAGCACGAGCAACGATTCATGTGGCACGCCTTCGTTGGGGACGGGCTTGCCGTCTTCGTCACGTTCCTTGCTGAGACGCTTCTCAATGACGCGGCGCATCTTGACGAGCTCGGCCGTGAGGGCGTCGTTGTTGCTAAGGCGCCCCGACGTGTCGACGATGAGGGTGTCGTAGTTGTCATTGACGGCCTTTTCGAGGGCGTTGTATAGCACGGCGCTGGGGGATTTGACGGATTCGGACGGTCCCACGAGATCGACCTCGGCGCGGTCGGCCCATTGCTGCAGCTGTTCGACGGCGCCGGCACGGAAGGTATCGCAGGCAGCGAGGAGGACGGTCTGGTTGCCTTCGGTGCGCAGGCGGTTGGAGAGTTTGCCGATTGTTGTCGTTCTGATTGGATTGGAGTGCGTTCATTCGATGTGTATCGTTGTCGTACGAGCGTGTTTGGGAATGAAAAGTGTGAGTTGTCATGTCGGTATGTTGTCACTGCATCCAATGCGACACAAGCTATGAGTAGATGAAGATAGATCAAATCGTAATGCCGAAAGAATGAGATCCCAGCGAGCCATCACCACACTCCCCATCCTCGGCACCACTCCAGAAAGCCTCCATTATGTATGTGGAATAGCGCAGATCACCTATTCTCCCACCTACTCTACCATTTCACGAGAAGAAGCTTGACATTGATCTCCGCAACATTCACAACATTCGCATCAACCAACAATACAATACAGCATTCATGCTCCACTCGTACTGCACGCCCACTCACTTTCCCATCCCGTTGGCACCCAAAATGAACAAAACCGTCGGAAAGTCATCCTGAGCGAACTGGATCGACCGCGTCTGCGTCTGCAATGTTTCGATGAGCTTGCCGCGCATGACGCTCATGAGATCGTCGCGGCTCAAGAACTTGGTCGAATCGGCCTGCAGGCTGCGCACTTCATCGACGATGTCGTCGGCCGTTGCCGTGCCCAGATCGGCCTGCAACAGCACGTCGGCCAGATCCTCGAGCGGATCGTCGGAACCGCCCGTCATGAGGCTCTCGAGGTTCGTCAGAAAGCGGTTGCGCGATTTGGCCAGTCCGGCCGCGAAGGCCTCGTTCGTCTCGCGCGTGTAGGAGGCAATGTCGGTGAGGCCCTCGCCCAGTTTGCCTTTGGCGGCGGCGTCGGATAGTTTGGACAGTTGCTCGAGGCCTTCGGAACTGCGCTGTTTGAAGAAATCGAACACCATGTGGAGTTGGGTGGCGCTGCCATCATGTCGTTGTTGTGGTGACATTGGCGTTGAAGATGATGTCCATCCAGATGGCGGAAGCACAAAGGCTGTGGCAGTAGTTGCCGACATCAGCAGCAGCATGAAGCTGCAGATTGGCAATCTCATGATTCTGCTGAGTATGGACAGTAGCTGAGTAGCGGGTATTGCTCTATTTTGTGATGTATCGTTCTTCGATTGTAGGATTCGAAGTCCCAGCGACGACCTTTCCTGCCGTTGACACGATTTGGACAATGGATCAATTCGATGATCGATCCAATGCCTCTCTTTCTGTCTCTGACTTTGTTGATGCACTGCGGCTGCCGATCAGGTTGGATGATAATGATGGCGACAACGATGATACGGATCGCA
This sequence comes from Craspedostauros australis, assembly GCA_026770025.1. Classification (NCBI taxonomy): domain Eukaryota; phylum Bacillariophyta; class Bacillariophyceae; order Mastogloiales; family Achnanthaceae; genus Craspedostauros; species Craspedostauros australis. The sequence continues at coordinate 283,071 of JAMXDE010000025.1, forward strand.
ATGTGGGTTGGGGTTTTGTGGATGGGTGATTGGGTGAGTGAGTTTGTGTGGTGGATGCAGAGAAGCGGGAGACAAGATGTCAATGTGCGTCAGTCCCAAACCATGGTGGTAGAGTACTGGATTAGCCTTTCTCATCTCATCATTTGATGCTGAGATCAACCCAGCTCGTAGTTCATACCGTCCGTACTGTTGCAAACATGTGGACTGTGTGGAGGTGATATGTCATCAACTTCGATGTCATACTCGTATTCTACGTAGGTCCCAAAAGCTTGACGTATTATGCGACACTGGCAATGAGAATGTATATCAACATGATTCATTGTCTCGTCTTAGTTTCAGCGGCACCAACGCATGTTGCAAAATGTCCGATGCGCTTTCTTGCGTCACGTTCCAGGCGAGATCTCCAAGCAACAACGGAATCACTCCCTCCGATGAGATGGTGAGGTGCAACCAACTTTGGTGGCATACAGTTGTCAATTCCAAGATGCAGAGAACCAACAAAAGGAGACGATGGGTGTGACTAGCATTTCGTCGCTTTTGCAACCTTTGTTGCGACGAGAAGAAGCGTGGCCATTCAAAGAAAAAGATGATCACGGAGCAAAAGATTCCGCTACCGGGACTCGAACCCGGGTCTCAACGGTGAGAGCGTTGTATGATAACCACCTACACTATAGCGGATCAGCTGTTTTCGCTGCCATCCCTGGGACGAGTTCAAATTTTTATATTTTGCAATAAACGTTTTCAACCACAGCAATCGCGGCTTCAACCGCCTTGGCCCAAAACAGCCCTCCATCATCAACGGAGCCTATTTCCGCAACAGTATCGGCTGCGTTCTCCTACTTCAGATCCCCTGGGTGCACTGATTTGTCTGAACGCTTCAAGGATATCGAGAGTGGTTTTGCTCTCCGCTGCTCTCATCACGTAGTTTTATAAAAGTGTATTGATTTCTTGACACAGTCCAAGTGTTGATGCGTCGTGGCAATACCATAGCCAAACATTGGGCTCGCCTCGGTCACGACCTGCTCTCAACCCACTTGTGCTGCTCCAACTCCACAGACGGATAAGCATAGTTGATGGCCCTCCAGCAGCTGCCGTGACCTGCTTCCAAATCGTACTCACCAATGAGCATGTCTGGCCGATGCCTCGCATCAAGCTTGGACGACGCGCGGGAGGCTCTTCTTTTGCCGGGTACTTGTGGTTTGGGAACGGCTTCATCCACCCTGTCAGCCTCGTATGGAATTGTATTGTGGCAGTTAGCCAGACCAGCCAGTGCGCCACTCAATGAAGCTTGCACAAAGCGATTCATTGGTCTTGGCGCTTGGTGAGGTCGTTGTCACAGTCAGCGTGGAAGCAAAAGAAGGGTCGAGATGCAAGAGAAGCGACACGACACGCAGAGGCGCAAAACTGCGCGTTGTTGTGCCGAGCAACAAAAAGTTCCGCTACCGGGACTCGAACCCGGGTCTCAACGGTGAGAGCGTTGTATGATAACCACCTACACTATAGCGGAGCAGCTGTTGCGCTGTTGCCACTTAGGGGTAAATATAGCCTTAAATACACTTTCAATGCAAGACTCCCAACTTCCCCGATGTTTGCTTCACATTTGCCACAGACTTCGATTCATCTCCAGCATTTTCAGTATTGCATGACTATCCTCACCCATACCGACGGCACAATATTGTGTGAGACGGATCCGATTTGTCTTGGGAAGGTACTTGATGCGGGTATCATGGTGCCATCATGCACAATGGGCGAGAGGAACGTCGACTGCGCGCTTGTTGCCACTGCACCCAGTGGTTTATTTCTCGAGGACCGCTGCTGGAGGCCTTGTTGTGTGACTGTTATTGCCTCAATAAAGATCTTCACGTACATACACGACACACACAAGCAGACGCAGTTTGTTGTTGCGGATGTCATTGTCGGTTGCAGAAACAAGATGATGACGAAGCTGATGTGTTGGGATGGGACGAGCACGACATTTGGTTGTCACGTGGACGCAATCAAGAAAGTAATATTTATTTACCGCAATTATACACATGTCCTTCAAAACGTTCGTTATTACTAACGGACATGTGGTCATCCTAGGTCTGAACGTCAACCGTCACGGAAGCATCATGTCCAGCAGATCTCTCGCATTGTAACCGTGATTCTGTTCTATCACCTCTATTTCAAACATCGTGCGTGAGATATCCGTCACATATCTCTACCTAATACCAGCTGTAACATTTGGAAACTATCCTGATGGCATATACTCTTTGTTTCCTCGCTTCGTTGAGACATCCATTCCAAGCCCAGGGTCGCACTGTAGCATGAGTAGGTGAGGCAAACGCAAACGTTGTCGCTGCGGGGAGCGGACTCTCCAGAATTAACCCCTCAGCACTTGGGTGGGGTCTCGTGCGGCATAGCATGGGACGCGGAGCCAGCGTTCTTTTTTGTACAACCGCATACCACCACAACAGCCCAATGAAGCACCCACTGGAGACGCATCGCGTTCGTCTTTGACACTACCTGTCGTGCGATCAGCACGCCTGAGGGCAGCCCATGCAATGCTTGGCATGGACTGAAGCCTGTGACAAATGCATCGCAAGCAGTGGGAGCTTGGAAGCCTTCGTTGCAGAGCGATAATAAACTTAGATTCATCGAATGATTGTAACAGCTCAACAGCTGCTCCGCTATAGTGTAGGTGGTTATCATACAACGCTCTCACCGTTGAGACCCGGGTTCGAGTCCCGGTAGCGGAATCTTTTGTTGCTCGGCACAAAAACACCATTATCGTGGGCGGACGTTGACCTTTTCGTTGCCTTTCCCACCAACATCAGCAACATTTGTCCCTCCTGTTTGCGGCATCGCACTGCGAGCTACGACCACATTTTGCATCATCTCCGGGGTTGGTTCTGCACACCTTGTTCGTGATGGGCCGTGTTACAGCGACATCTGTATCGTATGATAGCTCATACTTACGCACGAGTGGTACAAGTACGCGTGCCTCTGCCATGCAAGCTTCAGGCGGATGTGTGATCTGCCACTTTGGGTGAGCTTGCGTCAACCGCGATGGTCGGCAGTCCCAAACCAAAACACAACAACAAAGAGCAACCAGAGCACAGACAGCAAGAACATGGGACGAGGCACCCGTCCTCCATGATGATGTGCTACCCGCGAAAAGAGCGGCAATGGCCAGAACAACCGCGGCCACGACCAATCGAACGGACAGCATTTCGCCCTTATCTTTCGTGCCTTGCGAGTACGCACAGATATTGCCATCATATCAGAAGGCAACATGGAGATCTTTGAAAGCCAGATTCTGTTAGATACATCCTTGCCAACGGAGACTGCTCAAACAACGAGCTTCCTGCAGCCGAACGACTCCACATGCTGGAAAGTGAACGTCCTGGAAAACTGCGAAAGGCACTCCACGAGAATGTGCAAAGAGTTCTTGAAGTTCCACTTGCCGCCAGAGCTCGACTACGTCCTGTGGGACAAGCTCATATACCATACCAAGAAGCTACGATACGAGATTGATGATCGATATCAAGCGGCCCGAATACTTCCTACTGAGCGCATTCGTCTTATCGTGGATTAGTGTTCTGGACGGCGCATGTCCAGGTGGTCCAGGGGATGGCTTCGGTGAATGTGGGTGGGACGTGCAAATTGCACTCATCCTCGTCCTTGTCTTGGGATTTCTGATCATCGTTTACTTTCGTAGGCCGCGGCGGGACGGAAACATGAACTTCGCCATCGTGATTCAGGAAATGATCCGACAAGAATTGGCAGCACCATTCAGGACGGCTGGTCTCTCCATCCAGTACGAGGCGTTGGGGCTCATTGGAGACATTATGGGTTGCGCCATTCGTTGCATTGCATCTGCTGAATCAATGAATGTCGGCGCGAATGGCGGTGACCACCACGACGACGACAATGGTCTACCAGATACAGAAGTCATATCGCTGCGGGAAGCAGCAAGGTCGGAGACGCCCTCCCCTTGGATCCACGTCGGTGGCTGGTGCCCCCCAAGGATTCCAGCGCGAACGATGTCGTCGCAACAGGTCTGGCCAAGCAGCAGCTGGAGATCATTCGGGGGTGTAACCACTTCGGATTTCGCAGCATGCGTCCATCCTTTCGAGGAGTGCAAGTCGCATCACATGCTGCGAATGATCATTTGTATGTTTGTGGTATTCGATGCCCCATTCAAGCTGTCGATGACGAGAAGGTTTCTGATGAATGGCATCGACATTAATGAGCACCACGCTGCTGGTGCTCATTGTGCGTTGTATATCGCTCGGGTTGTACTGGAATTGACTACGGTTGGCACATGGTGCAATTGGCTGAAGAAGCAAGCAGGCGTCAAGAAATGGGTGAAGACGGAGTTTCCAATTTGATGTCGGAACGGTACGGATGCAGAGTGGAAGACGCAGACAGAATGGGCAACATCGCACGGTATTATGGTGCACCACGTTACATCTGGCTTGTGCCTGTCGATGGGGGCCAAACGAGCAGTAATCCATGGTAGGATCGTGTGAGAGTGATCGTACGCACCAATACTGATGTTGTTCGGTATATAAGTAAACACGCAAGCCATAACATAGTGGCATCACTTCATCGCGCAACATGTGATAATAGAGAGAGAGAGAGACTTGGAAAATATAAGAGAACGGGAGATGATCCCGAAGTGAGGGAATTGCACGGCCGACTTGGATTTCCATCGGGATGGTAGGGAGAGCAGCGAGTCGGGCCTGGAGAAAGCTTCCAGTTTGAACGATTGCAAACGAAGAGAAACCGCCGACCGGCATCGGAAGCTGCACGTACGACAAGTCTGTTGATCGATTAACAGTAAAGTTACAACTGCAGCAAGTTCTGGACAGCAAAGCCAGCAATGGAAGCTGAAGGAAGCGAGACGACTATGGAAATGCAAGAAAGGCGTCCACAACGTGTTGCCCGTTTCTGTTGATTTGATGCAAGCAAGAACATAAAGTTTGATTCACACCCACATCGACATCAGCATAAACAGTTGATCCGCTATAGTGTAGGTGGTTATCATACGACGCTCTCACCGTTGAGACCCGGGTTCGAGTCCCGGTAGCGGAATATTTTGTTGTTCGGCACACAAGGCACAGTTTTGCGCGCGTCCACAGCGCTTTGTCTGGTTCATCTCAACCTTTCTTTTGCTTCCACTCCAGCAACAACAGTGACGGATAGGAGCATCTGCGGACTCAGCAGCTCGTACGAGTACGGCAGATAGGGTTCAGCTTATTGGCATCATTTCGTGAAGAGTGCGGTGTGTGGTGTGCAAGCAAGATCCACACTCTGCTTCTCGGTTTGCGAAGTAATCTCAGGCATCATCATCGTTGTTCATGCATGAGACGAGCTGGTCATTCAAGATAGTGACATAACTCAACACAGCATGACGGCAGAAACGCCTTCCGCAGTCCTACTCTTTGAACAACAGCGATTCTAACATCTGTGCACACGGAGAGCAAACTTTGGGTACGGTACGATGAGCAGGACAAACATGGACATCATTGTGTGATGATGGATTGTGGGCATCTTGTGAAGGTGGAGCAAGAATGCAGTCCTCTTCGGGAGCAACCTCCATCTACAAGCACGTGAACTATTCATGAACACTTATTACCCGGTCATCCATCGCGACATGATGATGATTCTTCTTCCTGTCTTCTCTCTCTTTCTTGATCATGTCCGTCGTTTCACAGATGGAGATCACGGCGATGGGGATGGCGACGTGTGATTTGGAGACGAGATTGCGCAACAACAACACCAAATCGTTCCTGGATTTGTCCGTCTGTGCTTATTCGGTTCTGCTCCCGTTTGGCGACTTCGCGGTCTGGTCGCGAAGGGAATGAGGAATTTTCGTGTGTGAAAATTATCGAGCAGCTCGTCAGACCGTGATTACATAGGCGCCGCATGCGTTTTGCTCACGGTCGGCTCGCGCAACGGCTGGGGTTATTGGTGTTACACATGGAGTTTTATCCACGAATCGTCCAGAACTTTCATGTGGTTCCATCACAATTTGCACCTCCGGCCAAAATTTGGATGCCATCTGTGTCGGTTGTGGTGGTGCTCTGTGAGATTCACACACAGACATTCCAGTGCCGCGGTCTTTCCATCTCAGCCTCCCTCGTGTGCGCCAAGTGCACTCTGTTCGTACGTGTGATCGGCAACGAGAAACACCGTCTGGACATGTGATTGCACTCCAACAAGGAGAGGATGGGCTGGGCGGCACGCCCAGGAACGAGAATTGGGGCGCAACCGCAATCACCAACACCAATACTAACGACAAGAGACACAAATCGCGGAACTCTGATGAAGCAACAGGAGGCACACAATCAATCATCCACCCATCAACCCCGACAATTCATCCATGTCCACTACTCTCTGTGTGACATAGCATCAATCAATCAACCAATCGACAACGCATCGGCATACTAATAAACCAAGTGACCAGGGCAGGCAGAGTTGAAACGAGGCAACACATCACATCACATCACATCACATCACATCACGCCACACAAACGTTCTACACACTCCATACGAATAGACAGAGGACACGATGAGGTCACCAACACTTGCCGTCGCTTTCATGGCATGCCTTCTGAGCAGCACGAACGCTGCGAGAGGATCAGGCAGAATCAGAGGCGTTCAGTTTCCGAAGACAGAGGTCATGGAGCAGAGACAGAGACGGCTACGTAAGTCACCACCTGCATGCCGAAGCATAGCGACGTTGGAGGATCGGCTGTCGCACCTCCCCTGTCACAGCCTTTCCCAGTCCATCACCATTCCAAGCGCCATGGTCGCATCACGAAAGTTCCACTCTAACGTATCCGTTCTTGGCTTCCCTTGTCCGATTCTCTGTTCTTTCTTTCAACGCGCACCACAGCCGGGAAGGGAGGCGGATCATCGTCGTCTTCCTCCACCCCGAGCTATGGATGCCTCTTATACACGGATAGTGAGCTGTCTGAAATGTGGAAATTCAAGGGCAACGCACCATCTTGTTCCTACGTTCATCATAACGGGTACGTGCAACGATCATGCAACTGATGGCTTGAATTCTCTCTGTGTGCATCCTCTTGTTGCATGCCCTCGTACATGCATTCGCGGACACCATGTTCCTCACCCATTTGTTCTCAAATTATCTGCATCTCGTCTTTGAACTATTCTATGACACAGTGGAAGTGGTGGCGGCAGCAGTGGCGGCAGTGGTGGCGGAAGCGGTGGTGGAAGCAGTGGTGGTGGAAGCAGTGGAGGCAGCGGGGGAAGCGGTGGCGGCAGTGGTGGCGGAAGCAGTGGAGGCAGTGGGGGAAGCGGAAGTGGCGGCGGAAGCAGCGGAAGCAGCGGAGGAAGTGGCGGGAGTAGTGGAGGCAACGGTGGAAACGGAAATGGAGGCAATGGTGGAAACGGAAATGGTGGAAACGGAAATGGAGGCAATGGAAATGGTGGAAACGGAAACGGTGGTAATGAAAACGGTAACAATGGTGGAAATGGAAACAACGGCAATGGAAACAACAATGGTGGAAACGGTAACAACAACAACGGTGGAAATGGAAACAACAATGGTGGAAACGGCAACAACAACAACGGTGGAAATGGAAATAATGGAGGAAACGGAAATAATGGAAACGGTGGAAACGGAAACAACGATGGTGGAAACGGAAACAATGGAGGAAATGGAAACGACGGTAATGGTGGAGATGGCGGTGATGGTGATGATGGCGACGAAGTCACTGTGACTAATGAAGAGTACGCGAATGGAGACGAGGATGACAACAATGGCAGCAACGATGAAAATGAAGCCTACGATCCATACACCGACTTCGACATTACGCAGGTACGTTCAGTCGATGTTGCACAGAATTCAACAAACAAGTACCATCCTTCATGCTGACTTCTACAGTCATCGTTGCTCACCATCTTGCTCGGATGTATCGTTCCCCCTCTCTCTCTTTCTTGTTCTTCCCTTTTGCCTTTCATTCATGTTCAACAGTGCGACACCTACAACAATCTCTGGCTCTGGGATCTGTCCATGACCTGCGACAGCGAATACAGCCTCGAAAACTGCGAATGCACCATGACCCAGGATCTCATGAACCTGGGATCGCTGTCCTGCGACGACCTGTCGAACTGTCCGGCGGATTGCTCGATCTGCAGCACATGCCTCGAACTCATCTGCGGAGACGAAGGAAACTACACCAGAACACGCATCATCCCCACGAATATCATCCTATACGCCATCGCAGCTGCCATCGTCGCGCTGGTAGCCGCGCTGGCCTGCTGCCATCTCAGAAGACAGCAGCAAGGCGATGCCGCAAACAAGGGTCTACTTGGCGCCAACTTCGTCGAGACGAATCATCGCGACGGTGAGTACGAACCACCAATTTCGGGCAACGTGCCGGCGCACAGAGCGCCCGATCCACCGCAGCGAGCTATCGATCCGCCACAGATGCTGGGCATCGATCCATACAGTCAGGAGGCGCTGCTGGGACCTGGTGGCCTTCCCACTTTCATCCCTGTGACGGTGCCCAAACCCAAGAAGCCAGAGCAGGATGATACCACGCAGGCCTCCGCCGAGACTGCCCCAACAGTCGACGAGACCGTCGCCAGCACACCCTCTGTTTCAACAAGCCCACCCCAACCTTTTCTGTCGGCGATGCCATCGACAGTGGACGAAGGGGACGAAGATGGAGAGGATAGTTCCGTCGATACAACACAGGACGATTTCCTAATGGACACTGGTTGTTCGGACATGTTTTCATAATGAGACAAATAGCTCGTACATACGAGTACTACATATCATATGTGATCTCATCAGCAACCGATCATGCCAATGCCATAGAAAATCGAAGAAACGAACGTGGACTACCCAACTCGTGCTCTTGAAGCAGGACGAGACGAAAGAGAGAAGAGCCACGGATGAATATTCCGAATGCATATCTGTACAGTGACAACAAACAAAGACAACGTAAAGTACGTAGAACCCCTGTGAACTTATTCTTTCACATTCTGGACTGAGCAGTCGGGTAGGCGATTGAGTGGTGAGGTGGTGAGGTGGGTGGACGGATGGATGAGCTCCACCCGTCTGAAGATTACTTGCATGCGACAGGCGAGCTATCCTCTCCATGAGCTACTCTACTATTCCATTTCTGCTCATTTCTGCTCTTGCCATGAAACCTGATTGCTAGGCGAAACAATGGTCGTACTTCTGGGAGAGCACGGTTCTCCATTCCAGAGGAGCGCCTTGATCGTGACATCGGTGCTCGGAGAGTGTTGCTCCTCCTTGCCCCAGAAACAGGAGTACGTTGGGAAGAGGTGGTGAGATGGATGGAGTTCCCCAAATCATGTGTGTTGGCTTCGGAGGGTGCAGCCCAACGGTTGGATGCAAACGTTAGGTGAAACGTTACATAGGGGTTGCGCGCATGTGTGACGCTCACAATTAGGGGACACAATTTGTGTTGACGCACCTCCACAAAATTCGGCAAAAACCCAACACAAATCGGTTGGCAACCATCACACAACAATGCATGACATCGCACGGCATGGAATGCAGTCGCATGCAACAGCACAGTTCATGATCCTGTGTTCCCTTCATCCTCCAACAGTCTCCATTCTCCGGCAACAGCAGCAGTACCAGTTCTCGAGGACATTGAACAACAAAGACTCAAACAGCAACACCAGGAGGACAAACACCCACGCCTGACGACACAAACCAAATCAAACAGAAGCAAATCGAGGTGAAGCGAAGTGAGAGCAAAGTACTCTATTCCAAGATCACCCACTCATACTATATCCATACCAACGATTATCATTCTCTCTCAGGGGTCGTACTGAGTGGAAGACCAAGGAGAACAACAGACCACACCATGATGCGATCAATTCAGCTGACGGTGACAGTCCTCTTGGCGCTCCTCACGCTTGGTGTGCGCGCAGCAAACAGAAGGGTCACGGGACATCGCAGAAGACCCACCAACGCCGGACGTCGAGAATGGCGGAACGAGGAAACACGAATGATCAAGGAAGATGAGGATGTGCATCCATCCTTGAGACATTCCAGCCCCGCGAGACAGAGCCCACGACAATTGAGCGGAAAAGGCAGTGGCAAGGGAGGCAGCGGAGGCACGGGAGGATCCGGCGTCGGGTGGACAGAGAATGGATACGACGGATGCTTGAGTCTCACCAGCGATGAGCTTGCCTCGTACTGGGAAATGGGTGGCAGTATGGCTGTCTGCGGATACGTCTCGCACACAAGTGATGGCACCACTGTTGATATCGTGGTTGGTGGTAGTGCCTACGGATCATCCGGCATAACCACGAACGGTGGTGGGAGCAACAGCGGCAATGGGAATGGTGGTAATGGTGGCAACAATGGAAATGGAAACAACAACGGCAGCAATGGAAATGGAAACAACAACGGCAACAATGGAAATGGAAACAATAACAACGGTGACAACAACAATGGAAATGGTGGAAATGGAAATGGAAACAACAACAATGGAGGAAACAACGATGGCAACGACAATGGCAATGGCAATGGTGACAACAACAATGGGAATGGCGACGGAGATGGTGGCGATGGCAACAACTACAACTACGATGGCAATGCACAGAAGAATGGCAACGGTGGCGATGGCAATTACAACGCCCAAAATGGGGATGGAAATGGCAACGATCAAGATGATCAAACAACGTGAGTTTGCATTTTGTGCTTTGTTTTTCACATACGGTTGCTTGAGGGCTGCGCTTTCTTCGGGCAGCATTCTCATCTGGAGTCGCCCCCTGACCAACAACCCTGCACATCAATATGGGCATCATAACTCTTCATCATCTTTGCTCACACTTCTTCACCACTCTGTTCGAACCCCTTTTGTCGCAGCTACTACTACAATCCAACCACTGGAGAGTACGAAGAAGTAGTCGTGGTCGATTACGGAGATACAGATGAGGACGTTGACACACCCTACGATGCCTTCAACATCGAAGAATGCTCCACGTACCACGATTTGTGGATGTGGGATTTGGCACTGTCATGCGGAGAGGAGAACAGGCCGAACAATCCAAATTGTCAATGCGCCTTCGCGGAGGAACTGCTGGCGGAAGGCAAGCTGACATGTGACGAAGCCAAGCTCTGCCCACCCGATTGTCCGATCTGCCTCACATGCATGCAGGTCGCTGGGTGCAAACGCGAAGTGAAGACTGTGAAACGACGATCTCGAGCCATACGTGTTGCTAAGTTCATGCTGTTCATCGCAGTGCCGATCTTCATTGCCATCTTCGTCTTGTGGACGATGAAGCGCAAGCGAAGGCTTGGGACGCTTGCGGACCTCAAGCAGCATCTCATGGGCGAGAATGAGAAGCGCAAGGATGATCATATCGGGGCGTTTCCTGCCGTGGTCGACGAACAAGATGGGAAGAGGGTCTGGCTTGCGCCTGTGGATTTCAGTGAAGACGACGGCACGGGGAATTCATCATCTTCAGTATCGACCTTCTCAAACAGCAAGAATGGCGATCCAAATGCTCCCAATCAAGATGGTGCAGATGCCATATCCGCAGGCGAGAATACGAACGGCGGCTCCATCCAATCACGGCTGTCCGCGGCCTCCGCACGGTCGATGGGGTTGCTTGAAACCGCCGTGAGCGGGCGGCTCTTCCATGGCTTCATCAGCAGGTTCCGTCCGAGCAGATCTGAACCGGATGCACCGAAGAAGGAGACTTCTGACAACACCAACAACGCGAACAATGCCAACGATGCAGATGATGAGGCAACATTATCCACCGGGAAGATGAATGACCTCGCTGTGCAAGTCTTCCCTGATTTGCTTGCCAAGGCAAACCTGCAGCCTGATGCAATGCAGACTAGGACCGAGCTTAGCGAACAGCAACGCCGCAAGGGGCAGGTCGGCACCGAGATGGAGTTCCCCGATCTTCTGACTAATTGGGAGGATAAATTCGCTCAGCTGGCTGCCGGTTCGACAGATGAGGAAGATTCTGATGACGCAGATTCCTCTCGGCGCACAGATGGAAACAGCGCCAACTGCAGCACTCTTGATAACGACACGTATGGCCAGGAAGAATCCACCTTGGGACCAAAGCAAGTGGTCGTTGCTCAATCACATTCGTACGCTACGTTCGCCGATGGTGGCGAAAGCAACACCGAAGGAGGTATCGGAGATGAAAGCGAGGATGATAGTGAGGGCAGCAGTGAGGACAGCAGCGAGGATGGCACAGAAGACGACAGCGGAGACAGCACGGACGATGACGACATAGAAGATGACAGCGACGGCGGAGAGGGTGCTTCTAAGATTGGAACGGAGGTTGACACAAGGGCAAGCGGGATGGCATCGGAGTTTAGCTCGTTGCCACCACCCCCAGGCACTTCGTCGACGATCACAGACATGAAGATGGGGAGCAGTCACGCTCGTCAAATGATGTCCTCCATGGCAGTTGGAAACCACATCATCAAGGCCGAAATGAGCAACAGCAGGAATGGCAATGGCGAAGCATTGTACCAGGGAGAGCTCACCGATCAGCTCGCCGAGTCTTCGGAGGTGGCTCCATTCTCCGAACCATCCGCGGCCAAAACTCGGGTCTACATCGAATCCACAACGGATGATAACAAGGCATGGTCCGACCGACCACACCGCGTCAATATGTTCGCCACGCTGGACACACCAGCGCTGGTTGACGTCGCAGAGGATTCTTCAGACGAGTCATCATCCGACCAGTCTTCCTCAGCAACATCGCAACCTACGCAGTCCGATCAAAACGACGCCATCACCGAAGCGGCCATGGCATTTGACGCCAACAGCATCACCGCCGACAACTACCATCGCCACGACAGTGGCTCGATGCTCGTTCTATCCCCAGTCCGGCGAAGCGGACAGTCCCCACCGCAGTCGGTGGCATCGTCATCCGCTTCGCCCTCGATGCCCGGATCGTTGACGGCGACCGGCGTGGACCTCATGTCGATCCAATCCATCCAAACCTCGAAGCTACCAGTCGACGCGGGTGTTGGTGTTGCGATCCCACCCGTCATGTCCTTCGGCGATTCTACTGCATCCGTTGACGAGAACCCGATGGTGGTCTTTCCAGACCTGCTGCGTCCGATCCCCCAGCCCATCGTTCTGCTGGACGACAGCGGCGGCGAGACCTCGGGGACATCCCAGATCGCGCCGCTGACGGATCTGGAAGGCAACACGGAGAGCGACGCTCGCAAGTGCGACGACCCGACGGAGAGCGATTGGACGATGCAACGCGTCGGGATCGACGACGACAAGGACGATGGTCTCAGCGACACTGCCGCAGAAGATTTGCATGCCTTGCTGAATGATGACAACGACGACAACATGAACGTGGCATCCAGCAATTGCGACGTCGTGGATTTGGTGGACGGCACACATGAGGAATCGTCGGAATTCATCGATCTGACCATGATCCGAGGATTCCATCTTCCGGGAGACGCTGCATCACCCGCCAAGACAACCGCAGATGCATCCAAGGTGCCGCACAAGGACATTCAGCTGCAACGCTTCGTCGGATCCAGCAAGCTGTATCCCGTCAACAGCAGCGACGACGGCGGTTGTGACAACGCCAGCATCATCTCCGCACCCAGCCAACGCGGAAAGCGCAGGAAGAAGAAGAAACATCCGTGGAAGACGGTCGTCATGATGGACACGCCTGGGATCACGAACGATGACGACGTGATGTACTGCATCGAACACAGCGATGATGAGGCGGCGTCGAATGGCAGGTTCAGCGATGATCAGTCGTCGTGCGGTTTGCGGTAGACAATTGGTATGTAGAGGGTACGAACGAATCGGCTGATTCAACCGGCCGATTGGATGATAATGGAGTGGCGATACATCCGTTGCATTGCATTGCATTGCAAGTGGGAGTGTTTCTCTGGGGAAGACATGTAGATTGATGAATGTAAAACAGCACGTACGAGTAGATCGTATACTAGAGTACACGCCATTTCACTTGTAGAAAACAGGAGCAGAGAACAGTGGAGCATTGTATTGTACGACTATGGTCGAGAAGATGTCCCAGATTTACGTATGGCAACCTGCGCATGATCATCTGCTTCATGGATGAGATCCTGTCTGTGTGCACTCTTGAAGAATAGATCATCAGCCTGACCAACGTATCTGACGGTGACCATTTGTGGACTCTACTGTTCTCTCGGTCGAGAAGGCTGCAGGGCAATCGCCCACTGATCGGAGACTGTTCGCACCTCTCGAAGAGCACATTCATAGTCATAGGAGTTGGCATCAGCAATAGCATGACGTATCCAGACGCAAAGGCGCTCAATCGATTCATGCCTATCCGTTTTGTCTCGGCTGCTCCGCGAGCTATGCCATGTTTGGTTTCGTATGCAGGATCGGGACGTGACCATCATCCATCCATCCATCGTGAAGAACGACGAATCAAGACAAGACGCAAACGAATTGACATTCCATCCGAGTACTACGAGTATGCATGCCCCACTCTCCACAATCTTTCAAATCCATTTCATGTGATGTGGTGTCTGGTTTGGGTTGATGTTGTGGACGTCTCCTTTCATGGTCGTGCACACACATGCGTCAAAAGAGAAAAGACGCGCCAACACCCGACTTTGTGACGACGATCCGCCTCGCGCGGAGAATCCAGAACACGAAGCCTCCGCAGTTCTCGTTAGGACTATAAAAGTACTCCAATACTGTATACAGTATTATCTACATAAAATCGTGCGTATAAAGTTGTACCTGAATGCAGTTTTGAGATACGGTCCGAAAACTGCATTGCGCCGCCTCTTGTTCTCTGTGCGTCTCTTTCCTTTTCTTGGCGTTGTGTTGCGGTGTTTGTGTCGAGTTGACGGCGGTGTTTGTGTTTTTGTGTTCTCTGGACAACGATTGAAACGCAGGAGAGCAAGAAATACCAAGACTTGGGCCATGTTTCTTGGTGCCTTCTCTGTGTTGCTGCCTTGTGTTGGACGAGGGCCCTCCCGATTGTGAACATCAACGCCATTGTCATCAGCACCAACACCAGCCCAACCGATCCACGACGACGGCAACCGCACGAGGCCGCCGTTCGACTACCCCTGCTCTCTTACATCCACCCAAGCGGCATCCCTTCCAGGTTGTCCATCGCTGCATTGATCGGTTGTACCTGTGCATCCACAAAAAAGACCGCTCGTTGATCGGTGTCTGCACCACGCATCGCGAGTGCTGTACTCTGGAGCGGAGACGGCGAACGACACAACACACGCAAGTGCTGTCAAAATCCAGAACAGACGCACTCTACTTTACTCTGTTGCTGAGCATCCGCCACGACATCAGGTTCCATACCGCAGAGCGTCGCGTCCACGCAGTGAAAGCCAGGGACATTCGGCAGAACAACAACAAGCACAGCGAGGATCAGAGCGAGGATCAGAGCCTGCTTCTACGCGCACGAACAGTTTCTGAGGTCTGACACGCAAGGCTTGTGGGAATCAGGGACCTTGAGCCAAACAACCTTCACGAGAAAAGCTTTGCAGCGAAGAGAACCTGAATAGGCCATACGTGTAGAGAGTACACGCAGAGTACACACAGAGCACGCTCCGGAGGAACCTTGGAAGAGAAGCAGAGCACTGCGCTCACACTATTCTACTATTACACAGAATACGCGCTGCCAGCATATCAACTGCACTGACAGCTCCTGTCTCACCTGGACAATCGAACAGCCACGCATCTGCAGCATCTCAGACATGACAGCAGAAGATCCCATCCCTTTGCCGCGCAATCACGAGGGACTCACAACAGGAAGCGGTGGAGGACCTGCGCCCGCACACCGTGGCAACATGATGGCCAAACGCCACTCCCTCATGCCGGACGACCTCGATGCGCTGGACACGGCGGCCATGTTCGAGGATGACTACAACGACATCTTCGACGAGGAGGACAACGCCGTCGATTCCTCGCTCTTTGATCCGCGCTTGAACAGCATCAATCCCGAGTCTCTCAACCCGCAGTCCTTTGGACCTGACGACGAAGACGAAGACGACGATGATGAGGACAAGAGCAGCAATGCGCAATCCTCCGCGACGCCGGCATCAAGCTCCGATCCATCCTGCAGCGCCATGTCCGACGCGGCGACATCATCCGCCAAGCGCGAAGATCCCGATGCCGCGTCGTCGTCCAACACATCTGCTGCAGGATCCTCCTCCAAGTCCAAGACTTCCTCCAACAACCACGACGATGACGGTGACGCCCAGATGCAGGACGCCTCCACGAACACCAAAACCAAGTCACCGGACAAGCCATCGGACGCCAAGAACGCACCTCCCAAGAAGAACAAGAAAGCGAAGAAACGTCGATCATCCGCTCACAACGAATCGGCCGAGAATGGATTGCCTCCACCCACGTGGCATTCCGAAGCCGCGGACTTTGCGCATCGTCAGGCCATGATTCGGGACATGTAAGTCTTTTTGCTCGATGCGTTTCTGTGTGGTCGCATACGTTCCACTACTTCGTTTCTCACTTTGTGACATTCCCATCACATTCACAATTCAATCCAAAGTGCCAAACTGCTGTTTGCGCGAAAGCGAGACAACCAGAGCAAAGAATGGATGGAACGGCTGGCACTCAAGGCGCGCATGTTGGAGAACCAGCTCTACAAGAACGCCGTCTGCCTCGATGCCTACCTGGACCGGAGGACGCTCAAGAGACGGCTTGCCAAGCTTGCCTCCGCCATCACCAAACATTACAAGAGCTCTGGCCCGGACCACAGGAATCCACAGCGCAGATCTTCCACCTCCATGATCCCGTCCAACCCGCGTGTCATGTTCAACACAGGTGGTGATGGCAAGAACATTGGTGACAACAACAATAGGCGGCCCATGTCCAGATCCTCCATGAGCTCGCAGATCCAGCTGGGTTCCATCGATGAGAGCTTCACAAACAGCATCGCCAGTCACAACAATGGCTTGGATAGCATCGGTCCGCTCTCTCGTGACAGCGTCATGGAACCTCTCATGGTTGACAACAACAACAACAACAACAACAACGTTAACAACAACAACGGAGGTGGCGATGCTTCCTTCCTCGACTTGCCCAAGATGCGAAGGCAACAATCGGAGGTCATGACACCATCTTCCATCGACATCAGCATGATGCCTCCTCCACCCCTGCGACGAGAAACCTCCGCGCCTGCCCATACGTCGACCATGATTGGCAACAACAGCAGCAACAACATGAGTATGGGCGGTATGAACAACAACAACAACGTTAACAACAACAACAACACGAATGCAATGAACATGAATGCATCCAATTCCACGAACAACAATGCAATGGGCGCGGTGAACACGATGAATCCACTCAACACGGTTGTGGGCAACATGAATCCCATCTCGAGCACCACCAACGCTACTGCCAGTTCCAACCCAAATCTCAATGCTGCAATCACACCCATGCAAACATCCGACATGGATACGAGCACCAACTCGCAACCTCCTTTGAACGCTTCAAATATCACAGGTGCAGCCGCCACTACAAACAACGCCACCAACAATGGCAATGCAGCGGCAGGCACGAATGCGAATGCAACGGCTGGGCAGAACAGCTCCACGACCCAGACCACATCTCCGAACATGATGAGCGGCAACAACGCGTCCAACCCAGCAATGGGAAATGCGGCGCTCCTGCAGGGACAGTCCATGCCCAACCAAAAGCAAGGCCAGATGCAGCAGCAAGGAGGCATGACCCCCGCCGCCATCCAGCAGCAGCTCATGCAGAACCAGCAACAGGGTCTCCTGCAACAGCAAGCGCTGGCCCGACAGATGAGCGGTGGCAACCCCATGGCCAACATGAATCGCAACTCCTTCATCGCTTCCCAGCAGCTGATGAACAACGGCATGGCGACGATGAACCCCATGCAACAGCAGCAGATGGGACTCCTCCTGCAACAACAGCAGCAGCAGCAACAACAACAACAACAAAATCAGCACCAACAACAGAGCATGATGATGAACGCCGCCGCTGCCAACATGGGAATGGGAATGAACATGGGAATGGGCATGGGCATGATGGGCGGATTCAACCCCGTCATGAACGGAGGTATGATGGGAACCCAGCAGCAGCAGCAGATGGCGGCGGCTGCTGCAGCCGCTGCCATGCAAGGCAACGTCGGCATGAACAACATGATGCCGTTCCAAATGGCAGGCATGAACCCCATGGCCATGCAACAACAGCTCATGCAACAGCAAACGCGCAACAGCATCACTCTGCCAACGCAATCGCAGGCCCAGCAGAGCACGGCCACCAATGCTCAACAAGCGACGAATAATGGTGGTGGTATTTCCAGATCCAGCTTTGCTTGGTAGAGAGTTCCGCACAGTTTTGTTCCTTGTAACAATAGAGCAAGAGAGTAACACACAGTAGTTTTACCCACGATTTGTTTGCGGTCATAATTTTCATTCTGAAAAAACAAAAAACCATGAATTCGACACCCAAAAATGACAACAGCGAAGACCAGCATTCGACCATGGCGGAGAGTCATGATGACGATGCCTGGAACAACAACGGCGGGTACACCCCTCTCTTCAATTTGAATCCTGCCAACAACACGTTCTCCGCAGGACCAACTCAAGACAGCGACAGCGACGACGACGATGCATTCGACTTTGAAAGCATCGCAAATCTAGCGCTGGCGACGTTGGATGCAGATTACGAAGCCACATTGCGTGGCACCACCCACCAACCCGTGGAACCAGATGAAGACTACGGCAATATCATCGCCGATGCCTACGACCACCCAATCAACGAGGAATGGACGGCCACGTTCGGCGACGCCGCTCCAACAAAGAAGAACATCGACATGAAATCGGTCAAATCCGCCATCGCGACGATCCAAACCAAATCCAACATGACCGACAAATTGAAACGATGGGAAACGTTCTTGAAGCACGATATCATCCCCAAAGCGACATTGCGCGCCTTCCGCAGTGCATCTCATCTCAGCCGCGCCGCGACGATGGCCGATGCCTTGGTGCGCTTGCAAATACGACCGCGCGTCGTGCATATCGTCGGTGTCGATCAGGTCGAGTGCGCGTCGGTGCCACGTCTGCGACAGCTGTTCGATGAATTTCTGCAGTGGCATGCTTGCCAGTTGCATTTGGTGGGAAGGGATCTACCGACGTCGATGCAGCATGTCTACGATGGCGTGCAGTGTCATGCCGGCGTCTACCACGAGTGGTTGCAATCGCACGATGTGCCCGATGTGGCGATCGCCTTCAATGCCGGGATCTGGGGATATGCGGAATGGGAGACGACGTTGCGGTATCTGTTTGCGACGGAGCGGCGCGGGCAGTTTCCGTTCGTCGTGACGGCGTATACGTTGCAGGAAGCGCAAGACGATCAAGAGGTCATTGCGGACGTCTGTGGATCGGAGACATCGGAAAGGCTCCTCTGGGCAGCCCAGCGTAATCCGTTTGGAAGTTGTCAAGTGCGTGATTTGCAGCAGCAAGCCAGTACGAAGAATTACAAGGAGAACGCGGCGTGGCAAGCGTGGATGGTTGGTAACAAACCTTCATCGTGAACGTTTTCATCAGCATTGATGCAGATATGGAATAGGGTCGTCAACAGATTATGTTGTTGTTGTTGTAAGTTATTTGATGTTTGGTGCTATTCTTAATTTCTTTTGATTGTGTGTGTTTGGACAAAAACATATACAGTGCTTGTGTGTGTGTGTGCTTGCTTGAGCGAGAGATGGTTCGTACTCCTATGTAATGACCACGAGTACTCCGGATCTCTTCGTTGTTAGATTGGTAGTGGAAACATTGGGAATGGTGTGTTTTGTTGCGTTGTTGCTGGCGCGTTGTTGGTGTTGATGGTATGCGGTTCATGCCTCACCATCCTCTCACGTTCAGAGGATTGGGATGGGTGCATGTAGTGTGTGGCGATAGGCGCTGGACATGGTGTCGTGCCTGTGCTGCTTAACCCCGTCGTGGTGTGACCTGCACGTCGATGCGTGCTCTGTCTTCCAGACCCAGGCTGTGCGGCGTCTCGTATCCGGTGAGGTTCTGTCCGCTGTAGCTGAATTTCAGCAGCTCCTGGTTCATGCCACGGCGCTCGGCGAAGACGGTGAACACAATTCGAAGGGTGCTCTTGTACCTCAAGGAGAAGTAGGTCTCCTCGCCGCTGGTCTGATCCCTCAGGAAGATGGTGATTGGCTCGTTTCCGTTAGGCGTGGCGGCGGTGTTGGTCTTGGGCGAGGCCATCGAGCGCGAGGTGCTGTTGACGGCGGTAGACTGCGGGACCATGCCGCGGTGGCTGGGGGATGTGATGGTTCGGCTCCCGGTGACGGATCGGGAGTTGCTCACGTTGGTGATGGGAGCGTCCTCGACCATCTGGGTGGTGTGGGCGTTGGCCTGGTTGCTGTTGCGTGGTGGGGACATGGTGATCGGCTCACCGGCGACGGAGGCGACTGGGAGGCGTCCGCGTGGAGTGTGGCTCACGGCCGGGTTTGGCTCGCTGTGGATTTTGATTGGAGCACTGTGGTTGTCGGCCGGCTGCGGCGCGGTCTGTCCGTGCGAGTCACCGAAGTCCCAGACCTCCTGGTCGAGATCGTCTCCGTAACGAGCCTGGAAGGCGATCTTGGTGGTCATGATGCGATCGCGGAGGCCGCCGGCGTCGAGGATGGCATCTGGGTTGTGGCCAATGACGCGTCCGAACAGAAGGAGGCAGTCGTCGGTGTAGTTGAGGTTGTCGAGGAGGTGCTGCTCCCACATCTGGTGAACGGCGACGGGTGGTGCGAGCTTGAGCTCGTTCCAGTCGTTCATCACGGACTTGAGCTCCATGAACTGACGGTATCCCTTGAGGACGCGCTTGGCGAAGCTCTCCTTGAATCCGTGCACGCGCATGCAGCGTTCGACGAGGGGCGTGGCTCCGCGGGTTGGACGGGCATCGGCTGGGTTGTCAGAGATCTTGACCTCCCACCAGTTCTCGATCTTGGACTCCTTGCCGCGCTTGGCGACGGAGGTCTCTGGCAACCAGAGCTCGTTGTTGTTTCCCATGACGGAGGCCATTGTTGCTGTGGTTTGAGGGTGTGGGGTAGTTAGAGTGTCGTTGAAGTTATTGTGAGTAAATGTGATGGGATTGTTCCTGAATGCGGACACGTGCAGAGCGAGGTTGCTGTTGATTGCGTTGTCGTTTTGTGAGCGTCGTTGAGCTGATGTCGACGTCGAGCAGAAGGTGGTCGGTGTGGCTCTTCGATGGTTGGGCAAGTGCGGTATGCTCGTAAAGGAGAGTATTGCGTTATTGTATTGTGTTGTCTGGTATGGTCACATGCGTGCACTTCCCATGTGACTGGGACGTTTGCACCTCTCTTGTTGTTGTTAGTGTTTCTGCGCGTGAAGATGTGGAGAGGCGATTTTCCGAATCAGCGATGGTCGGCGAAAACAACCATCGTGAGGTGGCCTGTCGCACGCAGATAACCACCATATCATTAATTATACCAATACTTGAATAACGTCAATATCCAGTGTCACACATGAAAACGGAGGACATGCTCTACCCCAATCGCTGAAATGTCACAGGGATGCCATGTTGGTTCGACAGGATCAAACGAGCACGTCCAACCTATTTTCAACCTGTAACTTGCGTAACGCCAATCCAACGTAAAGCCGATTTCAAACTCATGCTATATATTGAAGCTAGAGACATTGACCAGAATGTGAATGTCTGGTCTCTTCCTTGCTCCTTCGTTGTTGTCTTGGCAACCCATGAACATGATATTATGTTTAAGAGTATTATAGAATATGCTACAATTGCTCGTGTAATACAATGTATACTATGAGCGTGTATGTGTAGAAACGAGGAGATTAGAGTAGAGTCGAGTGGAGTAATGTTGGGCTTGGTTCCTGTGCCGAAGCATCCATTCTTCGCTGCGTCGTATGCTCTCTCCGGAAAGAGAGAATAGGAGTAGAGTGCGCGCATGGTTCGTGCAACTCGTATTCAGATCCAATAGGGACGATAGGTGGAAGATGTGGGTACTGGTTAGATGTAGGTGAGGTCTTGTTGTCGAGTCCTCGGAAGGGCAATCCGTAGCCCAGTGTTGTCTTCTTGAACTCTTCATCTGGGATGGTGTAAGTGCCAACCATATCTCACGTGTCCGGCCCTAATCTGACAGTCAATGAGCAGGAAGAGACGGCAACACTTCTACTACGCATGTGGAGTATGGTAGGTGCACGTTTGTTGTATAGTATGGTATTCAGAGTTTGTTTGTTTATTACAGAGCTTGCGTGATTAACGGTTACTCTTGGAAACACGTTCAATCTCATCCTTCTTCTTGATGGCGTAAGAGTTTGATGATCCACGGGCGGCATTGATGAGCTCCTCGGCCAGACACTCTCCCATTGTCTTGAGGTTGCGGAAGGAGGCCTCACGGGCGCCAGTGGCGAGGAGGAAGAGGGCGTAGTTGACACGTCGGAATGGCGACATATCGACGGCCTGGCGTCTGACGACACCGGCTCCTCCCACTCGTGTGGAATCTTCGCGTGGTCCGGAGTTGATGATGGCATCGACGATGACCTGGATTGGGTTCTGGTCAGTGAGGAGGTGGATGATTTCGAGAGTGTGCTGAACGATTCGGCACGCCTGCAGCTTCTTTCCGTTGTTGCGTCCCTTCTTCATGAGGCAGCACACAAGTCGCTCGACGATTGGGCACGATGCCTTGCGGAATCGCTTCATTTGGTATCGTCCAGCGGTGTGTGGGAGGTAGACGGCATGGTCACCCTTGCAGGCAATGTAGTCCTGTGGTTGTAACGATTCAGAGCAGCCATGAATTCATTCAGTGCGGTAGCGAAGTGATGGAAGAAAGCAACCCGAGTTGATCCATTCGTTCCATCAGCGATTCGTCCAGTGTGCGGAAACGATGATTGAGGCAAGGAGATATGATGATGTGAGAAGGTCTGTGTGCATCACATTTGCGGGTTGCTGTCTTCACTGTTGGCGTCCGTCCGTCCATGCATGTGGTTCACCGTGTTGATCGATCTCCAGCCAGTTCCGCTTGTTGCCGATCTCCTCTCCTTCCAACGCACACCACTCAACCAACCGCATCTTCATGTGCTCGCACGTACCTCAAGGGAGATATCGCGGACCTCAATGTCATCGAAGGACCACTTTCCGAAGAGCTTGACCTCGGTGGCACCGCCGACAGCGGCAAATTCCTCCTCTTCGGCTTCCTCTTCCTCGGCGGCCTCCTCTTCTTCTTCCTCCGCCTCCTCGGCTTCTGGCTCCTCTGGGGCTGGTTCAGCGATTGGTTCTTCAACGTCGGCCATGGTGGAAATTTTTCGTTTGCTTCGTGAGTGGCGGTTGGACTACGAGTGCTACAGCGATCGGATGATGATGATTGCTGGCGGCTGGGTGATGTTGTTGCTGGTGGTGGTACTGTTGTTGCGGTTGCCAGTGGAGGGGGATTTTCCAGATGCAGCCAAGGCTACCGCTGTTGCCGCGATCCGCCATCGTGATTCTTGTTGCAACTTGTTGTTGGTGCCTGCTACCACTTACTACGTTTTCTCGTCGTGAACAGCAACAACAACGCGGTTTGCTGTGATCAACAGTCTGTACGCATGTCCCATTATTGTTCGAAGGAATCAAACTAGCAGCACGACCGCCTCGATCGACTTTGGGTCGCGCGACTCGAGAATTCCATTCGTCGTGAATTGGTCAGAGCTTTGTTGTCGTTCTCGTGTCGTTCCTTGACGTCAGCACAGAGGACGTCACATTGTCGACGACGCGTCCAAAGATTCTGTTGCGGATTGCTCACGTGGTTGTGTTCCTGTTGTTCTCACTTTTCATCCTCGTTGTTCTTTGCCGACATTGTGCTGAGCATCGCACACGGAACACGACAAGGAGAGTATCTGTTGGAGTGCATCCTGTTCTATGTTTGCATAGTCGTACGCATACGATACTTGACAAGCACCTGTGCGAACAAGAGAGGAGCAGATCAGATCAAATCAGACCACAACATAGCACGACACAGTTGAGCAGACCAGAGCAGCACAGAAACGGGCACGCAGAAAACGGGCACGATGACATCCACATTCGGACGCGCCGCATCGTCGTTCTGGTCGAGGAGCAAGGCCATGCCTGTGAAGTACCCGTTCGCCTTTGGAGTGATAATCTCCGGCTTCAAGACCTCCTTCTCCGATCTGCTGGTGCAGAAGGTCGTGGAGCAGCGCAAGGAGGTGGACTGGAAGCGCAACGCCGCGTTTGCCACGTTCGGCTTCGTCTACTTGGGCGGCGTGCAGTACAGCCTCTACGTTCCCATCTTCGGTCGCCTCTTCCCGCATGCTGCGAAATTCGCCAAGCTGCCTCTCGTGGACAAGCTCAAGGACACCAAGGGCATGATCCAGCTCGTCGCGCAGGTCTTCCTCGACCAGTGCGTGCACCACCCCTTGATGTACTTCCCGGCCTTCTACATCACGCGCGAGATGGTCATGTCCAATCCCAGCAACCCGCCCGACATCAAGAAGGTCCTGACGGACTACTTCACCGTCAACATCCGTGAGGATCTCATAGCCCTGTGGAAGATCTGGGTCCCGGCCACTTGCCTTAATTTCGCCTTCATGCCGATGCACATGCGCATCCCCTTCACCGCCGGCGTCTCGCTGCTGTGGACCTGCGTGCTGTCGGCCATGCGCGGTGGAGACGTCGTGCACGCCGACGACTTGGCCATGGGTGCCGTCACGGGTTCCACCCTCTCACTCATGCGCGAAGGTCTCGACGAAAATTTCAACAACACGCCCGTGGAGATGGATCACAACATGGCCCATTTCAACGTCTCGGCCGTCGGCAAGGACCGCGCGGGCATCGTGGCAGGATTGACACAGCACATCGCGCGCGACGGGGGCAACATCACGCATTCCAAGATGGTGCGGCTGGGGGAAGAATTCATCATCCAGATGCACGTCGCCATACCGCCGGAGAAGAAGCACGTCATTCAGAGCAATTTGCAACGGCGCAAGACCATCAGCCACGAGATGGACATTCATGTCACGGAGCTGAGACGGCGGGAGTATGACGCGCATCCGACCAAGAAGGCCGTCATGGGGATGGTCATCAATTGTATCGGTGAAGATCGGTGAGTTTGTGTCTATTATTTTCGTGCGTTGCAGCAGCGTGCTGTCTACTGTCTACTGCCTGCTATGTATTGCTGGTATGTGGAAGAGAGCGTCGACTTTCCACAAGTCCTGGTACTCCACCATTTTCGTACTTGCCATGCTTTGCTTCACGCGCACTCACCCCGCTTGCAACATATTATCCCTCGTCAACGTCAATCCCAATGTAACCATCAACTGCGTAACATGCACACAACAACAGCCCTGGCATGCTCGCCGCCATTTCCGAACGCATCGCAAACAACGGAATGAGCTTCGAGGAATTGAGCACGGAGCTGCGTTGGAATCAGAAGACGAAGAAGCGTGAATTCTTCGTGAAGGCCATGGTATCATCGACCTCCATCCAGGCAGGCGACACAGAAGTCTTCGATGAATTGGTGAAGGAGATCAGCAAGCTGAAGGAGGAGCTGGATTTATCCACGTTGGATATCCGTGTGCACATGCGTCAGGAAATAGAATGAAGCCCGTACTCGACGGAGAGAGGAGAAGAGGCAATCGATCAATCAAATAATCAACGCGTAAAATAACATTTGATTATCACCCCACATGCTCATGCAACGGTCAACGACAAACTGCATCTCATTCATTGTGAAGTAAAAATCGTTCTAATAGAATAGAATATGATAGATTGAGGTACTCAACTCGATGTTACGCAATTAAGAATTCCCTGCCGGCAACCGACCCAAAAAGATCGATTCCACCACCGCCTCCGCGGATCCACGCCGCCGCAAGGCCTGCAACAGGTCGTCGCGGTTATGCTGCGGGAACATGTCGACCAGATTCTCCATCGCCAAAGCTTCTTGTTCCGGCGTCATGGAATGCAGGAACAGCAACCGTCGCAGGATGGAAGGCTGTTGCTGCACCGGTTCGGCTGGTTCCGGCGGTGCGGCAGCTTGCGGCGACCGACGGATGACTTCAAAGGAGAAGGACGGAATCGGTATCCACGATGGCAATATGCCTTCCGTGGACAATCGGAACAGCGCTTGATCGCCAGCCACCGGCGGTGCAGCAGCCGCAAGATTGTTTGCGGCCGTGTTGTCGTCGACCGCATTGATGTTTGCGCCGGGTGTCAGGGACCGGTCATTCGTGGCGGGAGTCGCCGCCTGAGATGGAACTACACCCGCGCGCTCCAGGTTGATGGCTTGCGCTGCGATAGCTGCTGCTGGTGGCGGTTGCACGACTGTCATCTCCTTGGTCTTGGTCTGATGCAGATTGGTGCGACACAGCGGGCATCGGGCATGTTCCAAAGACGGCGCTCGTTCCACGACTTGTCGCAAACACGTGGCATGCACGAGGTGTCCGCACCGCGGCAACACCTTGATGGTACGGCCCTGCACGACCATGCTGCCGAGGCAGATGCAGCAGACATCGCCATCGAGATCGGAGCTGGTGGCCGTGGGGAAGAGACGTTGGATGGCGGACGCCATGGCGCGCACGTGCTGCCACTGTGAGATCTGCTGCAGGGCCCCCGTGATGGCGGAATGGATATGAATCGCGAGGAGGCCATCCGTCAGGGTCCATTGCACGCCGCGGATGGACCAGATGTGCAGGAAGTGCATGAAGGTGATGCAATGGCCGATGAGCTGGCAACCGAACAGCATGGTCTCGAGCCATTGCAGACGTCGCGCGTGCGCCACCTCTAGCATCTCCAGGCGCTGGTCGAGTTCCACATCGCGCTGTTGTTGCTGCTGCTTGAGCTGCTGCTCCTCCAGCGCGGTGATCTGCTGCGATTGCTGCAAATCCCACACGGTGCGCACGTGCTGCAGCGCCTGCTGGATGACCTCGGCCGCCAGCAACAGGCATTCGCCGCACAACCAGATGGCCATGTTCCAGCCGCGCGTCGGGACGACGACAGCGATGCAGGTTGCAGCCGCGACGGCATTACAAATGAGGATGCATGCCAGCAATCCCAGGATGCCGTTGGAGGCTGGGTTGGTGGATCGTAGCCACGGGATGGGGTTCTCCGATGATGCATCATCGTGTTCGTCGTTTGCGGTGCCGCGACGCGACACGACAAGGCGCTGCTGCTGTATGGACTGCGAATCTGAATGCTGCATGCGGGTGGTCGCCGCAGCGCTGAGGATGTTCCAGGATCGGAAGCACGCGATGCACGTGTACCATGCCAAGATGCAAAGCCAGTTGAGCATGTCCTGTTGGCCTTCCGTCCAGATGGATTTTGTTGCTGCCACAGCTCCCGGGATGAGTATTCGGGATGTGAGGAAGAGCTTGAAGAGGATGTATCCTCCGATGCGTTCGCGCGCTGCGGTCGTGACGTTGACGGTGGTCGTCGAAGAGAGGAACCGAGAGGCGATGGCAATGTGGGCGACGTACGTCCACGCGAACATGCAATGCAAGACACAACCCAGACGCAACGCGTTTCCGATGACTTTGTGCGCCAGCATGAGAAGCATAGTTGCGAATGTGTGTTGCGAGCGAGAGG
Source organism: Craspedostauros australis (assembly GCA_026770025.1). Lineage (NCBI taxonomy): Eukaryota > Bacillariophyta > Bacillariophyceae > Mastogloiales > Achnanthaceae > Craspedostauros > Craspedostauros australis. Next base: position 310,646 of record JAMXDE010000025.1, read on the forward strand.
CGTTGCTGCTGGCTCTGCCAAGTTTGGATTGTACCCAATCCGCGATGCATGGATCAATCCAAGACGACTGCTGGAACAGAATGATGTGCGATCCGTCAGATGATGGCATGGAAAAGAAGGAGGCCGTCCTCGTTTTGATCTTTGGTTCGTCGTCGTTCTGCATTCGCGCTGGTTTTGGTTGGATGTCAAAGATGACGGCATCGTCGACATCGCTGGGCGGGATCATGGTGGCGGGCTTGGCTTGCAGGGAGGCGAAGAAGCGTTTGATGCCGTTGGGCCATCTTGGTTGCTGTTCTCCTGTCGTTGACTGCTGCTGCTGCTTGCGCTTCGTGTCATCGATTGGAGAGGGTTTTTGCTCCAGGTTGCCGTGACCTGGCAATCCAAAGGCGAAGGTGTAGACATCTTCCAAGGCCCGAACGACGAAGTGATTGGACCGTCCAGAGTTGGAATCCGTTGGTTCCTGGACCTGCGGGATCGATTGTTCGGGCTTGTTCTTGTTGTTGTCGGTCGCTGCTTTGTGTTCCTTCTGCGCTCCCAACCAAGCCGATTGGGCAATGAGTTGCGGAAGCAGTTTGTGCTCCACCGTCTTGGGCGAGTTGATTTCCATGGAGAATGAAAAGAGCGACGATTTGTGATGAAAGATGTTGGTTCTGGCGGTTGCGTTGAGCGTTTCCACCTGGATGGGTGCCATGAGGATGGCCACGAGAGCCAGCAGACCAGAGATGATGCAGTAGACCTGACTGCCTGAGATGGAGGCGCCCCGGTGGTTGGGACGTTGGTGTGGCAGTAAAATAGATTCCGATTCGTCCAGTTGCGGATGCTGCGGTTGCCCGGTTGGTGGTGATCGTGTTGCATTTTGCTGTTGTTGCTGCTGCTGCTGCTGCTGTTGATCGTTGTTGTTTGTGTAGGCGTCACTGCCTGCTTCCATTTCAGGTTGATTGGTGGTTGCCTGTGCAGGTGTATGGGTGGCACCGGATGCATTGGTAGACGCAACAGTGGCTGTTGGAAGCGATTGCTCGACATGATCAGGATCGTCGCTCATTCTCGCCATTGTTGCATCGTCAGATGGACGCGTGGTTGTTGCGGCAACACGATTGATGTTGCTGGGACTGAGACGCACTTGTTGATGCGTGGCGTCGTGATCAAACTCATGTCCATGACTGTGACGACGGCTGTACTCATGCGTACGCGGTTGGGCATCCGCAAAGGCGAGCGAGGAAGACGGGTCCAAGGAGCGGATGCGGTGCACCAGCGGTCTGGATGGAATGCCGGTCGTTGTGTGTTCCTGCGATGCAGTTCGGGAATCCTCGGTGGGTGCTGGCGAAGGCGAAGCCATGTTGCTGTTGCTGCTGTCGTTGTCCATGCTGTTGCTGCTCCTGATCTGATTGTCGACAGGTGTAGCTGTGATGGTGGTTCCATTAGCATTAGCATTAGCATCAACATTAGCATTAGCATTAGTGTTCACATTAGTGTCCACATCAACACCATCATGGATGGCATCTGGACTGATGCGAGGAACAGCTGACGCTGCGGAAGCAAGCCCAGAGTCCTCCTGCATGGTTACATCCGTCGCCATTGTTGCTGCTGTCGATGTGAGTGTTCGTGTTGGTCTTCGTGTTGGTATCTGCGTGGATAACAATTCCTCCTTTGGTTGGCTGCGGTTGGCTGAGGAAGATCGCGCGAAGGTGAAAAGAACCACCGAAAACGAGAACCAGGCAATACTTCAGAGTGCTCTGCAGAGTGCTCCTGTGGGGTTGTGCGAGCTATGTTGAGAAGGTGTGCTTCCTTGCGATGCAATGCAATACGATGCAGCTGGATTAAGGGGACAGGCCTCAACTGAACTCAAGCCGAGCGAGCTTGTGGCTGCGGAGGACTAATCTTGTGTGTTGATCGCGGTTTCTTGCTTCCTCTCAATCCCAATCTCTGTGTTCTCCTTCGTTTCGTTCCACGAACTTGCGCGATGCTGCTGCAGTGGCTTTCGCAGAGTACGTATGGTTCCGTGCCGAACGCTCTCAATGGCAATGGCAACGACCTCAGTCCAAAGCAATCCAGTTGGCGTCGACCGAGAGGAGAGTATGTGGATTACGATCTATGGGATGTGTGATGGGGTGTCTGTTTGTGCAACGGAATGACATCAACAACAAGAACAACAAACAAAAGACATGGACACACACAACGCACCACCAAGAAACCCATCGGTTGCCTCTCTGTCTGTGCGTGTGTCTGCGTGTCAATCGTTGTGAGAATGGGCTTGATTGAGAGCATCCAAAATCGTCCTTCTTCTTGTTGTTGCCTGCGACAAGGATCCTTGTCCGACGTCAGTTATCCTTGGCACATGTACGCCAACAATTATTATTTTTCATGAGAGAACTGGCCCCAATGCTAGGGATAACATTGTCGCGCCATTTATGGGATTGACTCGGGAATCAGACACGTTCTTCGCCATCTCATTCACGTGTCTCGACATTCTGCGAAAACACACGAACAACGCAGTCTCCTCATTTTCTGGTATCTTCATCTCCATCTCTTCACCACTGCTATGCACACACAAGCACAATCGACGAGTACCAATACTGCCTAACTCTCCTTGCACTCCAGTGCGATACATACTACATACTGGGATTCTATACACCCAACCATGAACGATTGCATCGCGTTGAACAACGCCGCCATCCACCCTGGATTCTGCGCCTACGAGATCCCCATAGCCGTCACATCCGCACGTTCCATCGTCCCCATTGGCACGTCATCCGGCTTGATCCTGGATCGCGGCGACGGCGGCGCCATCAAGTACTTTGAAGACACCGACGGCGACGACATTCCCGATACGATCCGCGTATTGCGGCGACAGCCCTACATCAACCATGGCCTCGCCGTGCACAACAATTTCATCTACGCCTCGCGCGATCGCGAAGTCTATCGATGGCCCCTGCAGGAGTTTGAAACCATGTTGGGCGATCCCGAGATCATCCTGCAGAACATCAACCAAGATGGAGCGGGCGGAGCCCCGCAGGGACACACGACGCGCACTCTCATCTTTGACGACCAGGATCGGCTCTACGTCTCGGTCGGTTCCAACGGCAACGTCGATCCCAACTCGCATCGTTCGCGCATACGGCGGTTTGCGTTGCAGGACGAGAACAACGACTTTCAGCAAGGCGAGGTCTTTGCCGACGGCGTGCGCAATATCGTGGGTATGGCCTTTGATAAGCATGGCGTGTTGTGGGGTGTCGAGAATAGCGCCGATAATCTCAAGCGTGAAGATCTGGGAGGCGACATTCACAACGATAATCCGGTGCGTAGTCTGTGTTGCGATCCGCTGTCTCGCTCAGCTCCGCTGTCCCATATTCAGACCATACTTACGCTCACGCCAACCACATCCCAAATGACATGAACAGGCTGACGAACTGAATCGGTTCACCGAGAATGATGCCGGCATGCACTGGGGATACCCAAACTGCTTTACCGAATTCGAGCTATCCGCCGACGTCGCAAAGGGTCGCGGCACGGCATGGGCCTGGCCGTCCTTCCTCAACGAGGGATACACCGATGAACAGTGCCGCACTGATCACATCGCACCGGCCATGGCCCTGCAAGCACATTCGGCGCCGCTGGGCATCACATTCTACGAATGGAAAACAGATCGGCCATCGCAATGCGCGGATACAGCCTTTCCGCAATGGATGGACGGTTACGCCTTTCTGGCGTATCATGGATCTTGGAATCGCGATATTCCCACCGGATACAAGGTGGTGTACGTCGCCATGGATTCCGACGGCCGCGTCTCTGGTGCGGAGCCCGTCGATCTGTTGGGGCATGTTGCTCCCAATGCCAAGTGGGAGGACGGGTTCCGTCCCGTCGATGTCGCCTTCGATGATTGCGGTCGATTGTGGGTCACGAGCGATGGCTCCAATCAACGTGGTTCCAAGCTTGTGCGCATGGAGTATCTCATGGACGACGGCAACGGCACTGCAGTTGGCGACAATGCAACCTCGACGGATACAGCCACCCCGCAGTGTCGATCGTGCAAAGAACGCGAATCGGCAGCCAACGTGAGGATGGTGCAAGTAGCTGGATTGCTCACGGTCGTGTCGGGATTGTTTTTGATGTTCGGTATGGCGTGAGAAAATGACGACCAATCATCATTGATTTGGCGTACCAACAAGGTGCGCAACGATGAAGAGGCACCAGTATTCGAACTCTTATATATTTTATTATATGTAAGAGCTACAAGTGGAGCGTGTAATTATTGAGGTGTGCAACCATTGAATGTGAGGGTAGAGCCATTGTACAGCTGTTATTGTACAGACACATAGATAGAGAAGAGCAACAGATGGGAAAACCAAGCGATATGCTCTATTCGACGCGAATCCACTCTGTTGGAGCGGTGCTTGTATCCAGAAGTTGGTTCCTATTGTCTTTATGTGCTCTCTCTCTCTCTCTTCGAGGAACACCACGAGTACGTTTGTTTGGCAAGCTATGAATATGATGTGTTCGAGAGAAGTCTCTCAAAAATTGAATCGATACAGTGATTCGGTCACTGTCATCTCGTTCTGTAGATCACAATCTTCTGCTCCTCCATCACTGCGACGCAGCCATACTTGGCCAGCGTCGTCCGATTCAATCGCCGCAGCGCGATGGCGACTGAAAATCGAGCGAAAGGCATGGACTGGGAAGATCGAATGCGCTTCACGATCTGCCTCCACTGGGGCTCCGTCATTCCGCGATGGATGAGAGCGTTGGTCAAGATGGCACGCTTGCCCTGGTGCGTGATGTACGCCAGTGGCTTGACAATGCCCTTATCTGAGCATCGCGATGGGTGCTGTTCTCGCAGCGACGGTGGTGTCGGGTATTCGGTTTGCCTCATGATGTGGTCGGATGTGGAGAGATCATCGTCCAAAGTGTCGTCGTCGTACGATAACGAGCTAATGGTGCGCGTGACGAATTGCATCTGTGTCATGGTGGTGTTGATGTTAATGTTGATGTTGGTGTTAATGTTGGTGTTAATGTTGGTGGTAGTAGGAGTGCTTGTTTGCTGTTGTTGAATTTGTGAGTGTTGTGGTCGGTGCTTTTTTGGCTTTGTGTCCTTGTGTTGGCAGGACGCTGGATGTGTGGTGTGCGTGTCTGCGAGCGTGTGCAGTGCAACTCGCCCTCCTGTTTTCTGCGAGAGGGGTGTGGATGGAGGTGGTGTTCTTGTGTGTCGAAGTTTGTGGAGAGTTTGTGTTTGGGACCTCTCTGCTCGTGGTGTGATGTCGGTCCTGGGAATCAGCGATGACTGAGAATTTCTGGTTGTGTTGTGTTCGCTTCTGTGAAAAATGGCGCGCGAAACTGTTTGTGCGGTTCTGCTTTTTATGAGCGAAACGAGGAGAGAGGTCAGAAAGCGGCATCGCATCCTTCTTCTCTTCGGTTCATTCGTGCATTCTCGGTGTCCGTGCCGAAACGTGACTGATAGTTTCGACCAAGTAAGTCATGTTTTGGTTGGTTGATGTGAAGCCATCGACGTTGATGGGAACACCAGTACCCGCCAAATGCTTACCAGTACTGTGCGAACCACACCGAGCGCCTGTGTTCCCAAGACCAGACACCAGAGACCAGAATTACGATCTACCCTTCCAGACCGCCTCTCTCTCTCTCTCTTGCGCGGTCGTAGAGAAGAGCAGAGGACGTATGCACTCTCTGTCCAACCACCATTCGATCGGCGACGATGTTGTCCATTCCGCAGCCCACATCTGCCCACCAAGAGGGGTCGAGACAGTGAACACAACAGAATCGAATCGAAATACAGATGAGTGGCTCGTATTCTGGAGAGAGAGAGAGTACGTACTCAAATCTCCACTTCACACAACTCTACGAGTAAGAACAATTTGGACTATCTTAAGTCTCCAGAGCACGGTAGTTCTCAAGCACTTGGGACGAAAGACGGACAGTGCTGACTTCGAGTCCTCTCCACACCGAGGCTCTAGTGTCTATCTCTAGACTAGATAGTACTTCAGAAGTGATCGGTTTGGTCATCGCCCTTTTCGGCGGTTTTCCACGACACGGTGCGCAATCGTGACAAAAGGAACACAAAACAAGGCGCAGAACGATGGAAGCAACGAGAACGAAAGAAATGACGAACGAAGGAATCAAGGGAGAGACGAAGATGTGGGTGGAGGCGACACGACAACAATGACGATAACAATGACGATGATGTTGTTGTGTGTGTATTAGTATGTACCATACGTTCTCACAGAATACACAGCAACAGAATAGTCAATCTCAATAGTAGCACATCAGAGCACAAGTTCACAACTCAACGCAACGCCACTTCACTCCACCAGACTCCAATCTGATTCCAATCTGATTCCAACAACTTGAAGTTTGAAGCGGATTGCAGAGCACAGCACCCATCAAGCAACTACTGCAGAATAGTATAGTACAATAATATTATACTACTTGCACGAACATGACGGCCGACACCTCTCCGAATGCAACGACTGCATCACCGACTGCGCCACCTTCGAAAACCACCGCCGCAACGCAAGAAGAATCACCAGCCCCGCTCAACGTCACGGCCATGCGAGCATGCCAGATCAGCGTCAGCGTCTTCAAGGAGACCAAGGAGACACGATGGGGCATTGCGCTGGATCCGGGCAGCGCCACCATCCTGCAGGACGACGATACCTGCAAGATCAACGGCGTCGTGGTGACGGCCTTGACGCACGATGGTTTGCTGGGACCGTTGGTGGGAGACGAGGTTCTGCGCGTCGGCGATCTGCTGTGGACCATCAATGGCATGCGGTATCGCAATGCGAAACGCGCCACGCAGCGGTTGCTTGGTTTGCAAGGTGATATCACGTTGGTGTTTGCCACCAATTGTGAAGACTTGAATGGTGATTCATCCACGCCGGCAGTCGCAGCAACAGCTATCACCAATGATGATGATCAAGACGATGAATCCAAGGCTCAAAGCGACGACGTTGACCAGCAGAAGGAGCAACAACCGCAGCCCAAGATGATCAACGTGCACCCGAATGTGTATGAAGCAGTCGTGGTGAAACGCAATATCGATGCGAGGTTGGGCATTGGATTTCACAGTGTCCTTGCGGCGCCTGCGGCGGCTGATGCACAAGAACAGCAACCGCAGCAGGAGGAGGGAGAAGAAGGAGCTGAGGGCACTGAAACCAACGAAGAAGGCGCAGCTGATGGAAAGGACAAGCCAGCGTCCACCAATGAAGAGGGGACCAACAAAGATGAAGGCGCAGCAGTGAAAAACGAAGCCGAAGAAGAACAACCTACAACAGAACCAGCCGAATCATCCACCACAAGCGCCAACGCCAAAGACGACGATGACACGCAACAACCGCAAGGCACACCCTTGCTTGCCGTCCGCGTCATCGACCCCAAGGCCGTCCTCTCCTCCAGCCTTCTGCAGCACAACGACCTGATCCTCTGCGTGAACGGCGCCGCCGCCTCGCACTGGACCGCAACGCAAGCCATCGACCATCTGCGCCGATGCCAATCTCGCATGGTGCGCCTCACCGTCCTGCGCACGCAACCCACGATCCTGTCGCGCAGCCAGCAGATGCTGCGACAAGCCAAACGCGCCGGCATCGCGCTGGGTGGCGGCACCATGGTGGGCGTCGGTCTGATCTTCATCCCCACGTTGCCCCCGCCCTTCGGCGAGGTCCTGATCGTCGGCGGCATCAGCGTGCTGGGCACCGAATTTGAGGGACCCAAGAAGGTGATGCGCAATGCGCGCGATTCGTTGGTGCGCGTTGTCGATGATGATGCGGCGGTGGAAGCAGAGAGTAGCAAGGAACCGCCGAAGCGCGGTATGGGAGATCGGTTGAAGCGGTTCGGGCGCAACGTGGTGTTGCCGTTCTTGGATCAGGTGGTGGGTGATAGCGATCGTTCCGCGGCCGCAGCGGCGGATGGTGGTAAGAAGGATGGTGAAGAAGCTGGAGACGAGAAGAAGGAAGGGGATGTTGTCGATGACGTTGCCGATGATGGAAGCGGCTCCAAGAAGGAAGGCCATGTTGCGGAGGCGGATGAAGGGGAAGAGAAGAAGGAGGATGACGATGTTGCCGTTTTAGTGAAGCCGGCTCCTGTGCAACCGGTTGCTGCGAATGCAGACACGCCAGAGTGAGGATGTCCACAGCGAAAAGAGTAACTCTCTGTCCTCCTGGTAACCTTTAGCATGTGAAACTGATCGATTACGAGTGTTCTCGGTTGGCGGAGAGCATGAGCAGAGTGAGCTGCACAGCACAGCTTGTGCTCTGTCTGGATGGTCCATCTGCATGTGCCTGTCCACACACCACCAGCCATTGCATGGCGGTCCCGCAGAATAGCCCACGCTAATGAATTTGTGTTCGTCAGTGACGTTACGTAATAATCAAGGCATATATTGTCTGCGCATCAGGACGCACGAACGACATGAAATCACTTATGATGTATTCGTCGTTGATAGTGTCGTACCGGCATGGTATGAAATAAGGAACGCGGCTGCGCAGAAGTCATAAATGGGTTCTGGATCTACGTTAGCGCCTTTTGTTTCGCGCGCAGCAGTTCATCGACCGGTTTGTGACTGTGACGAAGACGACAGCTACGCAGCGTCTGGTGTAAGAAGCTGCATACCAAGACAGGAAGCAACATTGAGGGCTTTGCATGTCCTCTGTGGATGGTGGAGCATACCGTCTGTTGGTTGAGTTGTGTTGATTCAAGTTGATGGTTGCAATGTGACCCCAAGAGGAGACAGTCAACACACAAAAGCACTTCCAGAAGATATAACATTGTGGATACACAAGCAAAGAGAGAAGGAGAGAGGAAGCAAAGAGAGAGAGAGAGAGAGTGAGATCAGGGTTGCGAGTCATTCTTGGTCCACAAGCAAGCAAGGAAGCAAGCAAGCAAGGAAGCAAGCGCGCGCAAAGAGAGAAGGTGCTGGTGTTGCGGAACATCCAAGTGCATCCCATACGAGTAGCACAGTGCGAGCTGCACGATACGAGACCACACAACCGTTGTCCACAAGCAACGTCCCTCAGCGCAGTCGGTTGCTGGAACGGCAACAAAAAAGGCGATCAGCGGTGGTTGCGAGTACAGCCCCATCACAAGCGCGCGCATTCATTCATTTGCATTCGACACCCTGACACCTCTTTTGCCCAGCAGCAGCAGCGACGGCAATAGCGACGGCGCACCATAGCATTGCGTTGAGTCGCACCGAGTTGAGTTGAGTTGAACAGAACAGAGGAACACGCGGAGAAGACATCGTGCATATAGCAGAGCCCACAGCAGAGCCCACAGCAGCGCAACTCTCCTTATCAAGCACTGGCGAAGCAACGCATTGCAAGGCACAAATCAGACAACGGAGAACGACAACGGGCGCTGGGATTGTTGAAGCAATACAGCGGCGTATCGTACAGCGGCGCATCGTACAGCGGCGTACCGCAGTAGCACAGCATGAACAGATTCCGACGACAGCGACAAGGCGCCGGCGACAGACCGGGCGGGTCTTCACCCTCCGCACACTCGTTGGGAGGCGGAGCCGGTGCCGGCCATGATGCGCAGCACAGCGGCATACCCTCCGGCACCCTTCCCATGCATGCCGCGACGTCCGGAGGCGCTCCGCAGATGGGTTCCATCACCTCCTCACAATCATCGTCGCCAGCGATCGGAGGCGCGTACGCCGGATACATGGGATACGGAGATCAAGCCGGCAGCAGCGGGATCAACGGGAACGGCGATCGAACGAGATCCGCCATCGGTCCTTCCTCTGTATCACCCACATCAGCCTCGTCCGCCTCGCCTGCTCACATTAAGTCAGGCAGCATCCTGGCGCCATCGCGATACACGCGAGGCACGTCGGCACCGGAGCACAACGCGGTCACCTTTGGGCGTCGATCGCGTCTCCTGCATGGACCGTCGTCCGATGCCAACGGTACCGCGCCTCACAAGCCGGATGTGCACTTTTCCACGCCGGATGCGAGACCGGGATCGTCGTCCCTGCTGTCGCAGCCAGGCGCAGGTCGAAGGACGCCGTCGCCCTACTACGGCATCTCGGAACTAGACCAGTTAGACGATCCCATGCTCACGTCCAACCTCTCGACGGCGGCAAGCGGCATCGCCAGCAGCAGCAGCAGCGTCGGTGGCAGATCCAGCCGAGAACAGCGCACCACCACATTCGGTCCCACCACCACGTTCAAGTTCAATGACGCCGCGTCCGTGTCGTCCGCCATGTCTGCACATTCCGCGCCATCCGCTCCCGCGAAGAACCCAACCACGTTATTTGGAACGGGAAAATCGAAGAAGTCGCTGGAGGACGACGACCCCGCCGATACCAACTCCGTCATGAACGATCACTTCAATCTGCGTCGATCGTCCAACAGCAGTCTGCCGTCTCCCGCTGCGATGGCGGCCACGATCCACGCGGCATCGTCCGGGGGTGCGTCCTCCCCCAACAACAATGACAACAACAACAACAACAGCGCCACCAACAACAACAATGACAACAACAGCAACGATGGAAACACCGCAGGGCACGCGTCGGTATCACCCATGGACTCATCAGCGTCAGGAGCTCAGTGGGATGCCAGATCAGCACCGCCAGCGCAGCTGCAGGAAGTGGAGCAACAGCTACGTCGCTTGTCCAGCCCCGCAGCAAACAACATCGCCATGATCAACGGCAATGCTCAAGGCAATGGCAACAGCAGCACTCCCAACACCAACCACAACAGTGGCCTCAACGCCAACAGCCACCTCCACCACAGCCTCACCTCGCTCCCCAACATGTCGGCCAGCAGCGTCGTCAGCTTGTCCAGCACGCACAGCCTGACGACGCCAGCAGGCGGCTCCATGCCCTACTCCTCCAACCAATCCAACGCCAGCATGCAGCCCTCGTCCAATTCCACCACCACCACATCGGCCAACGGAATCCGCAGCACCACGATACGAGGATCCCGCAGCAGACGCATTGGCATGGCAGAGCATCACTCACCCTCCGCCCTCCTCCCATCCGCCGGCGGCCGCAGCGTCTCCGAATCAAACACGCAGCTACCAAGATCCTCCTCCCCCATGCGCTCGCTCGACAGATCCCGATCCGCCATGGACTCAAAACCAATCATGACCGCCCGCGCCACGAGGCCAGGAGCCATCTCATCCGACGACGTCGTCAGCGTGGCCAAGGAGAATTACAGAACTCTGCTGCTGGCGTGCGGCGAGAAGTCGGTCGACGTCAGCTACGTTCGCGAACTTGTGGGCATGTGCAAGACGGATCAGACGAGGCTGCAGCAGAAGCTGTCCAACGCGCTGGAAGAAGCCGACGCCATCCACAACATCGAAGAATTGTTCGCCCTCAACGACGAGATTTGTTCCGCCATCGAAGTTGGTCAGGGCGTCATGCGCCAGGCAGCGGCCAATCCATCCAGCACGTCGCAGCCCCTGTCCTCGTCATCCAGCCACAACACGAGGCCGAACCACGGCGCAGGCAGCAGCAGCAACAGCATGCCCAGCAACAACAGCAGAAGCCACGACGCACACATATCCTCATCGTCATCCGTGAATTCGTCATCTTCCGCCAAACGCCGCGAGCAACAGCCCATGCAAACCACTCTGCAGTCCATGACGTCCACCTCATCCTCGTCGCGGCGGACACACCCCAACCTGTCACGCAACACGAGCGGCGAGAGCACGGGCAAGAAGTCGCAGCCCAAGAAGAAAAAGTCCAACCGCAACGAAGGACCGACGATCGAATTGCTGGTGGAGAACGAAGACGTATTCTCCTTGATCTGCATGCTGCGCGCGCAAAATGAGAAACGGTTGGCAGCAGCGTTGGCGTTGATGAAATTCGCACGCGAATCCGAAACGCTGCGCTCCGACATCCGATCGTCCGGCGGTCTGCATTCCTGTTTAACCTTGTTCCGCACCAACGGCATGTCGCAGCACATACAGATCGTCGCTGCCATGGCGGTGGCCTACGTGCTGCCATCCTACGTGGCCAGCTCGCAAACGACACCGTCGCTGGGTCTCAAGGTCATCGAGTGCTTGCGATTCTTGGCCATGTCGAATGCTATCTCGCCGCAGGGTGTGACGATTTCGCGAGAGGAACTGTGCCGCGCATCCGCGAAGGCGGTCAACATCCTCTGGATTCATGCCGTGCAACCGCTGCTGAGTTCGGAGCGATCGTCGCGCAAGAAGACGGTCAACCGACCCATGCTGCGGCCCAGCCAATCGAGGTCCATGCGACTGCGCAAAGGAGGCACCAGCAGCACCGTCTTTGATCAGGGACAGGATTCCATGGAAATTCATGAACTGACGGAATCGGCCGTCACCCTCATCACCCACTTTGCCAAGCTCATTCATCACGAAGGCGTCGTCATCGACATGGGCTACAACATCGTGGAGCAACTTTGCGAGGTCGATGTCGCCCGGCCCATCGTCGTGCGAGAAGGACTCATGAGGATTTTGGTGGATTGGATCCGCTCGAAAGACCCGGACAAGGTCCGACCTGCCGCATCCGCACTCCGGTATCTCATCTCCATCGAAGACCGTTACATGGCCGGCTGGATTCATTCCCAGGTCGTCAACGAGGGCGCCGTCAATGAACTTGTCAAACTCCTGCGAGAATCCGTCGGTTCCGACGTGCGCCTCGCCGTGTCGCAAATGATCTCCGCCCTCTGCGTCGCACCGCACACGCGTGCGGCCGTCATCGAAGCACGCTGCGTCAGCTACCTCGTCGCCCTGTTGTTTGAGCACAGCTCCCCGGCATCGCGACAGATGGTGCAGTATGCCGCCAGCGCCCTGGTCCAACTCACGGCAGGATCCATGACGGGCGGGAGCTCCTTGTCGGCAAGTCTGGAAATGGCCAACAGTCCATCGTCAGATGCCAGAGACTATGTGCTGAGGTAAGATCATTTTGCGCCGACTTTGTGCCGACTTTAGTGGAATGGGATATGTGCGTGCATGCTGGACTGTGTTCTTGCTGTTGCGGCTGTATCATCCAATGTTATTTGATACCGTCAACCCAACACAACTCACACACACCTGTCCACTATTCTACACGCACTTGCAGCGAGATCATCGATGGATGGGCGCATGGTTCGTTCGTCCAAATCGCTATCGAGCACAAAGGCAAGCTACGTTTCATCGCCGTCCAGGCGCTGCGCGTGCTGAGCGAAGACACCAGCCCGAAACGACAAACCCGGTTGCAGCTCTGTAATGCAGGCGCGGCGGAAGCCCTGGGAAAGACACTGAAGGATGATGTGAAGATGATATCACCGCTGATGAGCACTGACCAACTTGTTGCATCGAGCTTGCGGGACAGCGACAGCACTCTGCAGGAGACCGTCAAGGAACTTCACGAGGCACTGTGCGCATTGGCTAACATTCTGGCACCACCGAAGCCAACCAAGAAGAACTCGGCATCTCATAAGGTCGCACAGCAGGCGCATTGGCTGGATCCGACCGAGACATTGATCAAGGGTTGTGTGGACACGGCAGAAAGCGGCGGTCTGGAGAGCTTGATCTGGATATCCTCTATCCCGCAGTCGATGACGCCCAACGCGGAGCCGGAGTTTGGACCCGTCGACCGATTGGATCTGCTGGAGGAGTCGTGTCGTTTGCTGGCATCGCTCGCACCGTTGCTGCTATCAGACACGGCAGCCAGCAAGGGTTGCGCAAGATGGGCAATCGATATTCTGGAAGCCTTTGACGGAATTCTGAAACGAATGATCGAGAGCTCCAACAAGGAGTCAGCCAACGGCGAAAGCGCCATCGCACAAGAGGCCACCAACGAACTCAACATGAACGCCTTGCGTGGACTCGTGGCGTTGGCCAAGTACGATCCGCTGAAGATACGAATTGTCGACATGTCCTTGCCGAAGCTGTTGCAAGCAAAGAATCTGGGCGGCGAACGCAGCGATATCTCCAGCGTGGCGAGTCAGGTCTTCCTGTCTCTGGGCTTCACGGAGGATGAAATCACGGCGCAGGTGGCCGGAAACAACCCGGATCTTCTGGTGGATTGGTTCTGCCTCCAACGTGCCCTACTCATCCAGGCCATGGCCCGAGCCGAACTCCGCGTGCAGCTGATTCACACCTGGCGTTCAGCGTTCAATGAGACGAAGAACTCTGCCGCCATGCGGTTGATCCGACAGGTATCGGGCCAGTCGAGCGCATCTGGGAGCGGCGACGAGGCTTCAACGGATACGGAGATCACGAAGGACCTGTTCGAGAACTTCACAACGGATGATGACTCCCTGGAACAACGACGGTCGCTGGTCAAACAGTACGCCGACATTTACGGCGCGGAAGAGGTCAGAAGGACCATCGATCGTTCGCTGAGCGATCAGCATGCCTTGCTGGTCAGCGATGAGGTGGGGTTGATGAACCGCCACATGTTCCCACTGAATGAGACCTCGGTCGAGCGGGAGTGGGTGCTGTCACACCGCCGAAGACTCGAGATGAAATCCAAGGCCGATCCCAGCATGTCATCGTTGCTGGATACCACACCACCTCGAATTGAGAAGCTGCTTGACTCCTGCTTCCCGTCGCGTCTGCTGCGCAACATGGTCGTCCCTGTCAACGATCTGAGCCCGCAGGCTTCTTTCGACTTCCGAGCCCTGATGATGCCGCAGCGACGGTACTTCTCATTCCGCCGCGAGGGGCAGCTACTGACGCGTCTGTGCGACAAGCAGGCGTCGTCGTTGGATTCGGAAAATGTGCACTGGACGTTGGGGTTCACGAACAGCACCTTCGCGGGTGAATTTGTGGATTCGCTTGTCCAAACGCTGTACCTCTGCCCAATGATCACCGGGCTCTCCTTCGCACGCAATTCGGAGTGGTTGCTCGTGCATGAGTCCGAGAAGGACAGCGAGAAAGATGAAGCCAGCGGTATCCTCGCGAACCTCACGGGGTCGCTGCCACCATGGGTGTCGTACTTGACCTTCGACAACATCTTGAATGATCGGGAGCTGCGCGCGCTGATCGTAATCCTGGAGACCATGGTGAAGCTATCAGCCGGGGGTGACTTTGATTCCGAGCTCGACAGCCGCCGGCCATCCGATCTGTCGTCGGTTGGACAAACGCAGGGCAAGTTTGTCAGCTTCGGCATTCGCAACAGCTGCGAGATATCGCGAGAGTCGTGGAGTTCGTTCTTCAAGATGCTGGGTCAATCCGGACCGTCCAAACGAGGACCATCGAGAGCACCGCTATCGAGCCTCAAGTGTCTGGATTTGAGTGGCAACAAGCTGGGAGATGAGGCATGCGCCTTTGTGCTTGAGCTGGTGCACGACAAGGACTCGGGATGCAACTTGGAACAGCTCGATCTGTCTGGCAATCGCATCGGCAGAGCCACCAACGTGGCGAAGACCCTGCGTTCGTACACGGAGTACTACCGATACAACCAGACCGTGGGATCCGCAAGCGCGGCCAAGACATGGAAATCATCCTTGCACACGCTAATTCTGGCGGAGAACGATCTGTTCTTGGGACAGGGCGCGCTGGAGATCCTTGCGATGCTCAAGCACAACGCACTGTGTCTGCGAACCTTGGATTTGTCCAGGAATAGCCTCGAGGGAGACTCCTACCAGATACTGGCGTCGTCGTTGCTGAAGAACACCTCTCTGGTGCATCTTAACCTCTCGGGCAACAAGTTCTCGGCACCGTTGGTCGATCTGATCCTTGATCATCTCAATGCGTCCGACGCTGATTCGGGGCTGTCATTCCTCCGATTCGAGGACAACCAGCCATCTCTGACAGAGTCGCAGCGCAACCGCCTCACGACGCTGTTCCGCAAGACGCGCAAGGCCGCCATCGAACGGTACCTCGTGGATCTGGACCGTCAGATGAATGGAATGGGCGAGGCCGAATCAACCCTCTTTGATCGCGTCGGGACGGAACTCGACATCATCGATGAATCGGACGCCACGCTGTTCTCGCGAAGTTCGTTCATCGGCAAGCTGCCATCGCTGCGAGCCGCGGATGCTGCCGCTCTGGAAGAACCGGAGCCGGATGAGGGCGATAACATGATCACCGTGCTTTTCTCCGCACCGCTGGTGTTTGCAGATGGCGAGAACTGCCTGCATCCGTTCGAAAAGCTGGACTTCGACATGGAGCGAGAGTTGCTGTGGCAATGCCTCAAGGAGGCCTCGCGAGATATCGAGGTGTCGTTCGACACTGCGCATCATTCTCGGTTGCTGGCGACGCTGA
Source organism: Craspedostauros australis (assembly GCA_026770025.1). Classification (NCBI taxonomy): domain Eukaryota; phylum Bacillariophyta; class Bacillariophyceae; order Mastogloiales; family Achnanthaceae; genus Craspedostauros; species Craspedostauros australis. The sequence goes on from JAMXDE010000025.1 coordinate 326,822, forward strand.
CGCGGCGTTGCAGCTGCTTGCATTACTCCGGGCACGGTCACACCCAATTCCTGCCATTCGAGGATGGCATGGGAGGTCCGAACTGGTTCAACGTCGACGACATCAAGGAGCTGATCGTTCGTGATGGCGTCGCGCCGTTCAAGTTCGTCTTCGTGTCTGCCTGTCACTCTGGACTGGCCGGTGAGACGTTCGCATCAGCAGGCGTTCCGCACGTGGTGTGCTGCCGTCAGGAGTCCGAGCTGAAGGACACGGCGGCGCTCGCATTCACGCGTCAGTTCTACCTGGCGCTCGCTGTCGGACACACCGTGCAGGAATCGTTCCAGCAGGGATGCAAAGCCGTCAGGGCCACGCCGAACCTCCGCGATCCCGATGCGGAGATGGAGAAATTCGTGCTGTTGCCGAAGGGTGGCAACCACGACGTGCCCGTGTTCCGGGCCAAGCCCGTGCGCGAATGGCCGAAGCCACCGCGGAACCAGCACATGCTGCCATCAAAGTCGAAACGCCGCAGCAGCCTGGTGCGCATGCGCAGCATGATGGGGTTGGGAGCGAAGGGTTCCGAGCTGAGCGTGCGCAACATGATGCAGGAGGATCCTTCGCCGACGCCGCCGCAGTTCTTCCTGGGACGCGAAGTGGACCTGTACTACGTGCTGACGGCGATCCTGAAGCTGCGCAAGCGGTTGGTGAGCATCCTGGGCGAGCCTGGCATCGGTCGGTCGTCGTTGGCGTGCGCGCTGTGCCATTACATCAACGAACGCGCCAGCACGATGTCGGAGATCCACCACATCTACTTCGTGAAGCCGCGGCAGAGCGGCAGGAACATCAACTGCCGCATGCTGCTGCGGCAGCTGCTGGACCAGCTGGAGGACATTGGGAAGTGCCAGCCCATCGACGAGGACGCCGACACGGAGTCGATGCTGCGCGTGATCTGCAAGAGCCTGAAGAACGACAAGGCCCTGATCGTGTTCGATCGCACGGAGCAGGTGAAGAAGAAGGACGAGGAGCAGGAGTTCCCCATGATCCTGCGCACGCTGCTGTACGAGACGAAGCAGGTGAAGATCATCCTGACGGGCGAGCACCCGCTGGGCATCCCCGCCATCGGCGGTCAGGTGGAGCATCCGTTCAGCCTGGGCGCGCTGAACTTCTCTAACACGGTGAAGCTGTTCACGAACCTGTGCCCGCATCTGCACACGCCTTCCGATCGTCGCAAATTGGTGCGTCAGCTGACGAGCTGCGAGGAGCAGAAGGATTCGAACGAGATGCTGAACGAGCGCATGAAGCACATCTTCAACCTTCTGGGCGACGGCGTGCCGGCCAAGATCGAAAAGGCGGCCTACAGCATCAAGCGCGACGAATTGGAGAAATTGAAGGTCGAGTTTGCGAGTCATTGAGGACGCAAACAGACGATAGAGCAACCACACGCAATCACACTCGCACGAGTATAAATAGCATAGTATCATGATTTAAATGAAAGCAAGTGCGTCGTGCCAGAGCATTGCCTTATGAATTGGAAATTAGTAACTGTATTACCATTGCGCCGTATGGGCGGATTCCCCCAACTGGCGATTGGAATGCTGCTGATGTCGCTGCTGTTTGAGCTGCTCCCGCAATTGCCATCCCGCCAAGGACGACTTGGTGTTTGTATTCGCTGTGTTGTTGACGGGCTTTGGCGTGCGACGCGGCGTATGCACCGAGGTCGAAAGTCCTCCCATGGCACGAAAGGCGGGCGGCAGCTGATCCTCCTGCGTGCTGCTCAATTCCGTGGCATGATGCGACGAAGCGTTGGAGAGAAGGGAGCGGCTCGAATCGGCTCGCTTGTGAATGAACCTGGGTCCGCGCGAGAAGAGGTTGGGCGTGGCACGCAACGAGGCGGGTCGCTGCGGTTCGTCGGCGGCGAGCTGGGATGAGGAGTGCGACATGGAGGCACGTCGGAACGAGGACGATTGGTGGATGATCTGGAAGGTGTCGTCCTCGTCGCTTTGGGTGTGCGGCGGCGGTGCTTCTGTGATGGAGACCGATTTCTGTCGTCGCGGTCTGGAGGATGACGACGAGGACGTGGAATTGGGCACGGACTTGGAGGACTGGTTGCGCGGCCTGCGCGACGTCGCTTTCTTGGGACGTCGTGCGGCATTCCGGGCGGGCGATGTGGATGGCGCTGCGGGCCTTCGTCGTCTGGTGGTGCTGCCGTTGATGGAGGTTGCAGCAGAGGTGGGAGAGTTGGTGCGCGGAGAGCCGACGGGCGTGCCGTCCAGAACGTCCTTGTTGTTGTGGCGCAGGCTGTGGCGCAGTCCCGATCGTCGCTTGCTGTTCGCGCTGGATGGAGTCGGCGAGGAAGACGAAGACGCAGCCGCAGGGACCGAGTGGCGCGACCTCGCATTGGCATGGCGGTGCGACGAGGAGGAAGCGGAGGTGGCCGATGAGACGGAGCTCCTGCGCGTTGGCTTGTGGGACCTGCTGGAGGCTGGCCTCTTGCTCTTGCTCTCACCTTGCCTGTGCTTGTTGGCGTGTTGGTGCCTGCTGGAAGGACGATGCTTCGAGCGAGGATGGTCGCGGTCCTCGTCTTGGAGGTGGCGGCTGGACCTTGGTCGCTGGTCGTGCCTGCCTTCGCCTCTGCTGCGGCCAGAGCGCTTGTGCGACTGATGCTGATGCTGGCGTTCATGTTGATGCTTGTGCTGATGCGAACGAGAGTGAGTGTGGCGACGGCGGTCCGATGAACTTCGCTTTGCACTGTCGTTGCATTCGCTGTGCTCGCTGGGTTCCTGGAAGCTCGCTATGCTGCTGACGGATGCTTCGTCTTCTTGCTCATTGTCATGTTGGTTGTCATGATCGTTGTCATTGTCAGTCACATCATCCTCTTCATACTCGGACTCGGAATCCTCCACCACTTCCTCCTCTTCAATGATCTCTTCCTCGATGATCACCTCCTCCACGATCTCCTCTTCTTCTTCGTATGACGAATAGGAGGCGTCATCATCGTCATCGTCATCGTCATCGTGGCGGTCGTCATCCTCTTCGACGACTTCTACTTCTTCGTATTCATCATCATCATCATACTCTTCGTTTTGATCCACGTAGCCGCAATCATCGTACGCATGATCGTCACCATCTTCGTAGTCGCCTTCCAACGACATGCTGGTGCTGGTGGTGTGCGTCGCGATCGATGGATCTCCATGGTGCTGCTTCGTCGACGGCAGCTGCGTGATCGCATCGAGAGACGTGTTGTTGCTCATGGTTTTCAATTTTATGGCCGCCAGCCGTTTGGGCCCGATGTCTCACGACCACGTCGGGACTCTATTGCGCGAAGGCGTCGTGAGATTTGTCCGAATCTGCGATTTTTGTCGCCCAGTTTGTTGTTCTTCTGCGTTCTGTTCTGTTTGGATTTCACGTAGTAGATGGTACGGCAGAGTACGTACTGGTATGCGCACAAGTACTTTTCTACGCCTTGAGTACTCTGCTGGGGCTTGCTGGGTTCGAGCGTTTCAGTGAACGTCTGGAGTGACAACTACATGCTCGGACACTCTATCATAACGTGCTAGTATACTTCCATGTATAGAACTAGCGTGCGCTAGTCGCTTGTGTGCTACGCTATTTCCCAATTGTCGACCTCCGCAGAATAGCGCAATACTCTTGTTGTTGCTTCCATCCGATACGACTCGTAACATGTTCATATAACTCTAATTTCATCCTATTCCACTCTTCACTCCTCTACTCGACACCGCTCTACTCCGCTGCGGCTGAAATCTCACGCATCCGCAACGAGCCGGATGCAATGCGTACTTGACCAGAGACCTCGTTGCGCGCGATACTCGACACGACACCCGCACCGCTCCAGCAACGGATCCTTCTTGCAAACCTCCTGGATCTGCTTCAGTTCTGTGGATTGGATGGCAAACATTTCGAACGCCATGTACAAGAAGGGCATGCCGGCGAATGCCAAACTGGCGGGCACACCGTGTATCACGACGACGACAACCAACATCACACCGACGACGCGCCGTGCCCAATGATTGTGACGCGCCTCGTGGAACAGTACCAACAGGACGCCCCAGATCAGTTCGCGCTGTTCCAACGTGAACTCCTTGTGCAGCTCGTCGTGGATGCTGGCCATGCCGTGCCGTGGCAACATGCCGCCCACGTGGACCCATTCCGAATGCGTTGTGGTTGCTGCCCTTCTATCCTGCGACACGCGACGCAGGATGTAACCGCCTCCGTTCTGTACGGCGCCGTACTCAATGGTGTAACCTTCCTTACGCACGGCAGGGCCCAACGTGCTATCGATGTATCGTCGCACGTCGGCGACGGTGCATCTTGTCCTCTTGTTTTGTTGCGTCGCGATCATTAGTAAAAAGGTGAGGAACCAGAGCGCGGCCAGTTCGGGAATCTGCAGAATCCAACTGATACCCACGTGGACCGCCACCAAGGCCGCGAGGACGTATCCCGAGTGTCGCACCGCGATGGGTGGTTGCAGCTGATGCGTGTGGTAGACGAGCTTGCCCCACAGGAAGGCATCGATGCCGTTGTCTTTGGGACGGCTCGTTGCATCCAAATTCACCAGGATGGACTTGTCGTCGTCATCGTTGTGGGAATATTGGCTATGTGTTATCTGCACTTGCCAGGTCTGTTCTTGTTCTTCGTCGCCGTGCATCAATTCCAGCCGCTGGTAGGCGGTATCATCTCTCTGTGTGATCGTCCTCGTGGGCATGTTCCTACTCGTGCGAGTAAAGTGCTTGTCAGGAATCGGGTGTTATTGTTGATGGTGGCGGCTGGGAGGATCCGCTTCTCTTCCCGCCAATTGTTTCCTTGTCTGCGCGTCTGGAAGACCAGGAGGTCTGCTTTGTGTGCTGTCGGTGGAGTTATGTGATGTGGGACCTCTATTGGTGCGAGTGGATCTATCCCCTGTCTGCATGGCGCCATTGCATCCATCAAGACAACACCATCCACGCGACACGTCGAACTGGTGCACGAATGGTCTGGGCTTGCTTACTCCCGAGTACATAATATTTTACTATTCCAGAGCAGCTCTAGTTGGCATCATCTCGCAGTGGTCGCCATCAATAACATTGGTATCGCGACTGTCGCTGTATTAGTATGGTACTGATGCGCTAGTACTCCACGAATGACTCTGCTGGTACAGTGGTTGGGATTACTTCTGCTCGTCGCCCACCCAACTGCTGCCGACATCTGATTGACCCCACAGTGACCTACTCTGTTCAAGTCGAAACAACAACAACAACAGCAACAACTCCACTCTGCTCCAGAGAGAGCCGCCGTAGCTCAATGCGACGCCATTCCGCCACCAGAAGCGACATTCCACACGAGTATGTATTGTAAGTATGGTAGTCTCCTCGTACCACAACGACATCTGCCAGTTACAACGTGTAGGCATCGTCGCAGAGCATGCAAACAGGCGCATGTTCCACCAAGGCATACTCAACACCATCCACGAGCGCGTTGAGACTGGCGCTGATGACGTTGCGATCGACGCTCACGGTGGTCCAAGTGGCTTCGCTGGCAGTGTCCGCAAACTCGATCATCACGCGGGTTGCCGCGTTCGTTGCGGAGGCGGGATCGAGGATGCGGACCTTGTAGTCGACCAGTTCGACGTTTTTCAGGTACGGGTAGGTGGGAAGCAGGGCCCGCATGAGCGCGTTGGCCAAGGAGTCGATGGGTCCGCAACCATCGGCGACCTCCAATGTGTCGCGATAACACACCTGATCGTTGGCGTCTTCGCCGACGTCGCTGCTTCCGATGCCGTCGGTGGCTGTCGTCTTACCGTCGTCAACCACAACGGTTCGGACATTGACGGTGGCCCTCGAAGTGCTCGTAGTAGACGAGGCCAGCATGGCGGGCTGTCCATTGGTGGATTGTGTCTTTTCCTTGGAAACAACGCGGCTGGCACTATCCAGCCTCTGGTCGTACACTTGGGCGCTGTAGTCCAGCACCGAGAATGGTGGGCAGTATCCCTTGCTGGCGTGGAGGATCATGAGGTGCACCGATGCTTCGGCCCCCTCGAAGGTGTATCCTTGGTGCTCCAGTTCCTTCACCCGCTGCAGGATGGCCGTTGCGCGTTCGGATTGCTCGGAGGACTTCCCAGCATCCCTGTCGCTGCTGCCCTCGTTTTCGCCGAAGATATCCTTGAGCATGCCCAGGATGTTTTGACGCCCGCTCAGTTCCGAAATGAGCACGCGCTTTTCGTTGCCCACGTCCTCTGGTTCGATGTGTTGGTAGGATTTGGGGGAGCGTCCCATGGCTGCAACATGCAGCCCGCCCTTGTGGGCAAACGCAGATGCTCCAACGTACGGCGCGGCGTTGTTGGGTTTGCGATTCAATACCTCGTCGACCCATCGGGATAGCTTGGTCATCTTGGAGAGGTTGTCGCGGCACGAGATCTTTGACTCGACGTGCAGCGCGAGAGATGGGATGATACTGCATAGATCGGCGTTGCCCGTGCGCTCCCCGATGCCGTTCATGGTGCCCTGGATCAAGCCAATGCCAGAGTGGCATGCCTGCAAGGAGTTGGCCACAGCCATTCCACAGTCATTGTGAGTGTGGATGCCGATGGTCAGTGGACGTCTCTTGTCATCTTCCTCCTTTTGAAAGTGCGTTGTGACGGCCTCCGAAACCTGAGCGACTTCCCATGGCATACTGCCACCGTTGGTATCACACAGCACCAAGGACGATGCACCCGCATCCACGGCAGCTTGGCAGCAGAGCAGAGCGTAGTCGGGACTCTCGTTGTACCCGTCGAAGAAATGCTCCAGATCCACCAGCACCGTCTTGTCTTGGCTGACAAGGTAGGCCACGGAATCGGAAATCATGTTGAGGTTCTCTTCGAGGGTGCATCGCAGGATGTCGGTCACCTGCCAGGCGTGAGACTTGGCGACGAGGCAGATCGTCGGGACGTTGGCATCCAGCAGTGCTTGCAGCTGCTTGTCATCCTTCGCCGCGATGTTCTTGCGGCGTGTGCTTCCGAATGCGACCAGCCTGGAGCGTGCTTGCGGCGACAGTTCGGATGGGGCGCGCGCGAAGAACTCCGCGTCCTTTGGATTGCTTCCCGGCCATCCTGCTTCGATGTAGTCCACACCAAAATCCGCCAGGCGTTCTGCGATCTTGAGCTTGTCCTCGCAGGATGCCGACACGGATTCGCCTTGCGTGCCGTCGCGCAATGTGGTGTCATAGATGAGCACATCATGAGGGCCAACGAAGGCCGCGTCTGTTGCCTCCTTCAGTGGGTGGCTGAAGGAGGCGTCGGATGGCGACGAGGTGGCCTTGCCAGAAGCATCCCGCTGACCGCTGCCGTCGGCGTCTTCGCTGTTGTACGACTGAGCAATCCAACTATCAGCCAGTGCTTCAGTACGTTCGCCAGCGCCGTCGAGAGTGTTGGACGTCACCGACTGGCTGTCGTTGCCATTGTTGCTGTTGGAACTGGCACGCAGGCAGGTGGTCGTGTCGTCTGTTGCAAATGGCGCTTGGGCAAGCCCAGAACGATGCTGCATTCCCCACCCACATGCCTGCGCTCCGCCATTGTGCAATGGCAAAGGCACCGGCGCATATCCAAATGCAAGGGCCGGGGGTTCCGCGAATGCCAGCACGAGGGAAAGGAGAATGCTGCGTCGCACCAATGGACACAAGGACTTCATCATCGTCATCCGATCGGTGTGAGAAAAGGGCGTGGAAGTGTGGTTTGAGGACTGGGCAAGCAATATTATGTGTACGAACGCGTCTGCTTTGCTCTGATGAACTGTGCAGTGTCTCTTGCTACCTCTTGAAGTTGGTGGCAGCGACGGATTATGAGGTTGCGATGGGTGGTGGAGCGTTGCGAGGAGGAAGACGCCGATCTTTGAGACCGCGGATGCAGCTGCGGACACGATCGCAGATGTGATGGGTGGCTGGTTCTTCGTGTTCTTCGGAGAACAACCTCCAAACCACGAGTTTCGCTTTTTGCATCTGTTGGCATCTGTTTGGATTTGTGTCTTTCGACGGTGTGTCGGCCAGACTCATTTATGGCACCACCTGCCGCAATTCTGCACACTGCCTGCAACGCGGTCCGATCGGTTGGTCGAGATCGTACGGCCAGGAATGGGGCGTTCCAAATCATGTGCCATAGACACAGGGTTATGCCAGAGCAGAATGCGTCATACTGCTCTATCAATATACATACTACTACTGTACGATATTATAATACATAATATTATACATCATAATATTGTTCTATTGTATAATAATAGTAGCTGTCCTTCCCCTGCCCATGCCTGCGTGTAGTATATGCATGAAGTACCATACTCTACTCTCTAGAGCGTTGCATTTTAAATAACCTGCTGGAGTGTGCAACAGAGCACCACACCCGTACATGCTCGTGGATGTGCCATCCCATCGTATTCGAGACGAACGAGACGAAGTATGGAATGATGATGAGACCGCACAGCTGGATCCACGTTCAATGTCCATCGGGTCATGTGCAATGTCACCATCATATTCCATCCCATCCCCTCCCATCGCGTCACATCATTCCCAATGCCCTTACCACCTCGGAAGGTTGTTGACGGCCGACTTCAACCGTGGGTCGACCTTCTCCTTGGCAAATTCCTTGGTGAACCACAGGCTGGTCTCAGGGCTCTTGGGGTCATCAGGAATGGCGAATACGATCGAGCGGAAGGCGTGCTCCATATCCGGATGCAGCAGGGCGCCCTTGAACATCTTGGCCACGTCGTAGGGATCGTTCTTGAAGACGCCGCATCCCCATGCACCCAGCACCAGCGTGTCGATCTTGTGATGCGCGGCCACCTGCAGGATGCGCAGCGCCCGCATCTGCATGGTCTGCAGAGGGAACTCCTTCTCTTCGATGGTGAGCTTGCGCTTGGAGAACATACCGGCGTTGAAGTTGACGGCGCAGGCGCTGATCATGTTGCACGTGTACATGGACGTGGTCAGCTCCAAGTTGCGTTCGTTGCGAAATACGGGAACGTTGGGTGCGAATACTATGTTGTGCGTGTAAATATTGTAGGGTGGTTCATTGGCGGATGCCGATTCCGGAGCCGCGCTGCTTTTCGTCGTTGCAGTTGCGGAACCAGCGCCGGCCTTGGAGGATCGGAATCCCTTGCCAAACAACCCCCGTCGAGCTGGCTTCTTTGCCCCACCCGAAAGCCCACCCTTCTTGTTCTTCTTGGGATCATGCGCGTCGTAAAAGACCTTGGCCTGCGGAGTCGTGAGACAGGCGTACAGGCCAGAGCAGGTGGCGATGGTTTCCTCCTGCGCCCAGGAACCCCGCTGGAAGCCACCTCCCGGATGCTTGGCGCTGGCGAAGTTGAGGATGCCGATGCTGCCATTCTCAAAATCCTTCGACAGACGGCTGGCGCATTGCAGCGTGGTCTCCTTCGTGACCTGCACGTCGGTTTGGTACTGTGCGGCGGGCACCCGCAGGGGGGCGTTGTGCGCGTAGCATTGCGTCCCATCGCAGGCGGTCTTAAGGATGTCCTTCATGTCCACTACGGCATCTCGCTTCGAGATGGGATCGGTCGCAGTGTAGGTGCCATCCTTGAGGATCTTGATGGTTTCGTAAGCCGCATCCGAAATCTCGCTGCGGCCCTTGGATGACATGGTGTCGCGACAGAAGCTTGCTGAGGATGGTTGGTAAAATAGAATAGATAATATACGAATAGAGCAGATAGAGTGGTGGCTTGGTGGCTTGATTGGCAGACCGACTGGTCCAAAGATGTTTGGCAGTTGATCTCAAAGTATCTTCCACAAGTTCAATGATGCTGTGAGCTCGTGCATGGCCAAGGCAGACGATGCAGTCTGGTTGGCCGGATGGTTGCATTGTTGGCGCCAAGCAACACACAGGAACACAGCAACGCAGCAACACAGCAACACATCAACGCGCCCGTGTCTGGATGTGTGCGTTTTGGTGGCGTCGGAAGAGGTTGGTGCGGGGAAAGATACCATTTCCGTCACAATGACCAATTCCTTTGTTCTGGCTGCGACCGTTATATTTATATCTTTGTTATCTCTGTTCGCTAGCCCGAATGCCGACAGCCTTTCTCTTTGGTACCAGCGGTAATTAAATAATATGTTTTATTATTCATAAACTATTACACACGTATAGTGTCTGCTATCGTACGGATGGCGTCTATCATCTCGCATCAAACAGACACCGTCGTGCGAACACCACACGCCACGCAGATGACGCTTGCATTCGAGTGGGCAGAAGGACCCTGATACAAAAAAGTGCTCCTGGTTCTGATTGTCACAGGGAGGCGACGAGGCGTATCCAGAACCGATGAGGTTGGTGTGACGTTCAGCATCGTTTGGTTTTGCGAACGGCGTATTGTCTTATTTTCGGCTCCGAAAGTTTGATCGTCGCAAGGCAATGATGAATCGCACAATTCTCCACAGCATGGTATCGGCAGTATGGTGGAACAATGAAGTTACTCGCGACTATTACACGTTCTCCGAAGCCGAACTGAGTGTCTGCAAGCGAAGATCGGAACCGAACGAGGATGGGCCGCGCAGACCTAAAGACGGAGATGAATGACGTTTTCGAATGAGGAACGCGTCCGTCTTCTGCAGCAGGAAAGCTCTCATCCGATCATCAGAACGGCCACAACTGCAATTGCGAGCACGATGGCCGTGACCGTGATGGGGTGGTTCTGGATACGAAGAAGCCACTCGGGCATATGCCTGCCCTACCCTGACATTGCATTGCATTCCGAAACGCTCACAGAAGCACACATGACAAGATGAGGCAGTTGCGCCAGACCGTGCCAGGCCGCGCGTGCACCGCATCGCATGTTGTTCCCATTCTGTGATGCCTCCTGTGTCATTCCATTCCATTTCTTTGGCATCGTATCCGATAGGATTTGTTTTCTCCGATGCTTGTGCAGATGCGGACTTGAGACATGTTCCATCACCGCACTTCTCTTTCCGAAAGAATGAGGCAGAGGAAGAAGAACCAGGCGACGATGGGCGAGGTTCCGATTCGGGGATGCCTTGGGTACAATACTCGTGTTGCAGCAGACGAGCACGACGCGTTGCCTGTCGCCTTCTGTTGGTGATGTTGCCACTCTACTATACTCCCATCCAGATGACACATTCGCTCGTCGTCAGGATGGTTTGTACGAAGGCTATGCACTCTCCTCTACACAACACTCTATTGATAGTCTAAGCTTTGGGAACATTGGACTCCAGTGCTCGCATGCTCTTGCGTGCAGTCCGGATATGTACCATACTCCAGTCAGCTTGGTACTCATGTGTGGTAGAATATAATGTAGTATTGTACAAGTTCGATTGCAACAGGCCACCACATAGCAAGACAGATAGAATAGATGTGGGGAGCGAGATTAACTCGTACTCTACTCAACGATCTGCTCTACCCACACACCGACAAGTCTGGTTTCGCTTTGCTTCTTGGTGCGAAATTGGAATGTGACGCGTTCGTTTCTGCACACGATTGATAGGTAAATTGACCAATGAAAGCGCGTGGAAGATGACGAACAGCTGATGTCGAACATCTCATGATGTCACCGTGATTCGAAACGTGCAGAACGATCACATCGATGAGATGACACATGGCGAAGACAGGCATCAAGTCGAACACATCAAGAGGATGTAATGCCAAAGGAGTTTCGAGGAATGTTCGTTTTTGCCTCCTCCGTGTCTGTTGTCTGTTTCTCGATTGGGTGATCTCTCTCTGGATCCGGACAGCTAAGATGGGTAAGTGCTCGCACCATCCTGTGCTCTGGACCAGATGTGGGCTGTTCGTGCCAACAGAGACGACAGCAAGAGCGTCGCGCTTGCACTCGCACTCGCGATGTATCGATCGCGCAAAGGGACAAAAGCAACGGCTCGAAGCACAAAACAAAAACCCAAAACACTCAAGACGTCTCCAAGGTCCAAAGCGAAAGACATCACAACAAGCACAGCCGAAGCTGCGAACAATCTGCACATCCAGGCGACTGCGTCCGTTTTGAGCGTTCCTTCTGCCCACATCATCGACGCCCCTCCATCAAGAAGGATTCGTGCGAAGCCAGGTGTCAACATCAAACTGGTCGGTTCGCGACATCAGCGCATCAGCGCATCATCAGCATCCCTCCTGGTGACATTCCATTCTACTCCGTCCCAACGGACCAACTGTGGCTGAACAAGATTCGGACCAGGTTCGTAAGCTCTCTGGCGAGACGAGCCGAGACCATCACGTTCGTGCACGACGCTGTATCAGCAACAAGAGAGAGGCACTTCATCATCACTTGCCTCGTGTACTCTGGTACTCGCGACTGCGCCAAACTGGGCCAAGTGGGCTGTGTCACCGATCCGAACTGGCGAAGGAGATCCCACCACGAGTTGGCGAACTTCAGCAAACACGCACGCACGTACCGCAGTACGCGTCTTCGTATTCGTGACCGTGCCCGCACATCAAGTGCCACACCAACGCAAGGCAACACCAACCAGCCAACTGGTGCTTCGGAAAAGTGAGCCATGAAGTGCCCTTCCAAGGTTCTGCTTCTGGGCATGCCCCTGCTGATCGCCATGATGGGTGACATCAGCCAAGGGCCCATCACCGCAAATGCCGCAGGATCGATCGGAGGCTCCCTGATGCTGACATCATCCTTCGGATTTGATGCGATGCCGTCGATGTCGAGGATGATGACAGCCAAGGTTCTGATCATGATGATGTCGCCATTCGTGTTCCATCATCATCATCATCCATCATCGCCAACTTCTCTTTCGTCGTCGTCATCGTCGAGGAGGACTTCTGGGTGGCCAGTATCCGAAGCGTTTCTTATTCCACCCTCCTTCCACCATGGTCGTCACTCAGTCAAAACGGGAAGTCAGAACATGGGCACCCGAACCAATGAGGCTGCGACCTTCTCGTTTCCGCCACCCATCGTCTCTTCATCGTTGGCATTTGGTGGAAAGATCACGACGGCGCCGGATGCATCCTCCACTTGCCCAACTTCCGCAACCTCCTCATCCCTCTTCTCAGCACCCATAAAATCAACAGAAGCAAATCCTTCAGCAGATTTCAACAACAAAGACGAAGAAGAAGGAACAAACGAAACAGCAACAGCAATAAGCAAAGCAACGATGACGACCATCATGACACCAGAACAAGTGGATGCCTGCATCGTCCCCTTCGGCGGCAGCGCAACCCCCGTCGACAAACCGGACAAGACCATCCTCGGAGGCAAAGGCTTGGGACTGCAAGAAATGACCAAGATCGGCGCCCATGTGCCCCCTGGATTCACCCTCACCACCCAGCTCTGCCAGAACTTCGAGGGCCTCGGCAACGACCTCCCCGCATCCGTTTGGACGGCCATCCGCGAGTCCGTTCGCCAGGTCGAAGCCGACACCGGCAAGGAGTACGGCACCAAATCGGGAAACCCGCTCTTGTTTTCCTGCAGAAGCGGTGCCGCCATCTCCATGCCCGGCATGATGGACACGGTCCTCAACATTGTGAGTCGGAAGGAGCGATTTTGTCGCAGATTCATGCTTTGGGCGTGCTTGCGGATCTCCATGGCAATTGTTCGATTGCTGACCGCATCGCAGCTACGCGTAGCACACCGCTCCGCCACGGCCATGATGGAATGTTGTCTTGTCATGACATTGCGCCTCAATCAACACACTCAAACTCTGCTTACCTCTGTTGCAATGGTCTTGTTCCGTTCTGCTGTGCCTTTTCCACGCATTTTGCCTGCCAACAACAATGACTCTGCACGTCGACAACAACACTTGCATCATGTATGAATCACATACCTATGCATCGCAGGGACTCAACGAGGATACCGTCCATGCCTTGGCAAAGGCGGCAGGCGATGAAAGGTTCGCTTTCGATGCCTACCGTCGTCTGCTTGACATGTTCGGCGACGTTGTCTTGGGCATCCCGCATGAAGCCTTCGAGACCAAGATGGACGGCCTCAAGCAGGACACCGGCATCACCAGCGACACCGACTTCACAGCCGACCAGCTCAAGGTCCTCGTTACCAAGTACTACCAAGTCTTCGAGGACTACGGCAAGGTCTTCCCACAAGATCCATTCGACCAGCTCAAGGCCTGCGTCCGGGCCGTCTTCGGGTCTTGGAACTCCGAACGCGCCATCAAATACCGCGAGATCAACGAGATCACCAGCCTCGTCGGCACCGCCTGCAACCTCCAATGCATGGTCTTTGGAAATTTGGGGCAGACGTCCGGAACTGGCGTCGCCTTCTCTCGCGACCCCGGCAACGGCAATGCAGAGCTCCTTGGAGAGTACTTGATCAACGCCCAGGGCGAAGACGTCGTGGCAGGCATCCGCACGCCAGAACCGATCGCTACCATGGGAAAGGTGCTCCCGGAGGCTTACACACAGTTCATCGACACGGTCGACAAACTCGAGCGTCACTTCGGCGACATGCAGGATGTCGAGTTCACCGTGGAGAACGGCAAGCTCTGGATGCTGCAGTGCCGATCGGGAAAGCGCACCGGACAGGCAGCCTTCCAAATCGCCGTGGACATGGTGGAGGAAGGTCTAACCAGCAAGCAGGATGCGTTGCTCAGGATCGAACCTGATCACGTCAAGCAAATCTTGCACCCTTCCTTCTCCAAGGAGGTCCTCAACTCGACTCAGTACACCTCGAACGTAGTCGCGGTAGGACTTACCGGCGGTCCAGGGGCCGCAGTCGGAAAACTCGTCTTTTCCACCGAGGATGCCGAGGCACAGAGTGAGGAGGGCGTGATTTTGGTGCGAGAGAACACTTCGCCCGAAGATGTGGGCGGTATGTGGGCAGCCAAAGGTATCCTGACAGCCCGCGGTGGAATCACTTCACGTAAGTCACAGCTCTCAGCTGCAATGACCCATGCCGCGCATCACAGGCTGTGATTGCGCTTCGTTTCTTTTCGGATGGCGAGAAAGGCGGTCGTGGTGGCGGCGGCGGTGCATATTGCATCTCCAACTGCGCGGATGTGTTATGCACACCTGCCATGTTCCCACGTTTCCCTCTTGCAGTCGCAGCAGCCACGATTTTACGCCTGCCGTGTCGGCATGCTTCATCCAGCGCAAGAGCTGATTCGGTGACAGATCCAAACGATGCCAGCATGCGCCCCATCTGATGCCCTTTGTGCATAGTCTCACCACCTGTCCCTCTGTCGTCGCTTCCTTGCTCCACGTTGTTTTGTGCTCGTTGTTTTTATCTTGGACATCGAGTAGACGCTGCGGTCGTCGCTCGCGGATGGGGGAAACCATGCGTGTGCGGTTGTGAGGAGCTGGACATCGACGAAAACAGCAAGACCATGACGATCAAGAGTACCGGGAAGGTGTTCAAGGAGGGTGACCAGATTTCCATCAATGGCAATACTGGAGAGGTCGTTGGCGTCCCCATCCAGACGAGCAGTGTCACCGTGCAGGGATCGTTCGGTAAGGTCCTGAGCTGGGCGGATGAAGTCGCTGACACCATGAAGGTCTTGACGAACGCAGACTCTGGCCCCGACGCAACTCGTGCCAAAGATCTGGGTGCGAAGGGCATTGGTCTCACGCGCACGGAGCACATGTTCTTTGCTCCTGAACGCCTCCCGGTCGTTCGTCGCTGGATCCTCCGAGGAGAGGGGTTGGATCAGGTCCGAGATTTCCAACGTACCGACTTCCGTGAAATCATGTCCGCGATGGATGGCCGCCCTGTCACCATCCGCCTTCTCGATCCGCCGTTGCATGAGTTCTTGCCACGTGCCGGGCAGGTGGACGCAGACATGGCGGCTGAATTGGGATACACCCACATGGAAGACCTGATCGATGACATCGAGGCCATGCATGAGGAAAACCCCATGCTTGGGCTGCGCGGATGTCGTCTGGCGATCGTTCGTCCAGAGCTCACCGACATGCAAGTCGAGGCGATTGTAAGTTGTGTGAAAATGCCGTCGGCTTGATTTCATTGATGATGTGGACCTGCCGAACTGTACCATACTTGCCATGACCATGCTTGGGTGGCCTCGGTGGAGGTGAATTTCTGCACACCAGCATTGATCTTTTGCCGCAGCACTCTCTTGCTACAGCACATTCAAAGTCTAACACTGCTTTCGCTCTTCATCTGACCACTTGCTTGGATCCGCTTGCTTTTTGATATCCTGTTGTCGCTCCCACCCCCGTACTCCGGCCGATGCAGCTCAATGCCGCGGCAGATCTGTTGGAGGAGAATCCGAACGCAAAACCGTTCCCACGCATCATGGTTCCGCTTGTTGGGAGTGTGGCGGAGTTCGAGCAACAGGCGCTCCAAATCAAAGCAGCAGCAACCCGTGTGCAGGCCGAGCGCAAGATGGACATCGTGCATGAGATCGGCACCATGATCGAAGTCCCACGTGCAGCGCTGGTTGCGGACCAAATCGCTGGACTTCGTGATCCCGCTGATGGCGCATTGCTTTGCCAATTCTTCTCTTATGGCACCAATGACCTGACCCAGATGACGATGGGCATCTCGAGAGACGACGCCGGCGCGTTCATCCCTGAGTACATCAGCAAGGGCATCCTCCAAGACGAACCCTTCAAGACGATCGATGAAGACGGGGTGGGTTGGCTGGTGAAGCTCTCGGCCGCCAAAGGCAGAGCATCCAATCCCAACCTCAGCCTATCCATCTGCGGAGAACACGGTGGCGACCCGGCATCAATCACCTTCTTCGATGGCGTGGGCCTGGATTACGTCTCCTGCTCGCCCTTCCGTGTCCCTGTCGCCAGATTGGCAGCAGCTCAAGCAGCGATCAAACGTTCCAAATCTGGTGCGCGGAAGCTCGACCGCAAGGCTTTGGTGGCAAACTTCAAGCCATCCTTGTGAGGATCATACTGGTACCATGCCGTACTCACCCACAGGCCATCATGAGTGACTTCACGCACGAAGAGGAGTTGGGCTTTGAGGCGGGCGCTCACATTGCCCGCGAGCAAGACGCATGGCGCCATCTTCGGCATATGATTCCCAACACGTGTGTGCATTGCGGTAGCGACAACGGCACGAACGAAGCTGGAATAGTGCATGCGTCATGCACAACATTACTCCTCTACGAACAATGCATGTTAACAATTCTACATACTCCACTCTTCCTCCAATCTACACGTACGTAGGCAAACACTCAGAACTATTACATCACATAATCTTATAGTCGTATACTCCCTGAGTCAAGACGTTCTTTGACCATAACTCATCACGAATGTGTGCGCTGCGCGTACTTCGAGCAATGACGCTGGGTCGGGGACCTGTGGTTGTATTCGTATCTTGGCCAGAGTAGTGTCGCCACAGCACCAATGCTCTTGGACAGGTGACACGAGTGCCATCAGCTCGTCAGCTGGGCCAGGCAGACTCTTGTGAGGAGCAACGGGAGGGCAGAGCACGGCGCGAGTGCGGCCCAAACACAAGTACGAGCGGTCGCACCCGTCAGTGTGCCGACACTACCAGGCAGCAGATGCAGAGATCCAGGCTGCGCAGACAGGCACTGATGGCATGAGACCATGTAGGGAAGAGCACTCCAGAGCATGGTGCGCGTAACAGTAGTTCAGAGGAAGAAAGTGCTTAGATTAATGGTCGGATCGTAAACATGAAAACTGCCTGCTGTTGTTTGTTTGTTGTGTTGTTGTTGTTCTGCTCTTTGCGCGCTCCGACGCGAAGCGAGTTCCCGTCTGGCCCACTCCGAGTCGTCGTGTGGTAGTCGGTAGAATTCGATCTACTCTCTGATGTAGTTGCCCTGTCCTCCGGTACAACGTCCGCAGTAGGACTTTGGATAGAACTCGACGATATCAGAATCCGCTTCTGGCACGCAGTAGGTCTGGTATCCGTGGCGGCTGGAGTAGTGGCAGACGTAGACCATATCGCCGTTGCATGGATGGTCCTTGCTGGAGCACGCATGCTTGGAGTCGTCCTCCTCCTCTTGAGCTGGGGCGATGTCTGTGATGGCCTCGGCCTCGACTTCGACTGGCTCTTCTGGGGCTTCCAACAAGCGGCGCTCTTGGAACTGGTTCGGCTCTCCATCAGGTGGACACTTGGTCTCGCAGTACAGCTTGAATGTGTACTGGACGGTGGGGTAGGTCTCGTTTGTTGGCGGGTGGCAGCACGGAGGAACGATGGCATTGTCCAGGGTTGGCTCGAGGGTAGGATCGGAGAACCACAGATCGACAATAGTCAGCGGTACGCAGTGCATACAGTACGCGGTGTGACGCTGAGTCTCTTCGTATGGGACGTTGTCGTCTTCGAAGCACTCGGTCTCTCCTGCTGGAGTCTCGTGGTACTGCGTGAAGACGCGACTGACGGTCTTGTTGAACTTTTGGGTGACTTCGAATGTGACAGTGTCGGTTGTTTGCTCGATGATCGTGATGACGAATCTTGGAGGAAGGGTGTGTCCCACGCTGGCGACCAACACGATGTCTTCGGGGCATCCAGGTGTCTCGGTTGGTGCTGGGCTTGTGGTTGGCATGGATGTTGGCTCCAGAGTTGCCGACGGGCTGTTGTTGCCCATTGGTGGTGGAGTGTTTGGATCGCGACAGATGCCAACGGAAGCGATGGCTCCGCGACCTGTGAATGTAACAATGACCTGCTTGATGAGCGAGATATCGATCTCGATGGACTGCAGCCCACCACTTGGGTCGGCGACGACAGGGACAGTCGTGCTTGTACCGCCAGCCTCTGGGTCAGTCTCTGTGTTGAGTGTGATTGTCACGTCCTCCGCAAGATCGAAGAATGTGAGCTGCATCTCTTCTCCTGAAGCTCCGTCGAGGGTGAACACGATATCACCACCATCGTCGCTTGGAACCGCGGTGGGTCCCTCCGCTCCTTGGATGATCAAGGCGGTGCCCACCAGCGGGTTGCCAGTGACCCAGTATCTGCCGCTCATGTTGTTTGGTCCACCGTAGGATCCTGGGCTGCCGGTGACATCTACTGTGATGGCATCAATGTCGTATTGTGAGTACACATCCGAGGGCACATATCCGTTGCCTGTTGGGTTGCCTCCAGCGTCGGTCGCGAAATCGAGAACAGTGTAGATGCAGGCGGTTTCAGTTGGTCCAGACGTTGGTCCGGATGTTGGGCCTGAAGTTGGTCCCGAGGTTGGTCCAGAAGTAGGTCCAGAAGTTGGGCCGCTTGTTGGTCCAGATGTTGGTCCGCTGGTTGGTCCGGATGTTGGTCCGCTGGTTGGTCCAGAAGTTGGGCCGCTTGTTGGTCCAGATGTTGGTCCCGAGGTTGGGCCGGAAGTTGGTCCAGATGTTGGTCCGCTGGTTGGGCCGCTGGTTGGTCCAGATGTTGGTCCGCTGGTTGGTCCAGATGTTGGTCCGCTGGTTGGTCCGCTAGTTGGTCCACTGGTTGGTCCAGAGGTTGGTCCACTAGTAGGTCCCGAAGTTGGTCCAGAGGTTGGGCCGGAAGTTGGTCCGGATGTTGGTCCGCTGGTTGGTCCAGATGTTGGTCCAGATGTTGGGCCACTGGTTGGTCCCGATGTTGGTCCAGAGGTTGGGCCGGAAGTAGGTCCCGATGTTGGCCCGCTGGTTGGTCCAGATGTTGGCCCGCTGGTTGGTCCAGATGTTGGCCCGGATGTTGGTCCACTGGTTGGTCCCGAAGTAGGTCCAGATGTTGGGCCGCTGGTTGGTCCGCTAGTTGGTCCGCTAGTTGGTCCGCTAGTTGGTCCAGATGTTGGGCCAGAGGTTGGTCCGGAAGTAGGTCCGCTAGTTGGTCCAGAAGTGGGTCCGCTGGTTGGTCCAGAGGTTGGTCCGCTAGTTGGTCCAGAGGTTGGTCCCGAGGTTGGTCCAGAAGTGGGTCCGCTGGTTGGTCCCGAAGTAGGTCCGCTAGTTGGTCCAGATGTTGGGCCGCTGGTTGGTCCAGATGTTGGGCCGGATGTTGGTCCAGAGGTTGGTCCGCTAGTTGGTCCGGATGTTGGTCCCGAAGTTGGTCCAGAGGTTGGTCCAGATGTTGGTCCTGAAGTTGGTCCCGAGGTTGGTCCAGAAGTGGGTCCGCTGGTTGGTCCCGAAGTAGGTCCGCTAGTTGGTCCAGATGTTGGGCCGCTGGTTGGTCCAGATGTTGGGCCGGATGTTGGTCCAGAGGTTGGTCCGCTAGTTGGTCCAGAGGTTGGTCCGCTAGTTGGTCCGGATGTTGGTCCCGAAGTTGGTCCAGATGTTGGTCCAGATGTTGGTCCTGAAGTTGGTCCCGAGGTTGGTCCAGAAGTGGGTCCGCTGGTTGGTCCCGAAGTAGGTCCGCTAGTTGGTCCAGATGTTGGGCCGCTGGTTGGTCCAGATGTTGGGCCGGATGTTGGTCCAGAGGTTGGGCCGCTAGTTGGTCCTGAAGTTGGTCCAGATGTTGGGCCGGATGTTGGTCCCGAAGTTGGTCCAGAGGTTGGTCCAGATGTTGGTCCTGAAGTTGGTCCCGAGGTTGGGCCACTAGTTGGTCCAGATGTTGGTCCCGAGGTTGGTCCAGATGTTGGTCCGCTGGTTGGTCCTGAAGTTGGGCCGGATGTTGGTCCCGAAGTAGGTCCAGATGTTGGGCCGCTGGTTGGTCCAGAGGTTGGTCCCGATGTTGGGCCAGAGGTTGGTCCCGATGTTGGTCCCGATGTTGGTCCCGATGTTGGGCCGGAAGTTGGTCCACTAGTTGGTCCGCTGGTTGGTCCACTAGTTGGTCCGCTGGTTGGTCCGCTGGTTGGTCCGCTGGTTGGTCCGCTGGTTGGCCCCGAGGTTGGCCCGCTGGTTGGGCCGCTAGTTGGTCCAGACGTTGGTCCAGAGGTTGGTCCCGAAGTAGGTCCGGATGTTGGTCCAGAGGTTGGTCCGCTAGTTGGTCCAGATGTTGGGCCGCTGGTTGGTCCAGAGGTTGGTCCGCTGGTTGGTCCGCTGGTTGGGCCGGATGTTGGTCCAGATGTTGGTCCGCTGGTTGGTCCAGAGGTTGGTCCCGAGGTTGGGCCGGAAGTTGGGCCGGAAGTTGGTCCAGATGTTGGTCCGCTAGTTGGTCCAGAGGTTGGGCCGCTGGTTGGTCCAGAGGTTGGTCCGCTAGTTGGTCCGCTAGTTGGTCCGCTAGTTGGTCCGCTAGTTGGTCCGCTAGTTGGTCCGCTAGTTGGTCCAGAGGTTGGTCCGCTGGTTGGGCCAGAGGTTGGGCCAGAGGTTGGTCCCGATGTTGGTCCAGAGGTTGGTCCAGAGGTTGGTCCAGAGGTTGGTCCGCTGGTTGGTCCGCTAGTTGGGCCGGAAGTAGGTCCAGACGTTGGTCCAGAGGTTGGCCCGCTGGTTGGGCCGCTAGTTGGTCCAGATGTTGGTCCAGATGTTGGTCCCGAAGTAGGTCCGGATGTTGGTCCAGAGGTTGGTCCAGATGTTGGGCCGGATGTTGGTCCAGAGGTTGGTCCGCTAGTTGGTCCAGAGGTTGGTCCGCTGGTTGGTCCACTGGTTGGTCCAGAGGTTGGTCCAGAGGTTGGTCCCGAGGTTGGGCCGCTAGTTGGTCCTGAAGTTGGTCCGGATGTTGGTCCGCTGGTTGGTCCCGAGGTTGGGCCGGATGTTGGTCCAGATGTTGGTCCCGAAGTAGGTCCAGATGTTGGGCCGCTAGTTGGTCCAGAGGTTGGTCCCGAAGTTGGTCCAGATGTTGGTCCCGAGGTTGGTCCAGAGGTTGGTCCAGATGTTGGGCCGCTGGTTGGTCCAGAGGTTGGTCCGCTGGTTGGTCCGCTGGTTGGGCCGGATGTTGGTCCAGATGTTGGTCCGCTGGTTGGTCCAGAGGTTGGTCCCGAGGTTGGTCCGCTAGTTGGTCCAGAGGTTGGGCCGCTGGTTGGTCCAGAGGTTGGTCCGCTAGTTGGTCCGCTAGTTGGTCCGCTAGTTGGTCCAGAGGTTGGTCCAGAGGTTGGTCCGCTGGTTGGGCCAGAGGTTGGGCCAGAGGTTGGTCCCGATGTTGGTCCAGAGGTTGGTCCAGAGGTTGGTCCGCTGGTTGGTCCGCTAGTTGGGCCGGAAGTAGGTCCAGACGTTGGTCCAGAGGTTGGCCCGCTGGTTGGGCCGCTAGTTGGTCCAGACGTTGGTCCAGACGTTGGTCCAGACGTTGGTCCAGATGTTGGTCCAGAAGTAGGTCCACTGGTTGGGCCAGAGGTTGGTCCAGATGTGGGTCCCGAAGTTGGTCCAGAGGTTGGGCCGCTGGTTGGTCCCGAAGTTGGGCCAGAGGTTGGGCCGCTGGTTGGTCCAGAAGTCGGTCCCGAGGTTGGTCCGATGGTTGGGCCGGAAGTAGGTCCCGAGGTTGGTCCACTGGTTGGTCCAGAGGTTGGTCCGGATGTTGGTCCGCTAGTTGGTCCAGATGTTGGTCCGCTAGTTGGTCCAGATGTTGGTCCGCTGGTTGGTCCAGATGTTGGTCCGCTGGTTGGTCCAGATGTTGGGCCGCTGGTTGGTCCCGAAGTTGGGCCGCTGGTTGGTCCCGAAGTTGGGCCGCTAGTTGGTCCGGATGTTGGTCCGCTAGTTGGTCCAGAAGTAGGTCCCGAAGTAGGTCCGCTGGTTGGTCCGGATGTTGGTCCGCTGGTTGGTCCAGATGTTGGTCCGCTAGTTGGTCCAGAGGTTGGGCCACTGGTTGGTCCGCTAGTTGGTCCAGACGTTGGCCCAGAGGTTGGTCCGCTAGTTGGTCCAGAGGTTGGTCCCGAAGTAGGTCCCGAGGTTGGTCCAGATGTTGGGCCGCTGGTTGGTCCCGAAGTTGGGCCGCTAGTTGGTCCGGATGTTGGTCCGCTAGTTGGTCCAGAAGTAGGTCCGCTGGTTGGTCCAGATGTTGGTCCGCTAGTTGGACCGGATGTTGGTCCGGAAGTAGGTCCACTGGTTGGTCCAGACGTTGGCCCGCTGGTTGGTCCAGAGGTGGGTCCAGATGTTGGTCCGCTAGTTGGTCCAGAGGTTGGGCCGGAAGTAGGTCCACTGGTTGGTCCAGACGTTGGCCCGCTGGTTGGTCCAGAGGTGGGTCCGCTAGTTGGTCCAGATGTTGGTCCAGATGTTGGTCCAGAGGTTGGTCCGCTGGTTGGTCCGCTAGTGGGTCCAGACGTCGGTCCAGATGTTGGTCCGCTGGTTGGTCCAGAGGTTGGTCCAGAGGTTGGTCCAGAGGTTGGTCCAGAGGTTGGTCCAGAGGTTGGTCCAGAGGTTGGTCCCGAAGTTGGTCCAGATGTTGGTCCCGAGGTTGGTCCAGAGGTTGGTCCGGATGTTGGTCCGCTGGTTGGTCCCGAAGTTGGGCCAGAGGTTGGTCCAGAGGTTGGGCCGCTGGTTGGGCCGGAAGTTGGTCCAGAGGTTGGGCCACTGGTTGGTCCGCTAGTTGGTCCAGACGTTGGCCCAGAGGTTGGCCCAGAGGTTGGTCCGCTAGTTGGTCCAGAGGTTGGTCCCGAAGTAGGTCCCGAGGTTGGTCCAGATGTTGGGCCGCTGGTTGGTCCCGAAGTTGGGCCGCTAGTTGGTCCGGATGTTGGTCCGCTAGTTGGTCCAGAAGTAGGTCCGCTGGTTGGTCCAGATGTTGGTCCGCTAGTTGGACCGGATGTTGGTCCGGAAGTAGGTCCACTGGTTGGTCCAGACGTTGGCCCGCTGGTTGGTCCAGAGGTGGGTCCAGATGTTGGTCCGCTAGTTGGTCCAGAGGTTGGGCCGGAAGTAGGTCCACTGGTTGGTCCAGACGTTGGCCCGCTGGTTGGTCCAGAGGTGGGTCCGCTAGTTGGTCCAGATGTTGGTCCAGATGTTGGTCCAGAGGTTGGTCCGCTGGTTGGTCCCGAGGTTGGTCCAGATGTTGGTCCTGAAGTTGGTCCAGAGGTTGGTCCGGATGTTGGTCCACTGGTTGGTCCCGACGTTGGTCCGGATGTTGGGCCGCTTGTTGGTCCGGATGTTGGTCCAGAGGTCGGCGCCGAAGTTGGGGCAGCCGTTGGCTCGATACACTCGGTGTTGCATGGAACATCGAAGTAGTACGCAGCAAAGTTGTCTGGATTGCCTGAGCCACCTTCGCCGTCATCACTTGGAAGGCTGCATGCCTCGCAGTTCTCACTGGCAAAGTCATCGCCAGTGTAGATGTAGATCACCACGTTCGTGGACATGTCCACACACTCGGCAGAAAGTGAGATTGGAGTGTTCTCTCCGACATTTGCAAACTCAGCGCATTCGTTGATACCAGTCTCGGACTTGCGGTACTGAATGAAGACATGCGGGATGACCCCGTTGATGATGTTCTGAATGAAGTCAAACTCAACGAGTGTTGCATCGTCGCTCTCGAATGTGAGGATGATTGGCTTGGGGTCTGCAGTGTAGGAAGCATCGGTGGACTTGACGAACTTGGCGCCATCTGGATCAACGCAGTTGGTTGGTGCAGCACTGGCTGTTGGCTGGGATGTTGGCTGTGGAGTTGGGCCGGATGTTGGTCCGCTAGTTGGTCCGGATGTGGGTCCGCTAGTTGGTCCAGAGGTTGGTCCAGAGGTTGGTCCAGATGTTGGTCCAGATGTTGGTCCGGAGGTTGGTCCGGAGGTTGGTCCGGAGGTTGGTCCGGAGGTTGGTCCGGAGGTTGGTCCGGAGGTTGGTCCGGAGGTTGGTCCCGATGTTGGGCCAGATGTTGGGCCAGATGTTGGTCCGCTGGTTGGTCCGGATGTTGGGCCAGAGGTTGGTCCTGAAGTTGGTCCGCTAGTTGGTCCAGAGGTTGGTCCGCTGGTTGGTCCAGACGTTGGGCCGCTGGTTGGGCCGGAAGTTGGTCCTGAGGTTGGGCCGGATGTTGGTCCCGAAGTAGGTCCGGATGTTGGTCCGCTGGTTGGTCCCGAAGTAGGTCCGCTGGTTGGGCCAGATGTTGGTCCCGATGTAGGTCCGCTGGTTGGGCCGGAAGTTGGTCCAGAGGTTGGGCCGCTGGTTGGGCCAGAGGTTGGTCCGCTGGTTGGGCCAGATGTTGGTCCCGATGTAGGTCCGGATGTTGGTCCGCTGGTTGGTCCCGAAGTAGGTCCAGATGTTGGGCCGCTGGTTGGTCCCGAAGTTGGGCCAGAGGTTGGGCCGCTGGTTGGTCCGCTGGTTGGTCCCGAAGTTGGGCCAGAGGTTGGTCCAGAGGTTGGGCCGCTGGTTGGGCCGGAAGTTGGTCCAGAGGTTGGGCCGCTGGTTGGGCCAGATGTTGGTCCCGATGTTGGTCCCGATGTTGGTCCCGATGTTGGTCCCGATGTTGGTCCCGATGTTGGTCCCGATGTTGGTCCCGATGTTGGTCCCGATGTTGGTCCGCTAGTAGGTCCAGATGTGGGTCCGGATGTTGGTCCAGATGTTGGTCCCGAAGTTGGGCCGCTGGTTGGGCCGCTGGTTGGTCCCGAAGTTGGTCCCGAAGTTGGGCCAGAGGTTGGTCCGCTGGTTGGTCCCGAAGTAGGTCCAGATGTTGGGCCGCTGGTTGGTCCCGAAGTTGGGCCAGAGGTTGGTCCAGAGGTTGGTCCAGAGGTTGGTCCAGAGGTTGGCCCGCTGGTTGGTCCAGAGGTTGGTCCCGATGTTGGTCCGCTAGTAGGTCCAGATGTGGGTCCGGATGTTGGTCCAGATGTTGGTCCCGAAGTTGGTCCGCTAGTTGGTCCGGATGTTGGTCCGCTGGTTGGTCCCGAAGTTGGTCCAGAGGTTGGGCCACTGGTTGGTCCAGAGGTTGGGCCGCTAGTTGGTCCAGAGGTTGGCCCGCTGGTTGGGCCAGAGGTTGGTCCGCTAGTAGGTCCAGATGTGGGTCCGGATGTTGGTCCAGATGTTGGTCCCGAAGTTGGTCCGCTAGTTGGGCCGCTGGTTGGTCCAGATGTTGGTCCAGAGGTTGGGCCGCTAGTTGGTCCGCTAGTTGGTCCCGAGGTTGGGCCGGATGTTGGTCCCGAAGTAGGTCCGCTAGTTGGTCCAGAGGTTGGTCCGGATGTTGGTCCGCTGGTTGGTCCCGAAGTTGGTCCAGATGTTGGGCCGCTGGTTGGTCCCGAAGTTGGGCCAGAGGTTGGGCCGCTAGTTGGTCCAGAGGTTGGCCCGCTGGTTGGGCCAGAGGTTGGTCCCGATGTTGGTCCCGATGTTGGTCCAGAAGTAGGTCCCGAAGTAGGTCCAGATGTTGGTCCCGAAGTTGGGCCGCTGGTTGGGCCGCTGGTTGGTCCAGATGTTGGTCCCGAGGTTGGGCCGCTAGTTGGTCCGCTGGTTGGTCCTGAAGTTGGGCCGGATGTTGGTCCCGAAGTAGGTCCAGATGTTGGGCCGCTGGTTGGTCCAGAGGTTGGTCCCGATGTTGGGCCAGAGGTTGGTCCCGATGTTGGTCCCGATGTTGGGCCGGAAGTTGGTCCACTAGTTGGTCCGCTGGTTGGTCCGCTGGTTGGTCCACTAGTTGGTCCGCTGGTTGGTCCGCTGGTTGGTCCGCTGGTTGGTCCGCTGGTTGGTCCGCTGGTTGGTCCGCTGGTTGGTCCCGAGGTTGGGCCGCTAGTTGGTCCTGAAGTTGGTCCAGAGGTTGGGCCGGATGTTGGTCCCGAAGTAGGTCCGCTAGTTGGTCCAGAGGTTGGTCCGGATGTTGGTCCGCTGGTTGGTCCAGATGTTGGTCCCGAGGTTGGTCCTGAAGTTGGTCCGGATGTTGGTCCGCTGGTTGGTCCAGATGTTGGTCCCGAGGTTGGGCCGCTAGTTGGGCCGGATGTTGGTCCGCTGGTTGGTCCAGAGGTTGGTCCCGAGGTTGGTCCTGAAGTTGGTCCAGAGGTTGGGCCGCTAGTTGGTCCAGATGTTGGTCCAGAAGTTGGTCCAGATGTTGGTCCCGAAGTAGGTCCCGAGGTTGGTCCAGAAGTGGGTCCGCTGGTTGGTCCCGAAGTAGGTCCGCTAGTTGGT
Organism: Craspedostauros australis; assembly: GCA_026770025.1. Classification (NCBI taxonomy): domain Eukaryota; phylum Bacillariophyta; class Bacillariophyceae; order Mastogloiales; family Achnanthaceae; genus Craspedostauros; species Craspedostauros australis. The sequence continues at coordinate 353,532 of JAMXDE010000025.1, forward strand.
CCAGATGTTGGTCCGCTGGTTGGTCCAGATGTTGGTCCGCTGGTTGGTCCGGATGTTGGTCCGCTGGTTGGTCCAGATGTTGGTCCGCTGGTTGGTCCCGAAGTTGGGCCGCTAGTTGGTCCGGATGTTGGTCCGGATGTTGGTCCGCTAGTTGGTCCAGAAGTAGGTCCCGAAGTAGGTCCGCTGGTTGGTCCGGATGTTGGTCCGCTGGTTGGTCCAGATGTTGGTCCGCTAGTTGGTCCAGAGGTTGGGCCACTGGTTGGTCCGCTAGTTGGTCCAGACGTTGGCCCAGAGGTTGGTCCGCTAGTTGGTCCAGAGGTTGGTCCCGAAGTAGGTCCCGAGGTTGGTCCAGATGTTGGGCCGCTGGTTGGTCCCGAAGTTGGGCCGCTAGTTGGTCCGGATGTTGGTCCGCTAGTTGGTCCAGAAGTAGGTCCGCTGGTTGGTCCAGATGTTGGTCCGCTAGTTGGACCGGATGTTGGTCCGGAAGTAGGTCCACTGGTTGGTCCAGACGTTGGCCCGCTGGTTGGTCCAGAGGTGGGTCCAGATGTTGGTCCGCTAGTTGGTCCAGAGGTTGGGCCGGAAGTAGGTCCACTGGTTGGTCCAGACGTTGGCCCGCTGGTTGGTCCAGAGGTGGGTCCGCTAGTTGGTCCAGATGTTGGTCCAGATGTTGGTCCAGAGGTTGGTCCGCTAGTTGGTCCGCTAGTGGGTCCAGACGTCGGTCCAGATGTTGGTCCGCTGGTTGGTCCCGAAGTTGGTCCAGAGGTTGGTCCCGAGGTTGGGCCGGAAGTTGGTCCAGATGTTGGTCCACTGGTTGGTCCAGAGGTTGGTCCGCTAGTTGGTCCAGAGGTTGGGCCACTGGTTGGTCCAGATGTTGGGCCGGATGTTGGTCCAGAGGTTGGTCCGCTGGTTGGTCCAGAGGTTGGTCCCGAGGTTGGGCCGCTAGTTGGTCCTGAAGTTGGTCCGGATGTTGGTCCGCTGGTTGGTCCCGAGGTTGGGCCGGATGTTGGTCCAGATGTTGGTCCCGAAGTAGGTCCAGATGTTGGGCCGCTAGTTGGTCCAGAGGTTGGTCCAGAGGTTGGTCCGCTGGTTGGGCCGGAAGTTGGGCCAGATGTTGGTCCGCTGGTTGGTCCAGATGTTGGTCCGCTGGTTGGTCCGCTGGTTGGTCCGCTGGTTGGTCCAGAGGTTGGTCCAGATGTGGGTCCCGAAGTTGGTCCAGAGGTTGGGCCACTGGTTGGTCCCGAAGTTGGGCCAGAGGTTGGGCCGCTAGTTGGTCCAGAAGTCGGTCCCGAGGTTGGGCCGCTGGTTGGGCCGGAAGTAGGTCCCGAGGTTGGTCCACTGGTTGGTCCACTGGTTGGTCCAGAGGTTGGTCCGCTGGTTGGTCCCGAGGTTGGGCCGGATGTTGGTCCGCTGGTTGGTCCAGAAGTAGGTCCGCTGGTTGGTCCAGAAGTAGGTCCGCTGGTTGGTCCGGATGTTGGTCCGCTGGTTGGTCCAGATGTTGGTCCAGAGGTTGGGCCACTGGTTGGTCCGCTAGTTGGTCCAGACGTTGGCCCAGACGTTGGCCCAGACGTTGGCCCAGAGGTTGGGCCACTGGTTGGTCCAGATGTTGGGCCGCTGGTTGGTCCGCTGGTTGGTCCAGAGGTTGGTCCCGAGGTTGGGCCGCTAGTTGGTCCTGAAGTTGGTCCGGATGTTGGTCCGCTGGTTGGTCCCGAGGTTGGGCCGGATGTTGGCCCAGATGTTGGTCCAGATGTTGGTCCCGAAGTAGGTCCAGATGTTGGGCCGCTAGTTGGTCCAGAGGTTGGTCCGCTGGTTGGGCCGGAAGTTGGGCCAGATGTTGGTCCGCTGGTTGGTCCAGATGTTGGTCCGCTAGTTGGGCCAGATGTTGGTCCGCTGGTTGGGCCAGATGTTGGTCCGCTGGTTGGTCCGCTGGTTGGTCCGCTGGTTGGTCCAGAGGTGGGTCCGCTAGTTGGGCCAGATGTTGGTCCAGATGTTGGTCCAGAGGTTGGTCCCGAAGTTGGTCCGCTGGTTGGTCCCGAGGTTGGTCCAGATGTTGGTCCTGAAGTTGGTCCAGAGGTTGGTCCAGAGGTTGGTCCCGAAGTTGGTCCAGAGGTTGGTCCAGAGGTTGGTCCGGATGTTGGTCCACTGGTTGGTCCCGACGTTGGTCCGGATGTTGGGCCGCTTGTTGGTCCGGATGTTGGTCCAGAGGTCGGCGCCGAAGTTGGGGCAGCCGTTGGCTCGATACACTCGGTGTTGCATGGAACATCGAAGTAGTACGCAGCAAAGTTGTCTGGATTGCCTGAGCCACCTTCGCCGTCATCACTTGGAAGGCTGCATGCCTCGCAGTTCTCACTGGCAAAGTCATCGCCAGTGTAGATGTAGATCACCACGTTCGTGGACATGTCCACACACTCGGCAGAAAGTGAGATCGGAGTGTTCTCTCCGACATTTGCAAACTCAGCGCATTCGTTGATACCAGTCTCGGACTTGCGGTACTTGATGAAGACATGCGGGATGACCCCGTTGATGATGTTCTGAATGAAGTCAAACTCAACGAGTGTTGCATCGTCGCTCTCGAATGTGAGGATGATTGGCTTGGGGTCTGCAGTGTAGGAAGGATCGGTGGACCTGACGAACTTGGCGCCATCTGGATCAACGCAGTTGGTTGGTGCAGCACTGGCTGTTGGCTGGGATGTTGGCTGTGGAGTTGGGCCGGATGTTGGTCCGCTAGTTGGTCCGGATGTGGGTCCGCTAGTTGGTCCCGAGGTTGGTCCCGAAGTTGGTCCGCTAGTTGGTCCCGAAGTTGGTCCGGAGGTTGGTCCGGAGGTTGGTCCGGAGGTTGGTCCAGATGTTGGTCCCGAAGTAGGTCCGCTAGTTGGTCCAGAGGTTGGTCCAGAGGTTGGTCCAGAGGTTGGTCCAGAGGTTGGTCCGCTGGTTGGGCCAGATGTTGGTCCGCTGGTTGGTCCGGATGTTGGGCCAGAGGTTGGTCCTGAAGTTGGTCCGCTAGTTGGTCCAGAGGTTGGTCCGCTGGTTGGTCCAGACGTTGGGCCGCTGGTTGGGCCGGAAGTTGGTCCTGAGGTTGGGCCGGATGTTGGTCCCGAAGTAGGTCCGGATGTTGGTCCGCTGGTTGGTCCCGAAGTAGGTCCGCTGGTTGGGCCAGATGTTGGTCCCGATGTAGGTCCGCTGGTTGGTCCGCTAGTTGGTCCGCTGGTTGGTCCGGATGTTGGTCCCGAGGTTGGCCCGCTAGTTGGCCCGGATGTTGGTCCGCTGGTTGGTCCAGAGGTTGGCCCAGAGGTTGGTCCAGATGTTGGGCCGCTGGTTGGCCCGCTGGTTGGGCCAGATGTTGGTCCAGATGTTGGCCCAGATGTTGGGCCAGAGGTTGGTCCAGAAGTAGGTCCACTGGTTGGGCCAGAGGTTGGTCCCGAAGTAGGTCCAGATGTTGGTCCGCTAGTAGGTCCAGATGTTGGTCCGGATGTTGGTCCAGATGTTGGTCCCGAAGTTGGCCCACTGGTTGGTCCGCTGGTTGGTCCAGATGTTGGTCCCGAAGTAGGTCCGCTGGTTGGTCCGGATGTTGGTCCAGAGGTTGGGCCGCTAGTTGGTCCGCTAGTTGGTCCGCTGGTTGGGCCGGAAGTTGGTCCGCTGGTTGGTCCAGATGTTGGTCCAGAGGTTGGTCCGCTAGTTGGTCCGCTAGTGGGTCCAGAAGTCGGTCCCGAAGTTGGTCCCGAAGTTGGTCCAGACGTTGGTCCCGAAGTTGGTCCAGACGTTGGTCCCGAAGTTGGTCCAGACGTTGGTCCGCTGGTTGGTCCAGATGTTGGGCCGGAAGTAGGTCCAGAGGTTGGTCCGCTGGTTGGTCCGCTGGTTGGTCCGCTGGTTGGTCCGCTGGTTGGTCCGCTGGTTGGTCCGCTGGTTGGTCCGGATGTTGGTCCCGAAGTTGGGCCGCTGGTTGGTCCAGATGTTGGTCCAGAGGTTGGTCCGCTAGTGGGTCCAGACGTCGGTCCGGATGTTGGTCCAGACGTTGGTCCAGAGGTTGGTCCAGACGTTGGTCCAGAGGTTGGTCCAGAGGTTGGTCCGCTGGTTGGGCCGGATGTTGGTCCAGATGTTGGTCCAGATGTTGGTCCAGAGGTTGGTCCAGAGGTTGGGCCGCTAGTTGGTCCTGAAGTAGGTCCCGAAGTAGGTCCAGATGTTGGTCCGCTAGTAGGTCCAGATGTTGGTCCAGATGTTGGTCCCGAAGTTGGCCCACTGGTTGGTCCGCTGGTTGGTCCAGATGTTGGTCCCGAAGTAGGTCCGCTGGTTGGTCCGGATGTTGGTCCAGAGGTTGGGCCGCTAGTTGGTCCGCTAGTTGGTCCGCTGGTTGGGCCGGAAGTTGGTCCGCTGGTTGGTCCGCTGGTTGGTCCAGATGTTGGTCCGGAAGTTGGCCCCGAGGTTGGTCCGCTAGTTGGTCCGCTAGTGGGTCCAGAAGTCGGTCCCGAAGTTGGTCCCGAAGTTGGTCCAGACGTTGGTCCCGAAGTTGGTCCAGACGTTGGTCCCGAAGTTGGTCCAGACGTTGGTCCGCTGGTTGGTCCGCTGGTTGGTCCAGATGTTGGGCCGGAAGTAGGTCCAGAGGTTGGTCCAGAGGTTGGTCCGCTGGTTGGTCCGGATGTTGGTCCCGAAGTTGGGCCGCTGGTTGGTCCAGATGTTGGTCCAGAGGTTGGTCCGCTAGTGGGTCCAGACGTCGGTCCGGATGTTGGTCCAGACGTTGGTCCAGACGTTGGTCCAGACGTTGGTCCGCTGGTTGGTCCGCTGGTTGGGCCGGATGTTGGTCCAGATGTTGGTCCAGATGTTGGTCCAGATGTTGGTCCGCTGGTTGGTCCGCTGGTTGGGCCGGAAGTTGGTCCAGATGTTGGTCCAGATGTTGGTCCGGATGTTGGTCCGGATGTTGGTCCGGATGTTGGTCCGCTGGTTGGTCCGGATGTTGGTCCGCTGGTTGGTCCAGATGTTGGTCCGCTAGTGGGTCCAGATGTTGGTCCGCTAGTGGGTCCAGACGTCGGTCCAGAGGTTGGTCCGCTGGTTGGTCCGGATGTTGGTCCCGAAGTTGGGCCGCTGGTTGGTCCAGAGGTTGGTCCCGAAGTTGGTCCGCTGGTTGGGCCGGAAGTTGGTCCAGATGTTGGTCCAGATGTTGGTCCGGATGTTGGTCCGGATGTTGGTCCGCTAGTGGGTCCAGACGTCGGTCCGGATGTTGGTCCAGACGTTGGTCCGCTGGTTGGTCCAGACGTTGGTCCGCTGGTTGGTCCAGACGTTGGTCCGCTGGTTGGTCCAGACGTTGGTCCGCTGGTTGGTCCAGATGTTGGTCCAGATGTTGGTCCAGATGTTGGTCCAGATGTTGGTCCAGATGTTGGTCCAGATGTTGGTCCGGATGTTGGTCCGCTGGTTGGGCCGGAAGTTGGTCCAGACGTTGGTCCACTAGTTGGTCCGCTGGTTGGTCCGCTGGTTGGTCCGCTGGTTGGTCCACTAGTTGGTCCGCTGGTTGGCCCCGAGGTTGGTCCAGAGGTTGGCCCGCTAGTTGGTCCAGACGTTGGTCCAGATGTTGGCCCAGATGTTGGTCCCGAAGTAGGTCCGGATGTTGGTCCAGAGGTTGGTCCAGACGTCGGTCCCGAAGTTGGGCCGGATGTTGGTCCGCTGGTTGGTCCAGATGTTGGTCCAGAGGTTGGTCCGCTGGTTGGTCCCGAAGTTGGTCCAGAGGTTGGTCCCGAGGTTGGTCCCGAGGTTGGTCCAGAGGTTGGTCCAGAGGTTGGTCCAGAGGTTGGTCCAGATGTCGGTCCCGAAGTTGGGCCGGATGTTGGTCCGCTGGTTGGTCCAGAGGTTGGTCCAGATGTTGGTCCAGACGTCGGTCCGCTGGTTGGTCCGGATGTTGGTCCCGAAGTTGGTCCCGAGGTTGGGCCGGAAGTTGGTCCCGAGGTTGGTCCAGATGTTGGTCCGCTGGTTGGCCCGCTGGTTGGTCCGGATGTTGGTCCCGAAGTTGGTCCAGAGGTTGGTCCAGAGGTTGGTCCGGATGTTGGTCCCGAAGTAGGTCCGCTGGTTGGTCCGGATGTTGGTCCAGAGGTTGGGCCGCTAGTTGGTCCAGATGTTGGTCCAGATGTTGGTCCGGATGTTGGTCCGGAAGTAGGTCCGCTGGTTGGTCCGGATGTTGGTCCAGATGTTGGTCCGCTGGTTGGCCCGCTGGTTGGTCCGGATGTTGGTCCCGAAGTTGGTCCAGAGGTTGGGCCGCTAGTTGGTCCGCTGGTTGGTCCGGAAGTAGGTCCGGAAGTTGGCCCCGAGGTTGGTCCAGAGGTTGGCCCGCTGGTTGGGCCGCTAGTTGGTCCAGACGTTGGTCCCGAAGTTGGTCCCGAAGTTGGGCCGGATGTTGGTCCAGATGTTGGTCCAGATGTTGGTCCGCTGGTTGGGCCGCTGGTTGGTCCCGAAGTTGGTCCCGAGGTTGGCCCGCTAGTTGGTCCAGATGTTGGTCCAGATGTTGGTCCGGATGTTGGTCCAGATGTTGGTCCGCTGGTTGGTCCGGATGTTGGTCCAGATGTTGGTCCGCTGGTTGGCCCGCTGGTTGGTCCGGATGTTGGTCCCGAAGTTGGTCCAGAGGTTGGTCCAGAGGTTGGTCCGGATGTTGGTCCCGAAGTAGGTCCGCTGGTTGGTCCGGATGTTGGTCCAGAGGTTGGGCCGCTAGTTGGTCCGCTGGTTGGTCCGGAAGTAGGTCCGGAAGTTGGCCCCGAGGTTGGCCCGCTGGTTGGGCCGCTAGTTGGTCCAGACGTTGGTCCAGATGTTGGTCCCGAAGTTGGGCCGGATGTGGGTCCAGAGGTTGGTCCAGACGTTGGTCCAGAGGTTGGTCCGCTGGTTGGTCCAGATGTTGGTCCCGAAGTTGGTCCGCTGGTTGGTCCAGATGTTGGTCCCGAAGTTGGTCCAGACGTCGGTCCGCTGGTTGGTCCCGAGGTTGGGCCGGAAGTTGGTCCAGATGTTGGTCCAGATGTTGGTCCGCTGGTTGGGCCGCTGGTTGGTCCCGAAGTTGGTCCCGAGGTTGGCCCGCTAGTTGGTCCAGATGTTGGTCCAGATGTTGGTCCGGAAGTAGGTCCGCTGGTTGGTCCGGATGTTGGTCCAGATGTTGGTCCGCTGGTTGGCCCGCTGGTTGGTCCGGATGTTGGTCCCGAAGTTGGTCCAGAGGTTGGTCCAGAGGTTGGTCCGGATGTTGGTCCCGAAGTAGGTCCGCTGGTTGGTCCGGATGTTGGTCCAGAGGTTGGGCCGCTAGTTGGTCCGCTGGTTGGTCCGGAAGTAGGTCCGGAAGTTGGCCCCGAGGTTGGCCCGCTGGTTGGGCCGCTAGTTGGTCCAGACGTTGGTCCAGATGTTGGTCCCGAAGTTGGGCCGGATGTGGGTCCAGAGGTTGGTCCAGACGTTGGTCCAGAGGTTGGTCCGCTGGTTGGTCCAGATGTTGGTCCCGAAGTTGGTCCGCTGGTTGGTCCAGATGTTGGTCCCGAAGTTGGTCCAGACGTCGGTCCGCTGGTTGGTCCCGAGGTTGGGCCGGAAGTTGGTCCAGATGTTGGTCCAGATGTTGGTCCAGATGTTGGTCCGCTGGTTGGGCCGCTGGTTGGTCCCGAAGTTGGTCCCGAGGTTGGCCCGCTAGTTGGTCCAGATGTTGGTCCAGATGTTGGTCCGGATGTTGGTCCGGAAGTAGGTCCGCTGGTTGGTCCGGATGTTGGTCCAGAGGTTGGGCCGCTAGTTGGTCCGCTGGTTGGTCCGGAAGTAGGTCCGGAAGTTGGCCCCGAGGTTGGCCCGCTGGTTGGGCCGCTAGTTGGTCCAGACGTTGGTCCAGATGTTGGTCCCGAAGTTGGGCCGGATGTGGGTCCAGAGGTTGGTCCAGACGTTGGTCCAGACGTTGGTCCGCTAGTTGGTCCAGACGTCGGTCCCGAAGTTGGTCCGCTGGTTGGTCCAGATGTTGGTCCGCTGGTTGGGCCGCTGGTTGGTCCCGAAGTTGGTCCAGAAGTAGGTCCCGAAGTTGGTCCAGAAGTAGGTCCAGAGGTTGGTCCGGATGTTGGTCCAGACGTTGGTCCAGAGGTTGGCCCGCTAGTTGGTCCGCTGGTTGGTCCGCTGGTTGGTCCAGATGTTGGTCCAGATGTTGGTCCAGATGTTGGTCCAGATGTTGGTCCAGATGTTGGTCCAGATGTTGGTCCAGATGTTGGTCCAGATGTTGGTCCGCTGGTTGGGCCGCTGGTTGGTCCCGAAGTTGGTCCCGAGGTTGGCCCGCTAGTTGGTCCAGATGTTGGTCCAGATGTTGGTCCGGATGTTGGTCCGGATGTTGGTCCGGAAGTAGGTCCGCTGGTTGGTCCGGATGTTGGTCCAGAGGTTGGGCCGCTAGTTGGTCCGCTGGTTGGTCCGGAAGTAGGTCCGGAAGTTGGCCCCGAGGTTGGCCCGCTGGTTGGGCCGCTAGTTGGTCCAGACGTTGGTCCAGATGTTGGTCCCGAAGTTGGGCCGGATGTGGGTCCAGAGGTTGGTCCGCTAGTTGGTCCAGAGGTTGGTCCGCTAGTTGGTCCAGACGTCGGTCCCGAAGTTGGTCCGCTGGTTGGTCCAGATGTTGGTCCGCTGGTTGGTCCGCTGGTTGGTCCGGATGTTGGTCCCGAAGTTGGTCCAGAGGTTGGTCCCGAGGTTGGTCCAGAAGTAGGTCCAGATGTTGGTCCAGATGTTGGTCCGCTGGTTGGGCCGCTGGTTGGTCCCGAAGTTGGTCCCGAGGTTGGCCCGCTAGTTGGTCCAGATGTTGGTCCAGATGTTGGTCCGGATGTTGGTCCGGAAGTAGGTCCGCTGGTTGGTCCGGATGTTGGTCCAGAGGTTGGGCCGCTAGTTGGTCCGCTGGTTGGTCCGGAAGTAGGTCCGGAAGTTGGCCCCGAGGTTGGCCCGCTGGTTGGGCCGCTAGTTGGTCCAGACGTTGGTCCAGATGTTGGTCCCGAAGTTGGGCCGGATGTGGGTCCAGAGGTTGGTCCGCTAGTTGGTCCAGAGGTTGGTCCGCTAGTTGGTCCAGACGTCGGTCCCGAAGTTGGTCCGCTGGTTGGTCCAGATGTTGGTCCGCTGGTTGGTCCGCTGGTTGGTCCGGATGTTGGTCCCGAAGTTGGTCCAGAGGTTGGTCCCGAGGTTGGTCCAGAAGTAGGTCCAGATGTTGGTCCAGATGTTGGTCCGCTGGTTGGGCCGCTGGTTGGTCCCGAAGTTGGTCCCGAGGTTGGTCCCGAAGTTGGTCCAGAAGTAGGTCCCGAAGTTGGTCCAGAAGTAGGTCCAGAGGTTGGTCCAGAGGTTGGTCCGCTGGTTGGTCCGGATGTTGGTCCAGAGGTTGGCCCGCTAGTTGGTCCGCTGGTTGGTCCGCTGGTTGGTCCGCTGGTTGGTCCGCTGGTTGGTCCAGATGTTGGTCCAGATGTTGGTCCAGATGTTGGTCCGCTAGTTGGTCCCGAAGTTGGGCCGCTAGTTGGGCCGGAAGTAGGTCCTGAAGTTGGTCCGCTGGTTGGTCCAGAGGTTGGGCCGAATGTTGGTCCACTGGTTGGGGCGGATGTGGGTGATGCGGTTGGCTCAATGCACTCAGTGTTGCACGGCAGTTCGAAGTAGTACGCCTCAAAGTTGTCCGGGTTGCCGGATCCGGTCTCCCCATCGTCGGTTGGCAGACTGCATGCTTCGCAATCTTCGCCAGCGAAGTCATCGCCTGTGTAGATGTAGATTGTGACCATGGTTGTTTGGTCGATGCACTCAGCAGCGTACGAGAACGTGGAGTCTTCGCCCGCATTCATGATCTCCGAACACTCATTGATTCCTGTCTCGGCATTGCGGTATTTAATAAACACATGTGGAATGACCCCGTTGATGATATTCTGGACAAAGTCAAATTCAACGAGTGTGCCGTCGTCGCTCTCGAATGTCAGGACGATGGGCTTCGGGTCAGCAGTGTAGTCTGGGTCGGTTGATCCCTTCAACTTGGCACCATCGGGATCAACGCAGTTGGTCGGCGCGGCGCTGGTGGTTGGAGCAGAAGTAGGTGTGCTGGTTGGGCCGCTGGTTGGGCCGGAAGTCGGTCCCGAAGTTGGGCCGCTGGTTGGTCCGCTTGTTGGTCCCGAAGTTGGGCCGCTGGTTGGTCCGCTAGTTGGCCCAGAGGTTGGGCCGGAAGTTGGTCCGGATGTTGGTCCAGAGGTGGGCCCACTGGTCGGGCCGGATGTTGGCGCAGATGTTGGTCCCCCAGTTGGGCCGCTGGTCGGCCCAGAAGTCGGTCCACTGGTTGGTCCAGATGTTGGGCCGCTCGTCGGTCCACTGGTGGGTCCGCTGGTTGGTCCAGATGTTGGGCCAGAGGTTGGTCCAGATGTTGGGCCAGATGTTGGGCCAGAGGTTGGTCCAGATGTTGGGCCAGAGGTTGGTCCAGATGTTGGGCCCGATGTTGGACCGCTGGTAGGGCCGGATGTTGGCGCAGATGTTGGTCCTCCAGTTGGGCCGCTGGTTGGTCCAGATGTTGGTCCAGATGTTGGTCCAGAGGTTGGGCCGCTAGTCGGTCCACTGGTGGGTCCGCTGGTTGGTCCAGAAGTGGGGCCGGATGTTGGGCCAGAGGTTGGTCCAGAGGTTGGTCCAGATGTTGGACCGGATGTTGGTCCGCTGGTAGGGCCGGATGTTGGCGCAGATGTTGGTCCTCCAGTTGGTCCGCTGGTTGGTCCAGATGTTGGTCCCGAGGTTGGGCCGGACGTTGGTCCAGAGGTCGGTCCAGATGTTGGTCCAGATGTTGGTCCGCTGGTTGGTCCAGAGGTTGGTCCGCTGGTTGGTCCGCTGGTTGGTCCGCTGGTTGGTCCAGAGGTTGGTCCAGAGGTTGGTCCAGAGGTTGGTCCAGAGGTTGGTCCAGAGGTTGGTCCAGAGGTTGGTCCAGAGGTTGGTCCAGAGGTTGGTCCAGAGGTTGGTCCAGAGGTTGGTCCAGAGGTTGGTCCAGATGTTGGTCCGCTGGTAGGGCCGGATGTTGGTGCAGATGTTGGTCCTCCGGTTGGTCCGCTGGTTGGTCCAGATGTTGGTCCAGACGTTGGACCGGACGTTGGTCCAGAGGTCGGTCCACTGGTCGGTCCACTGGTTGGTCCGCTGGTTGGTCCAGAAGTGGGGCCCGATGTTGGTCCACTGGTTGGGCCGCTGGTAGGTCCAGATGTCGGTCCGCTGGTCGGTCCGCTAGTTGGCCCAGAAGTGGGGCCTGATGTTGGTCCGCTGGTAGGGCCGGATGTTGGTGCAGATGTTGGTCCTCCAGTTGGTCCGCTGGTTGGTCCGCTGGTTGGCCCGGATGTTGGGCCGGACGTTGGTCCGGATGTTGGTCCTGAGGTTGGTCCGCTGGTTGGTCCGCTGGTTGGTCCAGAAGTGGGGCCCGATGTTGGTCCCGAGGTTGGTCCCGATGTCGGGCCGCTGGTAGGTCCAGAGGTTGGTCCAGATGTTGGGCCCGAAGTAGGTCCAGATGTCGGTCCGGAGGTTGGTCCACTGGTTGGTGCTGAAGTTGGCGCTGCGGTTGGATCGATACACTCGGTCTGGCATGGAACCTCGAAGTAGTATGCCTCGAAGTTGTCCGGGTTTCCAGAGTCTCCTTCGCCATCCGGGATGCTGCAAGCTTCGCACTCCTCACTTGGGAAATCTTCTCCTGTGTAGATGTAGATGGTGACTCCAGTCACTCCATCGAAGCACTCGGCAGTGAGTGGGTATGTAGCACCAAGGCCGACAGTGTCGAACTGAGCGCAATCCTCTGTTCCGGTTTCTTGGTTGCGGTACTTGATGAAGACATGTGGGATGACTCCGTTGATGATGTTCTGCACAAAGTCGAACTCAACACTGGTTCCATCGTCACTCTCGAAAGTGAGGACGATTGGAAGTGGGTCGGCAGTGTAAGTAGGGTCGGTGGATTCCTTGAAGACGGCTCCATTTGGATCAACGCAGTTGGTTGGTGCTGCGCTGGTGGTTGGAGCAGAAGTTGGCGCGCTGGTTGGTCCAGATGTTGGTCCTGAGGTTGGTGCAGAAGTTGGTCCCGATGTTGGTCCCGATGTTGGGTCGCTGGTTGGTCCAGAAGTTGGTCCAGAAGTTGGTGCCGAAGTAGGTCCAGAGGTTGGTCCAGATGTTGGGCCCGAAGTAGGTCCAGATGTCGGTCCGGAGGTTGGTCCACTGGTTGGTGCTGAAGTTGGCGCTGCGGTTGGATCGATACACTCGGTCTGGCATGGAACCTCGAAGTAGTATGCCTCGAAGTTGTCCGGGTTTCCAGAGTCTCCTTCGCCATCCGGGATGCTGCAAGCTTCGCACTCCTCACTTGGGAAATCTTCTCCTGTGTAGATGTAGATGGTGACTCCAGTCACTCCATCGAAGCACTCGGCAGTGAGTGGGTATGTAGCACCAAGGCCGACAGTGTCGAACTGAGCGCAATCCTCTGTTCCGGTTTCTTGGTTGCGGTACTTGATGAAGACATGTGGGATGACTCCGTTGATGATGTTCTGCACAAAGTCGAACTCAACACTGGTTCCATCGTCACTCTCGAAAGTGAGGACGATTGGAAGTGGGTCGGCAGTGTAAGTAGGGTCAGTGGATTCCTTGAAGACGGCTCCGTTTGGATCAACGCAGTTGGTTGGTGCCGCGCTGGTGGTTGGAGCAGAAGTTGGTCCCGAGGTTGGTCCGGATGTTGGTCCTGAGGTTGGTCCTGAGGTTGGTCCGCTGGTTGGTCCGCTGGTTGGTCCAGAAGTGGGGCCCGATGTTGGTCCCGAGGTTGGTCCCGATGTCGGGCCGCTGGTAGGTCCAGAGGTTGGTCCAGATGTTGGGCCCGAAGTAGGTCCAGATGTCGGTCCGGAGGTTGGTCCACTGGTTGGTGCTGAAGTTGGCGCTGCGGTTGGATCGATACACTCGGTCTGGCATGGAACCTCGAAGTAGTATGCCTCGAAGTTGTCCGGGTTTCCAGAGTCTCCTTCGCCATCCGGGATGCTGCAAGCTTCGCACTCCTCACTTGGGAAATCTTCTCCTGTGTAGATGTAGATGGTGACTGAGGTCACTCCTTCGAAGCACTCGGCAGTGAGTGGGTATGTAGCACCAAGGCCGACAGTATCGAACTGAGCGCAATCCTCTGTTCCGGTTTCTTGGTTGCGGTACTTGATGAAGACATGTGGGATGACTCCGTTGATGATGTTCTGCACAAAGTCGAACTCAACACTGGTTCCATCGTCACTCTCGAAAGTGAGGACGATTGGAAGTGGGTCGGCAGTGTAAGTAGGGTCAGTGGATTCCTTGAAGACGGCTCCGTTTGGATCAACGCAGTTGGTTGGTGCTGCGCTGGTGGTTGGAGCAGAAGTTGGCGCGCTGGTTGGTCCAGATGTTGGTCCTGAGGTTGGTGCAGAAGTTGGTCCCGATGTTGGTCCCGATGTTGGGCCGCTGGTTGGTCCAGAAGTTGGTCCCGATGTCGGGCCGCTGGTAGGTCCAGAGGTTGGTCCAGAGGTTGGGCCCGAAGTAGGTCCAGATGTCGGTCCGGAGGTTGGTCCACTGGTTGGTGCTGAAGTTGGCGCTGCGGTTGGATCGATACACTCGGTCTGGCATGGAACCTCGAAGTAGTATGCCTCGAAGTTGTCCGGGTTTCCAGAGTCTCCTTCGCCATCCGGGATGCTGCAAGCTTCGCACTCCTCACTTGGGAAATCTTCTCCTGTGTAGATGTAGATGGTGACTGAGGTCACTCCTTCGAAGCACTCGGCAGTGAGTGGGTATGTAGCACCAAGGCCGACAGTGTCGAACTGAGCGCAATCCTCTGTTCCGGTTTCTTGGTTGCGGTACTTGATGAAGATATGAGGGATGACTCCGTTGATGATGTTCTGCACAAAGTCGAACTCAACACTGGTTCCATCGTCACTCTCGAAAGTGAGGACGATTGGAAGTGGGTCGGCAGTGTAAGTAGGGTCGGTGGATTCCTTGAAGACGGCTCCATTTGGATCAACGCAGTTGGTTGGTGCTGCGCTGGTGGTTGGAGCAGAAGTTGGCGCGCTGGTTGGTCCAGATGTTGGTCCTGAGGTTGGTGCAGAAGTTGGTCCCGATGTTGGTCCCGATGTTGGGTCGCTGGTTGGTCCAGAAGTTGGTCCAGAAGTTGGTGCCGAAGTAGGTCCAGAGGTTGGTCCAGATGTTGGGCCCGAAGTAGGTCCAGATGTCGGTCCGGAGGTTGGTCCACTGGTTGGTGCTGAAGTTGGCGCTGCGGTTGGATCGATGCACTCGGTCTGGCATGGAACTTCAAAGTAGTATGCCTCGAAGTTGTCCGGGTTACCAGAGTCCCCTTCATCTGGGATGCTGCAAGCTTCGCACTCCTCACTTGGGAAATCTTCTCCTGTGTAGATGTAGATGGTGACTCCAGTCACACCAGAGAAGCACTCGGCAGCGAATGGCAAAGTGGCGCCGGTCTCGACGTTGTCGAACTGGGCACAATCCTCTGTTCCGGTTTCTTGGTTGCGGTACTTGATGAAGATATGAGGGATGACTCCGTTGATGATGTTCTGCACAAAGTCGAACTCAACACTGGTTCCATCGTCACTCTCGAAAGTGAGGACGATTGGAAGTGGGTCGGCAGTGTAAGTAGGGTCAGTAGATTCCTTGAAGATAGCTCCATTTGGATCAACGCAGTTGGTTGGTGCCGCGCTGGTGGTTGGAGCAGAAGTTGGTGCTGAGGTTGGTGCGGATGTCGGCCCTGAGGTTGGTGCAGAAGTTGGTGCCGATGTTGGTCCTCCGGTAGGTGCAGATGTCGGTGCCGAAGTTGGCCCTGAGGTTGGCGCAGATGTCGGTGCAGATGTGGGTCCGCTGGTAGGTCCAGATGTTGGTTTGGAGGTTGGTGCCGCGGTTGGGCCACCTGTTGGTGCTGAGGTTGGCGCAGAGGTTGGTCCGCTTGTTGGAGCAGAGGTTGGAGCAGAGGTTGGTGCAGATGTTGGTTCCGCAGTTGGCCCTGAGGTTGGCGCCGAAGTTGGGGACGCAGTTGGATCGATACACTCGGTCTGGCATGGAACCTCAAAGTAGTATGCCTCGAAGTTGTCCGTGTTACCAGAGTCTCCTTCATCCGGGATGCTGCAAGCTTCGCACTCCTCACTTGGGAAATCTTCTCCTGTGTAGATGTAGATGGTGACTCCAGTCACTCCTTCGAAGCACTCGGCAGCGAATGGCAAAGTAGTACCAAGGGTGACAGTGTCGAACTGGGCGCACTCCTCGTCTCCACTCTCCTGACTGCGGTACTTGATGAAGACATGTGGGATAACTCCGTTGATGATGTTCTGCACAAAGTCGAACTCAACACTGGTTCCATCGTCACTCTCGAAAGTGAGGACGATTGGAAGTGGGTCGGCAGTGTAAGTAGGGTCGGTAGATTCCTTGAAGACGGCTCCGTTTGGATCAACGCAGTTGGTTGGTGCTGCGCTGGTGGTTGGAGCAGAAGTTGGCGCACTGGTTGGTCCGGATGTTGGTGCCGACGTTGGCTTG
Organism: Craspedostauros australis; assembly: GCA_026770025.1. Classification (NCBI taxonomy): domain Eukaryota; phylum Bacillariophyta; class Bacillariophyceae; order Mastogloiales; family Achnanthaceae; genus Craspedostauros; species Craspedostauros australis. The sequence goes on from JAMXDE010000025.1 coordinate 368,997, forward strand.
CTGGTTGGTGCGGATGTTGGCCCTCCGGTTGGATTGCTGGTTGGGGCAGATGTTGGTGCCGAAGTTGGGCCGCTGGTAGGTCCGGAGGTTGGATCGCTTGTTGGGGCAGAGGTTGGCGCAGATGTTGGTTCCGCAGTTGGCCCTGAGGTTGGCGCCGAAGTTGGGGACGCAGTTGGATCGATACACTCGGTCTGGCATGGAACCTCAAAGTGGTATGCCTCGAAGTTGTCCGAATTTCCAGAGTCCCCTTCATCCGGGATGCTGCAGGCTTCGCACTCCTCACTTGGGAAATCTTCTCCTGTGTAGATGTAGATGGTGACTCCAGTCACTCCATCGAAGCACTCGGCAGCGAATGGCAAAGTAGTACCAAGGGTGACAGTGTCGAACTGGGCGCACTCCTCGTCTCCACTCTCCTGACTGCGGTACTTGATGAAGACATGTGGGATAACTCCGTTGATGATGTTCTGCACAAAGTCGAACTCAACACTGGTTCCATCGTCACTCTCGAAAGTGAGGACGATTGGAAGTGGGTCGGCAGTGTAAGTAGGGTCGGTGGATTCCTTGAAGACGGCTCCATTTGGATCAACGCAGTTGGTTGGTGCTGCGCTGGTGGTTGGAGCAGAAGTTGGCTTGCTGGTTGGTGCGGATGTTGGCCCTCCGGTTGGATTGCTGGTTGGTGCAGATGTTGGTGCCGAAGTTGGGCCGCTGGTAGGTCCAGATGTTGGATCGCTTGTTGGAGCAGAGGTTGGTGCAGATGTTGGTTCCGCAGTTGGCCCTGAGGTTGGCGCCGAAGTTGGGGACGCAGTTGGATCGATACACTCGGTCTGGCATGGAACCTCAAAGTAGTATGCCTCGAAGTTGTCCGGATTTCCAGAGTCTCCTTCATCCGGGATGCTGCAAGCTTCGCACTCCTCACTTGGGAAATCTTCTCCTGTGTAGATGTAGATGGTGACTCCAGTCACTCCATCGAAGCACTCGGCAGCGATTGGCAATGTGGTACCAAGGGTGACAGTGTCGAACTGGGCGCACTCCTCGTCTCCGCTCTCCTGGTTGCGGTACTTGATGAAGACATGAGGGATGGTGTCGGTGGAGAGGTTCTGCACAAAGTCGAACTCGACACTGGTTCCATCGTCACTCTCGAAGGTGATGACGATTGGAAGTGGGTCGGCGGTGTATGTAGGGTCGGTGGACTTGGTGAGCTTGGCTCCATTTGGATCAACGCAGTTGGTTGGTGCCGCGCTGGTGGTTGGAGCAGAAGTTGGCTTGCTGGTTGGTGCGGATGTTGGTCCTCCAGTTGGCTTGCTGGTTGGTGCGGATGTTGGGTCGCTCGTTGGCGCGGATGTTGGGTCGCTGGTCGGAGCGGAGGTTGGCTTGCTGGTCGGAGCGGATGTTGGGTCGCTGGTTGGTGCAGATGTTGGATCGCTGGTTGGTGCAGATGTTGGGCCGCTGGTTGGAGCCGAGGTAGGCTCGGCCGTCGGTCCAGAAGTTGGTGCGCTGGTGGGCGAAGCGGTTGGTTCTCCGCACTCAGTGTCGCAAGGAATCTCGAAGCTGTACGCCTCGAAGTCAGCTGGGTCGCCGTCTGGGATCTCGCATGCCTCGCATTCCTCCGCGGGGAAGTCTTCTCCGGTGTAAATGTAAATCGTGATGGTGGTGATCTGACCGTAACACTCAGCGGTGATTGGGATCTTCTTGCCAAATTCGACGTCATCGTGCTTGGCGCAGTCGTCCATTCCAGACTCTGGGTTGCGGTACTTGATGAAGACATGTTTGATTTCCCCATTGAGAATGTTCTGCACAACATCGACCTCGACGGTGCTTCCATCATCGCTCTCGAAGGTGATGACGATTGGGAGCGGATCAGCGGTGAAAGTGGGGTCGGTGGATCCGGTGAACTTCGCGCCGTTTGGATCGACACAGTTGGTTGGTGCCATGCTGGATGTCGGGGCGGATGTTGGGGAGGCGGTTGGCGCGGACGTCGGCGCTGACGTTGGCGCGGATGTCGGGGCGGATGTTGGGGAGGCGGTTGGCGCGGACGTCGGCGCGGATGTCGGGGCGGATGTTGGCGCGGATGTCGGGGAGGACGTCGGCGCGGATGTCGGGGAGGACATCGGCCCGGATGTTGGCGCGGATGTCGGGGCGGATGTCGGGGATGTGTTTGGGCATTCCGGAATCGGTGGGATGGGAAGGTCGCATGGCGGGTCGAAATCGATGTTGTGGAATTCACTTCCGTAGGCATCGTGAGTGACGTCTCCTCCGACGATGGTACGACCACTCTGACCTGGGGCGGTGAACTCCAGGTCTGCGAATGGCGCCAAGATGGTACCGATGAACTCTCCGTTTCCGTTCAAGCCTCCTCCGATCTCAACGGAGGTGGCATCGTAGAAATTCCAGATCATGCCGGCGGCCATGTCCTTGCTGAAGGCCTTGTCGACGCCGAGGCTGGCCTGGTCGCTCTTTGCACCATCGTAGAACTTTGCGAGATTTGCGATCTTGACGTGGCCGTTGCTGTCGGACCCGACGTTGAAGAGCATGGTCTTGCCCGAAAGGTTCTTGAAGAAGACTTCAGTTCCCCAGTCTCCGAAGTAGAGGTCGTCGTAATCCAGATCGAAGACCTGAAGACAGCCGTCATTGGGGGCGGCGCCTGCGATGAACTCGACGTAGTTTCTGCCGGTACGGTCGGTGTAGACACCATTCGCTGGGAGTGTGGCCCAGTACGCAGACTTGATCTTGAGGGCCTCAATCACATCAGTGTAATAGGTCAGGTCGAGGTTGGGAGTGTGCTGGACGATTCCGCCGAGACCGTTGGGGTTTGAACCGGAGAGGGTTCCTCCGTATCTGACGTACGCGTTGCTTGGGTTGACGAGCACAATGGATCTGTTGATGACCATGTTACCTCCGACAAGGAAGACATCCTGGTCACCCTCGGGGATGATACAGGAACCGACACCGGCGAAGACGACGGAGTTGATGGACTGGTCACCAGTGGTGATAAAGTCACCACCAATGACGATCTTTCCTTCGATCTCAGCAGATTGGATGGAGGTGTACGTTCCTCCCACGAGGAAGGCTACCTTGTTGTCGTATCCCGTGGGGGTGAGACAGTCATCGAGGTTGGGGTACTCGGCGACGTATGGGAATCCGGAGCCCACGGCATCGCCGATATTGTCTTCGCAGACGGACGCGCTGGGTGGGTTGCATGTCAGGGAGCCGACGAAGGCGTCACCGTGGAGCTGGGAACCAGAGACATCGGTCGGTTGGGAGAATTCCTTGGCGACGACGAGGCCGTCCATGGCTTGAATGTCAGAAGCGACTTCGACTGTGGCGAAGGGAGCGATGATGATCGCTCCCCACTGCCTGCCGCAGTTCTTCACGGTGATTTTCTCGTTGGTGTTGAAGAAGATGATGGTCCTTCCGTTGTCCTCTGCTTGGATGTCGCCGTCGAGGAAGTTGCACATCGTGACATCACCACCGGTGGTGCGGACGAAGACGTTGCCGTCGGACTGTTTACGGGTGGAGACTTCCTTGACGTTTTGAGTGAGCCAGACGTAGTGATCCCATTTGGCGCGGGTCAAGGCATTGCTGTCGTTTGAGATGGCTGGACCACAGCGAGGATCGAAGTTGACGTTGTTGTTGGTGATGCTACCTCCGGCGAACACCTCTCCGTCCTTGTTGCTGCAGAATTTGTAGGAGTTGCTGTTGTTCACACGGTTGATGTTACCTCCTGCGGCCACTCCACTGTAGATGTTCTTGGATCCGATGAGCATATCTCCCTCGGTGATGACCGTGAAAAGACCATGGTTGTCCGGAAGGGCGCAGGCGAAGCTGCCCCCGCTGCCCGAATTTCCAAAGAAGTTCTGGGTGCTGCTGCCAGGGTCGATGGGCGAGGTGGTTGGCGTCTTGGTCGGCGAGTCGGTCGGCGGGGATCCGGATGGCTGGACTGGCGGGTCGCCTGGATAGCAGCCGTTCCAGTATTCGTTGACGTACTGACAGTAGTAACCGGCGCAGCAGTTGCTGTAGGTACCCGGCTGTTCGCACCCACCCCAGGCGGCGACGCACTGTGCTTGGGTGGGGGCGGAGGTGGGGGCTTCGGTGGGGGATGGGGCGGATGGGCCGCTCGGCGCGAAACCTGCCTGACAGGAGTTCCAGCCTACGCCACCGTACACACAGTGCGAACCGTCGCAGCAGGTGCTCTTGGTGCCGGGGTTGTTGCAATGAAAGCCCCACAGGCGGGTACAGGTTTCGCCCGGAGGAGTCTGGCAATGATCCCAGCCGTTGCTGAAGATGCATTCCGAGGTTCCGCAGCAATTGTCGTTTCCGCTGGGGCACCATGTATTGAGGGGGGTACATGTGGCGTCCGCGGTTGGCATCAGCATGGCTGCTGCGATGAGTCCCAAGAAACCGAGGGACGGCATGATGCCTCTGAAGGAGGCCTTGGTGTTCATGGTGACGAACGGGTGTGGGCGTTGCGTCTGGTCTGCTTGGCTGTTGCCTTGGTTGTTGTCTTGGCTGTTGTCTTGGCTACTGTCTTGGCTACTGTCGCGGGGTCTGGCGGGAGTAGACTTGGTGTCGGTCGCAAGCGTGCGCTTCTGCCTTTTGCGATCTGCCTGCTGGAGCTGAACCGAGGTGATGCGGTGCGCTTCGGATCCTGATGGATTCGAGTCGTTCCGTTTCGGTTGGTTCTTGCTCGAGGAGTCGGATGCTCTGTGCGTTTGCTTCTGCTCCAGCTGCTGCTGTTGCGGATTGCTTGGCGGTTGGTCTTGGGCTGTCGGGCTGTTGGGCTCTTGGGCTCTTGGCTGTGGATGCTCGCGGGTGCGGCAAACTTTTCTGCAACGGCGGGTGGATGCGGTTGGCGTGAGCCTAGTTCTGGGCTGGGTCTCCTTTCCTTCTTCGGTCGACTGAACGAGTTCGGTCGATCGTTGTCAGGTTGGGAGAGACGAGGTCAGAAGTCTGCTCTTGCTGTTTTGCTTTCACTTTTGCTGAAGAAAAGTTTTTTGAGCTGAATGGCGGAGGAGTGGCGGAAGGGATTGTGCATCTGCGCTTTATTGCGCTTTATTGCGCTTTATTGCGCTTTATTGCGTGTTGTTGTCGTGCTCTTTCGTGCTCTTTCTTGGTCGTTTTTCTTTTCTTGCCCTTGGTTGCCCAGCGTTCTGGCGCGTTGCTGGTCGCCGATGCGTCGCAAGGGAGGGAACCACGGACCTTCGCTTCGGCCTGGTGCGAGGATGACTCCCAAGGATCTCGTTGGGCACCAAATCCGACCAGGTCGATGTCTCTGTCACCGCTGCTGGTCGTGCAACGCTGACGACGATGGAACTGTTTTTCCTGCTTTCTCGCCCATAGCGCACACCCCAATACCGCGATCTGTGGGTGGCTTGGTCGGTGGTCAACCAAGGGCCAACAAAGGGACAGTGCACACACTCGCAGAGAACATGGGTTGCACCAGTCGCACACGCATCGAGCAAACGGCCTCTTTTGCACCCCTGTGCGAAGCTGCCTTGAGCTTTCGCCCTCGTCGATGACCACGCAAAACCGGCAGGAGGAACACAAATGCCTCCCACTCGCACAATAGATATTCTGTTGGTCTTTTGAACGGGACATCGTGACATTTTCTCGGTTACTCCAAGAGGTTGTGGTTGCCCCGCTACGAGCATGATGGGCGAAATCGCTAAATTTGTGCATGCGGTCAACCACAACCATCGGTTCCGGTCATTGGTTCGGCTTTTCTTCGGTCATAGTGACCAAGGTTGCATGCAATCCGGGAAGGTAACATCTTGAGCCGCGTCACAGCGACATATTTTCGCTTGGAACTAAGCCTGAGGGAGTCAAATAATCGTGCCCGTAGTCTTAAATGCAGGCGTTTCACGACCGGTCAAACTTGCGCTCCATTCGCGGCCATGACCACTTTGGGTGACGTTGTTGGAAGAAACTGTTGACAAACGGAGTTGTGCGTGCCGAGCTCCGGGACGCCTTTGCCTCTGGTTGGGGCGTCCTTTGCGTCTGCCTCCGCTGTTTTCGGTCGCGAAAAGCCTTTGGCGTCGACAGGTGCAAAACCAACCCCAAAAGCGAATTTGTCCAACCCGGCAAGACACGTCCATCTGTTGGCGACACTAACATCGGTCTTGGTTACGTCCAAGCATGCGCGTGAACTTGCGACGAAGCCGAGCCGTCATGGGAACTCCTTTTTGGTATATGAGGTATATAATATATTAAGAGATAAAATCAAAACCAAACACAAATGCAAATGTGAGATCCAGATCCTCTGTCTCGCTCTGCTCCACAGAAAGAGAGAGCAGTTTGCTGATTCCCATTCGGGATTGCCAGACGTGATCGACCATACCCGTAGTCCCACCAAGAAATGACTTGGTCCACGATCTTGGCCGAAACTCCCACATCAAACCATCGCTTCACCAAGCTCACCTGCTGGTTTGGAGTGACACTTGGAGCCAGATGGGGCACCCTCACCGAAATTGCAACTCATAACCGAACGCCAACAGAGAGGATGGCGTGATCGGAGAGAGCTCTGGCAGCCTCCTTCACACGTACGACCGACTACTCGTTCAGTGGGTACAGTATTATGTATTATCCAATGTTTTGCAGTTGCACAAGGGACGTAACGTCGTTGCCATCCTTCCATCCTTCCTTCCATAATTGGAAATTAGGCATGGCAAGGATCACAACTTAAACTCCTCCGGCAAATGTTGATGACCTCTCGTCTCAGATAGAGGCCTGCCAGCGGCACCAGACATGCCCCAATTTCATCAACCACCCCCATGACCATCGGAGAGATCTGGGCGCACGCATGTCAACAACACAAGTGTGGATCTCAGCCCACGAAACAACCCAGCCCCTGGTTCGCAAATCCAAGACCGATTCCTCACAAACCAAGAGGCGAAACAAAAGCGCCAAAGAACAACCGATGAGAATGCGTTCGACTCCACGTTCCCATTCGTCCATTCCTTCGCTTTTTTTCTGACGATCGAGTGATGGCGGAAATGGTCAGAGGGAGGAACACAACGACGGCAGCCAGCCAGCCATCCAACTCGCGCGATCTTTTCAGGCCTTTCCTCTCTCTGTCTCTCTCTTCGTGTGTGCTTCTTTTGCCTCCTTCCCATTTCGCTCATTTGTATCCCAACAGCGGTCAAGGCAGAATCACGGCATCTGCTGCCCACCGCCAGCACAATGATGAAGGGGCATCACCAACCCACCAAAAGATGAGGGCGCCACCATGCGGAGTCTTTTGCACCTCTCGCAATCCTCCAATCGAAACGCAAAACGAAAGAGCAACGTCGATGGTGCTGTGCGGTCCTCATTCATCTCTCGTTTGTTTCTTCTTGCCGTCAGCCTCTGCCTTGATCGTCCGAGCCATCGTACAACTGCACTCTCTGCAAGCTCTGCCCAATAGAATCCTCTCATCCATGCACCATACTCAACATTCCTATCCACCAATCTGTCCCTCTCTCTCTCTCTCTCTGCCCCAAACGCCGAGGGTGAGTTGCGATGATTTGTCTCCCAAACATGCTTTCGTTCTTTCTTTCTACACGGCCAATGCCGCAGGGTACGTGTGCCATGTCATGGCAGGATCACCATCCCGCATCTCTCTCGAGATAGCTGATGGTCTGTCCACCAGCAACCACCATCATCATGAGCAGTACTCACGTGAGTGTCGCGCCTCGGAGGAAACCAGTAGTCGGTTGATTGGCTTCACCAGAATGAGCCTTGTGCAAACTGCGAAGAAGAGTAGGATTACGTCGCAGTGAGTGACGGGCATCTCTCTTGACGCCTTGATCGCCAGATGCGTCTGGGTGCGTACCGACGAGCACGAGCAATTCTACCAGACGTATCGATACACGTGACTATCCGCGTCTTCTTGCTCGCAGAGTGGGTACGCACGCACAAGTACCATGCCCCGCTCATTGTGATTGTTCCTGCCTGATAGATCGCAGGTGATGCTGTTGTTGTGCGTTGCTGCGCCCTCGTGTGGCACAGTAGACATCTTCCTTTGGAATCAGCGAGGGAGCGGGAACCACAACCAGAGGAGACAGAAAAGCAGTGGAGTAGGTCAATACACGTCACGTAATGCGTGGCAGAGGGTCACCACAGCACTCTTCTCGTGGCTCGCACGCATGTAGGCATGTATGTATGCACGAGTAGTAGTTTGAGCACCGGACAACACCATTGAGCACATCGAGGCATCTAACGGTGCGGGAACATGGCGACTCGTTTGCATGTATTTACGCTGAGGCATTAATACAGACAAGTAGAGTCTCTATTATATCCTTATCATAGATGTTGCGCCACCTTGTCGTTTCTATTTCTGTACATGGCGTTCGCTGTCTTGCATCGCGTCGCCGTTGTTGCTGATGCTGATGCCGCTGCTATCCATTCTCCGCGCTTGGACCCGCACCGTTCTCCTTCGAGGGATCATGGCATCAAAAGCATGCACCCAGCACGCACTCGATGGATTCCTCCTCGCGGCCGCCTGTGGTCCAGATTTCTGTCATCTCCAACAGCGAGACCCCGGATTGCACCGAGTCGGTGTCGTTAGCGCTGATGCTACGCTCTTCACTGCGGATTGATGTTGGTGAAGGTGGTTGCAAGATTTCGACTTGGGGCGGTGCTCGTGACGGCGCCTTCGAGCGGAATCGGAACATCCTGCTTCCTGTTGTCTGCTGTCACCGTTGTGACGGTCGCCTTGTTGATGGAATGTGGGCCGTTGCTGTTGCTAGTTTTGATGAACAGCAATCAGTTGCAATTCATTCAATCGATGAAGGGATGGATGGATCAATGGATGAACGAATCAGCGAATACCTCCCTTGTCTCTGGTCGTTTCCTTCCAGCTGTGACCTGTGAGGTGAAGTTTTGCCTTCGTTGCTGCCGTCCTTTCCTTCCTTGCTTTCTTCTGTTTCTTCGTTGGTCTGCTTCCGTCGATCCTTTCCACTGTCCTCGCATAAATCAGAGGAACATCAGCGCTGGAAGTGAAAACATCACGCATTACGTTCGATTACGAATGCTCATGGCCATTGCCATTGTTCCTCCTTGCCCGCTGTTGTTCCCGTTGCTGTGACTGGCACCGAGCACGCTGTCGTTGTCTCTCTGTTTGCCATTGCCATCACGCGAAAATGGCAAAGACACGAAACTTGTGAACGATTCGTGTGGGTGGAGCTCGGCTTGCGCATTCACACGAAGTTCGCGCGCTAAGTTTGTCAATGGCCAATTTGTGTGTTCTATTTGTGTACTTGGTGTCATAATTGCGTATCACATCAAGTGACAGTCATGCTATCGGGAGATGCGCGGCAGGCGATGTAAATGTAAATTCACCGCAGCTCCAGGGCTAAGATGAGAAAACCGATATGTTCGATCGGAGAAGTCGGAAGCGGCGATATCTTTGAACGGAGTCTTTGGCTTCAGTTGGCTGAACCTGTGTTTCTCAAGGATATTCGCTTCAGCTTCATCGGTCGTGTACGGGATCAGGAGGAATTAATGAGATTTATTGACCAGAGGATATGTCCTTGGTCGCTCTGCTTCCTGGTTCGTCGATGGTAGTGTTCCAGATTTATGGTGTTGGAAGAGAAGGCTGACGATGCACGAACTGTGGGCTCGGCAAGGGAATCTTTTCCCGTTTATGGTGGGGGTGGGTGGGTGGTCCGTATCTTCTCTTCAACTTCCATGCGATCCTTGGACCTCTTTCTGTTGGATGAGACGGAAGAAGTGGCATCATGTTTCCGTTTCGGCACCACCAATGCGAAAGATCGCAAGAAGCGTTTCGCGGAATGAATGGGTGAGTGAGTGGGTGAGAGTACGAGTATGATTCGCATCCCTACGAGCGGCCACGAGCGGCTACAGCGACGATCCAAACACAATGGTGGAGATTGGAAATCAGCAAGCACTACAATTTCTTACTGTGATGTACGCCTTCGAAGCGTAGGCATCTGATGACTGCCTCCCTCTGACCTTTTCGCTCTGGTTGTGATGCGGTGCGCGAGTAGCGCAATGTTGTGCGGTGCATGCCATGCAAGTGCTCTGCGCTCGCTACCCCGCCTTTTTGTTGCTTCCATCCGCGCTGCTCCACGTTGTCGTCAGTTGCATCCCATTTGAGGCTTCCTCTCCTCTCATAAAAACGCAAACGCAGCAAGCAATCAGCAAACGCTCATCCTACGGAACATCACATCAACCATCAACACAACAACCATGACAGGCAAAGACACCCCCTACACCCCCTTCATCGAGAATGTTGAGGCGCAAGACGACGAGGACGCCAACAAAAAGGAGCTTCCAAGCTGGTGCAACCTGATCATAAAGTGGTTCCAGAACAACTTCTGGGACTGGGCGGTTTCCAGGATCACTTGGGAGACCTTCCCATGGGTCATCTGCTCCCTCCTCTCTACCATCTACTTCTACCTCTACCTCCTCGCCGATCACGACATCTCCGAGGACAACGAGTACTACCTCCAGGGATTCTGCGTCACCGGCCTCGACATCTCCAACAGCACCAGCCCAACATGCACCCCGCAGCTCGGAAACTCGCATCAGTTCGCCTTCACCTTTGATGTCATGTTCCTGATCTTGGCCATCGCCCTTCCGTTCACCGGCCTGTGCGTCTCCCCGCCCAGCAGAGACCTGTGCATGCAGGGCGTCCTCTTCGCCTTCGTCATCGGCTTCCACGGCATCCTTCACTTGGCCTTCTCCGCGGCCCACTGCGACTTGGGCGGCACCTCCAGCCTGCTCGCCTCCCAGAGCTTCTTCGGCACCCCCAACGAGACGATCATCAGCATCATCCTCTACTTCCTCTTCGTCTTCCTCCTCATGGCCATGACCATCTTCGGCTTCAGCTGGCTTCCAGACGTCAGCAAGCCGCTTGCGTTCGGCGTCTCCCTCGTCCTTACCGTCATCATCGGCGCCATCTCCATCCAGAAGCAGGGCGTAACGGTCTTCTTCATGCTCTCCCACTTCGTCGTGTCTTACGTCGGATGGTTGATCCCTAACACCAACAAGGTCACCGTTCCGTTGGGATACTCCTTCATCCCACCGATCATCATCTCCCTCCTCGAGTTCGGAGCCTGCGACAACATCCTTCTCGCCATGGGTGGACACCAGTGGTACGACGTGACCTTGCATGCCTCCATGCTCGTGTCTTTGGCAACCATGATCCTTTAAACAGTCGTCCGTTTCTTTCCCGATGGCCATACCATAATGGAAGAGGAGATACGACGACGAAGGCATTATCCATCGCTTGCTCGTGCGATGGATGGCGAGAACGATCGGTGTCCGCAGGAAACAAGCACACGAGCACAAACGCAATCAACAGTTGGGTAATCAGAATTTAGTCCCCGATTCTCTCACAACCACCTTGCCTTGTTGTGCTCATGGAAACAAGCAGTGGCAGTTTTCTGGCGATCATAAAGATGACCCCGCATGGCTCGCACCATGCGATGCTTTTGCATGGTTTTTGAACCTTTTTGTTTGTTCTTGTTGTGGCGGATGGATGGACGGTTGTTATTGATTATGTGAGGGACTTCTGAAGTACCCAGAGAAGCCTGCAGGTGCTGACGTCATGCAGAAACTGGGCACGATGGAGCAACCAATGTTGGCGGTGTAGAACTGGACTGCTTTGCTCTGCCTATGTATTATAATATAATACATGATATTACATTACATAAGAATAGTAGGTATGTCCTCGATGCATATTCAGAAGCATGGATAGAGATTGACTGAGAGCTGAAGACGCATCTCCCTACGAGCCACTCCAGCAGAAGTTATGGACAGAGCGAGCAGGACCGTGCAATCACCACCGATGCGATGGATTCTGGTGAGACATCACCTGTCGAACCCACAGCACAGCCTCAGCGTTCTCACTCAACTTCGATAGAGGAGTGCGTGAGCCATTCCGATTCCACATCCTACTGACACTCACAACAAGAGAGTGGTGTGCGTTACGTCGAATAATATGTTATGCTATGCTATTTAAAAATACCGCTGCGGCTGATGCATGCGCTCGACGATGACGATGGTCCCGCGATTGCCTCGCGTGATGCGCATGGTGTCATCCATGTAGAGGACGTCTAGCCATCCGACGGGTGAACGTTTCATATCGAAATGGAATGAATTCTCAATGCGCAGGGCGTCGACGGCATTCTTGGCCATCCATTTGTTCTTGTATTCCAAGGTGGGACGCGTGAGGCCCAGAACGGTCTGCAGGATGGTGTCCCACAGCGATAGTTTGGTTGCGGAAGAGGAGGAGGACGAGGTGTTGAGGAAGGATCGCCTCCATTCCTGCAGCTTGGCGGCATTGCGGACGGTGCTGCGGGCCGGTACCAAGGTGCCGCCCGTGAATTGGACGCGCAGGCGTTTGCGCTTGGTGGCGGCATCGTCTTCGTAGTGGCAGACAGCGTGGTTGCAGATGAGGGCCTGCAGCGGGATCCCGTTTGGCGTGGAGATGAGCATGTCGCAGAATATGTTGTAGGTGAACTGCTTCGTGTTGGCGGACGCGAGCTGCGGCGTGCGCAGGGGGAAGACCTGGTTGCGGATGCCCACGAGCGTGCAGACGAGGTCGCTGGGCTGGAATATGTTGAAGGAGATCCTGCCCAGGGTGTACTTGGTGAGCTGGCTGCCGAAGTCGCTCTGGAAGCTGGCAGCTCCATTGGCGTTTGCGCTGTTGCCGGCATCGTTTTGGTCGTCGATGCTGTTGCCGTTCCCGTTGAACATTGTGGAGGAGGCCGCCGCGAGTTCCGCGGGCGAGTCCTCGTTGTCGTAGATGCGTCCCGGGAAGGTGGGCGCTGTGAGGGTGCGGAAGTTTCCGCATAACTGGCTGAGCATGGTGTTCTCCACGCTCTGCGCAGTGAGGTTGTTGGCCTCCATGTTGTTGATGTAGAGGTCGTGCAGCTTGTCGATGACCTTGGCCACCTCCGGGTGGTCCGGGTCTCCTTCGTACTTGCGCAGCACGATGCGCAGCTCGCGTTTGGTCTGCGCGACGTGGCTCTGCGCGGATCTGTTGGTGGCGAGGATCCTGGCGCTGCGTTTGTTGTCGTCGTCGTTGTTGTTGCCTCCGTTGGGCGTGGTGACGCCAGGCCCGAAGAGGGACCTGGGATTGCGCAGCCGCGGCTCCTGAGCTCTGGTGTCTGATGTTGTGGAGGCAGGCATGGCGGAGGAAGAGGCGGCCGGGTTGAAGGTCCTGAACATCTCGTTGAGCGGTCCTCTGGGTGTGAATGGTGTTCTGCCGTTGCCATTGCTGTTGCCATTCGCATTGATGCCTGCATCCACATTGATGTCATTGATGTCCCTGTCATTCATGTCCACATCCATGCCATTCATGTCATTGATGTCTGTGGTGCGACGAATGCGATTGGCACCTCCAAAAGGCTGGAAAAAGTTGGGTCTGGAGGTGGAGAGACGTCCGACCGCATTCAGCTGAACTCCATTGCGCTGTCCTTGTCGTTGCGGTTGCTGGTAAGACTGATTGTGAGACGCGTAGTGATGCTGAGGAAGGCTGGGAGAGCCGGTCGTCAGCAGGCTCGACTGCGTGTACGCATATGCCAACAGGAGCTGCATGATTGGATTCGATTCGACTCAATTCAACTTGATTCAACTCAACTCAATTCGATGCGATGTAACGTGATGGATTTGCGTCCCTGAATATGAATGTGGCTGTGGATGCTCTGTGGATGCTCTACCAAGTCTCCCGTGCTCAACAGGCAACGCTTCTCTCTGCTGCTGTTGCTGCTGCTATTGCCTCAACGAGTATGGCCTTTGTCTTGGTCTTGGTGCGAGTGTTGCGAGTGTTGCGAGTTGTGCTTCTCTGCTTTGTGTCTTGCGCTCGCAGTTGAAGAAGATGAAGCAGTTGACACACCTGATGTGCTTGATACGCTTGATACGCTTGCTGCAGCCCGAATGCCTTTGTCGCCTCTGATTGCTCTACCCTGTTGGCATGTATAGTATTATGTCTGCTGTCTGCTGTCTTGGTCCAAGCGTTGCCCTAACGACCTTCGACTACTCGCTCTATCTGCATGCAATGGACTTGTGCTTGGTGCTCTGTCATGCGACGTTTCCCATCAAACATGTGATGTCACTCTTCTCTCTCTGTCGTCATTGTCTATTCCGCAAATCCTTTGATCCTCCTGAGCCTCTCTCCTCATTTGCATTGCTTGCTCTCTTGATTGCTCTCTTGATTGCCTCCCTTGCTTGACGCTCTTCGTATCATTCAACACACGCACCATCCACACCATCGATACCATCCAACAGAGCCAGCGAAGCCAACAACACCAACCACCACGACAACGAGATCCCCAACCACACTCGCACTCCGGAACAACAACCAACCACCCAAAATCACCTTCTTTGCGTTCGTTCGTTTCCCGCCACGCATGCAACACGTCGCATGTCAAGTGTTGTCGCTGACGTGGCGCAATCAATTAACGAACGACAGACACTGCGACATTCACTTCCAATGATTGCATGTCGCAAGAATTCATCATTGTCAAGGGACAGGTGTTCCGTGTCGCAATCTACAATATTGGAATGTAGTCACTCGTAGAGAGTGGAGAATAGACAATAGAGTTGATGAGCAATAGAATACACTTACATGTTGCTCGAGAGAGTGGTAGTATTGGGATGGATGTGTATTCATGGATTGGTTGTGGTGGCGGAGGAGAAGAATCTGCTCTGACGTGCTCCAATCGCACTTGGACAGGCAGTTCAGCTGAACGCTTTGCTGATGGAGCAAACGCGCTCACGGCAATGCATTCAAACAATGCATCACAAGCAGACAGCTTAGCTTGAGTCGAATTGCATGGGCTATCTCAGATGCTGCTAGAGCAGTTTGCAACAGAGTGCGAGTAGGTCATAGTAAGATCACTGCACTTGGCAACCATGGCCTTGGTTCACCATCGCCAACCAATCAACCGACTCATTTGAATCATAGTGCGCAGAACGTGCGACCGTTAATTGCGGTTTGGCGCCAAAACAAATATCCAAAATCACGACACACAACAACACAATCAATCCATCTCGCTTTCGCACATCACACCCATCGGCATCATTTTCACATCACAACCACCGCCATCACCATCATGTCCAACCACGACTACGACACCAACAAGTTCGATCACGTATTTTCGGGATGGTCTATCTGGATTGAACCCGAACTCACCGCGCAGCTGACGGGCGAGATGGACCATCTGCGACAGGAGGTCTGTGGCAACGACCCCAGCGTCCATCCCTTCGTGCCGCACGTCACCTTGATGTACAACTTTCCGCCGCAGCCGTGTGCGGAGACGGCAAAAATCATGCTGCAGCAGTGCTGGGATGAATTCCGCGCTTCATACGATGCGGATCAGTGGAATGCCAAACGGGCAAGAGTCATTGCGGGGCAAGCATGCAGCACGGAACAACAACCACAAATGCCCCTCACCGCCTACGCATGGCATCATCTCCACTACCCCAAATCCGCAGATAATGGCAAGGGATTCGGCTGCGACATCGTCCTGCTCGTCGTCGAACCCTACGAATGGCTCTTCTCATTGCGGCGCATCGTGCAGGACAAATTCGGCACGGACGAACGAAACGACAACTTCATCCCGCACATGTCCTTGGTCTATGCGCCCGAGGCTCTGGGGCCGCGGCTATCCATGGACGATCGCCCGATTCCGGCACTGTCGGCCAAGTATCTATCCATCTGGAGCACGCAAGGGAGGCTGCCAGAATGGAGTTGTGTTTGTCGAGTTGATTTGACTTGAGATTGCGCGGATGGAGGTGAGTTCACTTGAATCGGACTGGTCATCATCGTTGAGTCGTGTCAGGACTGCGCGGTCCGTTGAGGGTTTTTTCGTGACCGCACAAAAATCAACTTCAACCACCACAGGAAGCGGCAAGACGGCGCGAGACCAACAGATGCAACGCAGAACCGAAACGGTTGGGGTTCCCTCCTCCCTTTCTTGTTCTTGCTTGCTTGGTTTCTTGGTGCGCGAAGTCATCCACTTGGCATTCAACTTGGCATTCAACTTGGCATTGCACTTGGCACTGCACTGCATCACACAAATAGCAACGACAGTTAGCAACGCAACCATGGTGTCCACAACCGCGATCGCCGGCGTATTGACGGTGCTGATTGCCGCCGCGGCCGCGTACTTCTTCCTGAAGGCCAAGCAGGCGAAGAAGGCCAAGGACATCGACGATGGCGACTCCGTGTCCCCACCCGTGGAGGGGCAGAACGTGACGCTGACGGACGTGGCCTACCTAATGAACAAGCTGTCGCCCGACAGCAGCCACATGGACGTGCTGTGGGCCATCGTGAGCTCGCCGGAGTCCATCAAGTACGGCCTCATGGCGCACAAGATGGTGGAGAAGCGCCGCGAGGATCGCGCCAAGCAGGATGCGGAGGTCAAGGAGGCCGCCAAGAAGAAGACGGACGCCGTGTCCTTCGACCTCGACGATGGCGGCTGGGACGACGACAACGACGCGGAAGAGGAGGACGAAGAGGCCAAGCGCAAGGCCAAGCTCGCGGCGGCGGCCGACGAACAGAAGAAGAAGGACATGGAGCAGCTCAACAAGGCCTCGGGCAAGTTCCAGCTCAAGCTGGAGGGCTTCGATGAGGGCGTCATCGGCCAGAAGTGGGTGGAGAAGATCCTGTCGGAGAAGGGATGCTGGCCACCCAAGGACCTGGGATTGCTCAACAACGAGGAGTACACCTACGGCGGCAAGCTCGTCGGTGCGCTCGATCATCCAGGACTCAGACGCAACATCTGCATGCTCATGGGACGTCTCAACTCTGCCATGCTCAACTCTCATCCTGATCTGCGTAAGTCCTGTCGATTGTCCATTGTCCATTCTGTTGTTGTCGTTGCTGCTGCGCTGGACAATGTTGCTCTGTTCATGTGCTTGACACTTGACATGCTCTTTACATGCTCTCTCCGTCACACGTGTTCTCATCTCACGCATCTCGTAATTTTCGGTTCTCATTCATTGGCATTTCTAATCCACGTGGATACGCGACTCCACAATGCACCACCATGCACCCCGCATCTCTCTAAATTGCATTGCATTGCACTGTTGTATTGCGCAGTCGAAGCCGGCGCAAAGCAGCTCGTCGACCAAACCTATTTCCGACGCAGCCTGGAATTCCGCAGCCGCGTTTCCACCCTGCTGGAGGCCGTGCTGCGATCCGCCGTCGCGTCGCGTTCCCACGCGCTCGCCAAAACCGTCGTCGAGACCGTCTCCATGTTCAAGGTCGGCTGCGGCCTCGACAAGACCGAATGGTTCGAAGGCATCATGCAGAAGCAGTACCAGTGCCTGCCGCGGCTGCAAATCAAGAACACGGAGGTTGCCAACGCTGACGGAGAGAAGGAGATCATCCCCGGCGACCTCATCTCGATATCCCTCGACCTCACCCGATTGCACGCCGAGTCCTTCACGCGCCAGAAGATCGCCATGTACCAGAAGCAGGGCATCCCGCCGCAGATCGCCCTGCAGAGCTACCGCGAGAGCTGGTGGTTCCTGGTGCGCGCCGAGCGTCTCGATGGACCCGCGCCCAAGACCGAGATGAAGATCAACACGAATGGCATCCTGCAGGCCGTCAAGGAGGAGGATCTCGCCAAGTTCAAGTCCGCCACCTTCGAGGATCAGCTCATCACGGCCTGGCCTATGGTCGTGCAGAACGTGGCGCAGAAGTCAGGACGCGTCGGCATCAACTTCCTCTCCCCCACCGATCCGGGCAAGTACAAATTCACGGTCATCGTCAAGAGCCAGGACTTTTTGGGGGCCGATCAGGAGTTCGACGTCACCGGCACCGTCATCGATGGCACAGGCATCACGCGAAAACCCAAGGAGAAGAAGGAAGCCGGGGACAAGAAGAACAAGGAGGAGGAGAAGGAGGAGAAGGATGGCAAGAAGGAAGAGCCAGCCGCCAAGAAGGAGTAGTCATGGTGATGGTAGATCATCAGGTGATTGTAGCAATCATGGAATTTGTCATGAAAGTTTCATTTCTTGCTGAGATTGTCTACGAATGAGCGAGTTGTACTACCGTGTGGAATACGATCTAAGTATATTACCATAGATCATACTCCGCTCCAAACACTACCTGTTACAGCGCCAGTGGTGATGTGGATACTCCCACCGTGAAGCTCTTCGGACTGTGCGATGATGATCATTGGAAGCGCAAACTCCTCTCGTTCGTGCGTACTCGCACATTGATGAAACTGATTGGAATTCACGAACTGTCGGGTGTGCTTTTCCAGTCGCTGTGACAAAACAAAAGGCGCCAAAACTCCGTGAAAAGATGTGCGACCGAGAGATGTTTGTGCACAAGCGTGCGACTCACATGAAACCTCATGGGAGAAGTTTGACACGATCGCCATCCGATACAAAGAAGGAAGCAACGCAGATTCATACGCACCATACTCATGCGCGTGCGTGTAGAGTATGACTACCCACACACCATCCAGACACAAAAGAAGCAAGCAGCAGGTATTGCATTTATGCAATACACACCAACAACCATTGGATGCAATCTTCCACGATGACGATGTCGACGAACATCTCCATGAGGCGGATGCCGATGGCAACAATGACAATGATCCTCTCTGTTGCCACCATGGCAATGATGACAATGATGGCAATGCTGATGATCAGGCCGTGCGATGCCCTCATCGACAAGTTCGACGCCACTCGACGGCCCTTCGCGACAGTGTACTGGGACCCTGCAGTTGGGAGAGTGCGGGAGGATTGGAAGGTGGAGGAGATCCCCCAGTTCGTCATCATTTCCACGGATCAAGCCCTCACCTCCCAGGCGTCCGGAAACCTTGTCAACACCACCAAGGTGCGCCAGGAGCATGTCAATGGCTGCCATCCAGACCTCCGGCAGCCACCGCTTGCGGGAGAATCCTCCGACGGGGACGGCATCGCCATCTCCAACATTGGCACGCTCGATCCCAGCGACCCCACCTCCCTCAAGGACAAGAGCGCCATCCCCATCACCTTCTTCCTCTCCGTCTTCGCAGGCAACAGCGCAAATCCCTCTCTCAAATGTGATGTCGTGCGGTCCTTCTACCTTGGTGGCAACGAGATCGCCACAAACACGATCCGCGGCTCTATCAGACCTCGAAACCCGCAGATCAAGGAGGCCATCGAATATCTCGTCGACGTTTGCAAGATCCCATTGGAGGCCATCCAGGGCTTCCGCGCGCCCAGCCCTTCGACCTCGCCCATTCCCCTAATGTCGAGCGACATCATGGACGCCGTCAAGATTGAAGCATCCATCCGCTACGATTCCTCCATCGAAGAGATCGGTACAAATGAGAGGAAGAACAAGGATCCCTACTGGCCCTTCACATTGGATAACGGCGTGCCCCCGGAGTTCGAAAATTATGAGGGCGAAAGAACCCGCAGGTACCGCGGATTGTGGGAGGTGCCGGTGTACACTGTTTCCCATCCCGTCGTACCAACACCACAGCTTCCCCCTTTTCGACCGGACGTGGTCGCTACTCGCAACTTCCTCGATAACGCCCTGGAAGATCGTTTGGAGGGCAACAGGGCACCCCTCGGCGTCTACCTCGATGCTGGATACATGCAAACCAACTCCAATCTCATCATCGAGTGGATCGAATCCACCGTCCGGCAATACCCCAATCTTGTCTACTTCGTCACCTACCAGCAGCTCCTCCAGTACATGGAGGCGCCCGTTAAGCTCAGGGACTACCGTCTGCCGCAGATGTGTCGCAACGATGACATGGACGACGTCGCGACGCCCGAAGACAGGTATCCCATCTTCCCGGGATGCATCCCGCCCTTCCCGTCTGGATGCCTCGCTGGGGTGTGGAACCATGAGACCTGCCGCTGCAATTGCAACGACGAATTGTGCCGAACCGTGGAAGGACCCGATTTCGGTCTCTGCAACACGCGCTGCGACATGCTGCCAGGTGGCGGCGAGAAAGGGCCCGATGGTGACGAGTACGTGGATCCAGATGAAGAAGATAACAGCATGGTCATCGATGGTGGGTGGAGCGCTTGGACGTCCTGGAGTCTCTGCTTCAAGGGAGAGCAGACGAGATTCCGCAATTGCAACAGCCCCGAGCCCCGAGGCGGCGGCAAATTCTGCGGAGGCATCGGCCAAGAGAAAAGAGAGTGCGAAGCCACGGATGGATCCGATGCTCACATAGGAGCCATGTTCTCGCCTTGGTGCATCCTCTCGATGATTTGGTCCGTATCCATGTTCCTATTGGCATAAGCAGAGCAGCGTGCAAGTCAACCAACGCCGGGGCCTTTGCGTGCATGTCGCAGTTAACACCAACATGTGCACGATCATCGAAAGCAGTTCATGTTTTGCATAACAGTAGGTAAGAGCAACGTGCTCGTAGTGTATGTAGGTACTATACTTGAGAGTATTACATGGAGTAGAGTACTCTCCAACTATTACGCTCTCCTCTGCTGCATGCATCACGTTGTGCTTGACGGCGTCCTCAATAAGGCAGACCTGGACTCATCATAGACGCAGTGCCTTCACCTGTCCTTGTCTGCCTGTCTACCTACCCACCTACCTACCTGCCTACGCATTTGACCGCTTGCGCATCTGACGACACGGGTCAAGCCGGAACAATCGATACACCAGATCCAACGGAGTCGAGAATCGGGATGCCGCAATCATCAACGGCGTCATGCCATCCTTGTCCCGAATGCCCAAGACGCCATTTCCACAGTGCGCCAACATTGGCTCGACGACATCTGCCACCTTCCCGTCGACACTTCCCGACAGAAAGAGAAGATGCAACGGCGTGCGTCGGCGTCTTCCTCCCTGCGCCTCCAAGGTCGACGGATCCAGATTCAGCAAGTAGACCATCGACTCGATGGACCATGGCATGGACTCCACGATGATGTGCAATGCAAACATGCCCCGTCGAAAGTCAAAACGTGTTGACAGCGGGCGTTGAGCTTCAAACATCCACGACAGTTTGTGCACGCGGGCCAGAAACAGCAAGGTCTCTTCCACGTTTTGCAGAGAAATTCGGTGAAGGATACATTGATGGATGCTATCGCGGACCTCCTGATCACCCTCCATGAAACAGCGATGCCAAGCGTTGATACCTTTGGCATTCTGATGACAGAGATAGGTCCCGTTCCCAAACAAAGATTCCACCAGCACTCTGGAGTGTTGGCCCAGCTTCATGTATCGCATGGGTATCATGGCGATAGGGAGGTTACCGTAGGCGTCGAAGCAATTTACCAGATCCTGATGTTGCTGCGCGGCATGGATGGCACCATAAATCTCGGTGCAGTTGCGCAGCTTGTAGTGAAGCTTGTGGTCAGGATTGCATTTGAACGCGGGGGTGTATATGCGCGAGTTGATGGTGTTGTGAGTGTAGCCCATGTAGCTGGGACCGTAGATGTCATCGTCGCTATCTCCATCAGAATCATCCGCAGGGTTGGGGCTGGGGTGGCGAGGTTTGCGCTGGCCATCATGCTCGTGCTTCTTCTCGTCCTCTATTGCAACCTTGAGACCGTCATCATGGTTCTCATCCCAATCGTCGATCGCAAGCGGTGTCGTGGGACTCTCGGCCGGCTCATCCTTCTTCTCTTTCTCCGTGGTGACATCCGTCTGGCTGTTCAACGACACGTCTGAGTATTGGTACTCGCTTCCATCGTCATCGTCATCGTCCAGCATGTCGTAGATATTCTTGGTGCGATTTGAACGCAGGTTGGCCTTGGATTGGCGGTCTTCGAAATGGTTCGGAGTCTGGAAGGACTCGGCATAATTGCCGCTCTTCTTCATCTTCTTGGGCTGGATCCAACCGTGGGACCTCGGCGGCGGATCTATCTTTGGATCCCAAAGATCACCGCCGATGGTGATGCGATCGAACTGATCGGCCAGTTCCACGAACTCTTCGTTCTTGTTGGAGGCGTCGCTGTCGTAGTACTCATCCGGAAGGGCCCGGGTGTTACGACCGCGTGAGGATGTCCTTCCGTACGGATCATGATTGTCCCAGAAGGAATCGCGAGTAATACCTGGTGGTCTGGAGATTCTCTCTGAAACTACGCGCTTGAAATTATCTTCAAAGGCAGCCGCAAGGGCGTATGGTCGGTAGTGTGTGTGGAAATTTGTTTCGCCGTGCTCGAAGATACAGCAGAAGCACAGCGTTGTGCGAGTATGACAACAAAAAGATCGTGGTGAGCGGAACCAGAACTCCATCTCTGCGCCGCCGGATGTGTGCAAGACACACAGCAAACAAACAAACACAACGCTGTTCGTACCTTGCCAACGTTGTTCGTACCCAAACTGATACTTCTTCTTTTCCACTTTGTACCCAACCTTGGGTGCAACTGGCACTTGCGTGCTGCTGGTGTAGGTGGTGTTGCCCCATTGGGGCCAGAAGCTATAGTTATGCGTGTACCTTGTCTCGTAGTTCGCCTCCGGTTTGCGTTCTCCATACGGGACGAAATCGTAGTAGGAGTAGGTGTGCTGCCGCTGTGGGTAGCGCGCGTGGTGGTTGTGGTAACGCATCATGATGGACGTCAGGATCTGGAAGATGGTACTCTTGAACTGCAGATGGAGCTTGTTGCGCTGAATGCCAAGGGCAGCACAGATGGTACTACGGAAGCTTGACCTGGTCCTGTAGAGAAAGCAGGCCGAGAAAAGGATTGTGATTGCGGCGCGAATCGTGTGGCGGTTGGTGGCGAGGATAGTGGTGATACCGAGCAGTTGACTACGATGAGCGATTGATATCATTCCATACGCAATGATGATGGTTGCAGTTTTATGGTGGTGTTGTGTTGGTCAGATTGATTGATTGATTCATTCATTGTCTGGTTTGGAGAGCAACGCTTACCACTCGAGGATCACCACAAATGCGCTCTGATTGTACGATATCGTGAAGCTGCCATGCCACAATCACCACCACCACCAGCAGTGCCAATGCACCCACACATCGGCAACGTGTTGATTCCGCACGCCCATCCAAAGCCCGAGCGAACGAGACGGAGAGATCACGCAAGCCTGGAGACAAGCGGTTGGGTCGTGTGGCACTCGATACAGGTTTTCGAGAAAACATCGGTTTGGTTGTGCATCGCGTCATGGTTGTGTTTCCATCGAAAAAAGCGAGTGACCACGATGACTTCGGATGGCGCGTTATTAACGTCTGAATAACGACAAAGAAGAACCGCGCAATTTGGGTTTGGAATGAAGTTCTGGGAATTCGAATGAGTCGACCGTATCTAGCGGGAGAAGCTGTAGCGTAAAATGGTGTACTCGCGCAAACACAACAAAGACTTGGTACAAGAACACGCAGAAATAGTGTTGGCAACGACACGAGAACAGCGGGGGAGAAGAACGAAGAGGCACTTCGAGAAACGCGCGCATTTCGTGAGGTTTGTTGGAGCCAAAACAAGAGAGCAACCAAGAAAGCAAGAGATCAGCCGCACGATAGGTATTCTATAATAGATAGACATATAGCACTACAGGAGCTCGAGTTGGCACAGGTATACACGTAGAGTACCATATTACTATATACAAGCAGACGGGAGCTCCGCAGCGCGTTGAACTGGATGGTTTGCGATTGGCTGGGTCTATCTTGACGAGGACGACTACGGCAGTAGCAGTAGCAGTAGCAGTATCGAAGACGAAGACGCTGCGAACGCAACAGCGCGTCCAAAGAGGAGAAGGCAGCAGCGACCAAGACAGAGGACTCCAGCACCTATTATAGAATAGAAGCCAAGCACATCAACAGGCCATTGATCCATCGATCTGCTTGGAACGGCCGCACGCGACGATGCCGCCAAGACGAACATCCAACTCCGCAGCCCATGGGGTATCGACAAGTTCGCTGGATCAGCAGGAAGCAAAATCTGCCCTCGACGAGCATGACGCCAGCAAGCACGATGACGGCAATCACGACGCGCAACCAGAGGATGTGAGAGGAAGCGCCCCTCCTCTCAGAGCAACGCGAGCTTCGCCACGGCGATGGTTGCCCTCGCGATCTGGACGAAGGAAGTCAACGGCGTCGCCGGAGCCATCGCGCGAAGAATCTGGAACGCAATCATCTCACGACGACCCTCGTCCACCTAGAAGCAAAGGCCGAGGAAGCGGCTCGTCCCAAAGAAACAGCAGACATGCTGGTAGACACCGCGACTCCAAAGCGCTATCCAAATCGCGCAGGTCCAAAGCGTTCAAGAAGGAGAATCACCAGATGGACCTGTTGGCGACGTTGGGTGGAAATGATGATCGGTATTACTTTGACGGCGCATACCACAACGGCGAATACCACAATGATGAACATGATGAAGACGACCATCACGACCAGGAACAAGACGACGATGAACATCATCGCCAACATCACAGCGACCACTGTGAACGACCGCACAAGCGACGAAGACACAGCAACGGTGGACACAAATCGCAACCACACGGACCTCCTGCCAGTCTGCCCAATCGCAATGCGGCGGATAGTCGTGTGCCCATCATTCCATCGCTGCCACCGAGTGGGAAGGGGCTACGTGATCCGCTGCAGCATCTCAACAACCGTCCGCCAGCACGGCACGGAAGGCCACGTTCGCAATCCAGACATAGCAACGCCGCTGGCGCTGTGAGCAAGCAATCGTGGCCATCGGAACCCGTGGATACAGTGGACCTGACGGGATCGAAGGATGATGATGATGATCATGTCGGTGACCGAGACCTCGAACATGACAACCAAAATGGGCATGGTAACGGCAATCCAGACACACCCAAGCCCAGCACGCGCGGAGGATCTGACGAAGCGGCTCAGGCAGAGGAATCTCAGCAGCAAGCGCCCACGGCAACAACCCAGGCGGACAATGGTGTCGGCGTAGATCGATCATCTCGCCTTTCGTCTCCAGAATCTCAAGCTCCTTTGCCAGGCAGTGCATCCGGCAGTCACCACGATTCCGACGATCAACAGGGCCAAGCGGCTGGCCATCCGAACGTCGAGGGAAATCACGAAGCGTCAAGCGACAAATCAAAGGAAGACAACCGAGCTTTTTCTTTGGTCCAAGAGTTTGTGGAGGTCAATAGCACACCCTCCAACGTCGACACCGAATCAGCAGTGAGCGTATCCAAGGCACAGCAAGAGCAGCAAAAGGAGCCCACTGTCCAATCGCCCGAGACTCCGCCAAGTCGGCATGAAGACGCAGCATTTCCGACACCATCCAAGTCGTCCAAGCAACCGGCTGGTTCATTCAAAAGGAAGACCGCCCCAGCCTCACCACAACGCCGATCACCGAGATTAAGGCATCTCAGCGCAGCCCGTCCGACTATCGATCAGTACACGTCCAGAATAGCCAAGAATCTCGCGGACTTCTTGAAAGCACCGCTGCCCAAGAAGAAACTCAAGAAGCATCCACACTTCGCATCCGTGCCAAAGACCAAAGCTTCCAGGCAGCCAGATGATCTCGCTGCGGACGATCGTATGCAGAAGCCATTCCAAGCCCCGCAAACGTTGGATAGAAGCGTCTTCGCAGGCATGAAGACAACAGCTTCATCCAAGACGACAATCAGCAACGGCCGGCCCAAACAAAGCAAGGACATGGTATCGCCACCCGCCAAAGCGGATATGCAACCGGAACTTCACAACGCACCTGGTGATGAATCAAAACAGTCCAAAGACAAAGATGCAGATTCTCCAGTCATCGATCTGTGTGACGACGATGGTGACGACGACAACAAGGATCACAGCGGCAAGGACAGCAATGATGGAAAAGTCGAGACTGGGAGTAACAGCCGAAGCGCGCACGCACAGCAATTGGCAAAGGAGCCACCAAAGGAGGCACCCGAAACACATAGAACACCTCGCTCCAAGAATGACGCCTCTTTGAACTCCAACGCAAATAACTCCAGTGCTGCCAGCAAGGGCAAGCAGAACACCAACCCGAATGGAAGCGGTAGGAATAGCACTGGCGATGTGCAATCGGTTGGATCCGTTGACACCCAGCCTTCGTCTCCTGCGCATTCGATCGATGCTCCGCTGAAAATGAAGTCCCAACAGAGTCGTGCACCAACACTGCCGGTGATTAAAGTGGCGGATCAACCAAAGCCACCCAGCGATAAGCCATCCTCTCAAAACAGAGTTGATATCGCAGAGAAAATGCCGCCAAAAAACGCAGCAGATGGAGCGGGCATGAAGACGCCGAGCAAACTTGACTCGGGTAACACGTCGTCGCAATGTGGAGCATTTGATTATGGCGAGGACTCCGACGAAGCAAGCGCGGGCAATGCGTCTCCAAAATCTATGGCCGATACTCATAAAAGATTGACTGACGAACACCCAGTTCCAGCTGCCGCCGCAAAACCAAAAGCGAAGCTTCGCATATCCAAATCTGGGAATCCAGACAAGAAATCGAAACCCCGAAATCCAATCAAAGATCAGTACTTGGTGGACAGAGCCTTTGATATGAACAGCAACAGCCACACCGTGACACTTGTGAATCAGATGGCAGACGAAGTGGATTCGAAACCTTCTGATGGTGGTAATGCGCAACCACCAAAAACAGATCAGGCCAAACCCGTGGCACCCGACACCACGCATAAACCCGTCCAGCCCGCCGAGAACAGTGCCAAAGGTGCGGGAGATGGCTCAGATCTGCTGCGCAGGTATGCTGAGAACGCAATGGCGCCGGTGGGCTCACGAGCCAGAAGCATGCCGGGTCTACCGGTTAGAGGCACGCTGAGGAAGGCGAGAGGGTCATTCAGCTCGGCTGGACATTCTCAGAAACTCAAGCGCTTCCAAGATGCTAAATCACCATCGACTTCCGACGACGATGAGGACTCGCAGCAGCAACAGAAGAAACCATCCGTACTCAAACTTTCAAAGCAGAATGGTACGCACGGATACAAGTCTGCATGCATGTATGGTATCTGTTGTGTTGACTGCGCTGCTTGAGACTTGCAGAACATCGAGCGTCTTCATACGCCTGGTGCTCGCGCACGCTCGGGGAGCATTGGAACTCACGGATGATCATTTTATCTTCTTTATCGTTGCCATCTCGGCATGTGCTACTTCCACTGCTCCACTGCGACACAACGCACCAACTGCAACGCACCAACTACAACGCACCATGCCGCGCCATGCAATCTCGCACCGTCGTCCCTACAAATGCACACTCGTAGGCAAACGCATCAGAAATCCACATCGGTTGTCTAACGCCGCCATAACACCAAAGATCAAGCACCCAGCAGACGTGAAGAAATCTCTCTCCTCCACCAAGAAGAAAGGCAACAAGATACGGATGCCTTGCGGTACGTATTGTTACTGGCGATGCACCATGTCTTTGGCTGTTGCATGATGGTGTTTGATTCTTGCATGTTCGACTCGGGTTGTTCGACACTCAGGCTGATCGCTGCGTGGGGAGCTCATTCCAATTGCATCAAGCTTGACTGACGGATCCATCCTTGCGATGGAGACAATCAAACACCCTTCAAATTCTCATAACGTGCGTGTCTGCTCTGACGAACTCTGCTCTACTCTATGATGTAATGACATACAATACCAACAGTTGGGAATGGTTTCATGGCCACATGTCGCGAATCGGCGGGTGGTCGACCCGTATCTCCTCCACCAGTGAATGCATCGAAGGCAGCCCAGCGCCAGCCAACCACTCCAGAACCTACACATCACAACACCAGTAGCAAACCTGCACAGAAGCAAAACAACAACAACACGATCACCATCGATTCGAGCGATGATGAGACCGGTGATGCCAACCTTGACGAAACCCTTGCGCAGCTTCACAGAAACAAATCACAGATACCACTGAAACGGCTAGCTATCGGCGCGGACGTGCATATGACGGACTGCAAGGTGTTGCTGGATCGTGATGAAGGGATATTGAAAATCACGTTCGCGAAGAAAGTTGAGGAGACGGGGACGCAGAGAACCAGGGCACGAAGATGCAAGGCAAAGAAGATGGAATTCAAAACAATAGTCCTGGACATTCCGTTGGTGGCCAAGACAAAGAAGCTTCAGTCGTACCAGGACATCTTGGTGGATCTAAAATTCAACGCGTACAGCGCGAGCAGCAGCGATGAATCCAACAAACCCCCTTCCGAGAGTGACTCGAACAGCATCAAAGACTCCGATCAAAGCGGAAAGGCAAGCGCTGAGGTTGATCCTATGAAGACGGAGAAGAGCAAGAAGAGGAAGGGCGGGCGTTCGGAGACAAGCGACATGGTCAACGTGATCGTGATGAGATTCTCGATGGGTTACCTCATGGATGCATGCGAGGTGAATGGGTTGGATCAGAACGATGAACGTGCAACACATGACCAGATTGGTCTCGAATTCAAAAATGCCGAGGATCTGCACAAGCTCCGGCATGCGATGGTGCAGATGGAGCAAGTGGGCGAGGCAATGGCAGGGGAAGAGTCTCAGATGATGGCGGGGGATATGCTTGATTATGCCCCCCTGTTCCTGAGGGATGACATGTTCATTGACTCAACAGATGATCTGTCGCCAGAGAAGCGCAAAGGCCGAGGCACTTACTCGTCGATGAGGGATGATCACGTGCTGATGGAATATCCCTTTGCTTGTGACTCGGAGCTGCTGGAGGCAGTGACAGAGTCGTTTGACGATGCGAAGGCGCATCACACAAGTGTCGAATCAGATACCGAAGCAACCAATCTCGCTGTATCAAGGGTCACTGGAGTCCGGGATTCGACGGAGAGCAAGAGCCGAGGCCACTACGTCACAATCCGCGTCATGGACTACGAGAGGCTAGATCCGGAAAAGTACCTCAATGACTCATTGATTGACTTTTGGATGCAATGGTAAGTGTGCAGGCGAATATGCTGCGGAAATACGAGGATGGCCCGAACCCTCGCGGGATGATGCTGTCTATTTGATTTCAGTTCGATTTATGGGTGTCGCCGTTGATGTCAACATTCATTCAGCAACTCGATCTTCAACAGCGGCAGCCTTCTTGACGCGTGACTTGCGCCTTCCAATCTTCGCGAGCCAACGATCTCACCGGTGGCTCATTGTTTGATCGTCTTCTGCTCTTTGTGAACGTATAATACCATGCTTACCGCATGTTCGTGCATCTTGACCGTGTCCGAATGGTTGTCGGCTTTGCAGGATCTCGAGGCACGAACCGAAGAACTCCACGCGGTTTCATTTCTTCACGTCCCACTTCTTCACCAAGCTCATGAAGGATGGCTACCAAGCGGTGCAGTCTTGGACGGCGAAGCGGGGCATCAACATCTTCGAGAAGAAAATGATCTTCCTGCCTGTCAACCGTCGCTACCATTGGTCGTTGTGCGTGGTGATCAATCCAAGCCACATCCTTGGAAGAAGCAAGGGTACCGAACGGCCCGATGATCCGTACCCTTGCCTCATCTTTTTGGACTCATTGAAGATCCACAAAAAGGACATGGTTCACCGCCATGTGTTGAAGTGGCTGAACGCGGAATACAATCGCATGAACAGCATCCCGGATGACACGGAGCCGATTTTCACGAAGGCCAACTTCCCGGTGCTGTGTCCGAAAGGTGAGTTGATTCTTGACACGTCTTGTTGTGGAGAGACCGACTTGACAGAGATGTTCGTTCGGAATGCCCAGAGGGCTTGGAGACAGTCGCACTCCATTCGGCGGTTGTCTCACGCGCAACGTTTTTTGTTTCCTCACGCCAACCATGCTCGTACGCTCGTCGCCTACACAGTTCCCATCCAGACCAACGGGTGGGATTGTGGCATCTTCGTCTGCAAGTACGCGGGCGCCATGTTCAAGCTGCGGGATAAGAATTTCAGCAGGTTGGCCGCAGGGATCGTCGACGAACCGCCCCAATCCAAAGCGCCAGCCAACAACGCCGCCCAGGATTCCCATGTTCCCATCAGTTCCAAACCGCGCGAAGCTCGGCGCATAGCATCCCCGTTCCAAGAGTTGATAGTGAACAGCGAGCACTTTGACTTCAACATGGATCACATTCATGAGTTTCGGGACAAGTTCGCTGCGATGCTGGTGAAACTGTCGGACCTGTACGCCGGGATGAAGCAAGGGGAGAAGGCGAAGAAGAACACCACGGAAGATAAAGAACACGTCAGCACAGGCCCGCACGAAGAAGTTGCTGTTGCCAGCCGCAACATCACAACACCCATCAAGTACGCCGACGCCGATGACGACCCGATGGAGGGAGTGGAATTGACGGATGTTGACGATCGCAACAAGCCCGTGGTCCACGATCTCGTGCAGGCATCGCCGCCGGTGGACACAGGTCTCGTCGTGCAAACCGGAGCCAATCTGGGCGTTGTCGTGGCCGTGATCCCCGTTGCCACACCCATCGAGCGCCGCAGCAATCCGGGCATCGCCGCGATCAACCGCGCCGCCGCAATCAAGCCGATCGACATGACGGAAAGTCCGATGGAGCAACCCATTCCACGCAAGCGCGGGTTGGCGCAGAAGCAAGTCAATGATGCAAACGGTGGCGCAGTGCGAGGTGGCGTCTATGGGGATGTCGAAACTGCGGACGTGTGATGCAAGCTGTCATGTAATAGGTCGTACGAGTAACGAATTGCATCGTGCTGGCGTGGTAACACCGTCCCATTGCTATGCAATAATAGAATGCATTCGAGACTGTCAGGGAGTTGTTGTTGTTGTTGCTCTTATGATTGTGTGTGTCTATGATGGAACATGTATGGTATGGTGTGGTATGGTATGGTGGAGTGTGGCCTTTTTAACGCCGCACGATCATGTGCAGAACGCAAAGCACCGCGAGAACCGTGACGTGCAACGACGACGACGTCGCGCTGGCCGACGTGGGCGCCATGGTGGGCGCACGCGTGTCGCCGTTATCAAAGATGTTGAACTCCCCGTTGCACGTGCCGTCGCAGGAGAAGGTCTTGCAGGGACCCACGATGGGCTGGTCACATTCGAAGGCGTAGCCGACCTTGGGCGTCGGATCGAGGGGACACGCGTAGCAGTTGCAGTTGATGGGCTTGCCGTCGCGACCGCGGCGTTGTTCGCCCTCCGTGAGGATGGCCGTGGTGCAGTTGCAGACGCCGTTCTGGGAGGCCTGGATGAAGTTGGATTGCAGGACGGCGTCGAAGGGGCACGAGACGTCCGCGTTGAGGTACGTGACTTCGCCGGAGTAGGAGACGGAGATGTCGCCTGGGCAGATGTTGTAGTCGCCGTTGATCATGCACAAGTTCTCGGATGTGCCGGCCATGGTTGTGTTTGTGTTTGTGTTTGTGTTTGTGTTTGTATTTGCTTTGACTTTGACTTTGACTTTGAGTGGAGCTGCGTATGCTTTGGATGAAAGGCGCAAGCGAATTCGCAAGGAGGAAATCAAGGAAGGAAATGGATTCTGCGGTCGTTCGCTTGGTCAACGTGCGATTCTTGGTGCTGACAAGAGTATTCGTACACTCTTTGTGTGGTCTGCGTGTGTGTGCGTGTGAGTTGCTGCTCTATTTGATGCCCCTTTGAGTTGGTCTGATGTGAACGGTCCAATGTGAAGTCTCTTCTGATGCAAGGATGGAGCTGCGAATGCAATGAGTAGTCGTATGAGTTGCGAACAACATGCCGAGTGAGGAGACGGTGGAGGTGCCATCCTGTTGTTGCTTGTTGCGTTGCCGCTCTCGTGTTCCGTCGCGATGCCGTGTCTGTGCAAGAAGAGGGAAGGCGCAAGAGAGCCAAAGCAAAAATCGCAAGATTGAGAAAGTCATTCCGTCTTAACACAATTGTGCGATGCGACAAGCACTGAGACATGTTGCAGACTTGGTTGGGCCTCAACGAGATGTATGCAATGTAATTATGTATTCGCCGCAGCCTCTGAAGCACGATTCGCCTGACTCAAACTCATCGAAACACGATCAAGAAACAGAACTACCAAATCAACGCAGGTCACCAATTCGAGAATCACCACCGTTGCTCTCGTCATCTGCCTCTGCGATCTCATTCAATTGTCATGTCATTCATCCCATCGCATCCCATTGCATCGTCCTCTGCAAAAGAATATAACAGATCGTATAATAGATCAGAAAGAACAACCCAGCACATTCCCAGCACGGTCAAGAAGCAAAGATGAACGCCATTTACGGAATGATCCAGAACCAGATGCAGCGGCAGAGGATGAGGCGACGCAGCAGCAGAACACGCAGCTCTGGAGCGGATGCGGACATCATCGAGCCATCCGTCGTCATCACCTCCGCGCGACGAGCGTCGTCGTCTTCCATGCTGCTTCCATCCGCTTTGCGCCCACCGTCCAGATCGCGACGTTCCCGCAGCGACGGCAGCAGCCAATCGACGACGACAGCGCCCAAACCATTCCTCTTCGAAATGTGCAAACGCTGGGCATGGGAAGTCGTGCAGCATCGCTGTCAGACGCATCCGCACGAAGCGCACCACTCGATCGTCGATCACAACGGCGACACGGCCCTGCATCTCGCCCTCATTGGCAATCCGCCCGTGCAGACCATCGAGGCCTTGCTGCAGGCCTGTCCCAACTTGGCACGCACGACCAATCACAAGCGCCAATATCCCCTGCGTGTCGCCGCCTCGTACCGCGCCTCGAGTGCCGTCCTGCGCTGCATCGTGCGACGCTATCCCGAGGCCTGCAACTTGCCCGATCATCGTGGATCGTATCCGCTGCATATCATGTGCGATTATGGTTGCACGGCCGATGCGGTGCACGCCATCTTGGAATGCAAGGAGGGCAGGCTGTCGGCCAACAAGGTCGACGCCATCTACAAGCGCACGCCGCTCAAGATATTGCATCAGCGTCAGAATCTTGCGGAGTTTCATGATATGCTCAAGTTGTTGCGGGAGGTGCGGGAACGGCAGCGGGATCTTGCGGCGGAGCTTGCTGGCATCAACGGCGTTGGCGCGGTCCACGACGACAATCGCAGCATGCGCGTTCTCAGGAAACAGGAGGAGCTGGACGAGCTGGCGCAGTGCGTCGCGGACTTGGCCGAGAAGGAGTACTGGAAGAAGGTCAAGGCGCTCATCAATGCCGCCATCGTCTATGGCAACACCTACTTTCATCATGTGTCCAGCGACGCGGTCGTCGATGAGACTCACGAGTTGCAGCAGGATCAACTCACACCACCACGCAACAACGCCGACAACTACACAACCGCCCACGCCTGCCTCTTCACCAAGCACTGTCCTTCCTCGCTCCTCGAATTCGCCCTCCTCATGTGCTACGACGACCTGCTGCAACCCGATCATCACGGCAATCTGCCCATCCATCTCGCCATCCAACTCACGGCATCGTCGGAGACCTTCACGCCCTTCTTCACGTCCAAGATCGCCAGCGACATGGTGCGCATCTGTCCCGACTGCGCTTTTCATGACGACCCGCTGCGGTACGCCCTGCAGCACGATCACAACAAGTACCTGTCGTGGTGTCCCGTCCTCTTTCAACTGTGGGTCGCCAATCCTGTGGCGCTCGATGCCATCGACGATCGCTTGTGGCCGCATCTCTGGGCCAGGTTGGCCGTGCGCAAGCCGGATCGACAACAGTCACCTGACGTCTTGCGCAACGCCCTCTACACATCCATACGCGAGAATCCGCATCTCTTTCAGGCGGGTGCATAAACATTGCATATGTACCAGTGCTCCACATAATACTACTACTCGCATTCATTAATCTAGTCTAACGTCATCAACTCTTCCAAACACATTTGCAGAAGCATGCGCTGCGCTGTCTCACCGCCATTCTCTTCCAAATTCCCCAAAAAGGATTCGCTCTGCACCACCTTCCCGAACTCCTCCAGGATCGTGCGCAGCGCTGCGCGTCGCAACATCATCAACGATGCATCCGCCGTCGCGATGCGCTGCGACACTTCCTGCGCCGTCGTCCAACATTCCAATGGCAATTCTATGGGATTTGACGCCAGTTGCACAGCGCAGTGCTGGATCAATTCCAAATACAGGTATTCTTCGCCGATCCAGATCAATTCCAACAGATCCGCCGTCGCATCGAGCATGCCGTGCTGCATGTATTGCAACATCCATCGCAGGTGGTGCGAGGCGATATCGAGCCGTTGCGTCGTGTCTTGGGAGAAGCGAATCAACGCCGCGAATTTCTCGCTGGCTTGTATCAGCATGGTCGTCTCGATGTCGTCGAAGACCATGCCGTCGTTGGCGATGAGTCGGATCGTTGGCGCGTTGGCCGCAGTTTTGCGGGGCGGTGTTGCCGGGCGGGTCTGTGGTTGCTGCGGCGGGCTCTTCCATTCCACGATCCGTTTGGACTCCATACACTGCTTCAAATGCTGCACCGAATACAATTGCGCATCGTGGCGATACAAGACAATGGCGTAATCGAACAATGCCTCGTCCAGCATGCTGTGAATCAGCGCGTGCGTCATGGCGTCGTTCTGCTCTTTCGTTTCTTTCTGTTCCAACGATCGAAAGAACGATTCGGGCTGCTTCTGCAAGACGGGATCCTTGCGCCGCGTGGATTGGATCCATTGCAATCGTTGTTTGCCGCACTTGAGGATGGTGCGCAGGACATCGATTGGGACGCGCGCTTGGATGGCCGCAAGCACGGGATTGGTGTCGGCGTCGAACGCATTGGCGCCCGCGTGGATCAGCAAGGCGACGAGATTGGACTGCATGTCGTGATTGTGGCAGCTGGAACACAAGGCGCTCGTGAGATCGTAGCATTGGCCATCGCGAAACTCCAACAACAGCTCCACCATTTCGACGTTGCCGACCTTGGCGGCCCATGACAACGGGCACGTCCGATTGGCGGTGGTTTGCGACCGGCCCGATGTGTATTTGTGATTCCTCGGATGATTGCCGCGCCACAAAATCATGGCCAGGGCCGTGTCCGTCGCGTTGGCCGAAATGGCCGCGAGCAACGGCGTCTGCTGCTGGGCATCGGGAATCTGCAGCAGCTTGTCCAACAATGCTTGCGGGCAGTGCTTCAGAAAGACTTGCGGCAGCTCGACGTACCCGCTGGCGCAGGCCAGATGCAACGCCGTGCTGCCATCCGCGTTGGTTTGCGACAGGATCTTGTAGAGCAGTTGCTGTTGCGTTTTGGCCGCGCGCTCGCGCAGGATCGTCACGATCAAGTATTTGAGCAACTCGACTTTCCCAGCGACGTTGTCGTCGACGTGGCAACAGACATGAAAGAGGTTGGCGCCGTCGTCGTTGCGAATGGCAAACGTTGTGGCGCTGCGACGCGATGATCGCTCAAGATGGGGCACGATGTACGCGAGGCAATCCGCATGTCCCAGCCGCGCCGTGAGGAACATGGCATCGACGATGTCCTCGAATGCGGGGTCGTGCTGTTTCAACGATTTGGCCAGCATCGCCACGTCGTTGAGTTGGATGGCGTCCGCCATGCCGATCGCGTCTGGTTGGGGCTTGGGGATGGCAGGAAGGGGCTCGCGTATGACAGGGATACTCGCTGTCTTTTCTTTTTGTTCCTTCGGCACATCGAACACGATCGGCGCATGGTAATGCTTTTGAACCGAATGATGCAGATCTTTACGAAATTCGAATCGCCGCAACGACTCCCAGAATCGATCTCGCAATTTGTTCATCGGAATCTTCTTGCGCAGTTTGATTTCAACGGGAGGTGGTGGATTGCTATCCGCAACGGCGGGTGGTTGCTGCTGCGGTTTCGCGGCGGTCAACGCAGTGAGACCAAGCTGTTTCTGCAGTTGATGGAATGCATCTTCTTTGCGTTCCGCCTTCGTTGCCGTCCTCTTGACCATGTTGGCGTAATCGTTGCGTTGGACGACGGGTCGAGCGACGGCCAAGGCAGGAAACTGTTCCATGGATGCCTCGTGCTCTTGCGTGGCCAAGCGTGTGGCCAATCGATAATCCTCCTGCATCTGTTTGGAAGCGGCATTCCGCTTTCTGTGGTTGTGCTGGCGCGGCTGATGTGACTTGGAATGGGAGTTGTTGCGTCTGCCGTTGTGTCTGCCGTTGCGTTGTCGAGCGTTGGCGTCTTGATCATGTGGAGAGGCTTTGGTGCCTTGATTCTGTGGCTTGGTCTTTCGTCTGCCATTCTGTTGCTTCTTTCCCTTATTCCTCTGCTGCTGCCTTTGATGCCTTTGATGCCGTTGATGCCTGCCATGCCCATCAGCCTTGCGCCTCGCAGGAGTTCTGTGAGAGGACCCATCGTCATTCACGGACGTCTCAGCAAGCTGCTGTTCATGATGCTGCGATTGTCCAGGAACGAAGGTGGTGGCATTCACATTCAACTTTGGCATCGATCTCCCACTTGATTCGTCGATTCTATGTGCGCTTGTCCTCTCTTCGAATACCTGTGCGATCTTCTTGTCCGATGCTCTTCAGAGCACCGCAGGAATCTCACGTGCGTGTGGTGGTCCACAATGCGTTTGTCATCTTTCTTCGTGTGGTTTCGTTGCTTTTCGTTTCATTTCATTTTTGTGGTCACAATGTGACAAAATCCGTGAATGGATATTGCTCGTGACTGTTGAATTGCAGGCTTTGGATACGGACCTAGAGAGCGAGACTGCTGGCTCCAATACAACAGAAAAAGAAGAGCACGGATCGAGCATCTGCAACCACGACGCTGCTTCTCAACTCCTGTCGGGTCTACTCAGCACAGAGCGAATACATCGATATATAACTCACTATCAATTGCGGTGACGTAATACAATGGGGCCTACACCTGCACAACCAGGACATCATCTTCGTCCTTTTTGATCTCTGATTCTGTCGTTGCTTCGGACGACAACATTTGTTTCGTTTCGTCGTGATGCAGTTCTGCTTCCTGCTCAGAAGCGACTGGTTCTGCATCTTTGTGGAACGCTGCACGCGCCTTGC
The DNA here is from genome assembly GCA_026770025.1 of Craspedostauros australis. Classification (NCBI taxonomy): domain Eukaryota; phylum Bacillariophyta; class Bacillariophyceae; order Mastogloiales; family Achnanthaceae; genus Craspedostauros; species Craspedostauros australis. Next base: position 405,720 of record JAMXDE010000025.1, read on the forward strand.
AGTACAATGCCACGAATATCCATGCGCCGACTACCATTGCCACCGACGGCACGAAGCTGTTGCCACAATTCTGGCACGGCACATCGCCCGATGGACTCAAGTACCGCGTGTTGAGCACGGTGGAACTACGGTAGGAAAGACTGTGCGTCATGTCCTCCTCGATCTGTTGGTACATCTTGCTGTCGTCTTGGGCGAAGCAATCGGTCTGGAGGCTCAGATTCGTCTCCAAAATGGCACAATGTTTGACGCCGGAGTGGCTCGTTGCGCATGTATCTACGGCGTCCAGTTGTTGATGATGCAAAATTGGGAAGTGAGTGAACGATGATACAATATCAACAAATGCAACTTCGTTCATCCCTCCTTGTGGAAATCACACAAACGAACAAATCAACTCACCGATCAAGACGGTCTGCGCTGAAACGCGCTGCGATGTCTCGTCCATGCGATCGCAGGCGATTGCAGTGTGTTTGGGACAGGAACGCATTACGGCGGCCGTCGCTGACTTGCAGATCGCAACTTCCAACTCAGCTGCGGGAACTTGCGTGGTCGTGCTTTCCACGACATACTTCACTTTCAATTTGGAAACTGATGCGTGGCGCGGCATGCAGGATGGCGCAGGCGCCGTGCGGTCTTGTGCAATTTCCGGGAATTGCGACGGCAACGATGTGGACATCGACATGGACAGATCCATCTCAATTTGCAATGGGTACATCTCACTGTCCATGGTTTCACGGAATCTGTGGTCGACAAGAACGCAAACGGTAGTGTGAGAAATGAAATGAACGACGATCGCACAACATATCATCACATACGTTACGCTGTAGCCGCCCAACTCACTCGTTCAGAACCCCAAGTTTGCGTGCCTGCGTATCCAGATTGGCAAAGGGGATCATGCGCAATCGCAAACGGCCAACACGATGGCCCTCGTGACGATCGTCATCCAGCAATGGCTCATCGTTGCTAGTGTCTCTCCCGAATTCGGCATGCGAGATTGCGGTAGAATCGGTCATGATGGAGTTTGGCAGAGATGTCGGGGGTATGTGTCTCGATCAACGAGCGTCGCCGTTGCTGCGATTGGCGTGCGATTCGGTGCTGTCTTGAAATTGTGAGAGATGGTCTGTGCAAAGCGACCAGAGAACGGTGCTGCCATGGTGCAACGTGCCTTTGCATCAGTGCGGACCTTCGGCTCCCGTGAGATTCATGTCATGGCATCAATGCTGGTGATGGCCATGCTGCAACCATCCTCCTCCAACGAAACGTGCACGATTCCGCAACAGCGGTGCGCTTGCCACCATGCGTTTGATGGATGAATCTGCACATCCGCCATTGTCATTCCCGCGAGTATCATTCCGCAGGATGCAGGCAAGCTCTGCTGAGGAGCTGGTGCATGCCTTGCTTCCATGGATGCTCCAGATCTTCGCGAGCATGCTTCTCCCTTGTGGTCATCTCTGTCATGGTCGTCTCTCTTCTTTGTTGGACTGACATGTGATGGTCCTGATTTTGGCGCAACCATTTGGGAACAGAGTCAGAGGATGCCAAAACGTCGGAAAATGCGCCGAAACCCCCGTGGATCCCAGCGGACCCATGACAGACGAACAAAGTCCACCCAAAGTCGACTTCTGCAAACGTACGACCAGTTCTGAAACGCACCTACGCGACAAACAATACAACAAAACAACACCAACACCTCCACACACACAACTTCGCGAGGGAACAGCTCGTACGAAACGACCATGGCGGAATGCTCCTGTTGTGGCCGTTTGGGCAGTTGCGAACGGAGACAAGATGGCTGCAAGAAGCGCGCGGAACGATGAATGCGATCAGCCATTCGATGCGACACCACATACTGTGTGGGAACCTGCAAACCAATGGCATTCTTCAGCTCCAGCATCACTGACAAAACCGCTTGATCCTATTTTTGCTCGCCTGCATCTTCGGCGTCGCCTTCTCGGCCATTCACAACGATGACGACGACAACATTGCACCGCAACATGATGCCACATGATGCACAATGATGATTGCCATGCGCAGAGAAGAAAAATGTTTCACAATTCCAGACACGATCAACGCACCGTGCGAACGCATCAATCCTTCATACGAGTGCGAGGGCGAGTACGAGCACTCCATGCAGAGGTTGCTCCATTGATCCATCGATCCTTCACTCCAACCTCCCACAAACTGCAGCAGATATCTGCATGATTGGAGTGCATGGTATGATAGTCTGATTGATGGAAAGATGTGCCCAGGCTCCGATGCGATGCAATGTGAACTGTCTCTCTGATGACACCCTGGTATTCACAGAGCAAGACCAAGATCAACGGCGAGAGTGAGAGCAAAGACAAGAGTGAAGGAACAGACAAGGGGCACGGGCTGAAGCAAGCCAATGTCATTTTGATCGGGCGAAGCAACAGCAACGCCATGGGGACAACCTTTCACACATCAAAACGCGATGCGAGCAGATCCATCCTGCACACGAGTACGGAGGTGGCACATGGTTTCTGGGACTTCATCTTCAACCTTGAAGGTGGCCCACACAGACTTCAACCGCAGTTGACATCAGCGCCCATTTCAAGAACATTGGACTACGATGTTCCACTGTATGGTACACATGTTCCCTCTTGCGCCATGAGCTTCATTCTGCATGATGTTGTGATGAGTTCGCGATCGCATTCACACATCGTTTCTGAGCGGAGACGAAATCGGAAACAACGCAATGCAAGGAGGGGAACCTTCATGTTCCGGAATGACGCGAACAGTACAGCTACACGCACGACATCAAACATGTGCTCTCCAACTCCAACAGCCGAAGCCCCTTGCTCTTGACGTTGTCTGAAAGAGAAACAGGAAGCAAAAGGATCATCATCATCATCGCTTCTCCTCTCACAAAATCAACAAGCTCCAATTCGAATAGGAAACTTACAGCAACAACAATAACAACAAATCAGCATCGAATCCCATCGTTCCATCACCCCACAACATACCACACAGCACAATAACCATGATAATCCACACCAACACAATCATCGTCACCACTCTCCTTGTTGCCTTCATGGCAGTGGCTGAAGCGCGCCTCAATGGAGATACGACCATGGACGTTGCGGATGAAATGCACCTGGCATTGCAAGCCACCCGCACAATCAAGGCTGTTGCCGGCGTTGGCAACAACAAAGGTGCCAAAACAAACAAAAACGACGTCTTGGATTCCTCCAATCCGCCGTCTTCAATGCCTTCGACGTCCATGGAGGCTGCAGGTCCAACAACCATGCCCACATGGATTCCAAGTGCTCATCCAACGGCCGATCCCACACGCTCTCCGACCTCATCGCCAACCATGCCGCCAGCTCCAGCTCCATCAGCTCCTCCGATGGACTTCGATTCCACCATCTCCGTTGTCTGCAAGCCCGATGGTGCCACCATCCTCACACCACAAGAGGCAAGCGCTAAGACCATCATCTGCAACTCTGCCAAGCCATCATGCCGTGAGGCTGTAGCTGCCGTCAAGGAATCCAAGCAATTACAGAACTTCTTCGGATGCGCAGGAGACCTCGGTGAAGGAGCTGCTCGCAAGCTCTTCAACAAGTACGCATCCGATGACATGCGCGCCGAGCAGCTCACCCACATTGCTGCCACCAAGCCGATTCTCGTCACTGAACGACCAGATGCAATGAAGGAGGCCTGCATGACCATCGGAATGGCCCAATCTCCATCCGTCGCAGACCCATGCTGCCAAGGGTCATCGGGATGCACCTCAGTCACCGGTTCCGCCTCCAACTCTCCTCCATTCATGACCATCGCTATCACGGCATGCACAGGTGACAGCGCCTGCAAGGATATGGGACCGAACCCTCTCATTCTCGATTCCTCCTGCACTGGCGCGAGTGCCTGCAAGTTGATGAATGAGAATGAGATCAATTCCTTCACCACAGGAGTCACCTTCGTTGGCGAGATGGCGTGCACCACCCCTCAATCTTGTGAGGGAGTGGGACGCCGTTCTCATGGTGATGTGGCCATCCAGACCGGTGCATGCATTGGGTCAGAGGCATGCAATTCCACTGGACACCGCGTCGTGCAGAAGGCACCATCCTTCCGCTTCCGCAGCCATATCGACATCGGGGCAAGTGCTTGTGTTGGCAGCAATGCCTGCAGGCTTGCCCATTCCACTGTGAGTCATTTTCCTGGTGGCAAGATTGCAGGAAGCCTGACCATCGGTGATGGTGGCTGTGCTGATGAAGGCTCATGCGAGAAGCTTGGCTTGGATGACAGGATGAGGACGGATATCATTGTCCCTCCTGGTGGTTGCAGCGGCGTTCAGAGCTGCTGGGCATGTATGACGAAGACAGAGTGCAACCTTGATGAGGTGTATCTCATCAGTGATGCAGAGAAAGCCTGTCCCAAGGGAGGCAGGGACACAAACTTCCTTCCAACGGGTGACAAGGTGGATGAGTACTGTATTGGCAAGGACACCTTGCGAACGGAGTGTCCGACGTTCTTTCCCACCCCATTCCCTACTGTGTCGGTGAAGCCCACACCTGTTCCCACATTGCCTCCAACGTCAGATCCAACTCTCCCTCCCAGCACCGTTGAGCCTTGGATGTCTTTCAACACTGGGTGATGACATATCAGCGTTCAATCTCATCGCTGGTGATGTATTGTGTGATGGTGCAACATGCACAGGTGCGGACTTCGTCTCCATGGTTAATGCTCTGACTGATGAGAGGAAGCGCAAGATGGTCAAAACATCTTTGGATGCAATGGGTAGAGGACTTTTGCATTCTGCTCGCCCAGTCACTAACAGTCCCACAAAGGAGTCAAACCCTGATAGAGACAATTTTCGAGGGGCAGGATGCAAGCTTCCCCCTCGGCGAGCTGATGAGAATTCAGTTTGGGCGCTCCAAACTCAAATGCTCTCAGCTCGTACAGTCCTGGCAAAAATATCACTTCCACGTGTAAACAAGCAACAGCCAATCATGATGCTTCATTTGTACATTTTTGGCGTTCTTGTCGTTCCTTGATATATATGTTCGTAGGGACGCTACGCCGTATGCATTCAATTTCAGACAACAACATCCAAGAGAACAACAGTTACACACCCATCACATCAGATTTACATCTTTTCCTATTTCCTGGCCGTCATCTACAATCTCAGAAAAGGAATGACCAAAAGAGGATGTTGTCGAACCAGAACTGAAACGAACTTGTCTAAATTTGATACCTTTGTCATTGAACTGACTCGACTTTGCTTGAGTTAATCCAAGCACGATTATGTCATGAATCAGCCCTGTGCAGTTTTCCTTCTTGACAGTCAATGCGAACCGGCCAAGGGAGCAGAATGCGAAAGCCCTCTATTCGCTCGTGATCTGGTCATTTTCATGGTTCGTGTTGGCTCAGGATACGATTCAAACGCACAACGAAGCAAGAACATGAGAGAGAGAGAGATCTGTGCGGCATAAAGCAAAATGCAAATAAGGAGAAGGAGGGTGTTGTGGTCGTCGGAGTTGAAAGATTTCGCGCCATGCTGATTTCCGATCATCGGCGTGGGCCACTATAATTTGGAGGTAGTCTGTCCCGAGTTGGATTCCAGCTCAAAACTCGTATTGTTCGTAATCTTCTTGTCCGATCCAATCTAATTTTAGTGACCGACGCAGACTCTTCAAGGGATTCTTCCTTCGCCAACGTGAGCTGACGTCAGAATGACAATTCACATTGTTCCTAACGGTCATTCAGAACTGAACGCGAATAGCGAAACGAACGTGAACAAAAGATTCGAAGCACCAAACTTCCACACACAGATGAAACGTGTTGTTTGATTGCGGACTGCGCGAGGAAGAACACCGTCACAATCACGATCACGATCACAATCACGATCACAATCCCAATCCCAACCCAGTCCCAATCATTATCATAATCACAATCACAATCATCCTCCCTATCCCAACCACAATCTCAATCTCAATCCCAATCATAATCACAAACAACAACAAGATACGATCATGAGCGAAGAAGGAACCGAAGTCGCTGGAGGCAAGCACGTCGTGCCCGAGGGCGTGGCCGTCGAAGAGCTCAATGGCGGCAAGAAGAAGCTGTCGAAGAAGTGCCCACCGGCGCTGCTGACCCTGCTGGATCACAAGGATCTGCTGGAGATCTACGATGCCATGGTGGAGGCCGTCGTGGCGGAGAGCAACACGCGCGGGACCTTCGGCAAATGGCACGACAAGGAGTTCGACTCCATCGTCGACATCTACCGCGAGGACTTCGCCATGAAGGGCGTGCGCGTGGCACTGTGCAAGCGCAAGTCCGCGGACGGCACGCGACGTTGGTTGGAGTTCATCGATATCGATATGCTCGGTGATACCTACGTGCCACAGTACGACGTGGCCAACTACAGCGGCCAGGCCATCCGGACCGTTTTCACCAAGCTTGAATTTCCCAAGGGCGTCGCCGTGGAAGAGCTCAAGCAGTACGGCAATGCCCGCACGCGCCTCAAGGAGAAGATCCCGGCCCATGTGCAAGACATGATGACCAAGAAGGATCTCATGACCGAGTACCAGGCCCTCGTGGATCATTGCGCCGAGGCCGGCGTCGGAAAGAAGTTCAAGTCATGGAACATTACCAAGCTCAAGGAGGTTATCAGTGCGCACGCGGATGTCTTCGAGAAGAAGGGCGTCTCCATCTTCGTCAGCCACAAGCAGGAGTACGTCTCGCACGGACAGTCGGGTCACACGGAGTACTTCCGGTGGATCGAGTTTGTGGATCGTGAGGCGCAGCCCAACTACCACCCGCAGCGCGACGCCGAGACCAAGGGCGAGGATTGCGTCATCAGTTAGACTATGACAGCCACGCCGTTTGTTGGCGACTTTAGTTTCACTTGGTTTTGAACCACAATGTGTGATACATGCCATACATCCATACGAAATCCACCCACGAGAGGCGGTGACTGCGACCAGTTTAGAACCGTCATTGACTGCCTTCCCTCGCTGATCAGAAATGGGCGATGTTACGTGCTGATGTCGCTCTGTTATATTCAATATAAAAAGTACCTATACGAAATTGCATTACCATCTTGTGCTCCATTATGACGTAGGAGTCCACAGGCCTCTCAGCACAGCCCGTGGTTGTCACGTTCCTCATCGACAGGCACGAGGCGGATGCAACGACATCCCCACCATCCGTGCGTACTGTATTCCACCTTGCATCCATAGCGTTCCGTCATCATGTCAGACAGCTCGGTCCGCACCCATTCTTGGATCGCGACCTGTTTTTTGCACCAACCGTAGCCCGCATAAAACAACGTCACGAGCAGGATGCCGCACATGATGGCAATACCACGCAGCGCAGGACTGTTGTCACTCTCATCCATTGCGTCCCTTCTGTTCGCCAGGATCTTGAGAACGAAAAGGTACACGATGAAGAATTCCAACCATACCAATGCACCGACGATCGTGCCGCACACCGTGTAGGAAAACATGCGTCCCGTGTAACGTGGAGCGATGCCGCCCCAAATGATCTCCTTCTGTTGCTTGGTGAGACTCCTCACAATCTTCTCCTGCTTCTCGTTGATGGAATCGCCATCGATGTCGCCATCTATCGGTACCTCATGAAGGCTGTACAAGACTCCCATGGGATGCACTCCGCCAATGTGAACCCAAGGAGAGCAAGTTTCCAACTGTGCCGCCTGCGTCGTTGGTGGCGTGTCCTCCGCACCTTCCTCCAGACGGCGGATGACATATCCCATGATCATCTTGTTGGGATAGAAGGCCTCGTACGCGATCGAGAGACCGACCCTCCGGAAGGGTGCGACCAGCTCTTCCTGGATCATTTCCCGAATCCGAAGATCAAATTGTTCCGATCCGCGGGAGCCCAGAAGCATCGCCAATCCTAGGACGAGCAGAGAAGCCACGAGGATGACCGGTACGTTGACCGTATCGTCGCACCGGTCGTCGGGACACGACAACATCAGGGTGCCGAGCGCGAGGACAACTAGTACGGATGTCATCACCATCTGCGTGATCGGATATCGATGGTGGATGACGTACCGCAACTTGCACGTGTGATAGACGAGCTTATCGAACAGGACGTCGTCGATTGGCAAGTCGCCTTTGGACAAACCGCGGAACTTCATGAAAGATCTGCCGTCGTGGGTTTCGAGGATCTGCACTTTCCAGACCGGAGCGGCATCGGCTGTTTGGGCCACCTCCGTGAACGTGGCTCCATCCTGAAGCGTCTTTCTTGGAGCGCATGCCATGGTATGGTGTGTGGTGTGGCGTTATGTTGTGGGTAGGTGGAATGCTGTTGTTATGGTATGGTATGGTATGGTATGGTATGGTACGATCATCTATGGTATTCTATGAGACAACGAGGATGAGGTCGCACCGAAGCTGTGTTTGGTGTTCACGTTGTTGTTGTGATGTTGCTGTGATGTTGTTCTTTTTGATTGAGTCGTGCTTTGGATGAACGAATCATCGACGCTGTCACAAAACAAGACTGCAATTGAGCCTGTCGTTCGTGACTCAAGAAGTTGAAACTAGAACGACCGGAAGTGCTGGAGTACGAGCTGGAAAACGCACAATCAAACACAACATCAAGCCAACTCCTCATTAGAGATAAACCAGCACGTTCGAAAGAAGTCTATTATATTATTTATGATGTTTGAGCATGGCGTTATATTGTATGAGTCGGAGGAAAGCGACACCGCGAGCTTCGTAGCTGGCGCTGTGGATCACTCCGACCGACCAGCGTCATCCTATCTCATCCCCTTGTTGAATGCCGCGCGCTTCAATTTCAACGACTCTCCAGAGCCTCTGTGTCTGTTCAAAAACCGAAATCAAAGCAAATGTCCACCGACGGGCACAACGCTATCGTGCAAAATACCGGACGTCCCGCACACCCGGATGGGCTTCGGCACCACCTCGGTGCCGTTGCGGAGGGTGCAGGCATCGCCATGCGACGGAGTGAAATCCATGCGGCAATCTGCTTCGGGATCCTGTTCGGGATTGACGCGCTTGAGACGGATGTACCCCTTCTCTCCCCATGTCGGACCCCAGCTGTTGCGCACCAGCCAGTAATCCGCACCCGTCTCTTCATCGGTGCCGTACCCTTCCAGCACGACGGCGTGGTTGATGTCGCGCGTCTGTCTGGATTCGTCATCAAAGATGCCACCGTGGTAGAAGGACCAGCCCGACGCGGCGACGCTGACGGCGACGGGACCGACGTGCGCCACAGTGGCCATCAAGGAGTAGTAGTCGTTGCTTGGCAAATTGGCGAATCCAACGATGGAGGCGACGGCACTGTTGACGAACCTGTGGTCGGACGGCGCGGCACGAGCTCCTAACGCGCGACTTTGCTTATCATGTTCGGGCAAAATGGTGCACGCCACATCGGCGCCATGACCAGAGCTGTAGCCGAAGGACCATTCCTCCGCGACGCCGTGCAGCGCTGCGAAAGCGTAGGCCAACTCGACCGTGGATCCGGAGCAACCGCCCGTGCCGCCGCAGTGATTGGGATTGGGCGCGCATGACACGAACTCCTGCACGCTGAGGGTGAAGAGGATGCCGGTGGCGATGGCGATGTGCGATTCCAAAACGGCCGTGGCAGCGAATGCCCAGCACGAGCCGCAGCCACCTTGATTCTTGACGGGCCCCGTGACGCCCGGTTGCGTGCGCCAATCGACGGATTCTGGCAGTTCGGAAGTCGCCGTCTTGTGTCCGAGTCGGAATGGCATTCGAAAGGCCGCGGCGGTGAGATCGGCCTGTCCCGGCTTGGGCGTGCTATCGAACTGCGAGCTCTGGAACTTGTCGTGGCCCATCGGCAATTCCCATTCTTCCAAGTCCGCAAACGCATTGACGGCCAACGTGTAGGCGCGATCTGGTTGCGCATTGTGCTGCACGATCGCGTCGATGTTGGCGGCGTAGATTGCGGCGCGCCGTGCGTGCTCTTCCGCTGTGGCGTACGACTTGCGATGGTCCTTCACGAATTCATCGAAGGAGTACGCTCTGAGAGCGTCTTCGTCGGTGGACCAGTCGATGGCGGCCTCCTGCAGATCATCCTTGATGTGGTTGGACTGGGCATCCCGGATGGTGCTGATGGACGTGCTCAGCCAATTGAAGAAGGAGGCCGACAGCGCGAAGATTACCACTGACTTGCCAAACAGCATCATGATGTCTGTCAGCAGGTTGTGAATGAACGAAATGGGACGGGACGGAGCTTGGCTCTCAGGGATTGTGTTCCTTTCTCTCTTGGATTGTGGGTGCCTTTCGCTTCAGTTGTTGATGTGTTTTCCTCTCTCTCTGTTTTGTGTTCTTTGTTGTTCTTTCAAGAGAGGTGTCTGACGAACGGAACAGTCAAGGACGATGCAGCATGCCAGCTCAACAGACGCGACGCTAACTGCCCCACATGTCCTTTTTTGCGTTCGGATTCCACGACATCGTGGAAGAGTACTCCAACTGTACGCACGCACGTATTGACTGACAGACGGGAGGCATCAAGCAACGTGGCTTCATGATTGGACTCGGTCGATTCATCAACCCGGAATGAAGAAATCCCTGGAGAGAGCAATCTATGTTGTGGGAGACAAGCCAGGCAGAGTACCACGCAGTCCGCGTCCAATGTACGTATGGAATCATTACATGTTATTGTTTCTACTAATACGCAATCGCACCACAACATCCAACGCTCCTCTGCGATTATACAGCCGTCTTCGATGATATCCTGCACTGGACGGGTATCCCTTCTCCCCCGTGCCAAACCATGGCATGGCATTCGATGTCGGCCTACACCTTCATCGTTGCCAAAGCAACCAGCACAGAAATGTGCAATGACACATCGTACCATTGGTGCCCACCCTTGGAGAGGAGGAAATCGTCGCATCTTGCATACTCCAGAAGCGACACGACGATTGGGAAGATGAAGGAGTATCCCAACGAAGCCGTCACCTTCTCCGGATGGGGGATCAACCACCCCGTCAACGAGACGGCGAATTGGGACAGCATGAAGAAGATGGCGACGCCCTGATCTTTGACGGAGATGACGTAGGTGATGACCGTCAGAGCCACGGCCAAACCAAGCGCGATGGTGTTGCCGATCTTGGGAATTTGCGGGAGGCAGCTCATGCTGAAGACGTCGATCGCCATGAGGACGAAGATGAAGATCAGGTAGGGGAGGTCACCGCCGCTGCTGTCGAGATCCAGTTTGCAGTCGCTGATGGAGAATTTTAGATGCAGGGCGCCGTGGCCGATGATGATGCCAGCGAAGAGGATCGAATGGATGCAGAGGTTCTTGCCGAGCGGGGAAGCGCAAAGGCCCGTGAAGGGAAGTCCGAGCGCCATGAACATGAACATCAGGTCGAAGTCGAAGGCAAACTGATGGGAGTTGCCCAGCTTGTGGCTGCAGAACTTGTTGGAAGGATCCGTGATGTCGAGGCCGGTGACGCAGAATCCGTGCATGTAGTATTCATTCTTCTCCGCAACGCCGGACTCGTAGAGGTAGAGGTAGGAGTAGACGCTGGAGAGAATAGAGCAGATGATCCATGGCAGGGTCTTCCAGGTGAATCTCGATTTCAGCCAATCGTATGATCTGTTGCGAACCCAATCATCAACCAAATCAATGAGGCTCCGATCGGATCCGGTCGACGATCCCTTTACGTCGATGAGGGGCTTGGATTGATCTGTCATGGTGTTTGTTGCTAATGTTGTTGTTGTTGTTGTTGCTGAATGTGCTTGAGAGGTGTGGTGGATGGTGGCTGTGTTTGCTCTGTTTACTCTGTTCCAGTTCGTTGTTCTTTTCTGTGGGTGTGGGTGGGGCATCATTCAAATGAGGTGGAGTGAGCGGTTTGATCTCGCAGCCATCACAACGCCGAACATGCATCACATCAGACGTTTTGTTGCAACACACAGTGCCAACGCATGATACGCGCAACCACATCGACAGACCAACCTTACCGAAAGGACGAGGGATCAGGGTGGAGGCGCTCACTTGGATAGAGCCGTAATGGTGTCGTCTGGTATGCTGCTTTGGCTGTGGTGGAAAGTGTGGTGGCGAACTATGGCCATTGTGCAATGACGATGGAAGGATTTGCTCAGTCGAACAAAAATGAGGATGGCCACTGCCTCTGTGCAGTCCCATTCCTCGCACATGCGTACTTCTGCTCTCTCGCGCGCAAAGGGGCAGTTCGGGTCGATCAAGACGAAGTTCCGTCAAAGACATCACATTGTTATCGTTTGGCCGGAAATGTTGGAAAATGTGTCATCTAGAGGAGGTGCGGTGGAGTATGTATTGATCACCATTGTCCAACCTGTGTCAACCCAAAGATACGGCAGTCGCTTTGCGCATGTATGACACGGACATCAACACCCAAATCGTCCCATTCTCTCCCTGCCAATGACAAAGTGGACGACTCGCTGGAGAAGCAAGTCGAAGTTGAGTTTGGTTTGCATTGGTTTATACTCTTACTGTTTGTTATACTACGTGTGTGCGTTGCGCGTTGTGCATTGCATTCGATACTCTCCCGACAGAACAGCTCGTTGGCGCGGCATGTTTGCGAGCATGCTCTCTCTCTCTCTCTCTCTCTATGGGACAGTCATGGTTCCCAAAGAAATCAACAACGAAATGTGCAACGCCACATCGTACCACTGATGCCCTCCCTTGCTGAGGAGGAACTCGTCGCACCTCACAAATTCGAAGAGCGAGACGACGATCGGGAAGATGAAGGCGTATCCCAAGGGAACGGTCACCTTCTTGCTGTTGGGGATGAGCCATCCCGTGAAGGAGACGACGAACTGGGACAGCATGAAGAAGATGGCGACGCCCTGGTCCTGGACGGAGATGACGTAGGTGATGGCCGTCAAGATCACGGCCAACGCAAGCGCAATGATGTTGCCGTACTTGGGGATGAGCGGAAGCCAACTGAAGCCGAAGACATCGATCAACATGAGAACGAAGATGAAGATGAGGTAGAAGAGGTCGCTGTTGCCGCCGTCGTCACCGGTATCCAGGTTGCAGTCGTTGACAGAGAAGGTCAAATGGAGCGCACCATGGCCGATGATGATAACAGCGAAGATGACTGCTTGGACGCAGAGGCTCGAGCTGAACGGAGAGGCGCAGAGGCCGGTGAATGGAAGTCCGAGCGCCATGAACATGAACATGAGGTCGAAGTCGAAGGCGAACTGATGAGAGTTGCCCAACTTTTGGCTGCAGAACTTGTTGGAGGGATCGGTGACGTTGAGGCCGGTGACGCAGAATCCTTGCATGTAGTACTCATTCTCCTCCGAGACGCCGGCATCGTAGAGATAGAGGTAAAAGTAGATGGCTGAGAGGATGGAGCAGATGATCCATGGCAGGGTTTCCAAGCTGAATCTCGATCTCAGCCAGATCTTGAACAAGTCACAGATGAGCTTCCGTTCTGCTGCTTCTATGAGCTCTTGACTGTGGAATTTCTCTCCTACCGCCAGCTTAGCGATATCGACCGCAATGTCGGGGTTCGATTCGACCGTATTGATGAGGCTGTCTGATTCAGATGCCATGATGAAGTCTTGATTTTCGTGTTTGGTTTGACTTGTATGGAATGGTGCGCCCTTGATGTGCTTGCGTGCGGTTGTGATTTTGCTCGCTTTTGTTTTTTATGAGTGTGCAGATGGAGTGAAAATGAAGTGAAGGCCGATGAAAATGAAAGATGCAAGTAGATACCTGGGATGATGGCCATTCCGTGTCACACTCGCACACAACAACAGCGGACATCACCGCACGGAGTCGGAAGTGCCGAACTTGAGCTGCCGACCAGGCCAGTACGTATGGTGCCCTTCCTTCACAGAACTTGTCGTGGAACGTACATACATTTAGTAGCACTTCCATAATTCTGTGTTGGTCTCCCTCGTTGGGTTCGTCGTTTTCGTCGTCGTCACCATCATCATCATCACTTCTGTCGTTGTCGTTGTCGTTGTCGTTGCCGATGCTTGATGCCTCATTTCTGCATGCGGTCTGAGATCGGCGATACTGGTCAGGGTCGAAACAAAGATACGCGGCCACATCCAAGGATCGAAGCAGAAGAAGATGCTTCCGATCCAGATAAATGCGAAGGATACGACCTCAACTCAATAAATCTCAATGCGTTTGGTGAAGCAGCTGGATGCACTTTGGCAGACAGGTGTCAATAAATGCGAAGCGTCCATTCACTTCATTTTTCTCCAACATGCGAAGTATCCATCATTCACGATTGCGTTGGTCGAAGTTTGGAATGACTGCATTGATTCGTGTGATCAACTCCGAAGCGGTCGAATGGGTCGGAAAACTGACGAGTCAGAGTTCTTCGCCACGTTTTACAATCCGTGTTACAACCAATCAAAGTAGTGCACGCACACAACACGAGGCAGTGACGTCAAACACCAGAAACAAACCAAAACGACGACCAAATTCCGACAAGTTCGTGTTCGTCAGTTTGCAGAAAAAATGAACTTTCTTCCAACCAACACAAAGACCACAGAACACAACACCACCTCAACACTCGCAACAACCCACAAAACGACCTCCGCCTCCAACTCTCATCCCACATTCCAATTCACAACTTCGTCTACATCTACACCTCCACCTGCAACAACAACGCCACCACCACCACCATCACCATCATCATCATTACCACAAAGAACAAAGACCAACGAATCGAAGTCCTCACCAACAGCGCCACACACAACACAGAAAGAGACCATCAGTCAATAACAGCGACAACAACAACAACGACAATGACGAAATCAACGACCTTCGCGTTCCTCTGCGCCTTGCTGATTGCCAGCGCCGCTGCTTTCTCCACTCCAACCACACAGACCACAGGACGCAGCGCAACCATGCTGTCAGCACTGAGCAACAACAACAACGACAGTGCTGACGACCAAACCCTGCTGAGCCGCAGAAAGGCCCTGTTCGGCATGGCCGCCGCCGCGTTCGCCGCACCGCAGGCAGCCAACGCCAAGTACTCCGACTACAGCCGCAGAGAGAAGGATTGGCAGGAACGCAAGGAAAATGGCGAAGTGCAGTACTCGTCGGCGCGCGACCTGAAGGCCCAGCTGGCGCAGATCGCACCCATGAACACGGAGAGCTCCCGCATCTTCTGTCCCAACGGACCGTCGGCCGCCGTGTCGCCGCTGATGGAGAACAAGTGCGGCGATCGTTTGGCCACACCCTCCGTCTTTGGCCGTCAAGATGATATCGTGGGCAACTCCATTCCAGGATTCTCGTCCGGTAAGGGGTACCTGCCGGATGAAGGTACCACCACGATCGCCTCCATGTCGGGCGGATTCCCGAGCTACAAGACCAACGAGTACAGCATCAAGATGAGATAATTGCATTGCTCGTACTCTAGTCCGCAGTTCGCCTGTTCCTCTTTCTGTGGCCTCTCTCCAGCCATCATGGAATTTGAGGCAGCAGCAACAACGGCTGCCAAAAGGAGCTCCTGCCAACACAAAACTCAGCTCTACGGGAACGCCTGGGTGCCAAATGCTCTGCCACATCGGATGCACGAGATTCCTTCGTCGTCAACTTCAGACAACATGGGGACAGTAACCAAAGAGTCGTAAGCCATGACTGCAACTTCATTTTGGGAGCATTAAGCAAACAGGACGGAAGAGGACAGAGGATGAGTAGAACAGAGCAGCGTGGAGTAGGCCAACCGAATTGACGCGATAGCCATCTTTTTGTTTCAGAACATCGTACCTTGAGTACTTGTCCTCCTGCCCACACATCTCTGCCGGTCTGAGAACGATGTTGGTATGGTATCTTGGCTTCATCGACGACGACTGGAAACACGAATGGTCGTCGTCATTCCTTCGATGCGGTTCTTCTTTGCAAATGGTGTTGAACGGGTGTTGACTGTTTGTTGCGAAAGTGTATGTATGCCTGATGTTCGGTATTCCTTCCCAAAGCAAACATACAAGTAGCAAACATACAAACTCTGCTCCGCTTCGTCATCAAGTGGGACAACATACACTATTCTAGTGACGTCTTCAACGTAAATTTAACGCCCATTTCTAACCAAAGGATGACTTGTCCCTGTCCATCGCGCAAGTGAAGCCGTTGGACGCGAACGAATGACTCCAATTTGTCAAGTCGCTTCCCCTTTCCGCCACCCACACGGTCCAAACGCTCACAAATCAGGTTCCGAATGAAAAAAGCCAAACACGCAAACAACGAAGTGCACAAACGCGTTCGGACACAAACACAGAGTTCGTTGCATCCCATCCACGGCATCAAGCCACTTCGATGCGACTCCACGACTCCGAACAGCATCATCGAAGACAAGAGGGGCCATGGCACAAGAGACACCTTCCGAATTGGTCTGTTGAGATGGATCGCAGTTAATCTGCGTCCGACGATGCTGACGCTGACGACCACTCTACGATTCTGCGCATGGTCGCAGCGACTTTCAGAGAACAGAGAGATCGAGTCGTGTGGCTGCACGTCAGTATCGTCGAGGCAGTTGTCCATGGATGCCGATGCGGATCGCCAGCATGACCGTTCCTTCTCTCCTCGCGCATGGACCTTCCGATTCACGACACGGCTCGGAAGATGAAGAAGTCCTGTTGGGAGAGACGTGTTGGAGTGGGCGCACTCCGCAGAAAATGGAATGGAGGTCATCCAGGAAAAAAGGAATGAGATGGACACATCAGCCCAAAGCCACGAGCTCTGTTGGTGCACGCACTCGTACTCATGTTCGCAGGGATACAGACTGCGCACAATCTCGCACCATCCATCGACTCCGCTACACTCAAGCCGCCTAATTATCGGCTCGTTTTCGCACATTGAGTATGCTCTCCGGCTGAGACTGCTACAGACAGGAGGAGAGATTGGGAACTCTCACAAGGAACGACGAGCCAATAACGCAAGGAGTGGTCCTTGCGCAACCGTGGTTCAGCTCAGCTCAGCGCAAAGCATCCATTCATCAGAACAGAGCACAGCACGGTATCCACCATGGCGAGACTCCGACTGGTCTCTCTTTGCGTCGCGCTTGCCGCATGCACCGTTGTTCGCGCAGCCACAAGCAATCAGGAAAGCAGGAACCGGAGCAGCAGAACAAATGACGGTCGATCGTCGCATCATGCCAATCGTCCGCACGTTGCGCCAAATGATGGTCGCGCCAACGAAAGCAGCAACAAATACTATCATGACGACAACAACAACAACAACCTGCAGGAGACATCCCGCAGCCAATTCGGAATCATAGACTTTCGCGATCTGCTTCTGCCGCCAGATCAAGCCAGATCATTGGGCGGTTCGGGCGATGCGCCCTACGGCGATGCCTTCTCATCGATGCTCTTTCCTGCGATTCTGGACGAGTTCCTGTCGGTGGAGCCATTCAACTCGCGCATCATCGTGCCGCTGACGGCCGACCAATCGGGACAGGCGGGCACAGTCGTGCTTCCGGATGTGGCCGACTTCGAATTGCCAAAGACGAATGACGACTTGGAATGGCTGACGGACGACGTCCGGCTGAAGGTTTCCAACCTGGAGATCAGCAACCTGGACACGGTGACGCAGCTCACGCCGCTGCAGGCCAAAGGACCCGACCGTCTCTTCAACAGGATCGTGATGGGATCATCGGCGTCGCCGCCGACCGTGACGTTCGACATCTCCGTCTTCGTTGGATCATCGGAATCCTCATCACCGATCTTCATGAACAACACCCTGCAGGTCATCATCACAGTCCCCACGATCGCCATCGAGTTCGACCTCATCACGAGCATCCGAGAATGGGATGTCATGAACATCCCGCTGCGCGATGCTTCCAACGTCTACTGCTGGATATCCTCCATCGAGAGGTCGCAACTGACCGGCCTCGATCTGCAGAACCTGGTCGTCACCATGCCAGCCGGTTGGTCCATCGACCTCAAATGTCCATCCTGCACGTCCACAATCTCGGGAACTGCCTTGGAGCAAATGTTCGGCATCACGCTGAAGGCGCTGGGCTTTCCCACCACCTTCGCACCACGTATCGAGACTCTCATCGAGGAGAGCATCTTGGGGTACTGGAAATCTGTCAACTCGGATGAATTCTTTGAACGTGCACCCAAGCTCTGTCCGCATCGCGAGGAGTACGAAGGCGATGCAGTGCTTCCCACATCGTCGTCTTCCGCATTTGATGTCCTCACCGAGTCGTTGGCGCAAGTTCCGTTCCCGGATGCATCGAGGTACACAGTGGAGACCTTGCTCGGAGGCATCCTCATTTGGTTCCAAGTTGCCATGATCGCCGTGCTGCGTGGACAGGCAGAGCAGATGGTGATGGGAAACATCGATGAAAGCAATCGCAATCTCCTTGCGCTGGCTGAAGACTCGCAAACGCTGTCCGCCGTCAATGATTACGTGGATTGGACCGATCTGGAAGACTCCGTCGGTCGGTGGTCGTCGTTGGGGTTGCGTGAGCTCCAGAAGTACTTGAAGTCCCCTTCCACCGTCATGGAGCTTCTTCAAGAAATCGAGGTGCTGGATGAGGATGGAGTGCTGGACGTCACGGTGCAGCAGGATACCATCGACACCGGCATCGGCTTCAACATGACGTTGGCCAACCTGCGTGTGCACGGCCTGGAATCCATCGAGTTTCGCAGCATCTTGGATCCTGTCGGACCCACCACCCTGTCAACGATCGCTCACTTGGACAAGCTTGGGTTGGACTTGGTATTTGGCGTGGAAATGAATTCGGACGGCGCCATGAACGGAACTGCATCGCAGGAAACCAAGCTGGAGTACATATTCCGCGACGTGGAGATTGGCTTCAACACGTCCATCGTGCTTGAGCGTGACAGGCTTTGGGACATGCAGATCTCCTCCATCGCGTTGCTGGATTCCATCCTGCCTTGCACGCTGCAAGGGTTGTCCAAGCTCGAAATCTCACGACTATCGATGCAGAGCAACGATGTGGTCGGTCCGCAGCTGGTGAGCGCATTCCTCGATAACGACTTCCAACAACAGCTGGTAGGCATGTCATCGGCATTGATGGACATGTACAAGGCGGATGCATTGATCGCACAGCAGGCCGTCGTCGATGACATCGTCAAGGATGTGCTGAATGCCTTCATCGCACAGCAAATCAAACTGCAACAACGCGAAACCGACTGCGAAGTGCTGGATCTCAACGCTGCAACGCAGACGCCGATGGTTGACTTTCGGGATCTTCTGCTCGATGCCGAGGTCGCCATCGCGAGCGGCGGCACGGGATCGTCGCAGTACGGTGACTTGTTTCGTCGGTTGTACAGCACCGTGTACGATACGTTGGATGGAGACGATGTTAACACAGTCGTGGCCAAGGCCACGGAGAAAGAATCAGGAACGCCCGGAGTCCTGGAATGGCCTGTCACGGTGATGGACCGGGCAGTGAGCATCACGCTGGCTGGTCTCGAGGCCATCATGGCGGTGAAGATCTCCGATGTGACGGTGATGAATTTGGACAGCGTGGGCAGTCCGTTCGTGATCTCGCGGCCGATCGATGGTGAAGGCCAGGGCTTGAACACCTCGTTCACGTTCGGAACGGACGGGCGTCCCCTGATGGTGGTTAGCGAAGTCGAGCTATCCATCAGTGATGGAGGTGAGTGTTGACAGTGTTGTTCGTGTTGCGGCTAGCATTGTGTTTGAAGTGTGGTCGATGGTTGTTGGCACCCTCATTTCTTGTGATGTGCAGTCGATGCTATCCACCAACTCAAATCCTGTCCACTCTTGCATTCGTCCTTCGCGTAATGTCACGGCTGTCAACGGCTGTCACCACTACCTTCCCTTCACCAATGTACGTACTCCACTTGAATCCAACGAATGCGGTAGACTCCATCAATATCCAGAACACCTTGAACATGTCCGTTGCGGTGGACACATTCAACATCCTGTCCACCATACTTCTCTCCATCGACAGCCAGAGCCTGTTCAACTTCTACCTGCGAGACAGCGACAACGTGTTTTGCTGGCTGGCAACGTTGCCGTCCAAACAGGCATCGGCGGACAACAGCACAGGCTACGCGCTGGAGATCCTCGAGTACGCCTTGAACGTGAACGATTTGGGGATCTCCATCGAATGCACAGCCTGCACCAGCCCCACCTTCGACGATCTCCTCATGTCACTGTACGCTCCGCAGGCCGACGATGAACCAGGAGCCGTCATTCGGAACGTCGCTGGCAAGGTGGCCGGCAGCGATCTTCTGTCCGAGTTCGTGGATGCCGTCGTGAGGGATTCTGGCACAGTGTGCCCTCACAGACCAGAATACGACGAGGCCATGAACGGGGACGTCACCGTCGCCCAGTTCCTCGAAACATCGGCGACCTCCCTCGCCACAGTCCAAGAGGTGCTCGAGAGATCTCCCGATGCACGGTACTTCACGTTGGCCAATGCCGGCGTGGCCGTCGTCCTCTTCGTCATGGCGCTCGCTTTGAGATGCTGGACCGCATGGAAGGGCCGGGCTCTGGTCGATTCCTTGTCCATGCAAGAGACGGAATGGCTGAACACGCAGCAGGCCCTTGAGCAACAACGGTTCAACTACCTCGATCGCTCCTCCGCCTCGCTGGTCCGTAGCAAGCACCTTCCACGGTCTGTGCGGTACGGTGTACCGCTGTACTTGCTGCTCAACTTTGGCCTGTTCCTCGGCGGTCACTTCGGCGTCCTTTCCGTTTTGGAGTTGGACACGACTTTGGCCGGGCAGTCGGTGTACATCAAGGATTTCCTGGTGTTCACATTCATCTCCGCCACCCGACGCACGTACCAGAACGGAGGCAGCGAAATGGCGGTGCTCATGTGGGTGTTCACCGGCATCTGGCCCTACATCAAGCTCATCCTCTGCTTCGTCGCGTGGCTGCTGCCACCCAGCCGCCTTCCCGTCCAGAGACGCGAGAGGATCCTCCTTTGGATAGACTCCTTGGTCCGGCTGTCAGTCATCGACCTCTTCACGGGCCTGATTGGAATTGCGACCATCCTCATCTACGTTGGTGGTAAGGAACGGTCGGTCTCAACTGATGAAGCAGGCGATAGACAGTACGCCATGCGCTTGGTGGTGGTCCCGCACGCCGGCGTCTACTGCTTGGTCATCGCTCAGCGAATGTCTCGCGTCAGCTCGCAGTTCTTGCTGGACTGCCATGAGCGAGTCCTGGCCATGTCTGACAAGGCATGCACCGACGTGGTGTGCACCGAGAAGGACGACGATCTTGACGCCATCATGAGTAAAGCAAACCAAGTGATCATCGTGGATGATTCGCCATTGGCTACTTCAAGGGACAGCGGCAGCGATGGTGGAAATCACAACGAAGAACGTCGTCGCGCGCGTAAGAATAAGGGAGCAAATAGCAAGAGAAGGAGGAGAGATGATGACGACCAAGGACGAGGTAGCTTGGTGCTGTCGGGAGACCGCCGCGAGTTCCCCAGCGAGAGCACGGCGGATCGTTTCGACGATGTCGGTTCCGCAGATTCCTTCCACTCCAACAGTTCGTCGTCATCATCGTCGTCGGGCTCGACCATGTCCGACGATGATCTCCTGTCAAGCCTGTCATTGCGGAAGCGATGGGGCATCTTGGGCATCTCATTCGGAACCATCACCGTTATCAGCATCTTCGTGATTGGCGCCGCGCTGGCCCCCAGCGTGTCAATCGACGTGTCGGATGTGTGGACCGCAACGTTGGAGTCCGGCAAGACATTCGAAGAAGTGGTCGATGAATACGGAGTGTTCTACCTCGCGAGCACGGTCCTGTTGAAGGCGCGGTTTGCAACGAATGAAACGCGTGACTACATCGGTCTGGGTCTCCTGATCGGCGTCGCGCTTCTGTCGGTCTCCATCACCTTTGCCATCAAGCTGTGGTACTTCCTCAAAGAACGACTGGGATGGGATCGTCGCGATCGTGGCTACGATTCTGACTCTGATGACAGCGACTCGACGACCAGCAGCAGCTGGAGCTACGACCGCAGCTGCCTGTCGGCGGCGAGATCCTGGTGCAGAAACGTTTGTGACTGGAGACGCCACGACGATTCCGACAGCATCGACGGCGATGGCGCACGCAGCATCGGTGACCAGACCACACCGACGTACCTGCATTTCAACAAGTACAAGCACGTCGAGGTGTTTGCGATCGCGGTGACCATCGGTGTATGGCAGCTTGGGTCCGTGTCGAGCTACGCCGTTCACACGTACTGCGTTCTGTTGGAACGATTGTACACCATCCTTTCATCGGTTGGTCTTGTGGCGGACACGTCCGCAAACTGCTTCCGAGTGCAGGCGTCGGATCCTGGATTTCTGTCCGTGATCATGGCGGCCTTCCTTGGTTTGATGGCCGCGTTTGCGTTCGGAGTGCGCGGGCAGGTGCAGAAGAACATCCACGACGCCAAGACGTCCCTGCAATCCAACTACGAGGATCCCAACAACGTCACGGCCATGTTCACGTTGGATAGCGAACGATTCAGCCGTGGGTTTGATGGCGAACAGCCGTCGTCGCCACCACGATTCGAACGCAAGCGTCGGGGAGAGTACTGACGTGCACGAAATCCTCTGCCATGAACGCGGGTGTAGTATGATTTCTGTAGATAGAGCAACCACAAATGGAACATCACTCCGTGACATCCAATAGATGCGTCACGTGATCTTGTAGTCGCACGTTGTGTGGGCAGTGCAGAATGGAGGGACGCTCGCCGATGATGAGTATTGTACGCGCGTGTGGCAATTATAATGGCCACGGACGCGACGAAGACATGTTGTGGTTGCTTGTTGGAACGCCATTGTGGCAACTCCGAGCAGCTGCTTCGCAAGGAGGGCCGCCGTTGCGATCCTTGGCAGATTTATGCGTTGATTCCATCGCATTGGAAGTGTCAATGGTAGATTGTTGTGTTGGGTGACGTCCATTGGTGATGTTGTGAGGGAAGCATGGATACTTCATGGGCAGCAGATCGATGTTGCTGTTGACGGCGCGTGGACGATCATGTGAAGGAGGATGCCGATTTGGTGCAAGTGGACGGGCGATTTTGTGATGTGCGCACAACAGCGTCAGTCACGGACACCAGCATAGTTCTTGATGATGCGTTGGCACGACTGTCCGTTTCGTCCCTCCATCACCTTTGTGAGTTGAGTGCATAGTAGGCACTTCAGCGGATTCTACTTATCGTGTTTGACGGTAATTCATGTCGCAGACGACTATCAGAGGTGACTCTAAAGATGTGATGGATACTGTAGCGCCTTAAGTAAGTGGGGCATAGAGCGTGACATCCAGAAGCGAAACGCTTCCAACTTGAACTGTTGCGTTTGTGACACATTCTGTTTCGCGGTGCAGTCCTTTGTCCACTCGTGCGTTTGTGTGCCATCGTGGAAATTATGCAGACGCGTTGTGCGAAATGAGAAGCGCTGTGTTGAAGCGCAAAGGCGAAATACGGTAACTGTCATCAAGGCCAGCGGCTACAGCAAGGACACCATCCTCGCAAGCAGAAGAGACGATCAGCACATCGACAAACGAATCAAAACACACGACAAGGACACGGACGATCGCTGTTGGTACGACCACGGTCTGCACATCGGAGAAGGAGCACAACAATTCCATTGCATCGACGACAGAGCCCGGTTATTCGTTCTCGTCCAAAGCGGTTTTGGAGACAGCCAAATCGATACGAAAAGGGCTTAGTGCAGGTCTGGTTGCGGAACATCGCTTGCATACTTGAGAGAGCAAATAAGTCCGCATTTGCGATTGATGGAAGTATCGCAACGAGAGGCTGCCATCTTCGGCTCTTTGGAAGTGAACTGTGTTTGATTGGAAGTGCACATTGCACAGCAGGAAGCGGACAGGACGGGACGGGATTACTCTTGCTCAAGCTCATGCTCATAGCTCATAGCTCGTACGACTGCTATACTCAAAGAGACAAGGATTCAAACGCCACAAATACACTCGGACGCTAGAGAGCGAGAGACTGGACCCACAATTCAAGCCAACCACCCTCATCATCCTCGCATTCCATTCTGCACATCACATCAGCCATCACATCAGCCATCACATCAGCCATCACAGCAACCAGCGAGTGTGCTAGTGAGCCATAGAAAGACAGCGACCATGCAGGACCACGCAGATCATGAGATGATGCGCAGAGGACCTCAGCATGAAGATGGTGGACGCGCATATCGTTCGAATAGGTTCGACAGTGGACCGTCTCCAATGCGTCATCTGCCTCCTCTTCAGCCGTGCCATGCCTTGACAGATGATGAAATGGATGATCACGAGGATGGTATCGCCGACGGCCCTCGATCGATCCTCTCCACGAGCCATAGCAAGCGGAAACGGAAGAGGACGGTCACCGATCATCGTCGTTCCATATCGAAAGCGCAGAACATGGAGTACGACGAACTCGCTCGGCCCTTCGCAGTCTACTTCGTCAACATGATTGCGGAGGCTCTGCAGCGTGATGATCGTGTTCATGGTCGTTCTCATACCGACGACGACGACGATGACGATGATGACGATGATGAGCAGCAACAGCAACAATCACTGGAAGATCCAACATCACAAAGGAATACCGGTTCAGTCAATGCACACAAAGCAGTCAATCCAACTTCGAGCCGAAGCCACAGACAAAAGCAGGCTCACATTTCTCTGAACCCTGACGTGCTCGAGGACCTCGTGATCCTCGAGGACAACGCGAAGCGGCATGTCCGCACCTGGACAAGGCCTTCGTACGTCCCGCCTGCCACGACGACCACACAATGCGTCTGCGTCAATCAGCGTGGCGAGCCCTACCACCACAGCAACCTGCAGGATTGCTGCTGCGTCGCACGTCACGACAACGCGCGTGCGCTCGATGATCTCACGGCGCATTCGTCGGATTCGTGCATCTCCTACGCGGACGCACATCGATCTTCGGATGCGAGGTTACCGCGCGGCACGCGTCCTGCCTATCTTCCATCTCATTCATCGCCGTCGCTGCTGCAGAATACCTGGAACCCAAAGACCGATCCCGTCATTGGCTCCACGAGCAAAACCAAATGCAAATGGGCCGAGCTCACGGCCGGGGATAACCACGACAAGGTCGATCGACCGCCGGTGCGTCGTCTATCGTCTCAGATATCGTTGCTCGCTACGACGAACGACGATCACAGCACGCAGTGTGCTGCGACAAACCGTGACAGACCACGTGTCCGCCCTTCCACGATGGCACTGCGAATGCCACGACGTCGTGCCAGCGTCGAACAACCATCGATCCCCGATGCTCCCATGCGATATCCCAGACGCATGAGCAGCAGCAGCAGCGACGATGTTTCGATTGCCTCGTCGGAGGAGGAGGATGACACACGCCAACGCCCCGTCAAGATGACGCAGGCACGTCGTCTCACTTCCTTGGAACGTCGATTGCCATGCGCCACCAATTCCTTCCTGCTGGCCACCAAAAAATTCAAACGGCGCGGTGCGATCTTGCATATGACGCAGGCGCAGATCTTGGCGGTGGCCTTGCAAGCTAGCGAAGAATTGTCCGACGAGGACAGCGTCGATGATCCACGGCAGGAGAGCGAGCAAGTTGACGACGCGGCGAAGAAGGACACCACGTTACCTGCGACGGACGCGGTGCAAACGCAAGACCACGAAACCGGTAGCTGCAGCGAGGATTCCATCGACGACGTTGTCAAGCTCTGCGAACAGACCAGGATCTCACGACACAAGTCGATGCCGGCCAAGACGGCGTCGGCAAAGACGCAACAGCTACGTCGCAACAGCGCCTTTGCGAGTCCCATGCTCCCCGTGCGTCAGCCCTCGTTGGATTCAATGGAATTCCTCGCGGATCAGGAGCCGCCGGCAGAAAATAAGAATGATGCAACGGAGACATGGTTGCGCAAATCCACCTTGGAGCAAATGGAGACGCTGCGACAGGCATTGCGTGAACTGGATGCGTGCAAGGTATCGCGCCGTCGCGGTGCCGTGACGGCCAGCTGCAACAGCGCGGAGCTATCGTACGGCGGACACGCGCGGGAGCACGACCGCAGCAGCGACACGTACGCAACATGGGAGACCTCGGCATCGACCGTCGACTCGCATCAAGAGCAGACCCAGGTCTTGCAGGCCTTGCACGAGATCCAGGATGAGCTCATCATCCACCGCCGCGGCGGAATGGCGATCAGCGGCTCCTCGCACGAAGATCTGCTCGGCGCGCTGAATGACGCCGCGCAACGCGACGAGTCACCAGAATCGTCGATGGAGCTCAAGGAGATCTTTCCGTCGTTGGAGAAGACATCGCGGCAGGCCAAGACGCAGCACCAACTGCAATCCTTGGCCAAGGCATTGCGACGCATTGCCTCGCGCACCGTCACGGGCAAAATCTCCGTGCATAAGGCTTAACGAATACGATAGTATGAGAGCTACACTTGATCGTGAATCTACGTAGATTTGTACGTGACAAACAAGATCTTTTTCGTGTTGATTCTTGCGCATGATCATACAGAGCAGAGTACGACCAATTGCAGTCAAAGACATCACTATTCCTATTATACAATGCAGTGCAGTCCGATGTCGACACAATCACACTGCGAGCATAACAACAATAACAATAGCAACAGCAGCAGCAGCAGCAACAGCAGGTCTGAACGATGAGGCCGCGATTATCCGCCAGCCCAGGAATCGAGGCTCGTCGACGATCGCGGAGGTGGAGACAAGCGCTGATCGTGTTGGCCTTCGCTGCCATGGTCCTCCTCCACGCTCTGTCTCATTCATCTTCGTCCAAACACCACCACAGGAACAAGAGCAAGCGGAAGAACCGCCGCCTGGTGCTGCTGGCAGGCCCCGAACACGCCGCCAGCGTCAGCGTGATGCGGTTCTTCCGCAAGTACTCCAAGAAGCGCATGATCCACGATTGGACCTACGTCGATTGCCCACCAGATGCCTGCCCCAACTTGAACCTCGGCGACCACCGCGGCCACGAAGACCACCGCGAATGGAGCCACCTCTCGAGCTCCGATGAACAGCTCGTCGAGGAGATGCTGACGCGCATCGCCGCCGTCTGGGACGCCACCGACGATCACGTGCTGCTGGGCACGCCACAATTCTCGTTGCCCATCGTGCAGCGCATCGTGAAGCGGTTGCAAGCGCCGCGTGTCACGATCGTCTTGAATTACCGCACGCCGCGCATCGATCAATGGCGGTCCGTGTGGACTGCCGCGTCGGCGCAGTCCTATGCCGACTTTGTTTGCAGCGCGCGTGCCGTCGCGCCATTGGATGTCAGCATGAATGTCATGGCGGTCGCGGCGCGGTATGCCAAGCAGAAGTACGAGACGGCCGTCATGGATATGGCCAGCATCGCGGCGAGGGGATTGGATATATCCCACACGATCGGGTGCGACGTGCTCAACGTCAAATGCGACGACGGTTGGATCGGCGGATTGAAAGATGAGACCATGTGGGACAATCGGCACGAGCACCGCGAGTTCGGATTGGGCGCATCGCAATTGCGTCATATGGAACAGATCTTTTGGCAGCGCGATTGCGCCTATCGCGATGACGTCGTCACCATCGTGCCTGCTCCGAACGGCACCGACTTTTGGAGCAACTGCACCGACAACGCCAACTTGCAAACGAGCTTGCAGGACACGCATTTGGTGCTGAATGCGCTGCGGTCGCAAGTGCATTGCGAGACGGAGGAGATTGTTGTCGAAACGATTCCTGCGCATGGATCATCGCAACATCAGCACGGGGTGTGGACGATCGTCGTGCTGGGGGCGGTGCTATTGTCCATCGTGGTGTTGGCGTGGCGGTATCAGCGGCAGACGGATACGCTGCGGCATCCGCGCAGGCATGGTTCAAACAACAATCGAGGTGTCGAAATGAAGTCCCTGGTTGTGAATGGGTTGCGGATTGTGTAAATTATCGCGTACAATACATCATCATGGGCTACACAAGCACAATATTGTATTCTATGAAACAAACGCGATCATGCTACGAGTCCTCGAATAGATCGTAGTTTACGCTCGTGTTCTTAACTGTTTCCATCGTTGCACGAATACTGATTCCGTCGCATGCAAGGTGGCAGCCGACCAATGAGAGAAGTACGCGAGTTGCCTACAAGTCAGGAACCGCAACACTCTGCTGTTGCTGATACACCTGCATGCCACACGCGCCGACGGCCAATCCAAGCAGGAAGATCAGAAGCATCCTTGGCAGCGCGCTGTTGCCTTGCGAGTTGAAATTGTTCTGCTTCGCCAGCTGCATCGCCTGCAATTTGGCGTCGTCGCCATCCCCCTCCTTGCCAAAGATGTACCCGTCTTCGGCGTACGGCACCAGCTTCTTGTCACCATGTCGTTGATGCGAGATCGATGGCAACCCATCAATCGAAAAGGAATTCTTCTTGATGCTGTAATCCTGCACGGCCTGCGGGCTCCACTTGCCGGTCAGATCGTCCAAAGTCGTGCGGTACTTTTCGAATCCCATGATGGGCATGGAATACCCACAACTCGTCGAGATGCGGTGCACATCGATCACGAAGATGCCGCGAAAGCCCTTGTTGTTCAGCAGGACGGGCGCGAACTTGTCCAGCAGATCGGACGCGGCGCGTTCCTTGACGACCAACTTCGCCGTGCCATAGAGGCGCAGCAATTTGGGCGGGCCTTGTTCCAAATTGCAAAAGAGAAGCGTGATGCGTCCATTTTGCAGCACGTGCGCCGACGTCTCCGCACCGCTGCCCGTCAGATCGAGGTAGGCGACCTTGTGCGGACCCAGCACGACGACGGGGGCGTTGGCGGCGCCTTTGGGCGAGACGTTGACGTGATGCTCATCGCTCGAGGGTGCGGTCGCCACGAAGAAGACCTTCTGTTTGGCGATGAACTTGGTCTCGTTCGACGTGATTTCCTGCAGCACTTTGCCCATCGTTGATCGTTGTTGCGACTGTTGTTGTCGATGCTGATTGGGATGCGGCTAGGTTTGTGAGTGCCTTTGTGTGCGGCACGAGTATGCTGCCATTTTGTGGCGACCAGGCACACCAGCAACACAGACACAGAGCAAAACGAGAAGCATGAGGTGCGATGGCTCTCTCGATCTTTGATGCGGAGGATCGTAACGAGGATTACGCACGAAGGGGCGGTCTCCGTGGTTGGCCTTGTCTCCATCTTCGACTTCCTCACAACAGTATCCACGTTTCGTTTGTTCGTTGGCGCCATTGTTGTTCTTGGAACGATTTGGAAGTTGCGGAGTCGTGGATTGATGACGAGCGGGGAATCGACCCAATTGAATGTTGAGCTCATTTTTTGGGATTGGACGAAAGGAACGGGCCAGATGCCGTCCACGATGTTGCTGTCTGGGAAGGGCAAGGCCATGACGATCGACAAGGGGTCAAGAGATGCTGTCCAACCCGTCGCTTTCTCGCTCTCTCCAGAGAAGATATTTTCCTCGAAGGACAGATCCGGACTCACTCCGTCAGCAGAAGACCTATCAGATCCGAGAACTGATGTGTATGCAACCTTCGCTGAGGGGACGCTGCTCCACTCTTTGCATCAACAAAAATCATGCGGTCCCCCTGACGATCTTCTCCTCTCTTGCATGTGTGTACGCCACGGGGACAGTCGCCAATTGAGGAGAACAAGCATGCAGTCTCCGGCACACGTGAGTTTGGAGTCTGTACAAAAACTGTCTCATCCAATACATTCGATGCACAAACAGAAAACGGCATCGACATGCTCTCTGCCGGAGTACACACTGCATACTTCAGGGATAAAGAGATAGAATAGATCGATCGATAGATAGATAGAGATAGAGAGCATCCATTCGATTGGTACGCAAACAAGGAGCACCATCAATGCCGAAGTCCTCATAACATCAACGCCTTGTCTTAGTGGTACACGCTATGCAGAAGTGTGTCTCTTCTGCATATGACCCCATTCAGGATACGATCGTATAAAAATGCGGATTTTTGTTATTTTTACTTAAATCATCCTATTATTTTGTAGATAGTATATGGGTTAAGTTACAAGCTTCTGGGCCTTGTAGTTAAAAAGTTTATAATTTTCGCATTAGTCTATGACTAAACACGTGAGGCATGCGAACGTAGAGGGGCAACTTGGATTCGAAATTCTCAGTCGTGTTTCGACCAATGTCCAGTCGTGTCCTTCATCTACACACTCACATTTCGCGTGGGTGAGGTGGGTTGTTGCGAAACAATGTCGAGGATTTTGCAGTGGCAGTAGGCATGCTGAAGTTGCTGCTTTATCTGGGCTGTGGATCAGTTGTTGAGATCCAGAGTTGTGGGTTGGTGTGTAATCCAAAGCCTGACCCCCACCAAGACTGTCACACTGCCTTATTCTCGGTTCTGCCACCGTTCATGGCCCAACAGGTTGAGCTTCGTCCACGTCCCATTCAGCACACATTGCCTTCCCTCCATGTACCCACTCAATTGTACAGTCTCGCCCTTGCTTCAGGTCTATTCCCTGCCTGTGTGCTTGGACCTCCTCTCTGCTGGTCGTCACGAACAGTCATTGTTGGCTTCTGGCTGTTGTTCATCTGCTCTCCTCTCAACTTCTTGTTTCAGTGTCAGTGAACCTGCAAGCACTCACATCACAACACCAGAAACAACAAGTAAAACCACTGTCGCCACCAGTCTCTTTCCACACCATGCCAACGGCTCAGTAGATGGCCATGGCGTCCCATGTCCATGGGAGCAAAGCAGGTTCAGCAGGACTTTGTATTTACAAACAAACCTAAGTGTTCAATAAAATATATTTTACATACCAAAGGATAAGTCACTGTGCTTCATTGCACTATATATAACCCATGAATTAAGCTTATTAGTGTGTGCCCAGCCTGCGCCGTAAACTTTTATGCCACCCGCTTTTATCTCGTGTAGGGCACGAGGCAGAACGGCTATCGAGTCAATATGTATGCATGCTCAGGGGATCACGACGGCCTCCACCTATCCTGCTCTCCACTATTCGTGGCTCTCTGGTAATATGTAAGGTGTATGTATTTGTGTACTCATGCAGGGAAATCCAGGGACAGCCTCGTTCACGATGGCCAGCTACCGCCATCGGCGGAGCCAAGTTCGGACTTCAACGGGAACTTTATTGCCTGGTATCTGCAGCACTCGGTGCACTTGGCCAAACCATATTGCGACCGTTCCCATATCTGTGGCTCCTTTGCCTGACAGCTGTAGTTGGGCCCATATAGCCATGCTTGCCCCTCATAGTTGTGCTGCGTCTTGCAGGGTTGAGCTGTAGTCTCGCACCACCTGCCTCATGTGAGCCTCTGGCCCCTCATCAGTGCGATGCATCGCCTGATTGCGTTGGTGCCAATGCTCCCATGCCACCTTCCAGAGCCTGCGCACGATCCATGCCGCCCACCTTGCTGTGGACAGCCTGCGACCGATTTGCGCGTAGTACTGCTCCTGTAACTCGGTCCATGACCCCACGATCACGCCCGTGACCAGCCAATCCCATCCTGCCTCCTGTTGATTGTCCATCAGCTTTGCCTCAGCCCAGTTTGTGCATATGCGTCTAACAGGTCCCAGCCCTCTCAACACTTGCTTGGCATTGCTCAACTGTATTTTCGCAATGGCAGGATGAGTTGGCATCTTCCACATCGTGATCCTCAGCTGTTTCCGCTGCACTTTCCAAAATGCCATCGATTCCAGTGAGCAGCAGACCCAGAAGTGGCCATGAGTTTCCATCTTGCCGCACCTGGGGCAGCTGTCACTTGTCCTTGCCTTCTACCAAACCATCTGCATTCCCACAGCCACCTCCTGTATTGTGAGCTCCGTGGTGAGCACCCTCTGTGTATTGGTGAGCTTGCCCACCACCTGTCGTTGCGCGCTTTTGTTGGCATCACCACCGATCACCTTCATGCCTCGCTCCCACCTGACCCTCGCCATCTCCGCCTCCACCACATCTCCAACAACACTGACATACGTGATGCTTGACCTGCGAACGCCTTGTCTTGCAATGTGCCACGATCATGTCCCTGTGTTCTGGTGAGAGCTTCACGCATCGCCCTCTTCGAGCATTCGTCATCGCTGTACTGCGATCTGGTCTGTAGTGACATTCATATGCTCCCACACATCAAGTTCGTCAGGCTTCTTGTGCTCGTCCTGATGCCCACGCACGTGTTGTCCCACAAACGTTGTACTCAGCTGGCTTCGGACCCTCATGGCAGCCACCATCATGTCGTGACCAGGACTCGCCAGATCCGGTTCATGTACCTACTCCAGCACCTTCAGGGCTTGCAGGTTGTCACAACTTCAGCGCACCCGTCCACCTCGTATTCCAAACCTCTTCTCCATTTCCCAAACCGTCATCGGCGCACTGTAGATTCCCGCCAACTCCGCTTGCTGGGATGATGTCAGGCCCTCCCTCCACGAAACCTCAAAGGTTCCAAACACCATCACCTCCAGAGTCTCATCAGTGGCCATCGCCCATGCCGCCATTCCCTTGCCATTTTTGGCAGACCTGTCACTTCTGCCGACTGCTGTCTCTTCTCGTATACTCTGGGCCATATCTCTCCAGTCAACCTCACATCTGATGTGTTTCACAGCCCACAACTCGGTTTCGCCAAGATCCTCCCAGAAACTCTCCATCCCCTGGGTATCTGCCACCACGGCATCATCCCATTCACCAACTGTCAGCATCCGTATGCCATCTCCTTGCTTGTAGCCATCCACAGGGACCCTTCTCCATTTCCCACCTCTCCTGGCACTTGCCAAAACAGCTTCCTTCTTGACTTCATTGGAACCTCCCTCCATTCCATCCATCCCATCCATCCATCCCATCTATCCATCGCCATGGACCTGAAGCCTCCCAGTTTGCTCATTCTACCTCATGGAGGCCGCACTGCCTGCCTTGCTCCACTTGCCCAGCCGTAAACGATCCTGAAGCACGCTATTCCGACCCAGCATCTCCTTGAGCTTGGACCTCCATGTTGCCCAATACGCTTGCTTGAGCCGCCCAACTCTAGGCACGTTCACTTCACTGGCTTCCACCATCGCTCCATCATCTTCAAGGACCGCCTTCAGAATGCCTGTTCCATCCGCCGTAACGATCTCAGACATCCAGAACAACTTCATTGACCTTCGACACAGATTCACATGTCGCATTTCCTCCCTGTTAAACAGCTCCGCAATGGCTTCCATTATTGGGCAATCACCCTGCCTCCTTGGTTGTATCAGATCCTCCACCGTTCGCACTTCCAGCTGTGCTGCAGATGCTCATTCGGCCACACTTGCCCACCATGACTGTGGAACCACCATTGACCACTTGCTTCCTACCGCCTGGAAGATTCGCATCATACCTGCACTTGTCGCCATGGCCTGGTAGGACGCTTGCAGGAGCCTCCACCATGCGTTGCTTCATGACCAACTTGATAGGCTTGTCGAGTGCCGTCCCTTTTCGACTGGTGTGCGTTGTGAACGAGTATGCATTTTTGTTGTCAAGCGCCAGCAGTCAAAATGACGATCCTTCCACCACTTCGAGTCCTTTGATCTCGACATCCGGAAATTCGTCTGCCACCATCAACATCGATTCGATCTGGAGCACCACGTACTTCCCAGTCTCCTTGTCATACTGCACCTGATGCATCTTGGCTTGCTCAGTCAGAGTGAACCAGTTCGCGCTGGTGGCTCCCACTTCCCATGTGCACCTCGCTGCCAGGGTGCTTACGATCGCCTCTGCCCTCACCAGATGCTCTGGGAGCATGTATGCGTAGGCGATGTCGGTCTTGCCATTCCAGGGCACCTCCTGCTTGTCAACATGGATAAACACCGGCCTCTTTGTGATCAGATGCACCTGATTGGCAAGGTTTGATCTCAGTGGTTCCTTGAATCCGTTGTGTCCAGCTCATCAAGGTCTTCGACCCCTCTGATTTGCACTTCCACCATCCTTCCCATTACCACTTTGTGCTTCCATAGCATCTTCTTCATGGCTGCCACTCCATCTGGGCCCAACGTCATTGCCATTGGATGGGGGATGAATCTGTTGCAGAGCTCTCCTGGCCCAATCTTGGAGATGTCATTGAACATCTCACAGAGGATTTTGGCGATTCTCACATGGAAGCGGCTGTCAGCTTCAAGCCTGAGA
This sequence comes from Craspedostauros australis, assembly GCA_026770025.1. Lineage (NCBI taxonomy): Eukaryota > Bacillariophyta > Bacillariophyceae > Mastogloiales > Achnanthaceae > Craspedostauros > Craspedostauros australis. Next base: position 439,721 of record JAMXDE010000025.1, read on the forward strand.
GCTTGCCAAGGTTGCACCTTGAAACTCCTCCCCATAGCTTTATGAGCATCTTGCCATTCCTGGCTGATCATTCCGTCCGCCCTGACTCTTCCCCCAACTTCGCCTTCGACTCCTGCAGCCTTCAGATGCTTGTTGATGATGGCGCATATAGCAGGTCCATTGGAAAAGTTCCCCGTGTAGGTGAGCATTCCAATTTGCTTTGTGTACTCCTCTTCATCCAGCAGTCTCTTGTACAGAGTCTGTCCAGTCGACTGGTAGAAGAAACTCAGCTGCAATCCTGACTTTGACATGATGTCCTTTGGATCACATGTCATAGCAATACGCACTTGTGCCGCCACTGTTCGACCATTCAATGTTGCCTTCATCCTGCTCACGTACACCATCAGCTCCTTCTCAGTTGTTGGAAATTGGTTGGCTTTGCCGATCACCTCAGTGGTGTCTTGCACCTTCCACACCATGAGGAAGATCATGTCATCATGATCCTTGAGCGCCCCTAGCCATTGTTAAGTGGCTTCAGATACCTCTTCACTGGATTGCCACCTGATTTGACCAGTACTGTCATGTCAAATCTCTTCACTACCATGCCTTTCTTCAGCGTATGCCTGGTCTTGCTCTCCACGGATGCATCGCTATCACTGTCTTCATCCGTTTTTGCACTGCTTGTGCTCCCTTCACTCTTGCATGAATCCTCATCTTCGTTGGACTCCTCACTCTCACTACTTGCGTTGTGCTCCATCGCCTTTGCCAAACGCTGTCCCTCCACCTCTATCGTGGTTGGTGTGCTGGTCATGAATTTGATTTTCTTCTGCTTGAGGTTTCTTGGTTGGACAATGTCGCTATCTCTCGTCTTTCCCTTCTTTCCACTCCCTTCTGCGGTTGTGCTCATCATGCTGCTTTTGGTTTCCCCCATTACTGCATCTTTGCCTTGGGGAACGAACGTGATGTCTGGGTACCGTGACCCCAACACATTCACAGCCGCTCTCTGCGCAATGGTGATCTCAGTCTTCCTCAGGAGCCCTCCTGAATTGGGAATCATCATGTCTTTCAGCATCATGTTTGGATCTGTCATGCTCAAGTCAGCAGCAAGTTGTTGGATCTGCTGTCGCCATTCGTCTGTTTTGGGCACTTGCGCTACACCAAATTTTTTTCTTCCATCAATGACCATGCTGATGAACACCTGCACTTCCTGCACCAGGATGGTGTGTTCTGTTTTCGCAGTTGCCTTCCTGGTCCACCTTTATTGTTGATTCATCATCCCTTTCACCAGGATATAGATCGACCTGCCTTCCTCTGCCATCACTTCACAGTAGGAGAATGAAACAGCTACCTTGTGGATTTCTCCTGGCAGAGATTTCCACATGCTTGTCGTTGTCTTACGCGCAATGGAGACTCCTGCCTCACTTTCTCCTTCCACAAGTGTCAGCATCTTATCCCGTTTCTTGCTCTCAGCCTTCCTTGGCATGGTCTTGACAGCCCTTGTTTGTGACTGTCCTCCTCTGCGTATGCCGTTGGCAGTCTCCTTATGATTTACCATTGCTTTGCCTGCCATTGTTGCTGCTGTTGGCCTCACTTCTGTATCTTTTCTACAGTTGACACCCGTTGACGTCGGTGCTGTTTCGGTGTTTGCATTCATTTTGTAGAATACTATCTTTGCATGTTTCTACTGTGTTTGTTTTCCTGGTCCCTGGTGTTATGCTCCATAACACAATACTGTATTATTATATGATACTATATGATATAATATTATGTTGTGTCATATTCGCAAGTGTTGCTATTGCCGTGAACGTGGAAGTGGACGTGTAGGGATGCCACCACCAACACCGTGCTGTTTGACATCCCACGCACAAAGGAGGTAACGCACACCAGAGCCAAACCATCGACAACACAAGGAATGAACGTAACACTGAACCTTTCACAACATACCATCGAGGCCGCTGGATACCATCTCAGTCTGGCATCGACCGTCGATGACGTCATCATTTTCGTCCACGGTGAGGACAAGCCAGCCATGTATTTGTGTCGTAGAAGCTAGCTAAATATATCTAACCCTAATGGACAAGACGAAAAATTGATGTCTAAAAATATCACGTTTCAGTATCTCAAATCCGCAGAATAATACTCGACTTCGCTGAATGGGGCCATATCTCCACGTGACATCGCACAAGGGCATACCAACGCAGTTGTTCCTCCAGTCACATCCAATTGGACCGAGACATGGCGTTGACATGCGATTGCATATTTATACATGTCGTAGCGACAACAATGCGACAGATAGGAGAATAACTGTTGCCGAAGATTAGTGCCCCCTTCGCGTCTCTGTGACTCGGATCGTCGTGTCGTCTGTTTCCTTCACGCCCCAACAAACAACAGAATCTTTTCACGGGTGGACACAGCGCTCACACACGATCTTCGCTCACGACCAACACGTGCGGCGATGCCAACGTTCATTTTCTTCCTCATCACTCTTGCGCTTTTCTTCTTCCTCATCCAGCAGAACTGTTGTCTTCTCATAAGCTCACAGAGGAGAGTCAATCATCTCATTCGCCACCCCAGCCTAACACACGCATCCACACCATCATCAATCCAGATTGCCATATCCAACACCATGGTCTCCAACTCCAAATCCAAAGCCGCCCGCGTGGCCCAAGTCAGCTGCGGCTGCGGCCAGATCGGCCTCGATCTGCACGTTGCGCACAAGTCCTCGACGAAGCAGAAGAGCTTCATCTGCCACTGCCGCGATTGCATGAAGTTCGTCGACACGCTGTGGGGATCCGTGCGAGACACGAGCCCCGACACCTTCACGAACGTCGTCGATTTTGCGACGCAGTCCGTGCACTACGTCGAATACGACGACTCACACATCCACGTCGTCAAGGGATCCAAACATATCGCTTTCCACAAGATCTTCGACGAAAGCCCCATCCTACGCATGTACAGCAAGTGCTGCCGCACGCCTTTGGGTTACCACCGCAACGACTCCACCTTCCTCTACTGTCCCTTGATCCAACCCAAATCCAAGATGCACGACGATGAGATCTTCTTCGTGCCGCCGCCGCAGTACGGCATGCACCGTGCCTGCGCACCGCACGGCGTCGACGAACACCCGCCCACCCTGCCCATGTTCGCTGGCAGCAATCCGCGCCATAACAAGGTCAAGCTGATGGATCGCTTTCGCCGCAAATCGACGCAGCCCAACGCACAGGCGATTCAGGTTCCGCATGAGGATGATGTGCGCGTTGGATTGAGCGTGTTGAAGATCCGACGATTCACCGTCGTGTTGGAGACGCAACAACAGGAGTACAAGATGAAGAGGCGGCTGTGAATCGATGATGTGGAGTGTGTGTAAGAGAGAGAGAGAGAGAGAGAGAGAGCATGCAGTGTGGTGCAGTGTCGTGGGGATGTGCACCACACTCATACGTCTCGTGCCAACGCATATGTGTACTTGCACAATAAAGTAATGAATCAATAAAATGTACTCCAGTTTGTTTGTAGCAGCATTGTGCGTCCCAGACGAGCATGAATGGCACAGCTATTAGTTGCTCCGGAACGGAACCAACGATGGCCTTTGATGCACTATTCTCGATTACTATTGTCGAGGCTTGATTACTTTCACCTCTTGGGTACTGTCACCTTTTCTTCATCAGGATTCGTCTTGATTTGAATTCAAAGACGTCATCTGACGTTCTTCCACGCGTATAGAAGTACTCGATTTAGTCAAACAGGCAACCCAAATGGAACAATCGTCATCCATGATTCAGCCTAGTCGTGTTTCATCGGTTTCGTATTTCGCAGACAAACCAGAGACGCTTGTGCGCAAAGAAAGAGAACTGTGCGAACAAGACAACAGCACACACCACTCAACCCCATACTCGAGCACATCAACAACAGACATCGGATTGCCTCTCACATTCATCACACAGTGCATGATACGAGTACTCGTACGAATACAAGCCAGTGCAGACACCACCATCGATATCTCTGCCTCATAGTAGATAGCTCAGACAACACACTTTCTCGACAGCCAATCCAACGCCAATCGTCCAACATCAATCATCCAGCAACCATCGACCATCCTCTCAACATGCCGAATGTTACGAACGAACAACTCCTTGATGCTGCCGAGGCAGGCAACTTGTCGGTGTTGAAGGAATGGAAGAAGCAGAACAAGACGCAGAATGAAGGAGTTGATGTTAACAAGGTTACAGACGGGAGAGGTCGGACTCCCCTTCATTATGCATGCATGTATGGCAAGCTGGAGTGTGCCAAATACCTCATCGAATCATGTGGGGCGAACATCAACTGCGAAGACAACGATGGCTGGACTCTCCTTCATCACGCATGCGCCAATGGCCACCTGGAGTGTGCCAACTTCCTCATCGAATCATGTGGGGCAAACATCAACTGCAAAACCGAAGATGATTGGACTCCTCTTCATTGGGCATGCTACAATGGCCGCCTGGAGTGTGTGAAGCACCTCATCAAATCATGTGGGGCGAACATCAACTGCAAAACAGACGATGGTGAAACTCCCCTTCATAAGGTATGCCACTGGGGCGAGCTGGAGTGTATGAAGTGCCTCATCGAATCATGTGAGGCGAACATCAACTGCAAAACAGACGATGGTTGGGCTCCCCTTCATTGGGCATGCTTCCATGACCAACTGGAGTGTATCGAGTACCTCATCGAATCAGGTGGGGCGAACGTCAACTGCCAAGACAGCGATGGTGACACTCCCCTTCATTTTGCATGCATATACAACCACCTGGAGTGTGTGAAGTACCTCACCGAATCATGTGGAGCAAACATCAACAGCCAAAACAACTATGGTTACACTCCCCTTCACAAGGCATGCCGCAATGGAAACCTGGAGTGTATCGAGTCCCTCATTAGAGGACTTTCGCCTTCAACTCACCCACAACTGCAACAACTGCAGCAACGCGTACAACAAAACGAACACGAACACGAGAATGAACCATCACAAGAACAGCCGAGACACCAGTTGAAGCGGAAGAAGCAAGAGAATGAACACAAGCACAGTAGCCACAAGAGGACCAACATCAGCATTGGAGAAGACCGACTCAAATCCTTCCAAACCGAGAACAGGACAGACACCATCTTCTTGTGCGGACAGGGCGACGAGTAGCAACCAATCAAAGCAAAGTCTGAAGTCCTCATCATCACCATCCTATCCATCGAGACACTGATCAACAAAGGGATCCAACATCAGCACGCGAATGATGGCACCGAAGACGGCGCGCCCCCCATGCAAGTAACCATCCCTCTTCCCAACCTTCAACCAAAACACGTCCGATACGTCCTCCAATGTATCTACAGAGGTGAGATATCCTTCAACAACAACACTCATGACAACACTGGCGACGATGACGCAAACCAGCCAACTCCTATCCTCACTGGACAGCATGATCTGCAACAGCTGATCCTTGTGGCCAACGAGTTCGGCTTCTGGTGACTCAAGCTTGTTCTTGAAGCGGAGTTAGCCCACAAGCATCTCACAGAAGACAGCATGATAGATGTGTTGATATTCGCCGATCAACACAACTGTGTGATGTTGAAGGATGTAGCAATGAGGATGGCAGCTGAAAGTGAGAAAGATATGTTCGCTCATCCAGATTTCAGCAAGCTAATTCTACAGCATCAACTGATAGAAGACATCGATGTCCTCCGCAGTGGGGGAGCGGAGAGTGATGGAGTTGGTGATGAGTACAGCCGTATGTCCATGATGGAGCTGTACAAGGTTACGGATCAGGATGAGAGTACAGCACAACTGGATTCACACACGGATTGGGTGGCATTGGTGGACTTCGTCTGCTGTATGAGTACCAATTGATCCAAAGTGATTGAGACGGACGGTGCTGCTGAAGAAGAGGAGTGAAATGCCACACCATACCATAACAGAAGTCTTCGAGAAGCGCACGCATGACGGAATTGAGTTGATGGATAAAAATAGTTGTCAGAATAGTCATTAGGCAAGCAACGGCATGAAAGCAGGTCATCAGTGATCGATTCATTCAATGGTGCGTCTGGCATGCCTTCACTATCGCTTTTGGTGATGCGCACAGCATGCTGCTCCATGCACTCCTGTATCGTTCGCAACACGGTCTGGCTGAACCGCGAGATACGCATGATCTTCTGTGCATGGATTGCAGATGATCCTGGTTGGCGTCCGGCACGTTGCTGTGCAGCATCATTGGCCAATGCGACATGAAGACGATGGTTCAGCCACCACTGTCATTGTCGTGGTCGTCATGCCAATCATATGGTTTCCGCGTCCATTGGTGTCGATGATGTGAGCGGAGTTGTGTGGGAAACGATGGCGGACCCCGCGGGCGTCATGCATGGTTTGTAGGAATCGAGTCCAACTTGATGAAGTGGAGCGTATTGCGACAGTCAGCTTGTTGTTGTTGGTGGTGGTGGTGCTGCAGTTCGTGCAGGGCACAAGTGCATGCCAGCTGCTGCATGGTTTTCGATAGGACCGACCAAGATCGCGAGTCATGGGAGAAGCTGCCGACATCATTGCAGACGATTTCTTTCATCTGTGGATCTGATGAGACAGTGCCTTCGTGGTGCGTGGTTTGTGGCGGCGACGCACCGCTTTGAGCATCGGTATGAACAGGCGTGGCTGGTTGTGGTGCGTGTTGTGGAGACTGAGCAACATCTCCGAACAACAGGCTCTGCAAGTCTCGGAAGAAGTCGCTGCGCCCGATCTCACAGATGCACCCGTCCAGCATGTGCTGATTCTCCGTTTCCGACAGTGAATTGGACGTTTATGTGCGTGCGTGCGGCTACTGATGACTTGAATCCAGACCGCACCATGGGCCATGACATGTCTTGCCATGGCTGTTGGTTCTGTTGTTGGCGCTGCCATTGCCCATGTCCCAAGATATTCTCTACTCCGGAGCAGTTGGCTTGATATCTTCCTTTCTGGTGTCGCTGAGCGATGCGGCAAGTTTGAGATCGCTGTTCATCACTGCTCGTCATTCATCATCATCTTCAGCGTCATCATCATCGGCATCATCATCATTGGAATCATCATCGGCATCATCATCGTCTCTTGCCATGGCCGCCTTCGTTGATTCTGGTTGGCGTGCCATATTTGCGCAGCCGCCGCTTGCTTGATTACTTCATTTCTTCGTTTCTTTGTTGCTTCATTAATTCATTGGAGGATGTGTCAGTGTTGGCTGATACCTCCATCAATGCAACCATAGTCATGCGATGCCATCTTTCTTTCTCTCTCTCCTTGTTGTGTTGATGTTGTTTGATGGATCGTGGCGCAAAATCGAAGATTCGTTGTTTTGGGCGGTGTCAAGAATTTTTGGCGCGTTTGGTGGGCACTCGTCTGTCTGTCATCCGTAGTTCATTCAACCAATGACGCACACAAACACTCGCGACGAACATCACCAATGCGTTGTCTTCATGGAACGCAACTCTGATCGATGATTGTGAGGGTGATGGCAACCACTCCAATGACGCCGCATCCCTTCACATTGGTACCAACATCAACAACACCAACACAAACAATCAGACAATCAGACAATCAGACAAGATGATGAGGCATCGACATCCAAGGGGCATTGTGGGAAGGCTCGCCAGTTGCTCCGTACCCTTGACCCACCCGTCGTACGATTATGAGTATTACTATGGAACCTTCCATGAGTGTGATCTACTCTGGGAGTTGTCACAGCAGGGCGTCCAGCCTGATAGGTGCTCTGTTTGAACCTTTGTGCGGTCATGAGGTCATGATGATCGAAGTTGCTGGAAGAGGACGGTGTCAGACTGATAGCAGAGAAGAACATGGAGACCAAGCAACCGCAGCAGGCCGACACGAAATCGAAGGCGAGCAAGCCCACCAGCTTCGCCAAAGAGGCCAAAGCAGCTGCAAAATCAGGTGGTCGTGCGAGTGTCAGCACAGATACACCAAGCAGCGCCAATAGAAGCACAGCCAAAGATGCGAAAGCTTCGGCTATGAAACGATCACGTACGAAGAGTCTGGACATGCTCGACATGCAAGATCACGAGATGTCATCCAGCTCCCTTGATCAAAGCAAGTTCAACACCGACGAATCCATACAGACGCCAAACACCCCAGATGGACTCAGCTTCGCCACAGTCCCAGCACTTGGCGCAACCTGCGAACGGATCAACCAAGACAAGACGAAGCTTGCCCAGAGTCGGAGATACAGGCCAAGGCCAAGAACGAATTCCAACGGAATGACCAACAGCGACAAATCGAGGAGCAAGAGTTTGGAATTCTTGAAGGATGGACACCACATGCCAGGCACAACATACACATCAGACACATCAGGTGCGATAAGTGCAGCCAGCATCCCGGATCCATCTCGAGTTGGAAGATCGAAGAAGTCACGCAGTGAGAGCCTGGATTCACTCTCCAATCTGCCAAGTCTCCACGACGACGACAGCATTGGCGTTGCTACAAGTGCTGCTGCAACGAACGGTGGGAGAAGCTCTGTGGTCCCTGTCACGCCTGGAGGTTGGAGCGCGGCATCTACACCAGCCCCCTATCTCTTCAGCTGCACACATGAAGAGAGACAACAGTCTTCGTCGTTGAACAAGCGCAGGTCGACGTTGGAAAGTATCCTCAAGGCCAAACGATCATCATTACGTGAGGTGTCGTCAACCAATCCTGGCAAATCGAAGCAACAACCATCTCTCGAATCTCGACCATCGCAATTGGCCGATCTTGCCTTGACCAAAGCATCCGCAAAGGCACCATCATCGTCGCCATCATTAACACAGTCCAAATCCAAACTCAATCTTCAACAGTCCGAACACGAACACGGAGGTGTCTCGGCCATACCCCAAGCCCCATCCAGTCCTGGAGCCTTGAGTCTTGGAATCGAATTGCAATCGAGCAAGAAGGACCGGGTGGCTCCTTCTCGCAACAGATCTGCATGCAGTTCGTTGCACCCAAGCGAAGACTCAAAGCAACGACGTTCACGTGGACGAAGCACGGATGCTCTGTGCGAGGCGATCAAGGAAAGGATCTCCAGGGTGCTTGGCAATGGGCCCCGACGTCACCACTCCAGCAAAACAAGAGACGTGTCATCACCATTGATATTACCATCGTTATCGCCATCGCCATCGATATCGGTGGAGAAGCGCACAGCACACCAGTGGCAAACCGCACTCGACATCGTCAAGATCAAACAGTGTGGAGCGTTCGCCATCATTGTGTCATCGTTGTGACGGAGCAATTCACACTTCCTCCTCTGGAAGAAGCTGCCGCTCGCCATCGGCGCGGAGTCGTCGAAGCCCGTCCGATCACAGCCATAGAAGAACTGCGCAAGTATCGACGGACTCATCGCCATCATCGCGGCGACAACGAACATCTGGCAGTTCGGATGATATTCACGCAGCCTCGCGTTCACGCGAAACCAACTCAACTGCACACTCCACTGGTACTGGTTTGCAACGGCGCAAGGGCTCACCTTCCCGAACGCAGGTCCGAAGAAGTTCGCAAAGGCCAAAATAACGTGGGCGTAGCCAATCGACACCACGTGGCGAAGATCGGCGAAGATCAGCGAAGGAAGTCCTCTGATGAACGATCACCATCGGCGCGACAACGAAGCAGATCAAGAGGATATCGAATTGACAGCGTCGAACGGCACAGCAACAAGGAAGATGAAGATGGACGACATGGCAAACAGCAGCATGGCAACAAACATTCGTCATCACGCGGGGCCCTTCAATCAAATCGTCGTGGACGAAGCAGATCGTCGACTCGCGATGTTGTCTACCATGAGAAGCTGTCTGGCACAAGGCCACTGCAACTCACACCAAAGAAAGCAGTCAGGAGCAAGAGCTCGTCTCAGTACCGCTATCGCTTGACGAATGGTACCAAAACTCACACCCGTGATGCATCACGACACGATGGGATGGAATGAGATGGATGGGCCGCTCCGTATTCACATCATACTGTTTGAGGTGTGGTAGACCCACATCCCTTTAATGTAATACACTTACAAATAGACTAATATTCTATTATATGTATGGTTGGAACAGTACCGCATGTACTAGATCTGCTTGTGCAATAGAACGCTGTGATGAAGTGACCACATGTGTCAAGAGATTGAAGGGCTGGATACTGCTCCCAGGCTGCCTCCGCCTTGTCTATGACTACCCTGGTCCGCTCTCTATGGTACAAACGCACACACGGATGTTGTCGATGTCATTCACGAGCAGATTGGACGTCCGTGGTTCCATCCATGCTCTGCCATGAGCATCGTTGTTGGTTCGTTGCGCAGACAAAGAACGCATGGCAGCAGCATGTTCACAAGCTGTGCGGTCGTCGCAGTGCGGTCGTCACCATGCCACCGGATTCGCACACATAGCACTCCAAGTCACACACTGCCAAGCAGATTGGAAGCAACAGTGCCGATGCCAGTCAATCCAAGTTTGTGGAAGAGGCGATCTGCGAAGAGCACATGGCGAACAAGGCAGAGAGAAATGATGGGAAGCCACGAGGGGCATGGTTGTTGCACGGTTCCATCGACCGTCCCGTATCACGCTATTGTCCTCATCTCTCCATGAGTTGCACTCCCGCCATTGCGCCCAAACTGCAGTCGAGACCCTCACCAAGTCCCAGGAGGAGTGATCACTCGCCGTTGAAGCAACAAATGCCAGGGTCACCATCCATTCCAATCTTCGAAGCGACCAGTGCCAGCGTGGCGGAAAGACACCAACCAACGAGCCAGTGCAGTCCAAGCATCCAGAGAGCTTGACGAGCAACAGAAGAAACCAACCAACCAACGAACCAACAAGCAACCCCATGCAGAGTGCGAGTGCCGTATTGCGGATCATGGTTGACACAGAGTTTCCATTTTGGTACAAGAAGCACACGGTCAGCGATCCATGGCCCCTGAATACAGTATACCCACATGTCCTCCTTTGTGGTGCTCCCAACTTTGTTGATGAGACGGATGTTCCTGTCGATCGCCTCGGTTGAGCATCGATGCTCTGGGAGTCACGAGCCAAGATGGCGGTGCTTCTGCCTGTGGATAGAACACGCATGGTATTGTGTGTTGGTGATCTGTGCAGCAAGAACAGTGTAGGCAGCACGGTATCACTCTGCCTGTTGATTGCTGAAGGTGCCAAGCCATCCCAATACGCAATGTGGTGTTGATTCGGTGTTGAGGACTCTTGTTGTCCGCGCGGATGATGATGCTTGCAATGTGGTGGGATGGCAACCAGCCAAATCCAAATGAGGTGGATCGCAACCAACAAAGGCAACCAACAAAGGCAACCAACAAAGGCAACCAACAAACGCAGTCACATCAGTGGCTTCATCGTTGTTCGAGGCATTGGTTCACACCTCAAGTTGGTGCTTGTGATGACAGGCGGACAAGCGTCAGCGGTCTTGCAGATGCCACGATAACACAAGCAAGCGTGGGCCATGGTGCACATGGCGCACATGGTGGTGGTGATGGTGATGGCAGCTCCCTCTGTATCTCTGCCTCCGAAGACTTTCACGTTGTTTGCTTCGAATTGATGTTGTGTTGGTTGTGGCTGGAGTCAAGGGGTTGGAGGCAAACTCACGCCGTTCAGACTGACGGAAACACTCAACGACCATTTCGAATCACCTGCGTGTCACCATCAACGATCTCTCTCATTCGTTGAGCTTCTTTGATGGCTTCACTCATAGTCGAATCAGTCGAAGATTCGGGTTTTCCAAGACCCACAAAAGAGAACTCTGTTGTGGTGGGAACGTCTTTCCTTCCTTCTTGTTGTCTGTGTGCATTTCTGTGGTGGATGGGGACAGAAGGATCCAAACCATGTGATCAAGAGGAGGAGGCAAACACAGACATCAACACACACCACTCAACCCCATACTCGAGCACATCAACAACAGACATCGGATTGCCTCTCACATTCATCACACAGTGCATGATACGAGTACTCGTACGAATACAAGCCAGTGCAGACACCACCATCGATATCTCTGCCTCATAGTAGATAGCTCAGACTATACACTTCCTCGACAGCCAATCCAACGCCAATCGTTCAACGTCAATCATCCAGCAACCATCGACCATCCTCTCAAAATGGAGAATGTTACGAATGAACAACTCCTTCGTGCTGTCAAGACAGGTGACTTGTCGGTGTTGAAGGAATGGAAGAAGCAGCACAAGACGCAGAATGAAGGAGTTGATGTCAACAAGGTTACAGACTGGAGTGGTCGGACTCCCCTTCATGAGGCATGCATTTATGGCCGCCTACAGTGTGCGAAGTACCTCATCGAATCATGTGGGGCGAACATCAACAGCAAGACCAACCATCGTGACACTCCCCTTCATGACGCATGCTACAGCGGCCAACTGGAGTGTGCGAAGTACCTCATCAAATCATGTGGGGCGAACATCAACTGCGAAAACTACGATGGTTGGGCTCCCCTTCATTGGGCATGCCGCTACGGCCAACTGGAGTGTGCGAAGTACCTCATCGAATCATGTGGGGCGAACATCAACTGCAAAGCCAATGATGGATCCACTCCCCTCAATGTGGCATGCAGGTGGGGCAAGCTGAACTGTGTCAAGTACCTCATCGAATCATGTGGGGTGCACATCATCGGCAAAAACTACGATGGTTGGACTCCCCTTCATCACGCATGCAGGGGAGGCCACCTGGAATGTGTGGAGTACCTCATCGAATCATGTGAGGCGGACATCAACTGCAAAGACAACTATGGTGACACTCCCCTTCATCATGCATGCAAGTATGGCGAGCTGACGTGTATCGTGTACCTCATCGAATCAGCCGATGCCGACATCGACATCCAAAACAACAACAACAACAAACCCCACCTCGATTGGATCTATGCAAAAGAGTATGCCAGAATCAAGAGATTTATCATGCAGCGTTCAAGTCGACGCAACCCACAACTGTAACAACGCTGACAACAAATCAAGCAAGAGAATGAACAACCACAAGAACAGTTGGGACAGCAGTTGAAACGGAAGAAGCAAGAGAATGGTCACAAACACAGTAGCCACAAGAGGACCAACATCAGCATTGGAAAAGACCGACTCAGATACCTTTAAATCGAGAACAGGACAGACACCATCTTCTTGTGTGGACAGGGCGACGAGTAGCAACCAATCAAAGCAAACTCCGAAGTCCTCATGATGACCGTCCCAACCATTGAGACACTGATCAACAAAGGGATCCAACATCAGCACGCGAATGATGGCACCGAAGACGGCGCGCCCCCCATGCAAGTAACCATCCCTCTTCCCAACCTTCAACCAAAACACGTCCGATACGTCCTCCAATGTATCTACAGAGGTGAGATATCCTTTGATGACAGCGCTCGTGACAACGCTGGCGACGATGACGCAAGCCAGCCAACTCCCATCCTCACTGGACAGCATGATCTGCAACAGCTGATCCTTGTGGCCAACGAGTTCGGCTTCTGGCGACTCAAGCTTGTTCTTGAAGTGGAGTTGGCCTGCAAGCATCTCACAGAGGACACCATGATAGATGTGTTGATATTCGCCGATCAACACAACTGTGTGGTGTTGAAGGATGCAGCAATGAGGATGGCAGCTGAAAGTGAGAAAGATATGTTCGCTCATCCAGATTTCAGCAAGCTAATTCTACAGCATCAACTGATAGAAGACATCGATGTCCTCCGCAGTGGGGGAGCAGAGAGTGATGGAGTTGATGATGAGTACAGCTGTATGTCCATGATGGAGCTGTACAAGGTTACGGATCAGGATGAGAGTACAGCACAAGTGGATTCATACATGGATCGGGCGACATTGGTGGACTTCGTGTGTTGTATGTGTACCAAATCATTCAAAGTGATTGAAATGGACAGCGCTGCTGAAGAAGAGAAGTGAAGTGCCAGACCATATCATACCATGCCATACCACACCATAACAGAAGTCTTCGAGAAGCGCACGCATGACGGAATTGAGTTGATGGATAAAAATAGTCATCAGAATAGTCATTAGGCAAGCAACGGCATGAAAGCAGGTCATCAGTGATCGATTCATTCAATGGTGCGTCTGGCATGCCTTCACTATCGCTTTTGGTGATGCGCACAGCATGCTGCTCCATGCACTCCTGTATCGTTCGCAACACGGTCTGGCTGGGCTGCGAGATACGCATGATCTTCTGTGCATGAATTGCAGATGATCCTGGTTGGCGTCCGGCACGTTGCTGTGCAGCATCATTGGCCAATGCGACATGAAGACGATGGTTCAGCCACCACTGTCATTGTCGTGGTCGTCATGCCAATCATATGGTTTCCGCGTTCGTTGGTGTCGATGATGTGAGCGGAGCTGCGTGGGAAACGATGGCGGACCCCGCGGGCGTCATGCATGGTTTGTAGGAATCGAGTCCAACTTGATGAAGTGGAGCGTATTGCGACTGTCAGCTTGTCGTTGTTGTTGGTGGGGGTGCTGCATGATGTTGCACAGGACACAAGCTCACGTCAGCTGCTGCATGGTTTTCGATAGGACCGACCTAGATCGCGAGCCATGGGAGGAGCTGCCGACATCATTGCAGACGATTTCTTTCATCTGTGGATCTGATGAGACAGTGACTTGATGGTGCGTGGTTTGTGGCGGCGATGCACCGCTTTGAGCATCGGTATGAACAGGCGTGGCTGGTTGTGGTGCGTGTTGTGGAAACTGAGCAACATCTCCGAACAACAGGCTCTGCAGGTCTCGGAAGAAGTCGCTGCGCCCGATTTCACAGATGCACCCGTCCAGCATGTGCTGATTCTCCGTTTCCGACAGTGAATTGGACGTTTATGTGCGTGCGTGCGGCTGCTGATGACTTGAATCCAGATCGAAGCACGGGCCCTGACATGTCTTGCCATGGCTGTTGGCGCTGCGATTGCTCATGTCCCGAGCTCTCCTCTACTCTGGAGCAGTTGGCTTGATATCTTCCTTTCTGATGTCGCTGAGCGATGCGACAAGTTTGAGACCTCTGTTCGTCACCGTTCGCCATTGATCATCATTAGCAGCATCGTCATCATCATCGGCATCATCATCGTCTCTTGCCATGGCCGCCTTCGTTGATTCTGGTTGGCGTGCCATAGTTGCGCAGCCGCCGCTTGCTTGATTACTTCATTGCTTCGTTGCTGTTTTGCTTGAGGTTCAATGTCTCAGTGTTGGCTGATACCTCCATCAATGCAAACATAGTCATACCGTTTCATCTCTTTCTTGGTCTCTCTCTCTCTCTCTCTCTCTCTCTCTCTCTCTCTCTCTCTCTCTCTCTCTTGTTGTGTTGATGTTGTTTGATGGATCGTGGCGCAAAATGGAAGATCCGTTGTTTTGGGTGGTGTCAAGAATTGTTGGCGCGTTTGTTGAGTATTCGTCTGTCTGCCGTCCGTATTTCATTCAACCGATGACGCACACACTTGCGATGAACATCACCAATGTGTTGTCTTCGTGCAATGCAACTCTGTTCGACGATGGTGATGGCGACCCCTCCAACGGCGCCGCATCCCTTCACATTGGTGCCACCACCAACAACACCAACGCAAACACAAACAATCAGACAAGATGGCAAAGCATCGACATCCAAGAGGAACTGTGGGAAGGCTCGCCAGTTGCTGCGCGCCTTTACCAGTCGTATGAGTATGGAAACTTCCATGACTACGATCTACTCTCTGGGAGTTGCCACAGCAAAGCGTCCAGCCTGAGACTCTGTTCGAACCTTCGTCCAGCCCGTGCAGTCATGAGGTCATGACGATCGAAGTTGCTGGAAGAGGACGGTGTCAGACTGATAGCAGAGAAGCAAACGGAGACCAAGCAACCGCAACAGGCCGACACGAAATCGAAGGCGAGCAAGCCCACCAGCTTCGCCAAAGAGGCCAAAGCAGCTGCAAAATCAGGTGGTCGTGCGAGTGTCAGCACAGATACACCAAGCAGGGCCAATAGAAGTACAGCCAAAGATGCGAAAGCTTTGGCTGTGAAACGATCACGTGCGAAGAGTCTGGACATGCTCGACATGCAAGCTCACGAGATGTCATTCAACTCCATTGATCTCAGCAAGTTCATCAACAACGAATCGATACTGGCGCCAAACACCCCAGATGGACTCAGCTTCGCCACAGCCCCAGCACTCGGCGCAACCAGCGAACGGATCAACCAAGACAAGACGAAGCTTGCCCAGAGTCGGAGATACAGGCCAAGGCCAAGAACGAATTCCAACGGAATGACCAACAGCGACAAATCGAGGAGCAAGAGTTTGGAGTTCTTGAGATTCTTGGAATTTTCGAAGGACGGACACAACATGCCAGGCACAACATACACATCAGACACATCAGGCGCGATGAGTACAGCCAGCACGCTGGCTCTATCTCGAGTTGCGACAACAAAAAAGTCTCGCAGCAAGAGCCTGGAGTCACTGTCGAATCTGCCAAGTCTCTACGACGACGACGATGGCAGCGTCGACGTTGCGACAAGTGCTGCCGTAAGGAACGGTGGGAGAAGCTCTGCGGCCCCTGTCACGCCTGGAGGTTGGAGCGCGGCATCTACACCAGCCCCGTTCAGCCACATACATGAATAGAGACAACAGTCTTTGTCGTTGAACAAGCGCAGGTCGACGTTGGAAAGTATCCTCAAGGCCAAACGATCATCATTACGTGAAGTGTCGTCGACCAATCCTCCCAAATCGAAGCAACAACCATCTCTCGAATCCCGACCATCGCAATTGGCCGATCTTGCCTTGACTGAAGCATCCGCAAAGGCGTCATCATCGCCATCATCATCGCCGTCGCCACCGTCATCATCATCACAGTCCAAATCCAAACTCAATCTTCAACAGTTCGAACGCGAACACGAACATGGAGGTGTCTCGGCCACAACCCCAAGCCCCATCCAGTCCTGGAGCCTTGAGTTTGGGAATCAAATTGCAATCGAGCAAGAAGGACCAGGTGGCTCCTTCTCGCAACAGATCCGCGCGCAGTTCGTTGCGCCCAAGCGAAGACTCAAGGCAACAACGTTCACGCGGACGAAGCACGGGTGCTCTGCGTGAGGCGATCAAGGAAAGGATCTCCAAGGTGCTTGGCAATGGGCCCCGACGTCGCCACTCCAGCAAAACAAGAGACGTGTCATCACCATCGATATCACCATCGAGATCACCGTCGCCACGGCATCGGCGGAGACGCACACAACACACCAGTGGCAAGCCGCACTCGACATCATCAAGATCAAAGAGTGTGGAGCGTTCGCCATCATTGCGTCATCGTTGTGATGGAGAAATTCACACATTCTCTTCTGGAAGAAGCCGCGGCTCGCCATCGGCGCGGAGTCGTCGAAGCCTGTCCGATCGCGATCACAGAAGACTGCGCAAGTATCGATGGACTCATCGCCATCATCGCGGCGAAAACGAACATCTGGCAGTTCGGATGATATGAACGCAGCCTCACGTTCACGCGAAGCCACCTCAGATGCGGACTCCACTGGTACTGATTTGCAATGGCGCAAGGGCTCACCTTCTCGAAAGTATGCCCGAGGAAGTTCGCGAAGACCAAATCAACGTGACCGTAGCCAATCGACACCACGTGGCAAAGATCAGCGAAGGAAGTCCTCCGATGAACGATCACCATCGGCGCGACAACGAAACAGATCAAGAGGATATCGAATTGACAGCATCGAATGGCACAGCAACAAGGAAGATGAAGATGGACGACATGACAAGGAACAGGATGGCAAACAACAACATGGCAACACACATTCGTCATCACGCGGGGCACTTCAATCAAATCGCCGTGGACGAAGCAGATCGTCGACTCGCGATGCTGTCTACCATGAGAAGCTGTCTGACACAAAGCCACTGCAACTCACACCAAAGAAAGCGGTCAGGAGAAAGAGCGCGTCTCAGTACCACGATCGCTTGATGAATGGTACCAACACTCACACCCGTGATGCATCACGACACGATGGGATGGAATGAGATGAGATGGATGGGCCGCTCCGTACTCGTATCATACTCATAGAGGTGTGGTAGATCCACATCCCTGTATGTAATACACCTACGAATGGATTGTAATGTTCTATGACATGTAGGATTGGAACAGTACCGCATGCACTATATCTGCTCGTGCAATAGAATGCTGTGATGAAGTCACCGGTTGTTTCAAGAGATTGAAGGGCTGGGTACGGCTTCCGCGCTGCCTCCGCCCTGTCTACGACTAATCTGGTCCGCTCTCTGCGATACATACCCACACAGGGATGTTGCCGATGTCATTCACCAGCAGATTGGACGTCCGTGGTTCCATCCATGCTCTGCCATGAGCATCGTTGTTGATTCGTTGCGCAGACAGAGGACGAATGGCAGCACCATTTTCACAAGCCGTGCGGTCGTCACAGTGCGATCGTCGCGGTGCGGTCGTCACCGTGCTGCCGGATTCACACATAGAGCGCTCTCCACTCCAAGTCGCACTGCCAGGCAGATTCAAAGCGACAGTGCCGATGCCAGCTGATCCAAGTTTGTGGAAGAGAAGATCTACGAAGAGCACATGGCGAACAAAGCAGAGGAAAATGATGGGAAGCCGCGAGGAGAATGGTTGCTGCGCAGTTCCATCGACCGTCCTGTGTCGCGCTATCGTTCTCATCTCTTCATGAGTTGCACTCTCGTCATTGCGCCCAAACTGCTGTCAAGACCCTTGCCAAGTCCCAGGAGGAGCAATCACTCACCGTTATAGCAACACATGCCGGGGTCACCATCCATTCCAATCTTCGAAGCGAGCAGTGCCAGCGTGGTGGAAAAACAAGAACCGACGAGCCAGCGCAGTCCAAGCATCCAGAGAGCTTGACGAGCAAAAGAAGAAACCAACCAACCAACAAGCAACCCCATGCAGAGTGCGAGTGCCGTATTGCGGATCATGGTTGACACAGAGTTTCCGTATGGTGCAAGAAGCACACGGTCAGCGATCCATGGCCCATGAGCACCGTATCCCCACATGTCCTCCTTCGTGGTGCTCCCAACTTCGTTCGTGAGGCGGATGTTCCTGTCGATCGCCTTGGTTGAGCATCGATGCTCCGCAAGTCACGAGCCAAGACGGCGGCACTCATGCCTATTGATAGAACACGCATGGGCGTTGTGTGTTGGTGGTCCGTGCGGCAGGAACAGTGGAGGCGGCACGGTATCGCTCCGCCTGTTGATTGCTGAAGGTGTCAACTCATCCCAATACGCAATGTGGTGTTGGTTGGATGTTGAGGACTCTTGTTGCCTGTGCGGATGGTGATGGTTGCAATGCGGTGGGATGGCAACCAGCCAAATCCAAATGAGATGGGTCGCAACCAACACAGGCAATCAACAAAGGCAGTCACATCGGTGGCTTCATCGGTGGCTTCATCGTTGTTCGGGGCATTGGTTCACACCTCAAGTTGGTGCTTGTGATGACAGGCGGACAAGCGTCAGCGGTCTTGCAGATGCCACGATAACACAAGCAAGCGTGGGCCATGGTGCACATGGCGCACATGGTGGTGGTGATGGTGATGGCAGCTCCCTCTGTATCTCTGCCTCCGAAGACTTTCACGTTGTTTGCTTCGAATTGATGTTGTGTTGGTTGTGGCTGGAGTCAAGGGGTTGGAGGCAAACTCACGCCGTTCAGACTGACGGAAACACTCAACGACCATTTCGAATCACCTGCGTGTCACCATCAACGATCTCTCTCATTCGTTGAGCTTCTTTGATGGCTTCACTCATAGTCGAATCAGTCGAAGATTCGGGTTTTCCAAGACCCACAAAAGAGAACTCTGTTGTGGTGGGAACGTCTTTCCTTCCTTCTTGTTGTCTGTGTGCATTTCTGTGGTGGATGGGGACAGAAGGATCCAAACCATGTGATCAAGAGGAGGAGGCAAACACAGACATCAACACACACCACTCAACCCCATACTCGAGCACATCAACAACAGACATCGGATTGCCTCTCACATTCATCACACAGTGCATGATACGAGTACTCGTACGAATACAAGCCAGTGCAGACACCACCATCGATATCTCTGCCTCATAGTAGATAGCTCAGACTATACACTTCCTCGACAGCCAATCCAACGCCAATCGTTCAACGTCAATCATCCAGCAACCATCGACCATCCTCTCAAAATGGAGAATGTTACGAATGAACAACTCCTTCGTGCTGTCAAGACAGGTGACTTGTCGGTGTTGAAGGAATGGAAGAAGCAGCACAAGACGCAGAATGAAGGAGTTGATGTCAACAAGGTTACAGACTGGAGTGGTCGGACTCCCCTTCATGAGGCATGCATTTATGGCCGCCTACAGTGTGCGAAGTACCTCATCGAATCATGTGGGGCGAACATCAACAGCAAGACCAACCATCGTGACACTCCCCTTCATGACGCATGCTACAGCGGCCAACTGGAGTGTGCGAAGTACCTCATCAAATCATGTGGGGCGAACATCAACTGCGAAAACTACGATGGTTGGGCTCCCCTTCATTGGGCATGCCGCTACGGCCAACTGGAGTGTGTGAAGTACCTCATCGAATCATGTGGGACGAACATCAACTGCGTAGACAACGATGGTGACACTCCCCTCAATGTGGCATGCGAGTGGGGCAAGCTGAACTGTGTCAAGTACCTCATCGAATCATGTGGGGTGCACATCATCGGCAAAACCAAGTTTGGTTCCACTCCCCTTCATCACGCATGCAGGGGAGGCCACCTGGAATGTGTGGAGTACCTCATCGAATCATGTGAGGCGGACATCAACTGCAAAGACAACTATGGTGACACTCCTCTTCATGATGCATGCTGCACCGGCGAGCTGACGTGTATCGTGTACCTCATCGAATCAGCCGATGCCGATATCGACATCCAAAACAACAACAACAACAAACCACACCTCGATTGGATCTATGCAGAAGAGTATGCCAGAATCAAGAGATTTATCATGCAGCGTCCAAGTCGACGCAACCCACAACTGTAACAACGCTGACAACAAATCAAGCAAGAGAATGGACAACCACAAGAACAGTTGGGACAGCAGTTGAAGCGGAAGAAGCAAGAGAATGGTCACAAACACAGTAGCCACAAGAGGACCAACATCAGCATTGGAAAAGACCAACTCAGATACCTTTAAATCGAGAACAGGACAGACACCATCTTCTTGTGTGGACAGGGCGACGAGTAGCAACCAATCAAAGCAAACTCCGAAGTCCTCATGATGACCATCCCAACCATTGAGACACTGATCAACAAATGGATCCAACATCAGCACGCGAATGATGGCACCGAAGACGGCGCGCCCCCCATGCAAGTAACCATCCCTCTTCCCAACCTTCAACCAAAACACGTCCGATACGTCCTCCAATGTATCTACAGAGGTGAGATATCCTTCAACAACAACCCTCATGACTACGCTGGCGACGATGATGCAAACCAGCCAACTCCTATCCTCACTGGACAGCATGATCTGCACCAGCTGATCCTGGTGGCCAACGAGTTCGGCTTCTGGCGACTCAAGCTTGTTCTTGAAGCGGAGTTGGCCCACAAGCATCTCACAGAGGACACCATGATAGATGTGTTGATATTCGCCCATCAACACAACTGTGTGGTGTTGAAGGATGCAGCAATGAGAATGGCAGCTGAAAATGAGAAAGATATGTTTGCTCATCCAGATTTCAGCAAGATAATTCTACAGCATCAACTGATGGGAGGCATTCATATCCTCCGCAGTGGGGGAGCGGAGAGTGATGGTATTGATGATGAGTACAGTTGTATGTTCATGATGGACCTGTACAAGGTTACGGATGAGGATGAGAGCACAGTACTATATCTGCTCGTGCAATAGAACACTGTGATGAAGGCACCGGATGTTTCAAGAGATTGAAGGGCTGGATACTGCTCCCAGGCTGCCTCTGCCTTGTGTACGACTTGTCTGGTCCGCTCTCTGCGGTACATACGCACACAGGGATGTTGCCGATGTCATTCACGAGCAGATTAGACGTCCGTGGTTCCATCTACGCTCCGCCATCAGCATCATTGTTGGTTCATTGCGCAGACAAAGAACGCATGGCAGCAGCATGTTCACAAGCTGTGCGGTCGTCGCAGTGCGGTCGTCACCATGCCACCGGATTCGCACACATAGCACTCTACTCCAAGTCACACTGCCAAGCAGATGGAAAGCGACAGTGCCGATGCCAGCCGATCCAAGTTTCTGGAAGAGGCGATCTACGAAGAGCACATCGCGACAAGGCAGAGGGAGATGACGAGAAACCGCGAGGAGCATGATTGCTGCGCGATTCCATCGACCGTCCCGTATCGCGCTATCATCCTCACCCCTTCATGAGTTGCACTCCCGCCATTGTGCCAACACTGCAGTCGAGACCCTCACCAGTCCCAGGAGGAGTGATCACTCGCCGTTGAAGCAACAGATGCTGGGGTCACCATCCATTCCATTCTTCGAAGCGAGCAGTGCCAGCGTGGCGGAAATACAAGAACCGACGAGCCAGCGCAGTCCAAGCATCCAGAGTGCTTGACGAGCAACAGAAGAAACCAACGAATCAACCAACCAACGAGCAACCCCATGCAGAGTGCGAGTGCCGTATTGCGGATCATGGTTGACACAGAGTTCCATACAGCACAAGAAGCACACAGTCAGCGATCCATGGCCCATGAGCACCGTATCCCCACATGTCCTCCTTCGTGGTGCTCCCAACTTGTTCGTGAGGTGGATGTTCCTGTCGATCGCCTCTGTTGAGCATCGATGCTCTGAAAGTCACGAGCCAAGACGGCGGCACTCCTGCCTCTGGATAGAGCGCGCATGGTATTGTATGTTGGTGGTCCATGCGGCAGGAACAGTGGAGGCGGCACGGTATCGCTCCGTCTGTTGATTGTTGAACGTGTCAACTCATCCCAATATGCAATGTGATGTTGGTTGGATGTTGAGGACTCTTGTTGTCCGCGCAGATGATGATGCTTGCAATACGGTGAGATGGCAACCAGCCAAATTCAAATGAGATGGGTCGCGACCAACAAAGGCAACCAACAAAGGCAACCAACAAAGGCAGTCACATTGGTGGCTTCATTGTTGTTCGAGGCATTGGTTCACACCTCAAGTTGGTGCTTGCGATGGCAGGCAGATGAGCGTCAGCGGTCTTGCAGATGCCACGATGACGCAAGCAAGCATGGGTCATGGTGCGCATGGTGGCGTCGACGGCTCCCTCTCCCTCTGTCTCTCAGTCTCCGGAGACTTCCGCGTTGTTTGCTTCGAATTGATGTGGTGTTGTTTGTGGCTGGAGTCGAGTTGTTGGATGCAGACCCACAACACCGTTCAGACCAACGGAAACACCCAACAACCATTTCGAACCATTGGCGTGTCACCATCAATGATCTCTCGCATTCGTTGTGCTTCGACAGATGTCAACGCAGTCATTGATCTTCTTTGGTGATCTGACTCATAGTCGTATCAGTCGAAGATTCTCGTTTTCGACAATGCCACACAACAGAACCCTGTTGTTGTCTTCCTTCTTGTTGTTGTTCATGTACTACTAGTGGCTATTGGCTAATTTACGGTTTTTTGGTAATTATTGGTAATTATTGGTAACCATTGGCATATCGCCGACGGCACAAGCAACCATTCGATGAGTTGATGGCCGTTGCCTGACATCTTTACATTATTAGAAAGAGGAGAGTGAGAGCTCTCTGTTGATGTGTTCATTGTTGGCAAACGATCTCCGCTTTCCGTTCATCTCGATGCCTCTTTTTACCCTTTATCGGCCTTTTTCGCACGGACGACGTACGAACGCGATTTCGGAATTTTTTCGTTGGTAACCATTGGTAACCACGTAGAGTCTACGACGTTCTGGTACAGAAATTTGTGGCGTTTTGGTCCAATAGCGACCGACTGCCTTCCAAAGACCCGCATCCAAATCTGCTTCGTCAATTGCTCAAGTGAATGGCATGGTTGTATTCGTCGCTTCATTATGCTTCGGGTGGTGTGTTGGTCAGCGGTCCAGGATGCCTTTGTGTGTTGCTTTGGGTGTTTGAAGTTAGTCACTAATGCTCGTGACAGCCATGATCATCAATCCGTGAACGCGCAAAAGTTCGCGCCAAAAATTATCGTGTGGTTTTACGTGTTGTTGATTCGAACTGTCTTGTTCGCAGGAGTCTCTTTACTTTATGCAAGGTTGTGCATCGCCCTGACGTCGGATCATCGTTCCGTTGCTTTCAGGTGACGCAGAATCCTCTCTTGCACCTGCCCATGTAGCCTTGGTCTTCGAATCTCACTTCCTCCAAAGATATACCAATTGCAAGTTTTTCGTCACTATTATCGTGTACTATCCTCGCGAGGAAACATCGCTTCCTGATCAGGCGCCAAAACTGTCTTCATTGACACCGGTTGCTACACTCATGCGATGGGCAGGGTCGTTGACGCAGTTGCTGTTCGTGCTCTATCAAACCGCGTTCGAACCGTTCTGTGCAGGTAGCCTGATGTTCTATACTGATCTCCAGCACAACTATGGCCAATCGAACACCGGCCTCTACATTGCGCAGGTGACACATGCTAAAATGCGCGCACATGGCGTGGAAATTTTGCGCGGCGCAGTTGCACATGCTCAGCGATGCGGAAGATCCAACGAAGAGCGGTGAGAGCATGGCGAGGTGGGACTCCTCAGTGTGAAACAGTCGACTCTGCTCTATTCTGGACTGCTATTGTGTGCTGCTGCTAACCAAGGGATCATTGCTCTCCCAAGCAGGATTGATGCAACAATACACATGCACCCAAGTTGTTGTTGCCAAGACTGTTGCTGGTGTACAGTATTCTGGAGTATAAGTGAAACGATATTGTAGAAAGTATCAACCATATCATCAACTATAATACAATGCAATACGATGAACGAAGCCACAATGGATGATATCAGGATGTAAGGAACTGATCATGGCATGTGAGGAACACATCGGTTGGTATCACATTGTTTTGTGATCATTTCCACCGCGTGTTAACACGCGGTGGGGTACACAAAATTCGCCACGATACATCGCGGTGATTGGCATTCGTGAATGACAATATGGAGTGGTGGCCCCAGAGAAACGAGCAGATCTAGACAACTACCCATCCAATCGCCGCCAAACTTGGAGAGGGTGATTAAAAGCCACACATGCGAATGATCACAAAAGGAGAGCTCAAACAAAAGGAGCGGCATGCACTTGCCGAGGAGGTTTGTGGCAGAAAAGGTGTTTTTTGGGCCGCTTCGAGTGGGACTGACGTACAAAATGCACCAGCGTCTACGTCAAAATTGACTCATGCGACTAGTTACCAATTGTTACCAATGGTTACCAAAAAAATTGGCCTCCACCCAAGCCAAAAGACACTAGTCGTAGAAGTAGTAGTACATACTCGTGATGGATGAGAACAGGAGGATCCAAGCCGCACGAACCAGAGAGGGGTGCGATCAAGAGAAGGAGACAAACCACACGAACCAGAGGGTGCGATCAAGAGAAGGATCCAAACCACACGAACCAGAGGGTGCGATCAAGAGAAGGATCCAAACCACACGAACCAGAGGGTGCGATCAAGAGAAGGAGAGGACCATGCGAACAAGACAACAACACACACCACTCAACCCCATACTCGAGCACATCAACAACAGACATCGGATTGCCACTCATACTACTATTCATCACGCAGTGTATGATACGCGTACTACTACAAGCTATTGAAGACACACCATCGATATCTCTGCCTCATAGTAGATAGCTCAGACAACACACTTCCTCGACAGCCAATCCAACGCCAATCGTTCAACGTCAATCGTCCAACAAGCATCGACCATCCTCTCAACATGCCGAATGTCACAGACGACCAACTCCTTGGTGCTGCCAAGACAGGCAACTTGTCGGTGTTGAAGGAATGGAAGAAGCAGAACAAGACGCAGAATGAAGGAGTTGATGTCAACAAGGTTACAGACTGGAGTGGTCGGACTCCCCTTCATTATGCATGCATGTACGGCAAGCTGGAGTGTGCCAAATACCTCATCGAATCATGTGGGGCGAACATCAACTGCAAGACCAACCATCGTGACACTCCCCTTCATGACGCATGCTACAGCGGCCAATTGGAGTGTGTGAAGTACCTCATCGAATCATGGGGGGCGAACATCAACTGCAAAGACAACGATGGTTCCACTCCCCTTCATCGGGCATGTCGCAACGGCAAGCGGGAGTGTGCGAAGTACCTCATCGAATCATGCAGGGCCGACGCCAACTGCAAAGACAATGATGGTTCCACTCCCCTTCATTGGGCAT
Organism: Craspedostauros australis; assembly: GCA_026770025.1. Classification (NCBI taxonomy): domain Eukaryota; phylum Bacillariophyta; class Bacillariophyceae; order Mastogloiales; family Achnanthaceae; genus Craspedostauros; species Craspedostauros australis. The sequence goes on from JAMXDE010000025.1 coordinate 465,994, forward strand.
GCCCCAACGGCCAGTTGGAGTGTGTGAAGTACCTCATCGAATCATGTGAGGCTAACATCAACTGCAAAACCAAGGATGGTTCCACTCCCCTTCATGTGGCATGCCCCAACGGCCACCTGGAATGTGTGAAGTACCTCATCCAATCATGTGAGGCAGACATCAACAGGAAAGACAACAATGGAAACACTCCCCTTCATGTGGCATGCCCCAACGGCCACCTGGAGTGTGTGAAGTACCTCGTCGAATCATGTGAGGCAGACATCGACTGGAAAGACAACAATGGTTGGACTCCCCTTCATCATGCATGCCGCAACGGCCAGCTGGAGTGTGTGAAGTACCTCATTGAATCATGTGAGGCGGACATCAACAGGAAAGACAACAATGGAAACACTCCCCTTCATCACGCATGCCACAACGGCCAGCTGGAGTGTGTGAAGTACCTCGTCGAATCATGTGAGGCAGACATCAACTGGAAAGACAACAATGGAAACACTCCCCTTCATCATGCATGCCGCAACGGCCAGCTGGAGTGTGTGAAGTACCTCATTGAATCATGTGAGGCGAATATCAACTACGAAGACAACGATGGTTCCACTCCCCTTCATCACGCATGCTTCAACGGCCAGCTGGAGTGTGCGAAGTACCTCATTGAATTATGCAGGGCTGACATCAACTGGAAAGACAACGATGGTTCCACTCCCCTTCATCGGGCATGTCGCAACGGCAAGCGGGAGTGTGCGAAGTACCTCATCGAATCATGCAGGGCCGACGCCAACTACAAAGACAATGATGGTTACACTCCCCTTCATTGGGCATGCCACAACGGCCAGTTGGAGTGTGTGAAGCACCTCATCGAATCATGTGAGGCTAACATCAACTGCAAAACCAAGGATGGTTCCACTCCCCTTCATGTGGCATGCCCCAACGGCCACCTGGAGTGTGTGAAGTACCTCATCCAATCATGTGAGGCAGACATCAACAGGAAAGACAACAATGGAAACACTCCCCTTCATGTGGCATGCCCCAACGGCCACCTGGAGTGTGTGAAGTACCTCGTCGAATCATGTGAGGCAGATATCAACTGGAAAGACAACAATGGTTGGACTCCCCTTCATCATGCATGCCGCAACGGCCAGCTGGAGTGTGTGAAGTACCTCATTGAATCATGTGAGGCAGACATCAACAGGAAAGACAACAATGGAAACACTCCCCTTCATCACGCATGCCACAACGGCCAGCTGGAGTGTGTGAAGTACCTCGTCGAATCATGTGAGGCAGACATCAACTGGAAAGACAACAATGGAAACACTCCCCTTCATCATGCATGCCGCAACGGCCAGCTGGAGTGTGCGAAGTACCTCATTGAATTATGCAGGGCTGACATCAACTGGAGAGACAATGATGCTTCCACTCCCCTTCATTGGGCATGTCGCAACGGCAAGCGGGAGTGTGCGAAGTACCTCATCGAATCATGCAATGCCGACGCCAACTGCAACACCAACGATGGTTCCACCCCCCTTCATGTGGCATGCCGCTGTGGCCAGCTGGAGTGTGTGAAGTACCTCATCGAATCATGTGCGGCGAACATCAACTGCAAAGACAATGATGGTTGGACTCCCCTTCATTGGGCATGCTCCAATGGCCAGCTGGAGTGTGTGAAGTACCTCATCGAATCATGTGCGGCGAACATCAACTGCAAAGACGACGATGGTAGAACTCCCCTTTATTGGGCATGCTACAGCGCCCACCCAGAGTGTGTAAATTACCTTATCAAATCATGTGGGGCCGACGCCAACTGCGAAGACAATGACGGTGAAACTCCCCTTCATTGGGCATGCCACAACGGCCAGTTGGAGTGTGTGAAGTACCTCATCGAATCAGGCGCGGCGAACATCAACTGCAACACCACCGATGGTTCCACTCCCCTTCATTGGGCATGCCGCAATGGCAAGCGGGAGTGTATGGAGTCCCTCATCAGAGGACTTTCGCCTTCAGCTCACCCACAACTGCAACAACTGCAGCAACGCTTACAACAAAACGAACAAGCAAATGAACAGCCACAAGAACAGTTGGGACAGCAGTTGAAGCGAAAGAAGCACGAGAATGAACACAAACACAATAGCCACAAGAGGACCAACATCAGCATTGGAGAAGACCGACTCAGACCCTTCCAACTCGAGAACAGGGCGGACACCATCTTCTTGTGTGGACAGGGCGACGAACAGCAATCAATCAAGGCAAACTCTGCAGTCCTCATTGTCACTGTTCCATCCATTCAGACATTGATCAACTCCGGAATCCAACATCAATGCACTCACGATGGTGCTCAAGATGGAACTGATCCCATCCAAACGACCATCCCTCTTCCCAACCTCCAACCAAAACATGTTCGACACGTCCTCCAATGCATCTACACAGGTGAGATGTCCTTCGACAACAGCGCTCATGAAGACAACACCAATACCGGTGACGCAAACCAACCAACTCCCACCCTCAATGGACAGGACGATCTGCAACAGCTGATCCTGGTGGCCAACGAGTTCGGCTTCTGGCAACTCAAGCTTGTTCTTGAAGCGGAGTTGGCCCGCAAGCATCTCACAGAGGACACCTTGATAGACGCATTGATTTTTGCCGATCAACACAACTGCGTGGTGTTGAAGGATGCAGCAATGAGAATGGCAGGTGAACATGAGAATACACTGTTCACTCATCCAGATTTCAAGAAAATGTTTCATCACCCTCACCTAATGGGAGTCATTCATGACCTCTGCCATGGTAGAATGGAGAGTGACGGACTTGATGATGAGTACAGTGGCATGTCCATGATGGACCTGTACAAGGCTGTGGGTGAAGACGAGGGGATCGCGCAAGTGGATTCATACATGGATTGGGTGACATTGGTGGACTTCGTGCGCTCCTCTGCACCCTCCATGGTGGCTGACACCGATGGCGCTGTTGAGGAAGAGGAATGGATCACAACAACAGCAGACTGAGAAGTGAACGAATGCTAGATTAGAGTTGATGTGTAAAATTAGTGGTCAGAGCAGTATCTATTGTGTAAGGAGGCGATCAACGATGCATGCAATGTCACGCCCGGCATGTTTGTGACGAGTTATTGTGCACACGATCGCATCGTTTACAGCACAGCCTGGCTGGACTGCAAGGCGCGATCTTCTGCCATCGGAAGGTTCGCGTCGTCCGCCATTGCATTGCTGATGACCATGACGCTGTCTTGTATGTGATCCTGGTTGGTGTCCAGCACGTTCGTGTGTGGTATCATCGGACAGTGTGGCACAAAGACGGTGGTCTGGCCACCGCTGTCATCGTCGTCGTCGCCGATCATACGGTTTTCCATGATGTGGAAAGAGTTGTGTGAGAAAGGGATGCGGACTCCACGGACTTCATGCATGGATTGTAGTACTCCACGACAACTTGACAGAGCAGGATGGACTGCTACTGTGCCTTGCTGTTGCTGCGACAGTCTGTCGATGATATCGCGCAAGGCGCACTCCAGCTACCACATGGCTACCGATGCAGCCAACTGTTGGAAATCCGGGGTTAATGTTAGTAGGAACTAATTGGTTGTTAGATCGTGCTGTTTTAGAACTGTGAGCTCATTCTCTTCAGCTCCTTTGCCTTTCATTTCACATATAGCATCTTCTGCAGCAGCATCACATTGTACTGTTGCCTTCATGCATCTTATCTTCATGCTTCTGCGCTTGCATACATGAGATCATATCTGCAGGCATCTTTGTCATGCATCTCACCATGCATATCATCATTCTACATTCCCTGTGGTACGATTCCACAGTCTTGCGTTTCGCTCTTGATCTCCTGACACCAAACTTTACGATTGGTGTCATGATTGATGTCATGATTGATGCCCTTTCTGAGTTGTTCTAGTCCGTGGGTGACACGTGCCATGATCTCCAGATGGGGTGATCATCAATGTGTCGGTCATCATCTTCCTTCACATGGTTTAGATGTCGTGGCCTTTTCTTGATTCACAGAGGACAGGCTTGTTTTCCTGGTAAGACTGGGGTCATTCACGTGTGGTTTCGTGTCGTGGGTGGAATGGACAATATTCAATGGTGTGACGAATAATATCCAAAGGTGTGACAAATAATGTTGAGAGTTGCGGCAATCATGGGTATCTTCGACAGAGTCGTACCCTCGATTCCTGACAGATGTGTTGCGACAGTGCAATGGCGCAATCTCGTGGGATAGAATTGCATGGAAACTGGCAGGCAGCGGAAACCCGCAAGTCGTTGGTCCAAAGTGTATTCGCAAATTCGTCATGGGATTGGAAGGCAGCGAGTACCGTTCTACAACAATGCTCCCTATGATCAATGGCACCACTACAACAAAGCGCGACATCTGGGCTAAGGACTTCTGTGTGTTCTGGGAATCAGCTAAGCTGTTTGAGAATACGCAAGTTGTCCTTGTCCACATGGACAAAAAATGGTTCTACTCCATTGTCGCTCGCAAGCATCTCAAACATGTGCCCCAGATGGGAGTTAAGCCTGTTCACCATGCTGTGCACCACAGTGCCACATTGACAAGACCATGGCAATTGCATCAACAGCATTTGCCCCAACAGACAACCGCTTTGAGCGAGGAGGAAAGGCGTATCGGGTGAACTTCGAGCGTGTTGGGCGCAAGGCTCCAGCGCAAAAGACTACGTACAAGCGAACTTGGGTCTCGCCAACGGAGTACAGGTACATTCATGATAAGAACAAAATCTCTTGCAAGAAGGGTGAACTGTACTTCCAAGCACTGGAGATCACAGGCAGCAAGGAATCAGTTGGTGCACCTGATAAACCCAAGCCGAAATACAGCCTCAAGAAATTCTTCCGCGAAAAAGAAATCCCCGCACTGGATTCGCTCGCCAGCAAAATCAAGGCCGAAACGGGCAAGAACATGGTGATTCGGTACCAGATGGATGGCGCGGGGCCACACAGAGACACGGAACGACTCAGATTCATCAACGAGGAGTTCGACAGTCGCGGATGGCACTTACGACTGCAACCACCAAATTCTCCCATCACGAATGTGAAAGACGATGCGATATTCCCAGCGATGTCGAAGCACGTGTCAGCATACCAAGGTACGAACCATGGAAGCCACATGCTTACCACTGACGCATTGTGGGATGCTTGCAAAATCTGTTGGGAACAATTTGGGCTGGACAAGGTGGCGCGTGCGTATGTTCGCCACCATCAGATCGCCTACGCAATTTGTGCTGCGAAAGGAGGTGACGAATTTGTGACGGAGAACAAGGGACTGAGCATGAACGTGCGGAAACAAACGTTCACTGAATTTGACGAGATCGGCAACAAGATCGGCGTTACTGTCTCACATGGACTTCGCGTTGGAGGAGGATGAGGCAACCAACGCAACTACCAAGAAACCAGCTGCAACAGGCAACAAAGGCAAATCAGCTGGCTTCAAATACGCCAAGCCCAACATCAAAGGTATGTACAATTATGCGCTCAAGGTGATGGCTGTCAGTGGACTGCAGTGCCTGAAAACGAACCTGCCAACAACCAGCAGCCTCATTCCGTTGCTGGAGAAGCAAATCATTGAGACCATCAAATGTGACAAGGAGACTGAACAACAGAAGAAAGACAAGGAGAAAAAGAAGACGCCCAGGAAGAGCAAAGCCAAGGTCATTGAGCCTCACAACAACAACAGCAACACCAAGGCAGCACCCACCATGAACGCATTCGAAGTGGCCTGTCTGGCTGGCAAGGCCGAGCATCACAGCAAAGCAGAGGAGGATACCAACACAGCAGAGATGTAACTGCAAATCGTAGTAGTAGTGATGATATGTGTGAGGTACACCTGTGATTCGAATGGTTGTGTGCGCATCGTCTGCTTGATGGCATGGAGGATTTGTTGGAAATCCGGGGTTATAGTAGTAGACTAATCTGTTATCAGTCTGTACCGTTTTAGAACTGTGAGCACAACATGCTCATCTCCTTTTGATTCCAATTCACAACAAGCATGATCTGCAGTAGCCACCCGAGGTTACACCCTTTAGCTTGGCTCCTTTCGTCTGCATCTTCATCTTGCTTTCATCGTGGTTCATCGTTTGCTTGGCTGAGGATTGGAGAGCACCTACATTCGTCAAGTTCATACTCGTAGACCTGTAGGTACCTCTCCTTTGGTCTCCTGTCACCTCACTGGTCCCACTTCATTTCAGTTCCTCCCTCTGGTCATCTCGATGGTTGCCTTTGGATACTTGGAACTTATTGTCATCTGGATTGTGGTCTTGAGTGAATAGGGATCGCCTCTGTTTCGCTTTCTCACATTAGGTTCTCAGAGACGCGTCGACTTGTTCAGATATATTGGTTGTCGCGCTCGTTCGATTCACTCAGGGCTGGTGTGTTGCCATCGTCATAGATCTCTCGGTTCCCGACCGTTATCGGGACATGGCCGAGTAGGCCACTGGATGAGGGTGCTTGGATGTCGCATAAGACAGGTAAGGCCATTGGGCTGTCCGAGTGCAACGGATCGATTGCTAGGTTGCGGTTTGTCTGGTAGATGCTATTGGGGGTTGCGGCAATCATGGGTATCTTTTCACTTAATACCATTCTGGTTCCAGTCAGTCCTTATGGGAGCTGCGGTAGAATAGGGTATCTTTGCAAAGTCGTACCCCCGATTCCTGACACCCTTCCATTGTCGCACCACCATACTCACCCACACGCAAATCGTCTCTCGTCACACTCCCTTGTCTCGCTCTTGCACTCATCTCTTCTGTCCCATTAATCCATGGTTGATCTCAATTGAATGATGTTCCCATTGTGTCTATCGTAGATCTCCTTCTTTGTGTTCTTGGTGAAGCCGTCTGCGATGTTGTCCTCTGAGCGCACAAATTGAATTCGTGCCTCTCCGTTGTCTATCAGCTCCCGAGTGAAATGATGTCGTATATCAATGTGTCTCGTTCGCGCTGATGTCGACGGATTGGAGGCAATGAAGATAGCCCCCACATTGTCCACGTATACATCCACTGGTTTGGTCATCGTCAAGCCGATGTCCTCCATTAGCTGCGTGAGGAAGCGAATCTCTTTTCCTGCTTCTGATAGGGCGACGTATTCCGCCTCTGTTGAGCTGAGAGTTACACTTCGTTGTGCCTTCGATCTCCATACGATGGGCACCCCTTGCAGTAGGACAAGATGTCCCCCGACACTGATTCGGTTATCCTTGTCTCCCGCAAACTCACTGTCTGCATAGATCTCGATCTTCCATGCGTCGTTCTCCAATGGGGCTGGTTGCATTCGTAGTCCGTAGTCCTTCGTGTCCGATACGAACTTCATTACTCGCAGCATCTCCTTGTATGCTGCAGCTGATGGTCCGTCCAGCACCTTGGTAAGTTCCCGCACCGCATTCGCGATGTCTGATCGCGAGTGCTTCACCAAGTATAGCAGCATACCTACTCCGCTTCGGTATCTGCTGTGTCGGTCACTGTCCACTTTGGGTAGGTTGCTGTTTCTTTGGATGCCCTGCCCTGGTGTTCCTGGAGTTCCGTATCGTTGTAGAGTCAGCACGTCATCCTTGAATGTATCGATGATGTTCTTGATGATGTGTGGCTGGTTCACCCAGCAGTTAGACTGGTCGTTGTTGAAGATGATCTTGCAGCTGAGGTAGTCTTCGAGGTCGTTCTCCACCTTGATTCCGAATTGCTCAGCTTTGATGTCGATGGTCAGTTGCTTCAACTCCTCCTTTTCTCCGATGCATAGGCAGTCGTCGACGTAGGTGCCTATTAGCAGTAGTCTCCCTTCCTGATTTCGAATCAGAAGGCATGGATCCACTTTGCTCTGTCGAAATCCCAGCTTAAGTAGAATGTCGACCAGCTTTTTGTTCCATTGTCTGGCGCTCTGCACTAGTCCGTAGATGGTCTTTTTGAGCAGCAAGCATTCGCCGGCCTCATGCCTCATCCCCTTTGGGCATTGCATGTAGATCTCTTCGTCAAGTTCTCCATGCAAGAATGCTGTCTCGAAGTCGATGATCATACTATCCATGTGCAGTAGCATCTTCATAGTGAGCATGATGCGGTAGGTTGCATCATGAATCACTGGTGCGTGGTGTGCTGAGAAGTCCACTCCTGCGATCTGTGAGTAGCCGCAGGCGACGAGTCTGGCCCGGAAGACTCCGTTCCTCTTCTCCTTGAATACCCATTTGGTCTTTACGCATCGCCGATCTCTCGGCATTCGGTTCCTCTTGATCTTCTCCCATACTCCTCTTCTGGTCATATCGTTGAACTCCTTATTGATGGCCTCTCTCCACTTCTTCCTCTTCTCGGGATCTGCATGGTCCCAGCATTCTTCGAAGGTGGTAGGGTCTAGCATCATAGCTACGCTTGCTTGCTCGGGTCTGACTCGATCATTCGTCACTTGGCTCGCAGCGATGAAGTCATCCAATCTCATCTTTCCGTGAGTGGTGTCTATCATCATCCCTGCGACGTCTCTGTTGAACATCGACCCGTCTGTATGGAAGCTCGGCCCCTCTGTCGCCGCTGTTTCGGCTTCCGTCTCTTGGGTAGTCTCTTGCTTCTCCTCGTCAGATTCTGAGGTCTCTCTGGATCCGTAGTCTCTGTCCTCCTTAGGAACGGGCGAATTGTTATACCCTGCGAGATCTCTGACCATTCTTGGTACGTACGCAACAGGTGTTGCGACTGGAGTCGAGGGCGGTTCTTTCTCTACCGTTCTTTCCTCACTCCTTCCATCCTCGTCCCTTCCGGATTCATCGCCGACGTCTTCGTCTGGTTCCTGATCCTCCTGGACGGGTAGCAGGTCGTCCTGCTCTAGCGCAGCATCTTCTGAATCTCCTTGTTCTCTGGCTCTGCTGCGCTTGTCATCGTCATCGGTCTCTATGTCACTCATACTGTCCGATTGACGAAGCCAAGTCACTTCTCTCTCTGGAGACGAGTCTCTTGATGAGGAGTCGTCGTCGTCTGCGTTCATCACTCTGGATCTGCTGGCATCCTTAATACCTTTGAACTCTCCATACGACTTATTCAACCATGTTACGTCTCGAGTCATCAGGATTCTCGAGGTAGCAAGGTTCATCATACGGTACACTCCTTTCGCGTGCGACTCTCCGTATCCCACGAACATGGCAGGTTTGGAGCGGTCGTCTAGCTTGGTCTTGATAGTCTGTCCACCGATGTGTACCATCCCCATCTCACCGAACACACGCAGGTCATTCGCATACTTCGGGATTTTTCCGTTTAACAGTATACACGCTGGCTCCCTTGACTTCGTGCCAATGATGTTCTCCAGCTGCGTTGCCGTGTGAGCAGCCTCTGCCCACAGCTTCCCTCGCGTTGTTTTTGGTAGATGGGTTTGGTTCAGCATGGCACGTACTTTGCCGTAGAATGTCGCGAATTTCCTTTCGACGCGACCGTTCTGTTGGGGAGTCGATGCCGCAGTGTACTCGAAGGTTGGGGCGAATCCCTTGTTAAGTAAGAGTTTCTCTGTAGAACGATTCTCTCCTGCGTTGTCACATCTGACATTTTGAACCGTTACTCGCTGATTCGCCTGGAGCCATTGGAACAACAAAAGCATCTTCGACCCCACATCGCTTTTCTCTGTGATGAAATAACTCCAGCAGTAGTCACTGTAATCGTCGATCACAAGAAGCCAGTATTTGCCCCTTCCCAGGCTGTGTGTCTGAACACTCGATGTATCCATGAACAATCGATCCCCGACCTCTTTCGCTCGTTGTTGAGTCGCCTTCGACATTGGTCTCTGACGCGATTTCCCAATCGCGCAGTCAACACACACGTTCAGTTTTCCTGTCACGTTCCAGCCGTACCTCCCTGCTGTTCGAGAGATGGTGTACGCGTCAACGTGGCCTAACATTTTATGAATTGTGTTGATGTCGACTGGTGCGTCGGTTGACACACCAACATGAGCTTGGTCGTCCGCCTTGGCATTGCTCACCATGTTCACTCCGCAAACGAAGCCGCTCTGGGTCGCCATGATGCGATCGAAGCTGATGCGCACGCTGCCCTTCTTCAGACTGATCACGATGCCGCGATTGCTAATGTCGAACCCGTTTTCGAGAGCTTTATTGATGCTCAGCAGGTTCACCCATAGCTTCGGCACGTACTTCACTGACTTGAGTACGACGATGGATGTCCTTCCATTCTTCTGCATGACGGTCATGCGCTTGTCGCCCACCTTGGTTGCCTTGAGGAAGCGTCCGTTTCCGATCTTCACCGATTGGTCGGAGACTTGGACGTTGGTCATTCCCTTGTCACAGTTGGTGAGATGGCACGATGCACCTGAATCGCCCAGCCAGGTGTTGCTTTCGTAGTGATCTGGTGCGATGGCGGATCTCTTTGCATCGACGTCGTTCACGTTCCCGATCATCAGAGCTACCTCGTGGTGATCGTCGTGTTCCGTGTAGAGCGGTAACACTGAGAGCGCTGGGTTCGAGTCTCGAACCCCTTTGTTGCTGCTGTGATGCATCCACAGGATGGAGTGCGAGGCATGGAGGGTCATGCAGGAGATCAGATTGCTAGGGAAGGGTTGGCGATAGTGCGCTTCCAAGCTGTTGTTGATGTTGCAGGGGTTGCGACAAACGGCCATCGTAGTAATCATGCCGATGTCATGCAGCTTGAAGTACACGGAGCGTGGTTCAATCTGTGGAGTATGGTCCCCCGTGTGAGTATGCACAGCATCGTAGCACAATAGGGCGAGTTCGTTTCGCACCTCGTTGGCTGGGAGTACGTTGCTCAACGACGCTCGAATGGCGTAACGGAGGGAACCGGTCCTTGCGAGCAGGGCGCGGCGCTCCGCGCGTTCCGCATCGTTGCTCGGCACATCCCCGCGTGGGTCGTTGTGGAGCTGGATGAAGAATGGGACTTGGGGGCATTCCACGCACCATGCGTAGAGCGGTCCTCGCTTGAGGCACAAAGGGCACCAGGCCGTGTTGGTGGTGAGCCGTGCTGCGTTCTCGATCATCCGCTCCACGAGCGTGTGCTCAGGGGCGAAGTTGTACACCGGACGGTGTGGCTGCCTTCCTTGGTTGGCTTCCCCCATGTCATCGTCGACATCTTCGGTGTCGGTGGCCCCTTCGTTGGTGAGGCTTGCGTCGTAGTAGGAATCTTGTCCTTGGTTGGAGTTGCTCATCTTGTTGTTGACGTTGTATGGTCTCAAAGAAAGAATGGGAGATGTGTCAGTCTGTTCGACGATGGCTGCAAAGGCGACGTCCTCCATTACCTTGGAGTCAGCTTGGTAGTTGCTGTTGTTGTCGCGTGTTTTCACCTCGCCTGTGTTCATAGACAAGTTGGTCACATTTTCCGATTCGTTCGTGTTTCCCGAGGTGGGCACACAAATTAATTCGTCTGTCATCACAAGAGCTACGTCGTTATTTCCCTCCATCCCATCAGTTGCCACATTAGCCGAGTCTGCCTCTTTCATGGCTGCCTTCAGCTTGAAACACTGTAGGATCTTGTGTCTCTTCTTACCGCAGTACTTACACTCCCCATTGAACTTGGGCTTGCTGTTGTTGTCTCCTTCGCCACTCTTCTTGTTCTTGCCGTTGCCTTTCTTGGGGGCGGAGCGACAGTCTGCCTTCTTGTGGCCGTAGGCGCCACAGTTGCGGCAGTGACCTTTGAAGCCTCCTACTGCAGCGAATGCAGTCTCTTCCCTGTTGCTGGTGCTCTCACGTCTGTTGCCGCCGAGCTTGAGGTGTCGCCCGTCGTAGGTGGCGCTGACAGCCTCGCGGATGTCTTCGAGGGTCATGGTGTCCTCCATACCGTCGAACTTGAGCTCCAAGAGCTTGACGTCCGTCTCGTATTCCCTTCCGAGGGCGTTGAGTTCGAGCATGTGGTACTGTTGCATATCCATCTTGATGCCAGTACTACCGAGGCGATTACGCAGCACTTCCATCTCAGTTAAGAACGTGTCTGGGTGCTCACCTTTCTTCAACCGCATCCCGTTGAGTTGAGCCAACAACTTTGCCTTGACAGGCGCAGTACGCTGCTCGTAGATGCGTTCAAGGGCCTTCCACGCCTTGCGTGGGTCTCCACTATCAGTGGGTCCGCCCTTGGTTCCCACCACAGCCATGAAGGCGACATCGCCTTCCGTAGTTTCATGGTTGATCGCCATGGTCAGTTCTTCAAACGCGCACTTGGCCAGCCCATTCTTGTATACCTCCTTCTCCTCAGCGGTCATCGAGGCTATCTTCTTCGCGATAGACTCACCCTCTTCGATCTTCACATCGGAGATGAGGGCGCTGGGGCCGAAGGGAGCTGGCTTCACCTCCACCTTGTCTAGATCCATGAGATACAAGTCCTCGAGACCTTTGCTTGCGGCGCGAGCTAGGAACTTGATGCTCCAGCCCGTCCAGCTGGATCGCTTGCCGTCGAAGATGACAACGCGGTTGCTCTTGCGAAGATAGGAACTCATGGTGACTTGGTGGTGGTGGTGTTTGTTGCTGTGTTGGTGGGTGATGGAAACGTTGGATTTCAATCGTAACGTTTCGAAACGTGTTGGAAATCCGGGGTTATAGTAGTAGACTAATCTGTTATCAGTCTGTACCGTTTTAGAACTGTGAGCACAACATGCTCATCTCCTTTTGATTCCAATTCACAACAAGCATGATCTGCAGTAGCCACCCGAGGTTACACCCTTTAGCTTGGCTCCTTTCGTCTGCATCTTCATCTTGCTTTCATCGTGGTTCATCGTTCGCTTGGCTGAGGATTGGAGAGCACCTACATTTGTCAAGTTCATACTCGTAGACCTGTAGGTACCTCTCCTTCGGTCTCCTGTCACCTCACTGGTCCCACTTCATTTCAGTTCCTCCCTCTGGTCATCTCGATGGTTGCCTTTGGATGCTTGGAACTTATTGTCATCTGGATCGTGGTCTTGGGTGAATAGGGATCGCCTCTGTTTCGCTTTCTCACATTGGGTTCTCAGAGACGCGTCGACTTGTTCAGATATATTGGTTGTCGCGCTCATTCGATTCACTCAGGGCTGGTGTGTTGCCATCGTCATAGATCTCTCGGTTCCCGACCGTTATCGGGACATGGCCGGGTAGGCCACTGGATGAGGGTGCTTGGATGTCGCATAAGACAGGTAAGGCCATTGGGCTGTCCGAGTGCAACGGATCGATTGCTAGGTTGCGGTTTGTCTGGTAGATGCTATTGGGGGTTGCGGCAATCATGGGTATCTTTTCACTTAATACCATTCTGGTTCCAGTCAGTCCTTATGGGAGCTGCGGTAGAATAGGGTATCTTTGCAAAGTCGTACCCCCGATTCCTGACAAGGATTGTGGTGTGATGTGTGGTGTGGTGTGGTGTGGTGTGGTGTGGTGTGGTGTGTGATGTTTGTTTTGTGTTTTGTGACGAGTGGTGTGAATTGTGTGACGCGGACCGTTTTTTTTGGAGGAAATTCATTAACCAGCCCTTTTGAAGTGCCGATTTGCATCAACCAGCCTGTTTTTCAATACTTAGTGGCCAAAACGTCCAAATGTCGATGCGACATCCTATCGACAGAGAGGTTTCGCATCGACTTCCAAGGTTAGCGCATAAATGTAGACTACCTGTAACATGCACGAAAAAGACAAACCACATCTCATAAATATGACACACTCATCATAGAATGCAAGTAAATAGTCCATCCAAATATGTGACATGCAATGAAGGGAATTAACGCCTACTTTAGTCATAGATATGTGTATCATCCATCCATTTGCTCCGATTCTTTGCGCCATGGATCGTGTTCTGGCCAAACCTTCATAGCAAAGGATAAACATATTCCATCTAAACAAGACCAGCGAATTGAAAGCATTCCAATCGGTATACTACCAGCTTGTGAGTGTCTATAGCCAACTGGAAGGTGTCACAGATCACATGCTGTCATATCACGGCTTACGCCACGGTGACTGTGTACTTCACAAAGAACTTCGACCAAACCTTCATCTGAAAGATCCAATACATCAAAATTTGCAAGCATCATCACAGCAACCGCGCGAAAGTGGGTACAGTGGGTGGATTACAAGGATCATTAACATTCTGGAAGGGGTGCCCCTATCCAAATCAATGATTCGAGTGATGCTGTGCGGAACACATCTCGTTGCACAGAACTTCGAACATGCGTGCATAGAAAATGTCGACCAGAATCCGAACCAACCTGGCGCCCACTTCCAACACACCCCAAAGGATCTGGTCACGAAGTATGAGGTCCTAGATCCGTCTGGAAGGTAGTCAAATCTGAGAATCTAGATATCGAGTGGTGCTGTGGGTGACAGTACTGTGACCTACGCGCCATAGTGTACAGTAGATTGCCCATATGTGCCTATAAATGTCAACCACAATCGAATCCAACCTGGCGGGAACTTACAACACACCCCAAAGTACCTGGTCACGAAGTATGAGGTCTTAGACCCGTCTGGAAGGTAGTCAAATCGATGGATCTAGATTTCGAGTGGTGTTGTGGGTGGCAGTACTACGAGCTACGCACCAGAGTGTACAGTAGATTGCCAATATGTGCATATAAAATGTCAATCACCATGAAATCCAACCCGGCGCGCACGTACACCACACCCCAAAGTGTCTGGTCATGAAGTATGAGGCCTCCAATCCATCTGGAAGGCATCCATATCTGAGAATCTAGATTTCGAGTGGTGGTGTGGGTGGTAGTACTGTGACCTACGCGCCATAGTGTACAGTAGATTGCCCATACGTGCATATGAATGTCAACCACAATGAAATCCAACCCGGCGGGAACTTACACCACACCCCAAAGTGTCTGGTCATGAAGTATGAGGCCTCCAATCCATCTCGAAGGCATCCATATCTGAGAATCTAGATTTCGAGTGGTGTTGTGGGTGGCAGTACTACGAGCTACGCACCAGAGTGTACAGTAGATTGCCCATATGTGCATATAAAATGTCAATCACCATGAAATCCAACCCGGCGCGCACGTACACCACACCCCAAAGTGTCTGGTCATGAAGTATGAGGCCTCCAATCCATCTGGAAGGCATCCATATCTGAGAATCTAGATTTCGAGTGGTGGTGTGGGTGGTAGTACTGTGACCTACGCGCCATAGTGTACAGTAGATTGCCCATACGTGCATATGAATGTCAACCACAATGAAATCCAACCCGGCGGGAACTTACACCACACCCCAAAGTGTCTGATCACAAAGTATGAGGCCTCCAATCCGTCTGGAAGGCATCCATATCTGGATGTGGAGATTTTGTGTGGTGTTGTGGGTGGTAGTACTATGAGCTACGCACAATACTGTGCAGTAGATTGCCCATATGTGCATATAAAACGTCAATCACCATGAAATCCAACCCGACGCGCACGTACAACACACCCCAAAGTGTCTGGTCACGAAGTATGAGGTCCTAAACCCGTCTGGAAGGCATCCATATGTGGATGTCGAGATTTTTTGTGGTGTTGTGGGTGGTAGTACTGTGAGCTACGCACAATACTGTACAGTAGATTGCCCATACGTGTCAGGAATCGGGTGTTCTGAAACACCATATTGCCGCACCTCCCAGGAGTAAGGAGCCGAATGTCATGATATGCTACATTACCGCAACTCCCACCTTTGGATCTTTGTGACAGAAAAATGTGAGCTGCACGTGTTCTGATGATGGAGAACGACACGTGCCGAATGCGAACCGTACCTTGGCGTTCGTGACCTCAATACAGGAATGCCAATCACACGTGAATGTCGCAGGGGGCAGGGATGTTGGAATCGTGACCAACATCACGATACGAGCGACTACGGCCCCCATGTCGCAACCAATGAGAAAAGAGTACTGGAGGAAGGCCGATGTCACGAAGAGTGAGATGGCCTATGAACGAACCTGGTATGAGGAACCTCCAGGAAGCCGGTGAAGTGATCGGCGAAGTAAGTGGAGAAACGACAGGCGAAACATCGGAGATGATCGGAGATGATCGGAGATGTGTGATGGTCGAGGAGCTGAATGAGCTCCCAACCGAGGTGTTCCCGTGACGAATGGGAGACCGTGATCTGGTTGAATGGACCGACCTGTGTGATGCCTACGACTCGGTGATGTCTAAAGCATCGAAACTATCAGCGGAGGACAACGAGCTTTTGTGCACGAACATGGGGTACTCGGTGGAGCATGCATGTCCATGATGAATTTGCAATGAATGCAAGATGGATGCATGCTAGACCAACAGAGGGACCCATGGCAATCTCAGGAGGAGATTGGACTTTGCAATTGAGAGCGATGAAGAGCTCACAGTTCAGAGAAGTAGATTCTAACAAACGATTAGTTCTCTACTATCATACCACCCCGGATTTCCAACACGTTTCGAAACGTTACGATTGAAATCCTACGTTTCACCCCGCACCAACAAGCCATCATCCACCTTCATCATCATCATCATGAGTACCTACGAGACCAAGTCCGACAAGATCGTCTACTTCGACGGTAAAAAGGAGAACTGGAAGTTCTGGCACGCCAAGTTCCTCTGTCGCGCTAACCGTCGTGGTTACCGCGACATGCTCTTGAAGCCCTACTCCGATGTGAAGGTGACTGCTCCCTCCGCCGCAGCCGAGTCCCTGGTCGCAACCATCAAGCCTGATCCAGGCGCCAAACTCAAAGCGGGTACCAAGTCCGGTACCAAACCAAGCGCTGCGGATCTAGCGGAGTACAAGGCAGCAATGGCAAGGTTCGCCTTCGAGGAACTGACCATGGCGATGAACCATGATTCGAAGGAAGGCAAGATCGCCTTCGAGGCGGTGTGGGGATGCGAGGGCATGCTGAATGGAGGAGGAGATCCTCATGCAGCTTGGGTGGCCCTCGGTCGCATTTACGAGCAGCGCACTGCGCCTATGAAGGCAAAGTTGCTGGCGGAGCTCAATGCGATGCGATTGAAGAAGGGAGAGAATCCGGATCTCTTCTTGACGGACATGGAGGTCCTTCGCAACCGACTGATCGACCAGGAGGTGGTCATCGATGCGGAGCAGTTCAACATGCTCGTGCTCAACGCTCTCTGCCGCGAGTACGAGATGGACGTGAAGCTGCTCGAACTCAAGTTCCACGGAAAGGAACGAGAGATGACTGTGGGCGACATCCGCGAAGCTGTGAGCCTAACCTACGACCGCCACCATCTCAAACATGGTTATAAGCGCGCAGGCAACAGCAGCAACGAGGAGCTCGCTCTGTTCGGAGCTGGACAGTTCAAGGGAAACTGTCGCAACTGCGGTGCCTACGGGCACAAGAAGGCGGACTGTCGTGCGCCAGCCAAGGGAGGCAACAACAAGAGTGGCGGTGGGTCCAAGAAGAAGGGCAACCACGCCGACGCCAAGGGCGGATCCAAGAAAGGCGGATTCGACGGCAAATGCAACTACTGCGGGAAGGCAGGGCACAAAATCGTCCAATGCTTCAAGCTGAAGGCAGCAATGAAGGAAGCAGAGAGCGCCAACATGGCGATGGACGGCGACGACGCGATGGACGATATGGCACTCGTCATCGCAGACGGTGGTTTCGTTGAGATCGACGATCTCGATGAGATCGAACTCGAGGATGGACTCGAAGAGGATCTCTTTGAAATCATGGAGTCGTACCCTTCGACCGAGAGAGTCGAACCACCAACCAACCAAGACATTCGCGACCTCATGAACGATGACTTGCTCGAATCAGACGAGAGCATCGGGATCACCGAAGTCGCAATGCCAGGGGTCGATGTCAACAATGCGCCACCAGCGCAAGAAGAGGAAGCAACCGGCACTCGCATGAGCAGCGCCATTGACTACTTCCTGCGTGACGAGATCGACCGCGTGTGTGAACGCAGCAGGATGGATGCATGGTGTCCAATCTGTCTCGCGCGTGGAGCGATGTATTCGTGGTGCATGGAGTGCACCGAATTCAACGTGTTCAAGATCCGGGCCCCATGGGCGTTCAGAAAGATTCCGACAACCACCGATCCGGAAAGGATTCGCCGTCGTGCGATCCTGAGCCGATTCGACTCAGTGGAGGACGCCGTGAGGATCTCACTATCCAACGTCATGGAGGCTGTGCAAGTCCGAATCAATGACGCGCTTCTGTGCTACGACGTCAGGAGGGAATCCATTCGGGAGAAAGCCTACTGCTTGGGAACCCGAGAGCTCTACTACATGCTCACCCAAATTGGGTTCCACGGAGCATACGACATATCGCTCAAAATCGTGGTCATCAACGAACTGCTCGAAGAGCGCAGACTGCCACTACTTCCCAAACACCTCATTTTGCGGATGAGCCGCTTGTGTACCCAACGCGTCTCATGGATGAGAGGCTGGGACGACACCGAAGTAAGAGACGGCTTGGAGTGCCCGGAACTCCCAAAAGTCAGACCGATGGCAGGAAGCCCGGAATACAAATTCGAGCTGATGGAACACTTCGAACAAGCAAGGTTCGGACACGAAATGGCCATGGTGATCGAAGATCACGAGTCGAATGAGAGCAACCGAGAGCTGGTTGCACCAGACCAACATGAAGCTAACACATGGTTGGGGGATACCGGCGCGTCTTGCCACTTGACTAACAACGATGAGGGCATGACTAACGTGCGCCTCTCGAACTTCTCTGTGAAAGTGGGGAGCGGAAAATTCCTCCGCGCCACTAAGGTCGGTGATCTACGCATGCGAGTGATGCAGAAGGACGGCAAGAGCGCCATCATCATCCTGAAGGGAGTGCGTTACGTGCCTAAGCTCTGGGTCAACCTGTTGAGCATCGGCAAGGCGCTCCATAATGGATTCAACATCAGTAACAAGGGCGTGATCATTGCACTGGATAAGAATGGGCAGCGCATCCGATTCGATCGGATCATGGCAACTCACAGCGGATTCGTGCTCGGTGTGAACATGGTACCTGCCCCCAAGAGCGAAGAGATGGCGAACATTGGGCTCGACACAAAGAAGCCCATGGATGTGAATAAGCTCCATAAAATGCTAGGCCACGTTGACTCTTACACGATCTCCAGGACGGCGAGACAATTTGGATGGAATATCACTGGGACTCTTAACCCATGCGAGGACTGCGCGATCGGGAAGGCGAAGCAAAAACGCCTGACCAAAACTCTCCAACTACGAGCGAAGAAGGTCGGAGAACGACTCTTCATGGATACTTCAAGTGTCCAAGCAACGAGCTTCGGACATGGGAAGTACTGGTTGCTGGTCATTGACGACTACAGTGACTATTGCTGGAGCTACTTCGTTAAAGAAAAGAGCGAAGTCGGTCCCAAACTACTATCATTGTTGAAGTGGCTATCAGGCAATCAACAAGTGACAGTGAAGAATGTCAGATGTGACAATGCCGGAGAGAACTACAGCGCAGAGGCGCTATTACTAAGAGCAGGCTTCGCCCCAACCTTCGAGTACACTGCCGCATCAACTCCTCAACAGAATGGAAGAGTGGAACGGAAATTCGCGGTTCTCTATGGAAAGGTCAGGTCAATGCTGAACCAGGCGCACCTACCGAGACAACTGCGCGGCAAACTATGGGCAGAGGCAGCAAGGAACGCAACGCAGATCGAGAACATCATCGAGACTAAGTCGAGAGATCCAGCGTGCCTGCTACTCAATGGACAGACCCCAACCTATGCGAAAGGATTGCGTATCTTCGGGGAGATCGGAATGGTCTACATCGGCAGTCGCGCAATCAAAGCGAAACTGGATGACAGGTCCAAGCCAGCCATGTTCGTCGGGTACGGACAGTCTCATGCGAATGGCGTATACCGCATGATGAATCTGGCAACCACGAGAATCCTAATCACCAGAGACGTGACATGGATGAACCAGTCGTACGGGCAATTCAAAGGCGTTGAGAATGCCAACAGAACACAAATGGTGGATCTGGAAGACGACGACTTCGATGCCGGAGCAGCACTCCGCAATACGAAGGTTACTTGGGAGCATGACACGAGTATCGCAAGAGAAGCGAAGACCGTATCATCTGATCGAAGCAGAGAGCCCGGAACCAACTACGAAGATACAGCAGGCTATGCATCGAAGCAAGATGAACTGCTACCTGCCCAAGGAGACGATCCATCGGACGATGAACACGACGATGAATCCGGAAGGGACGACACACGAGTGACTCGAAGACAAGCCGCGGAAGGCAGAGAGATCGAGCAACCCCCAGCGAGACCTGTGGCAAAGATGTCAAGAATGCTACGGGGTTTGGTCCCATACAACAACCCACCAGGATATGAATCCGACTCAGAATCAAGCAGTGGAGACGATGAACCAGCTGAAGCAACTGAGACGATCCCTGCAACTACGGGCGAACGAGACTTCCATTCGAACATATCCATGTTCAATCGAGATGTGGCGAGTCTAATGATCGACACCACGGAAGGGAGAATGAGGCTGGATGAATTCATCGCAGCGAACCAACGAATCGAGAGAGGGGATTGGAACGAGACGTCCGAGCATGCATACACAGCCATGATGCTGGACCCTACCACCTTCGAGGAATGCTGGGATCATGCGGATCCAGCGAAGCGAAAGAAATGGCGGGAGGCCATCGATAAGGAGTTCTACGATATGACGAGACGAGGAGTCTGGCAGAAGATCAAGAAGAGCAAGATGCCGAGAGATCGGCGATGTGTGAAGACGAAGTGGGTCTTCAAGGAGAAGAGGAATGGAGTCTTTCGCGCCAGGCTGGTTGCCTGTGGATACTCGCAGATTGCTGGAGTGGATTTCTCCGCTCATCACGCACCAGTGATCCACGATGCAACATACCGAGTGATGCTGACTATGAAGATGCTACTGAAGACAGACAGCATCATCATCGACTTCGAAACCGCCTTCCTGCATGGAGACCTTGAAGAAGAGATCTACATGCAATGCCCCAAGGGAATGGAGCACGAACCGGACGAATGCCTGCTGCTGAAAAAGACCATCTACGGGTTGGTTCAAAGCGCAAGGCAATGGAATAAGAAGCTTGTGGACATCCTGATCAAGCTTGGCTTCCGGCAGAGCAAGGTGGACCCATGCCTGCTAATTCGGAATCGGGAAGGGAACCTCGTCCTCATCGGGACGTACGTCGATGACTGCCTATGCATCGGAAGCACCCTCGAACTGAAGCGACTGGTGAAGGACATCAAGCGCGAACGATTCGGAATCAAGATCGAGGATGGACTCGAAGACTACTTGAGTTGCCGGATCGAGTTCAACGAAAGCGAAACCAACTGCTGGGTGAACCAGCCACACATCATCAAGAACATCACAGACACATTCAAAAGCGATGTGACGAAGCTTCAACGATATGGAACCCCAGGTACACCAGGCCAAGGGATCCAGAGGAATAGTGAAGCACCCAAGGTCGACAAGGATCGACACAGCAGATACCGCAGTGGAGTGGGCATGCTACTATACCTGGTGAAGCATTCGAGACCAGACATCGCGAATGCAGTCCGAGAACTCACGAAGGTGTTGGATGGACCAACGACCACAGCATACAAGGAGATGCTGAGAGTGATGAAGTTCGTGTCGGACACGAGAGAATACGGATTGAGGATGGAACCCAAGCCGTTGAACAACAACGCATGGAAGATCGTGGTGTACACCGACAGCGAGTTCGCTGGAGACAAGGACAACCGCATCAGCGTTGGAGGACATCTGGTCCTGCTGCAAGGAGTGCCTATCATCTGGAGATCGAAGGCGCAACGCAGCGTGACACTGAGCTCGACCGAGGCCGAGTATGTCGCACTGTCAGAAGCTGGAAAGGAGATCCGCTTTTTAACTCAACTGATGGAGGACATCGGATTGAAGATGGAGAAACCTGCAGATGTGATGGTCGACAACGTGGGGGCGATCTTCATCGCCACCAATCCATCGACATCAGCAAGAACGAGACACATCGATATACGCAACCACTTCATCAGAGAGCTGATTGCTAACAAGGAGGCGAGAGCTCGATTCGTGAAGTCAGAGGATAACATCTCCGACGGGTTCACGAAGAACACAAAGAAGGAAATCTACGATCGACACAAGGGGAGCATCATTCAGCCCAGATCGGCATTGGACTGAACATGGTGGATGATATGGTCGGAGCGGCAATGGAAGGGTGTCAGGAATCGGGTGTTCTGAAACACCATATTGCCGCACCTCCCAGGAGTAAGGAGCCGAATGTCATGATATGCTACATTACCGCAACTCCCACCTTTGGATCTTTGTGACAGAAAAATGTGAGCTGCACGTGTTCTGATGATGGAGAACGACACGTGCCGAATGCGAACCGTACCTTGGCGTTCGTGACCTCAATACAGGAATGCCAATCACACGTGAATGTCGCAGGGGGCAGGGATGTTGGAATCGTGACCAACATCACGATACGAGCGACTACGGCCCCCATGTCGCAACCAATGAGAAAAGAGTACTGGAGGAAGGCCGATGTCACGAAGAGTGAGATGGCCTATGAACGAACCTGGTATGAGGAACCTCCAGGAAGCCGGTGAAGTGATCGGCGAAGTAAGTGGAGAAACGACAGGCGAAACATCGGAGATGATCGGAGATGATCGGAGATGTGTGATGGTCGAGGAGCTGAATGAGCTCCCAACCGAGGTGTTCCCGTGACGAATGGGAGACCGTGATCTGGTTGAATGGACCGACCTGTGTGATGCCTACGACTCGGTGATGTCTAAAGCATCGAAACTATCAGCGGAGGACAACGAGCTTTTGTGCACGAACATGGGGTACTCGGTGGAGCATGCATGTCCATGATGAATTTGCAATGAATGCAAGATGGATGCATGCTAGACCAACAGAGGGACCCATGGCAATCTCAGGAGGAGATTGGACTTTGCAATTGAGAGCGATGAAGAGCTCACAGTTCAGAGAAGTAGATTCTAACAAACGATTAGTTCTCTACTATCATACCACCCCGGATTTCCAACACATACGTGCCTATGAATGTCAACCACAATGAAATCCAACCCGGCGGGAACTTACAACACACTCCAAAGTGTCTGGTCACGAAGTATGAGGCCTCCAATCCATCTGGAAGGCATCCATATCTGAGAATCTAGATTTCGAGCGGTCCCTTGTGAGGCCGCACGGTGACCTTGGCATCAGGCTAGACTGACCCTTCCACACCGATACATTCCTGACCGATTGGAGACCTCATACTTCGTGACCAGACACTTTGGGGTGTGTTGTAAGTTCCCGCCGGGTTGGATTTCATGGTGATTGACATTTTATATGCACATATGGGCAATCTACTGCACAGTATTGTGCGTAGCTCATAGTACTACCACCCACAACACCACACAAAATCTCCACGTCCAGATATGGATGCCTTCCAGACGGATTGGAGGCCTCATACTTCGTGACCAGGTACTTTGGGGTGTGTTGTAAGTTCCCGCCGGGTTGGATTCGATTGTGGTTGACATTCATATGCACATATGGGCAATCTACTGTACACTATGGCGCGTAGGTCACAGTACTACCACACACAGCACCACACAAAATCTCCACATCCAGATATGGATGCCTTCCAGACGGATTGGAGGCCTCATACTTCATGACCAGACACTTTGGGGTGTGGTGTACGTGCGCGCCGGGTTGGATTTCATGGTGATTGACATTTTATATGCACATATGGGCAATCTACTGTACAGTATTGTGCATAGGTCACAGTACTACCACCCACACCACCACTCGAAATCTAGATTCTCAGATATGGATGCCTTCGAGATGGATTGGAGGCCTCATACTTCGTGACCAGACACTTTGGGGTGTGGTGTACGTGCGCGCCGGGTTGGATTTCATGGTGATTGACATTTTATATGCACATATTGGCAATCTACTGTACACTCTGGTGCGTAGCTCGTAGTACTGCCACCCACAACACCACTCGAAATCTAGATCCATCGATTTGACTACCTTCCAGACGGGTCTAAGACCTCATACTTCGTGACCAGGTACTTTGGGGTGTGTTGTAAGTTCCCGCCGGGTTGGATTTCATGGTGATTGACATTTATAGGCACATATGGGCAATCTACTGTACAGTATTGTGCATAGGTCACAGTACTGTCACCCACACCACCACTCGAAATCTAGATTCTCAGATATGGATGCCTTCGAGATGGATTGGAGACCTCATACTTCGTGACCAGACACTTTGGGGTGTGTTGTAAGTTTCCGCCAGGTTGGATTTTATTGAGGTTGACATTTGCTATGCACATATGGGCAATCTACTGCACAGTATTGTGCGTAGCTCATAGTACTACCACCCACAGCACCACTCGAAATCTAGATTCTCAGATATGGATGCCTTCCAGATGGATTGGAGGCCTCATACTTCGTGACCAGGTACTTTGGGGTGTGTTGTAAGTTCCCGCCGGGTTGGATTCGATTGTGGTTGACATTCATATGCACATATGGGCAATCTACTGCACAGTATTGTGCGTAGGTCATCGCACTACCACCCACAGCACCACTCGAAATCTAGATCCATCGATTTGACTACCTTCCAGACGGATCTAGGACCTCATACTTCGTGACCAGACACTTTGGGATGTGTTGTAAGTTCCCGCCGGGTTGGATTTCATTGTGGTTGACATTTGCTATGCACATATGGGCAATCTACTGTACACTATGGCGCGTAGGTCACAGTACTGTCACCCACAGCACTCGATATCTACAAACTCAGATTTGAGTCCCTTCCAGAAGGATCCTGGTCCTGGTAAGCTGGGAGTGTACCCAGTCGAACGCCCTTGATGCGCTCCAAGTGTTCAAATGCCATCATCTTGGGCCTTCTAATGCATACCTTGCCAATTCATAGCACACTGTGGAGAGCATGAGATACTTCTGGAGCCATGATGATGCAACAGACTACTATACATCAGCATTGCATTGCAGAGTGTTATCTACAGGGAATGTTATGGCGAACTATGCCATTGTGCTATGATGGGTTAGTCTATTCTTCATCCTGCACGCTGCCTCCCAGTTGTTCCATCACTTGGGGCAGAATCTTATCAACTTGTTTCTTTTTGCTCTTCACAAGGGTGGATGGAATTGGTTTTGGGCAACTGTGAAGGAAGTGACCGAGCTCGCCGCATCCTGGGCACAGTCGCACTCCTCCGGCTGTTGATGGATTGTCGCTGTTGGTAGTTTTGCGCTTTCGACCAGACTTCGCGGAAATCACCATGGGTGCCACGTTCTCTGCCACCAATTGTCTTCGTTCCACCCTTGCTCGTTGAATGGGCACCACCTTTTTTCCATGTTGCTCTATCCATGTGGCAGTATGCCATTCCTTGCTGTACCAACCAACATTCTTGTAGTGAAAGACACCTGGTGGTGCATTCCTGGGCTTAGCAGCGTCTGCGCGGAACACTGCCAGGATGTGGAGACAGGGCCTCTTGTACTCCAATGGAGCACCACAGGTGCAGGTCATTGCAAAGTCTGATCTGAGAGTCACTTCCTCAGAAATGGTAGGGCTGTCATACCACATGACACTCGCTTTGATCTCAGAGTCATGTACACTGTCCACGAGCACGTTTAGTTTCCCGGATTTTTTGTTCAGCATTTCCATGTCAGACATGCAACGAGGAGTCAAGACATTTCCAGCGTTCCAGTGTTCTTCTGCCTTCATGGCTTTCTCCATGCGCTTGTCAGCCATGTACTTGATAACACCTGCCACCAGGGTGCAAAGTGGCTTGTCCCTGATGTGTTCGAGGGCCGCATTGGCCTGCTCGGAAGAATTAGATGTGACAATACCGAAGCGATGTTGATTGGGTTTGCGAAGCAACAAATGTGTCAGGCATTTATGTTGGCGTTGAATAAACCATTCGTGGAGTTTTGGATTCTGTGCCTGGACTTGGCTCAACTTCTGATCTGCATAATTCTCATTGCAGGCATACACAGCTGACTTGAGGAGCTTGTGCTGTCTTGAGGTCATTGTCAGCTGCTTGTTGGATGAAACATTCTTGTCCAAGATGTGGTACATGCAACGCGTGTGAGTGACGCCCCATCCTGCCAACATCGTTTGCACTTCGCCACTCTCAAGGCCCTTCGCACCATCGCTCATGAGCAGGCGCACCTTTGGAAAGCTGTCCCTCACATGATCGAGGAACCATTTCCAGTTGCTTGCTGTTTCAACAGGGAGAATGCCAAATGCAAGAATGACGAGTTGGCGTGAAGCATCATAAGCGGTCAGGAGGCACATGTAACCCTTCACTGCAGATCAAAGGTGAGTGGCATCCACACACACCATACCATCAAAATGAGAGAATGTCTTGATGCTTCCACCAGGTGCACAAAAGATGCGGCGCAATTGCATTCCATCATCACCATTGATGTCACCTTGGACTGGACCAATGTCAACTTTGTATGCTCCTCCACTGTCTTTCTCAGCCACAGCACCGATGTAGGACCGAATCAACTTGCACTCAGCCAAGTGCTTCTCAATTGTAACTCCTTTGTCCCTGATGATTTTGTAGAGCTGCCCCTTTTTGACCGTGATGGACAATTCGTTCTTGATCATGTTGCCCAGTTGCTGACATCCACCTGCAGCAGGAACTTGATACTTCCCAATGATGTCAGTCATCTCGTCCAAGACGGCAGTTTTGTAGCTTTTCTTGCGGGTGCATGTGCCCTGACAAGCATGGCCAACGAAGTGCGTGATGCGGACCCCTTTGCCATTCTTCAAGAGACGAGCACGGCAGTCGAAGGGACAGTCAGTAGAAACAGAGCACACGAGCTTGATTGCATCGCCTGACCTCTTCTTTTGAATGTATCCGGCACCAACAGACAAGCTGTGCGACAACACAGCCGCACAAACATGAATGAAGTCCACTCCTTCCTTTTCCGCTCCCTTTGCAAGGGTAATGAATGATTTGCTGTTGCTGGACATGCTGGTTGAACAGTTTGATGCGATTGTTGTGTTTGCTACGTTGAATGTGATTTATGTTATGGCTCGGCAGCCTGTTGTTTTGCATGCTCAGATGAATGCAGTACATTTGTATGGAGCCACTCGATGATACATTTGGTCAGCACAGGATCCACGACGCAAAGAATCGGAGCAAACGGATGGATGATGCGCATATCTACGACTAAAGTAGGCATTAATTCCCTTCATTGCATGTCACATATTTGGATGGACTATTTACTTGCATTCTATGATGAGTGTGTCATATTTATGAGATGTGGTTTGTCTTTTTCGTGCATGTTACAGGTAGTCTACATTTATGCGCTAACCTTGGAAGTCGATGCGAAACCTCTCTGTCGATAGGATGTCGCATCGACATTTGGACGTTTTGATACTTTAAGTCACAAAAAACAGGCTGGTTGATGCAAATCGGCACTTCAAAAGGGCTGGTTAATGAATTTCCTCGTTTTTTTGTGTCGTGAATGGTGTGCGTCGTGGAGCCATCGCGTTGTGGAGCCGTCACATTGTGTCGTGCTGCTCTGGTCCAAAAAATTCCAGCCGAACCACACACAAAAGACGCTCCAAGGCCTCAACTGCGTCGATCGGAGCGCCAGCACAATCGGTGTGTGTTGCACAAACCAATCGAATGGCAAAGGCTCCTCTTTGTTGGTACCGCACTCGTACATCTGTACTACATCATACCATGCCAGTACTCCACTTCCTTTTCATCACACATGTGCAACCCTCGCGATCTTTGCTGCCATCAAGTCCACGCGTCTGCAATCGTCACTGGAGCACCAACGATGCATCCTCTGCATTCATCTCTGCTCGTGTTGGAACATGACGAATATTCAGATTCGTGTATGACCCGGTAGGGGTCACAGTTGCGCAAATGACTGCTCACACATATTTGTTTGTCCAGAACTCCTTCTCACGATCAAATGTTCCAAACCCGAAAACGGAAATTTACAGCAGAATCCTCGAGAGCGAGTTTTAGGGTCAAACGAGTCGCGTAGCTCGTATTGGTCAAAGATTCTGTGACCGTACAGTCATAAGCAACCAAGGTAGAGTGTTTGTGGCTGAAACAACACAAAGGGAAAAAACGAACAGAGCATGTGTCTTTGTTGGATTCATGGCATGCGGTCACAATCTGGTTCACAACAAGGAGTGTATCAGCAATACACCAACAACAGATAAGCAATAGAAGACTGTCATCTGTGTGCCTGCGAGTGCTTCATTTCGCGTCCTGAGCACGCAAGCAAGCCAGAATCATTCGGTTTATCAGTTGCTTCGCTCTGCGATTTGGAACCAGTGACGGCAGGAGCGACGGCTCGCAGAAGTCAGGTCACTTGGGAGCTCAACGGACTCACGGATTGATCATCCAAGTGAGGGTGTCCAGCAGCGGCAGTACCGACTGACCACCACACAGCATGGCGATCACACTGACCCAGATCTTCACCTGGTTGGGGTTTGACTCGATTCCCCACCGCAACATCGTTCGCGACGACTTCGTGCCGCAGAACGTTGGACTCGAAGGGTTGCAACATGAGACAGCGGAAGCCATCGACACCGCTTGCAACCAGTACTCTCGCAGAGGTCAAGACGCCTTCCATGTCTCCAGAGCGACGAGGCGCCTGCTCATCGCCCTCATGTATTGGGTGCAAGACCAAGTGCGGTTGGATCTCGAGGTTGAGTTCGACGATGACACCACGCGTCAGGAATTCTTTTCCGAGATACTGGAAGCGAAGGCACGGCACGACCGGCGCGTCACACAGACGAAGAAGGGTGACAAGCTGTTGACGCACACCTTCTGTGTCCAGCTCAAGTCAGGCGCGCAATGGCGACGCTGGGTGGATGAACTTGTGAGCACCCTTGAGGCCATCATTGGTGCCAAAGGCATCCCACTCAGCTATGTCATCAGAGAGCAGGCGGAACCATCCGACGAACCCGATCTCAGCTGGGAACACAACGCTCTCACGCTGGCGCCGCTGACCGGCGAAACCTATCGCCTGGACACAGCAACGGTGCACCGCATCATCCTCCAGAACATCGCAGAGGATTCCGACGCGTACACCTACATCAAGCCATTCATCAGGGCGCGCGACGGCAGGCGTTGCTTCAAGGCACTGGCTGAAAGGTACGACAACCCAGCCAGCGTCGAGGCCAGGGTCACAGCCGCCAAGCAAGTCCTTCGCACCATTCGCTACAACAACGAGCGCCACCTGTCCTTCGAACAGTACTCGGCCAAGCTGCAACGTGCAGTGGACGAACTTGACGACTGCGACCGACCGATGTATGACCAAGACATCGTTGACACCATCTTCCAGACAATCCATGCACCGGGATTGCAGATGCTCAAGTCCACACTCAAGCTGGACTACAGCCGCAACCCAACCAATTACAAGACAGTCCTCTTGGAGTTTGCGAAGGAAATACCTGAGCATTCAACCAGCATGCGGGGCAACCGACAAGTCGCTCAAACAACCTCCAACGGCCGCACCACATCGCAAGGATCACCACCAGCCGTGGGCGCCATCACAGCTGATGGATCCCTGTACATCGGCAAGTACAGTCCAAAGCAGTGGTTCAGCGCCGAGGTGCAGCAACACCGCGAAGAGATCCTGAAGGCCAGGGGCACGAAGCGCAACGGACGCGGAGGGAAGGGCAAGCAGAACCTCCAGCGACAGGTCCAGCAACTCAAGAGACAAGTGAGCCAACTCAAGTCATCCGCATCCGCGCAACAGAAGCGCAATCACGATGCCAACGACGAGCCCGCCATGGATCGTGGGCAGCCAGCGTCCGATCGACACGACCAAGCTGGCACAGCATTTGGTGGAAGGGACTCCAAGCGACAGAACACCGGAAGCTGATGGTGTTGGCGAGAGTGCACGTTAGTGGTGATGTTCGGTATCTGGATTCGTAATCTAAGACGCTGTTACTCACATACCCAACGACACTCTTGCGAGTACACCAGTTGCATATCCGTGTTTCGTACGTCCCAAAGATCACGACGTGTTGGCACCATACATGCCAACAATCCGCATGATGGTCATGGGGTACAGTCCAGGCTTGAACTGGACTCTCATGCCGACACCATTGTTGCCGGCCGACAGTGCGTGGTGCTACATTATACTGACAGGTGCTGTGACGTGTCACCATACACTGACAGCTATGATCCAGTCAAAGATGTGCCCATAGTGACGGCCGCAACCGGATACACGTCCGCTGCAGGCAGACGGTACATACTCGTGTTCAACGAGGCATTGTCGATGCCGAGCCTCGACCATTCGTTGGTCAATCCAAACCAACTGCGGCATCATGGCGTTGACATACAGGACAACCCATACGCTGGGAAGCCTATGGTCATACGACATGACGAGCAGGGTTTTGCGGCGTGTCTGCAATCAGAGGGTACCACCATATACCTTGACACATGGAGGCCATCATCCGCAGATCTGAGCCAGCTACCACACATCGTACTGTCCAGCCCGACACCTTGGAACCCAGAACGCGTCCGGTTCCCAGTCATCCCATACCACGAACAGGAAGAGATCGAGGTCCGAAACACGCATGCAGTCCGCTCATCCACCCACCACACTGACATGGATAGCCATTATGGATCCATCAATTGCCATTTCAACCAACGGCTGATTTGGAGTGTGCGTGTGGATGAGAAGGCGATAGACCGCAAGCCTGCGGTGTCAACGGAGATGACGGACAACCCCGATGTCCATATCCCTGGTCCCATCACAGAGGACGAGATCCAGGTACCGAGATCGTTCCTGTCGGCTGATCGGCACTCGAAGATGACGGCCGAAGAGCTCAGCGATCGGTGGCACCTCAGCCTCGAGCAAGCACGGCTTACTCTTCGAGCTACGACTCGGAACCTCGTGCGATCGGCGGTCATGCCGTTGGCTCGGCGCTATCGTGCCGATCGCATGTACATCCCAAAGCGGATCCAGGGGACTATGGCAACGGATACGATGTATGCCCGATGTGAGGATCTACATGGGCACAAGTACTCGCAGATCTTCGCATCTCCTCAATTCTTCGTTGAGGCATACCACATGTTCCGGAAGTCGGAGGCACATGAGGCCCTTGACACCTTCGTCCGTGACTATGGAGCTCCGGATATACTCGTCGCAGACGGTGCGCCGGAGCAGGTTGGACCGCACAGCCAATTCCGAAAAGGATGTCGCAAGTACAACATCCAGTTGCATGTCACGGAAGTTGAGCGGCACAACCAGAACCCAGCGGAAGGTGTCATTCGTGAGTTGAGACGGCGGTGGTACAGGGTCATGTTCAGGACGAACTGTCCCAGACGATTGTGGAGCTACGGGTTGACCCACCTTGCTGCCATCATGCAGCGCACAGCCAGCAATGCAGGAGGCTTACAGGGACGCACACCGATTGAGCGATTGACTGGTGAGACGCCGGACATTTCGGAGTACCTCGATTTTGGATTCTACGATCGAGTGTGGTTCAAGCCGAACGCGGGGCTGGGTGAAATACAGGTGGGGCGATTCCTTGGTGTGGCACGGACGACGGGATCGCTGATGTCATATTGGGTTTTGCCAGCGTCTGGCATTCCCATGGCGCGCACTACGGTGCAGCGGGTGACCACTGTTGAGATGGGCATCGATGCCCACAAGGAGAAATTCGTGGCATATGATGCTGCAATAGCTCGGCGTTTCAAAGAGGAGCGGCTGGCGGTCACGGGAGGGAGGCCGCAGCTTTCCGCATGGGCCGAGCTGAATGACGACGATCCCGACTTTGCGGCCGAGTTCTCTCGCACGTTCAGCAACGGGGACGTCGCGGAGGCCGATGACGCTTTCGACCCTGATACGTTCGATGGATACCTCAACATGGAGCTATCTATCGATCGCGGGGGAGAGTATCCGGAATTCGCTCGCGTCACAAAGCGGCTTCGCGACAAGGACGGCAAACCCATTGGGACGGCGGCCACCAACCCAATCATGGATACGCGGTTGTACGAAGTTGAGTTCAGCGACGGACACCGGCAATCCATGGCAGCAAACGTCATTGCGGAGAATTTATTCGCACAGATTGACGAAGAAGGCAACCGGCACGTGCTTATCGATGAGATCATTGATCATCGCAAGGATGCCAGTGCCATCACTCAGCAGAATGCCTTCATCACTGCCAAGAATGGAGTGAAGAGGCGCCGTGAAACAACCATTGGGTGGGATATTCTCATTCAGTGGAAAGACGGCAGCACGACGTGGAATGCATTGAAGGATGTCAAGGACTCATACCCAGTACAGCTGGCTGAGTATGCAGTGGACAATCGCATTTCAATGGAGCCAGCATTTGCTTGGTGGGTTCCCTTCGTGTTGAAAAAGCGCAAGCGAATTCTCGCGAAGGTCAAATCCAAGTATTGGGTTCGAACTCACAAGTATGGTGTTCGCGTGCCAAAGTCGGTGGAGGAAGCGAAGCAGGTCGACCGTGAAAACGGCAATACCCTGTGGTGGGATTCGATCATGAAGGAGATGAAGAACGTCAGGCCGGCATTCGAGGTGTTCGAGGGTGATCAATCTGACATACCCAACGGATACCAGGAGATCAAGTGCCACCTGATATTCGATGTGAAGCTCGGCGAGAATTTCAGACGCAAGGCACGACTGGTCGCCGGGGGACACAAGACATCCACGCCATCATCGATCACATACTCCTCTGTTGTATCCAGAGATTCGGTTCGCATCGCATTGACCATTGCAGCAATGAACGACCTGGATGTCATGGCATGCGATATTCAGAATGCCTACCTCACGGCAGATTGCCGCGAGAGAATCTGGACAAGAGCAGGACCCGAATTCGCAGCTGAAGAAGGAAAGATCATGCTTGTGAAGAAGGCGCTTTACGGGTTGAAGTCATCCGGAGCTGCATTCAGGGCCAAACTGGCTGGCGTTCTGCATGATAGCGGATTCAGATCGTCGCAGGCAGATCCTGATGTATGGCTACGACCAGCAGCAAAGCCAGACGGATTCGAATACTACGAAATCGTGCTGTGCTACGTTGACGATGTGATGGCAATCAGCCATCAACCCAAGCAAGTCATATCCAATATCTCAGCTGTGTTCAAGCTGAAAGGGGACAAAGTCGAGCCACCGGATATGTACCTTGGAGCATCGCTCGACAAGAAGGCGAACGAGAACGGCACCATGTGCTGGCGCATTTCATCAGAGAAGTACTGCAAGGCGGCTATCGAGAACGTGGAGTCAAAGCTGTCCGAAGAAGGTCTGCGACTACCATCGGGATGCAAGACACCATTCACATCTGGATATCATCCAGCTGAGGATACTACAGCAGAGCTCAAGGCAGATGGGCTACAACGATTCCAAGAGCTGATTGGTGTGCTGCGGTGGGCAATCGAGATCGGACGGGTCGACATCTTGCTCGAGGTCTCCCTCTTATCTTCGTTCTTGGCGATGCCAAGGGTGGGACGTCTACAGCAGGTGTATCACATCTTTGGATACCTCAAGAACACGAGCAAGCGCTCGATGTTGATGGATCCAGACCACCCAAGGATTTCGGAGGATCGATTCCAATCGTTTGAATGGGAAGATTTCTACCGAGACGCCGAAGAGCAGATACCCACTAATGCACCCAAGCCCAGAGGAAACGTTGCTTCCACCCACTGCTTTGTGGATGCCAGTCACGCAGCAGACAAAGCAACCCGCAGGTCGCAGACAGGCATCTTGATCTTCATGAATCGAGCGCCAGTCATGTGGTACAGCAAACGACAGAACTCAGTCGAAACATCCACGTTTGGTTCGGAGTTCACTGCAATGCGGCAAGCTGTGGAAATGGTATCGTCGCTACGATACAAACTCAGGATGTTTGGCGTCCCGTTGGAGGGACCGACCAATATGTTCTGTGACAATGAAGCG
The DNA here is from genome assembly GCA_026770025.1 of Craspedostauros australis. Taxonomy (NCBI): domain Eukaryota; phylum Bacillariophyta; class Bacillariophyceae; order Mastogloiales; family Achnanthaceae; genus Craspedostauros; species Craspedostauros australis. The sequence continues at coordinate 499,765 of JAMXDE010000025.1, forward strand.
GTGTACAAGAATGCATCGACACCCCACTCCACACTCTCCAAGAAGCATCACAGCATATCATATCACCGGTGCAGGGAAGCTGTGGCAAGTGGGATCATTAGAGTCGCGAAAGAGGACACACTGACCAATCTGGCAGATGTATTCACCAAGACCATGGCGGCCCCAAAACGGGAGACGCTTTTGGGTAGGTTTCTGTATTAACAGATAGCCATGGGGAGTCGCATGAAGGGTAGCGAACGCGCGAGGTTTTTTGGGAGGCAAAATGCCGTTTTTCCTGCGCGCATACTACAACGATGAGGGGCGTTGTATAGGCACAGATGGCAGTCAGGCATACAGCCAGCATATGCCAATTCAACGAGGGGACAGAGCGAGTTTTAGGGTCAAACGAGTCGCGTAGCTCGTATTGGTCAAAGATTCTGTGACCGTACAGTCATAAGCAACCAAGGTGGAGTGTTTGTGGCTGAAACAACACAAAGGGAAAAAACGAACAGAGCATGTGTCTTTGTTGGATTCATGGCATGCGGTCACAATCTGGTTCACAACAAGGAGTGTATCAGCAATACACCAACAACAGATAAGCAATAGAAGACTGTCATCTGTGTGCCTGCGAGTGCTTCATTTCGCGTCCTGAGCACGCAAGCAAGCCAGAATCATTCGCTCGAATATGACGAAAGAATCTCGGAATCTTCAGAAACAAATAATCTACGAACCGAGAGGAATCTAACGTCAGTGGGAACACGAGGAGCAGAACATGAACGTCAGCAGAGGAGCAAGACCAGATATATATGGATGAGAGGAACCACTTAGGTAAGACGTCAGGATTAGAGACTGACGCAATCGAGTTCCTGAATCTCTGTCTGACACAACCAAGACCAAATAAGACAACAACACGACGAACTGCGGGAAACTGGCGCAGGTCGAGGATTCACATCGCGGTGGATCGTTAGGAATTAGGAAATGATCTGACTCAATAGGAGTCAGAACTACACGAGTTTGCAGGGCAACTGGAGATTGACATGAGTTGACTTTTGACAGACAAGTCGAGCTCATAAATCGCAGAGAAAGAGGAATCACCAACCTACAAACCCGGGATAACAGAACAACTAACTTAGTGAACCAATTGTAGCCCCACCCGGTCTACATGAGCAACAGGATTGAGACCTGTTTCAACATGCTCGTGCCCTGCCGACGACACTGCCACTAGCACGATTGTCATGTATTGGCGGAGCAGAGTAGAATAGAGCAGAGCGCAACAAATGCACTCCATACAATGCTCATATGCTATACTATGCTGTGATGTGATGTGCTAGTGCAGCTCCTATAATATGTTACATACTCGTACACTAAGAGCACAGTCCACTACTCCATGTACTGCTTCGGGCTTGCTAGATGGAGCAGATTGGACTTCCTCTCTTTGGGGTGCGTCGCCATTGGACGCCTCTTCGTTGATTGTCGCGTCCTCCTTGCCGTCATGCCCGCATTCGTTCCGCTTGGCCTCCTGTCCTGTTTGTGTTGATTGGATGTTTTGCTCCTTTGCTGCAGAAGGGTCCATCTCTTCGCTGCCATCGCGTGTTGACGAAGACCCCATTACCTCACTGGGATCATCTTGTGCTGAACATGATCAAGTCTTTGCGCTGGTCTCGTCTTGCGGAGTGGGCACCGCAGATGCAGATGCTGTCTCCAAAATGATGGTTGTTTGTGAAGCCTTCTTGGTGCTGGCATCAGCTTCTTTCGTTTGTGCGTTGTCTCTTGCACGTCCCATGGTGCTGAGAACCCCAATGGTGGCCAACGATGCATGTTGGAAATCCGGGGTTAGTGTTAGTAAGAACTAATTGGTTGTTAGATCGTACTATTCAGAACTGTGAGCTCATTCTCTTCAGCTCCTTTGCCTTTCGTTTCCCATATAGCATCTCCTGCAGCAGCACCGTGTTATACTGTTGCATTCATGCATCTCATCATCATGAATCATCGCTTGCATACATGAGATCGCATCCGCAGGCATCCTTTGTCATGCATATCGTCGTGCATATCCGTAGGCATTCTTTCCATGCACCTCGTTGTGCATATCCTTATTCTACATTCCCTGCGGTACGATTCCACAGTCTTGCGTTTCGCTCTTGATCTCCTGACACCAAACTTTACGATTGGTGTCATGATTGATGTCATGATTGATGCCCTTTCTGAGTTGTTCTAGTCCGTGGGTGACACGTGCCATGATCTCCAGATGGGGTGATCATCAATGTGTCGGTCATCATCTTCCTTCACATGGTTTAGGTGTCGTGGCCTTTTCTTGATTCATAGAGGACAGGCTTGTTTGCTTGGTAAGACTGAGATCATTCCCGTGTGATTCGTGTCGTGGGTGGAATGGACAATATTCAATGGTGTGACGAATAATATCCAAAGGTATGACAAATAATGTTGAGAGTTGCGGCAATCATGGGTATCTTTCCGACAGAGTCGTACCCTCGATTCCTGACAGATGCAACAGCTGGGGCCAACAGCTGTGATGAGGCAATGCCCACCTTCTGCTGACCTTTGCTCTCCTCAGACACCACTGCGCCTTGTTTTGCCTGTGAGCTTGTGGCTGCGGCCGTCGCGGATTGGGCCGGGTTGTCCATGACTTCATAGGGATCCATCTTGTGGCACACAATGACATCGCCGCTCTCACTGTCGTACACTTCGAAGCTCATGCTGTCGTAGTTCACGAGGTCGATGACTGGTGCTGCACCAGCTGGGTTGTTGGTAGACTTGTCGGCGCCAGTGCTGTGTGCTGAATCGCGTGATGCAAGGGCGTCGTCTCCGCCACCAGTCCATGGATCCTCGTACGAATGCTTCTCCTCCATGGAGTCGCTGATACCGATGACGCCATCGGAATGACTCTGCGATGGTCGATTCTGCTGGTGATCATCGTTACCCTCGTTGTCACCGGAGCAGTGGTCGTCTTCGTCGTCGAGCACAATGATCTCTTCGACATTTCGCGAGCGGGAGGCACTCTCTGCTGGGGGTTGTTGCTCGATGAAATAATTCCCAGGTGACGCACCACCATGGCTTCCATGGTCGGTGGCATCAATTGGGTCATGTTCAGCCGGAGCACCACCAACATCAGCATTGTCGCAATCCTTTTCTGCATTCTTCAACAACTTGGTCATGGTCGCTGCGCCAACCCCAAGAACAACTGCTGCACCTGCGACTACTCCAGTCGCGGCGTTCTTGGTGACATCGTCCGATAACGACTTCTCTGAGCTGACCGACATGTGGGATGAGTTACGCTCGATGTGTCCAGTCGAAACAGTTGCTGATGCTTCTTGAGCGGCGTCGGCAACATCGTTTGTTGAGGCCGCAGACTCGTTGTCGGTGCAACTGCTATCGACAGGATTCGAGTTGGCGCTTGCGCTCGTCACCACGCTGACTGCAGGGCTGCCGTCAGCTGTGACTTTGGCTTTGGCTGTGGTCGTGGTTTTGGCTGCAGCTGCCATAGATGCCGCTGTAACAACTGCTGCGGCCATGCCAATAGCTGCAGTGGTTGTCAATGCGTTGGCGTCGTCGTCCTTGTTGCTGTTGTCATCTTTCCCAAAGCCGCGATCGCTCTGCGTTGTGGATAGGCCCGATTGGTCTTGGTGCCCAACCAGCGCCCCAACCTTTTCCGAGTCAGAGTCCAACAGGCTGTTCAAGACGGACTCATTGAACGACGAAGAGCGTTCGTTTTCCGCAAAGCTGGAAGACAACTTCCTGGTGGAAGCTGCACCAGATCTCACCGACCGTTCATTCTCGGAGACGGTGAATTCGGAGGCTGTGGATTGACCGCTGTTCGTTCCTCGCGCAGGCATGAGAACTTCCATGCCCTGGACGACTGGGATGTCATCAGATGAATGTATGGTTTCCACAAGGTGGCCAACTATCACTGGGTTGGCTGCACCGGCGATCAGTTCTTGCTCTTCAGATCCCGGTTGACACGCATGTTGGAAATCCGGGGTAACCCAGCCTTATTAGTTATATCTGATTACCTATTCCTGTTGTTGCATTCTCAGAACTGTGAGCATAACATCTTCATCTCTTTCAATTCCAATTCCCATAGCATGTATAATCCACAGTAACATTGTGAGATACTGCTGTGTTCATCATGTCATGCAGCATGTACTTCATGTACATCTCATCAAGCATCTCTTCATGCACTTCATCATATATTTCAGTAGTTTCATTTTGCTCAACATTCATGCGGCACATTTCTGCAGTCATGCATCCATCTTGTCACAGGTTTTGTCCTTGATCTCTTGACACCTTTTCTTATGATTGGTGTCGAGCTTGATGTCCTTTCTGAATTGTTCTAGTCCGCAGGTGGCACGTGTTTCGGTTCTCCAGATGGGGTGATCACAGACCTGCTGGTCATTGATGTTTCTCCTGTGACGTTGTTGTTTGGATCGTCACGATGTCATGCTTGATGTTGGGACATCCTGTTTTTCGATGTCATGGCTTTTCTTGATTCAGAGAGGACAGGCTTGTTTTCTTGTCAAGACTGAGATCAGTCACGTTTGTCTTGAGTCACAGGTGTGATGAATAGGACTCAAAGGTGTGATCAACAGGAGTTGATTTGTTCAGTCGTGATTGATAAAGTTGGGAGGTGCGGCAATCATGGGTATCTTGACAAAGTTGTACCCTCAATTCCTAACACACGCGTCCTTGCTGACAGATTCGTCCTTGTTGCTGGTTTTGTATGAACTACCAGCAGCCAGTTTGGCTGCAGCAAGGTCCATGATGTCTTCGAGAGGAGCCGGAGGAGGCCTGTTGGTCTCTGCAAGAGGTTCAATGCCTTCTCTCTGCATCTGCAAGTGAATCATTGCTGCAATCTTCGCCTCGTAGTTGGATGATGTCAAAGAAGAGAGGTCGATGGCACGGACCTCGCCATTTTTGACACCTTCGGAACGATTCGTGTAGACATCCCTGGATGCCAGGCTGGATGTTCCACTTGCGCTGCTCTCTGCCGACGGACGCGACTGCTTGCTGCCACCGACGTTCTGCGTTGTTTCTGTTGCTGTTCCACCAACGGATGATGATATGTCTCGTGTGTTGGAAGATGATGCAGTTGCTGCTGCCACGGCCGCTGCAGCGCCAACTGCGGCTGCTCCGACCATGGCCCCAGAAATGAAATGACCGTTGCTGGTGCTGCCATTGGAACGGTTGGAGCGTGACTCTCCGTTGGAGTACGTCGAATTGTCGTTGTATACCGATCCGCTTGACAGCGTGTCGTTGCACCATGTAGGCCTGTGTGACGAGCTGGCTCCTGTGATCACGCTTGGTCGATGGTGTTCGTGGAATTGTTGCGTGCTGGACGAGTCTGATTCGTTGAAGCGGACCGACTTGTGCGATCCTTCATCTATGACCGAAACGGCCCGCACTTCAATGCTGTCGGTCTGTTCTCCGCTGTTGGTAGCTTGCGTCATGGTCACAGCTGAGGGTTGGGCATTTCGTGCCAATTTCTTGGCCTGCTGTTGATCGTTCGACTGCTGGTCGGCCTCGGACCCAGAAGACAAGGATGCGGAACATGTTGTTTGCGCCAATTGCAGGTGGTTTGGAGCAAGCACACGGTTTGCAACGTGTGCTCCCGCTAGAATCTCGATGCCTGTTGCAGAGGCTGTTGGCGACGCGGTTCGGACCTGCATCATGCTGTTGTCGCGTCGCTGGTTGGAGACGTGATCCGTGACGTCCATGGATGTGGCCTGACCATCATGATTGTTGTGAATGCTTGAGATGGTGCTCTTTTCGACGCCGGCACTCGCATTCTTGCTTTGTCCAATGCTGGATGGTGGTTCCTTGCCAAGAGAATTGTCGCAGAACGTTGGCATCGACTGAGAGGCTGCAATTGCACCAAAGGCCGCCACTGCCTGCTTACCACGAATCTTTCTGACCGAAGTAGGTGCAGGGATAACAGATACTGAGCCTTCTGCCTCTTTCCTGGACTGTGCTACAATGGCAGGGTGCTTTGGGCTTGGTTCTCTTCGACTCGGACGCAGCTCGACGCCACTGAGCATGCGCTGGCTGTGCTGTGTTGAGTGGAGGGTGTGGACTTGGCTGAAGTGGCTCTGCTGCCTGCCGTCGTGGCATTGCGTTGGTCGACGGAGGTTGCGGTTGACGTTGCTGCTTTGAGCACAGTGGGGGTGGTGTTCGGTTGAGTGTCCATAGTTTCCCCACCCTTCTCTGACTTGGATGCATCATTGCCGGCAGCCTTTCTTCCAAACATTGTCCCTACAAATCCCAGCGTCACGGACACAAGGCCCAGTTTGGCCCCTTGCTTGCGCTGCTGCTGTGATGGCAAAGATGACACTGTAGCATCGTGTGTGCTCGTTGCTTCGCACAGTCATCGCGTTGTCTTGTGGAGGAAGAGTAGCACGATGTCTCTTCCTCTGTTTTGACTTGTTTTGCATGACATGGAATCCGTTCCCTGTGACGTAGAAGGCGGATCAGCGAGGGTAAACACGAAATAGCTCTAAATATACCATCGCCGTTTCTCCCAAAAGCAAGCAAACCAGTGGCAACAAGGGGCCAACACTCCACAACTGGTGTTATCGTGAGTGCATCCGCTGCGACCTGGGGTCGTGCTGCGAGTTGGATTGTTCAGACGTGCGTGCGATTCGGGTACTCCGATCCGGGACACCCGGCAAGTCCATTGGAACGTGCGTCGTTTGACTCATTTGACCAAAGAGATGAATCGAGGCTGTTTAATCGAATTAGTCTTACCTCCACAATCTGTGTCGTTGCATTCGCTGAAAATGACCTATTGATGTCGTATCGTTAAGTATTATATTTAACGATATCGTCTATTGGTGTCCAATGACCGCCGTTGTGACTGTAGTTGTTTAAGTCACGAATCAATCTGATGCACAACTGAAAGTGCATTTAATGCACTCCAAATGCATTTAATGCACTTCAATTGCATTTAATGCACTTCAAATGCATTTAATGCACTCCAAATGCATTTAATGCACTCCAAATGCATTTAATGCACTTCAACTGCATTTTTTGAACTCCAAGTGCATTTAATGCACTTCAAATGCATTTTTTGAACTCCAAGTGCATTTTTTGATGGAAGCACACAGGTCGCGGGACTCGCTTGGGCTGTTTGTGTGTGGGTTGGCGATTGGTGTGCAGGCCCCAAGAACAGGATTTTTTGCGAAAAGATGGTGCGAAGTTCAAGAGCCGCGCTCGTTGCCGACACGAGCGCTTGAACTGCCGAATCAAGAACTTGAAGACCATGAGCGACACTGTTCGCCATGGCCACCAGTGCCATGTGCACCCACCCATTCGAGGCTCTGTGTGTGATTCTCCAATACCAAATGGACAACAGACTCGAGTTGTTTGCTGTGTGGACCCAGCGCGAGCACAAGACCCATTCAGGATACGATTGCAACTTCGTTCTGATACAATATTTCAGCACTGAATTCATTCTGTTATGATTTATTGGGTGTGCGTGAAGTTATAGACTCCTGAGCCTTATAGTTACAAATTTATATTTTTCGCATTAGCCTTTGCCTAAACGCGTCAAGCGTGCGGACGGTGGAGGGCAAATGGGGTTCGGAATCGTCAGTCGTGTTTCGACATGCTGTCCAGTCGTGTCTATCATCGACACACTCACATTTCACGTGGGTGAGGTGGTTACTTGTAACGAAATGTTGAGGATTGCGTGGTGGCGGTGGGCATGCCGAGGCTGCTGCTTTGTCTGGGCTTTGGATCGATGGAACCCAAGTGGAGAAGAATACATAAGGTGGTGAGCGGGTTGCAGGCTCCATGCTACCCAAGGATGGTACATCCCACTTCAACCTTTGCCCTCACCCTTAACTTGACCTGCATCATGCCTTGTTCTCGGTCTGCTGCTGTTCATGGTCCAGGACGTTCAGCTTCGTCCACATCTCAATCATCACATGCTGCCTTCCCTCCATGTACCTACTCTATAGTACAGCCTCGTCCTTGCTTCAGGTCTATTCCCTGCCTGTGTGTTTGGACCTCCTCTCTGCTTGTCGTCGCCAATTGCTATCATTGGCTTCGAACTGTTGCTCATCTGCTCCACCTCTTTACTTCTTGTTTCAGTGGTATTGAATCCACAAGCACTTGAATCATGATGCAAGAAACAACAAGGATGACAACACTACTGTCACCAGTCTCTTTCTGCACCATGTCAACAGCTCAGCAGATGATCATGGCGTCCCATGTCCAAGGGGGACAAAGCAGGTTGTGCAGGACTTTGTAGAACATCCACAAACTATGCCAAGTTTTATTTAGTATTGTATTTTGTTGTGCATAGCAAAGGATAAGTCACTGCCCTCCATTACATTACATTACATAATATTATGTTGTGTACCATTCACACGTGTGGCTGGTGTGGCCAACATGTAGGGATGACACCACCAATGCTTTGCTGCTTGACACAACACCGCCAGGAGGAAACACCCAAAGGAACCAAATCACCAACAGCGTGAGCAACCAACATGGCACTGGACCTGTCACAACATCACCATCCACACCATTGATTACAATTTCGGTCTGTCATCGACCGTCAATGACGTCATGCATTTTGTCCGCGTTGAGGACAAGCCAGCCAGTATTTGTGTCGTAGACTCTAGCTAAATATATATGACCCTATTTGACAACACGTTACATCACCGTCTAAGAAAGTAGAGTTGTCCGATTATGGATCTTCAGGAAAACATGATGGTACCCAGCATGGGGCTTATAGACAACACGATGGTACCCAGCATGGGGCTTGCAAGAACCACTGAATTGGCAGCAGGAGAATTGTTCTTGCTCACCACAACCACCTTCCGTTCGCAAACAGTACGTCTGGCTCATGCAACCACCAGTTTTGCGCCCAGCGGTTGGATGTGGCGAGTTGACACCAGGAGGATCCATTCACGAATTGTGGACAGCAAAACCGATGAAGTGCATTTAATGCACTTCAAATGCATTTTTTGCACTCCAAATGCATTTAATGCACTCCAATTGCATTTTTTGAACCCCGAATGCATTTAATGCACTCCAATTGCATTTAATGCACTTCAAATGCATTTTTTGAACCCCAAGTGCATTAAATGCACTCCAAATGCATTAAATGCAAAAGGAAGCAGGTTCGACGGGACTCGATGACACTTCAACCAAACGGAAGCAATGACCAAATTTGTCCGAGTATCACCGATTGATAAAGTATTAATATCAATGAATCAAACGAAGACGTCGCTGCGACATTTGCTTTGTCAACATCTCACAAACAACGAAGAAACACAACAAATGACAAAAAGCACTTTGGAGTCGTACTAGTCGTAAACTGAAGTATTTGATGCACTTGCCGGGTGTCCCCGTGCAAGGAGCTGTTTTGAATCGTCAATCGACACGGTGGCACCGTTCGATCCGACTTGGGGACGCTGCAGAGTCTGTTGCTCTTTTGGATGTGGCAACAGGCGCAAGGAGGTCGCACAGTTCTCGTTGGGTTCTCGAGTTTTTGGGCAAAGACCTGTATCTTCGACTCGTACGAACACGTTCCAAAACCATCAAGACCCCTCGTGTGGGATCCAGAGTGCCACTCAGAGGACAACTACTACCATCTCCGCGACAACTATCTATGCATCTATCTACGTGTACTCTATCCATTTGTGCCAGACACCGGACTCCACTAACTGGGAGGGTCAAACGAGTGGAACATGAATGTGATGGAGGGAAGGTGCTGCACCCAACCGAGAGAATACGTCTGCAGCAACAGCACTGTTGCGCGGAAGAACCCAAGCGAGAGCATCAAGGCTGATACGAATAACATCACCTACTGGCGTCATGGGTTGCCTTCGCAAGAGCACACTGCTGGATAGCTCAAGAATCATATAACGAATGCAATTATGCTGTGGCTTTTCAATTACTCCGCGCTAAGGCCGACCAAGGCTTCGACGCAATCACTTCATTCTAAGGTTGACCAGGCCTTCGGCAGCAGCGGCTTCTTCTGAGATCTGCTTGCCGCTGGATGATGCTCCAGCCTCCGAATCTTCATCGCCGGCTTTGGAAGCCTTTCCACTCTTCTCCTTCTCGACCACCTTGCGTTTATCACGGAAGGCATGCCCCAGCTTCTCGGCCGCCCTCTCCTTGGAAACCTCGACCCAGATCCAAGTTCCGTCGGCGTCCTTCGTATGCCTAGTCAAGAATCGTCTCCCCTCGGCCACCAATTCATCCACCACGTCCGTGACGAATTGTCTTCGTTCGGTTCTAGCTGCAGCCTCGAAGAGGTGCTTGCGTTCATTCACAAGAGAGTGCATGTATATGTTACCCGAATGCTTGTGAAAGGTTCTGCTCCTGCCGAACAAAATGTCTGTGTCTCGCTCTGTGATCTTCTCCGGGGTGTCTTCGGGTGGCGCGACAGCTGGAGGTTCTGGTGCGGTCGGAGCTGCCGTCTTTGGTTGCTTGGCTGCCGCTGCCGTTCCCTCTGGTGGTGTCGGTGGAATGACCACTGTTGGCTCTGATCCTTGCGAATCCGGCGTTATCGACTGGTCAGAAGCAGTGGACGCCGGCTGAAGTCCGTGAGTGGTTGAAGAATCGCTCGGTGCTCCACCACTGCCAGTTATTGGTGGCTGTTGCTGCGGCAACTGCGTCGTGGGAGCAGCATTCGCGTTTACATTTGGAGCTGACATCATTCCTTGTTGAGGTATGGTCGGAGTATGCATGGTGCTCACGTTTGCCATGTTTGCGTTCGGCATGGCTCCTTGCGCCATCGTTTGGTTGAATCCAATCCGCACTCCCCTTTCCATAGCCATCTCCAAGGCCAGCTGCCTCCCTATTCGCATGCCCATCTGTTCGGCGACCATTGTCGGCGATTGTGCCTGTGCGGATGTCATGGGCACTTGCATGTTCTGCGTGAAGTTTTGGGTGGGATTTGGTGTGAGATTCCGTGGGAGCTGCATGTATGGTGTGCCTTGGTTGAATGCTGTCACTCCACCAATACTTCCTGTCATGAGGTTGGGAAGGGTCCCAGCATTTGTTGGGATCATGACGGTATTGGGAGCAACGGCTGCGGTCAGATTCGGTTGCGCGGCCGAAGCTGAATTTAGATTGGTTGGCACCGGCATTCCACCGACCACGTTCCCTCCCGCGATACTAGTCTGGAACGGGACGGCACCAGTGCCCCGAAAGCCAACGTTCTGAGGCATGGTAAAATTGGGGAGGCCACTGGCTGGACCTGCCAGGAACTGCTGGGGCTGACCAAACGCTTGTAGGTTGGGTCTCGCCTGTTGCGCTTGCAGGTTCTGTGGCGGCTGCGGGGCGTTCGGGATGATGCCTGTTGGCATTCCAGCCTGACCCATCTGCACGCCTCTTCCTTGGATTGACGCTTGTTGGTAGGCGGCAAAGGTTGGAGCTCGCGGATGAGCCGGATATTGGGGGAAATTGGGAGAAGGCACAGCTCCGTATGGCGTTGGAGTCTGTGCTTGTGGGGCAATGGCACCGGCAGCAGAAGTAGTGAGCTGCGACGAAGTCGGGCCCGGGGTGACTTGGACAACTTGCACTTCGTCATCGTCAACGGCTGCTGCTTGCATCGCTGGCGACGATACAGCGGGAGCCGGAACTGTTGCGGGTGCGCTTGTCGGTGTCGCTCTTCGTTTGGCGGCTGGTTTGGCATCTTGGTCGCTGCCCGCACTGGTTTGGTGGCTGCTCGTGGTGGCAACGCGGCCTTCGTCGCCTTCATCCTCATCTTCGTTGGCAACAGGCATGCCGGCAGTCTCAAGATTGTCTGCAGTTGGTGATGAGCCAGGATGTGGTGGCATGCTTCTCGTTCTCTTGGAAGCAACGCTGGTTGAACTATCCTCCTCCTTGCCCTCGCCCTCGTTCTTGTTGGCCTCGATGATGTGGTCCACCAGCATGCGAACTTTGTTCTCGGCTGCCTCCCAGTCGGCAAGCCGCCAGATCCCACACTCTTCCACCTGTTGGACGAATTGGATGCCGCTCTGCCTCATCTGAACGGCCACCTTCATGCCAATATCACCCTTCTGCTTGTTGTTTCGCTTCGCGCCCAATTTTGCTACGCGCTCATTCACAAGCCTGGCGAATTCGAGGTTTCCGTGATGCTTCTGATGGTTCTGTCCCTTTCCAACAATGACGTCGGTCGGTCTCAGCAGCTCGATGCGGCGAGCGTACTCCATCAGATGCCCTTCAACCAGCTTGCGGCGCCTCAGGAACCTTTCGAATTCCCTGCGATTGAGCAGCATGGGAAGGTGCTCCTTCTTGCTTTGGCCTCTCTGCTTGAATGATGCGGCGTAGTCCTCGTCGAGGGGAAGGACGCGCACGGGGATGCCAAACGTCTTCAAGTGACCGACGCATATGGCATGGCCTCCTGCGATGTGATGTCGATTTGAAAGCAAACAGCAGGGACAGCACGAACAAACAAAGAACGATCGGTGAGTGAAGGTGTACTTGAAACGTGCGGAAAGGCGAGAACTTGGTTGCGCTTCAATCGAACGGATGCCTGTTCGAACTCTGCGCGAATGGTTGAACGCTAAAGCAGACATGCATGCATGGGTGGATTGACTTACCGCAGATTGGTTGAATCCGGCAGCGAGGGCTGGGACTCAGGCCCCGCGCCACGAGGCTGACCAACGGTTTCATCAGGTCCCCCTGGTAGCAGTAGTGGAAGGCTGTAATTCGGATGGGCATGGCGTTGAGAGCCTTGCATGTAGCCCACCATACATCGCGCTCGGCTTCGGTTCCTTTGGGTGTGGAATCCACTCCATATCCCACGTACACAATTCCATTGATCTGTGTTTCGTCGTTGTCTTCCATGTGTGCCATGATAAGGTACCACAGAAAGCGAGTCTATGGAATTGGGAGAGAGGAGAGCACACACGAATGTAGCAGGGTTGGAGCAGGGTTGGAGCAGAGTCGGAGGAAGTGATGGAAAGATGGGGTGAGCAGCGGATTGACTTGCATATACCAGAACATATGCCAACTGCACTTCGCGTTGGCGGATGCACGTGGTCCTATTGCAACACCTGTTATGAGCTAAGCACATGAGCTTCACAGACATCGTCCATCGATGGACATCGGAGACATTGCCTGATGCAGAAGTGCGGAACTTACGTTGTGTATCTCAGGGTTCTGGTCCATGAGGCTTTCAGCAAGTTCTCCCTCGTGCGAGAAGAACACGGCTCTTCCCGCATGATCCCGTATTGGCAACATTTGGATGCTGCCGCCATTCTTGGTGAAGAACTGTTTCTCTTCTGCGGTGAAGTCGTCCATGGTGATCCTCTTGGTGAGCTTGGCATCACCCCAGATCTCTCGCTTGGCTTCGAAGTGCCGCACAAGTCGATCTGCTGCGTTGTTGACATCGTTCCTTTCTGCGCGCAAAAACATGCCAAGGAATTGCGGACTATTCACGAAATCAGGATTCTGTCGCAGAGCAAGGTCAAAGGCCGGTTTGTGCCTGATGGACTGCACTCGTGCACGCAGTTGCTGCAACAGGAGGTTCATGTGTTGTGGATTTTCGGGAGGAACCCCAAGTTTGCCCATGATCTCCTGCTCGACCGTCAGTTTCTGTTGCACACACAGACGTCCCATGGCTTGCGCCAGCGTTTCGTCCGCCGAAGGGGTGACATCTTCAGCAGGAGGATTGGTGTAGGGTTCGGCGAAGGACGGGACCCTCGCCGCGTTGTTGGGCGCTGCTGGCGGCGCCGCTCTGTTGTCTCGCAATGCGCGAGGCAACCGAGCGGCTCCGACGTTGTTGGATTGCATCTTTGCGCGTTGGTTATGATTAGAGTGGGAATGTTGTGGTGTTGCTGTTGCTATTGTTATTGTTGCTCTGATTTTGTGACCTTTTGAGTGGATTTGTGCCGTTCACGCTGTTTTGCGTGGTGTTTCTGTTTTGCGTGGTGTTTCTGGGTGTTTTGTTGGAGTGCGATCAAGGGCTCCCAACACGCAAACAAGCTTGCAGGGTTGTTCTGTTGATTCCTTCCTGGTGCTTCATGCTGGTACAAGTTTGAACGGCAAGATTCTACGTCAACAGGGACAGAACGCAGCGCGTCGAAAGTTACCAGGTCGCACACCATCTGGCTTCTTGTTGTTTCTCTGGGGGGAAGGGAAAACGGCGTTTTTTTCGAATCGCGACTCAGAAAGAATAGAAAGTGAGTTGAGATTCAATGAGGGACAGACTATTACCGAACACGGTATCAACCTGATGGGAGAAATTCTTGTTTTGGCGCGAAATCTTCCGACTTGATCGACCACCAAATCTTTTCTCCTCCTTCCTCTCCTCCATTCACGAATCCGTCATGACTCAAACCTGACCGACCTGACTCACACCCCACCTGGGAACTATATGCTCCTCAGATCCTCCTTACTACAACATACCTCGATTCCTTCATGCTGATGACCACCACACTACCACCGTGGTCTCAACATGCGTATCCAACTTGCTTCAACTCAAGCAATGGAATCCGAGGGTCAGCTTCAGCCACAGCCACTGCTTCATGACCGTCACCACTGATTGTTATGACCTACACTGCAGTGTAACTGTTGGAAATCCGGGGTGGTGTTAGTAGTAGGAGACTAATCGTTATTAGAATCTACTCTTTCGAACTGTGAGCTCTTCATTGCTCTTTCCTGTTGATGATCGATCTCCTGCTGCAATCCTCGTGGTTGCATCTGCTCATCTCCCTTGTATTCATCTTGCAAGGTTGCCCATCTCGTGAATTCACCCTGTCTTTCCTCTGATAGATTCATCATCGTAGACATGGTTGATTCACAGGCATCACCGATTCGATTCACTCGGTCGGATCGTCATCTTCGTGTTTTTCACAAAACACAAGAGACACAACTGTTCTCACGGTTGAACCGTTGTTCTCACGATTTCTCACACGATGTCTCGTGTTGAGGCAGACATCCCTTACCACATGCATTTCGCTGGTTCGTCACCAGCTTCATCCATTATCACCGGAGGGTTCTCTCACGATCCTTTTTGTACTTCGTGGTAATGGAATATTCCCACTCCTCGGTTCTTTGTTCGTCATTACATGTTAGAACGAAATCAAGGATGGGATTCCGCACCGAAACGTAGAGTGATCAGATCGTTGTTGGGGTGAGGATGAGTGTTGTTATTGAGTATTATTCGTATGAGTAGTAGAATGCGGGCGAGCTCACAAGATGGTTTCTTGAGAACTGTGAGCATGAGAGAGACATGACAGGTCTCCTGCAAATTGCAAGTGAAATTAACACGGAGACAACACGGCAAATGTGCGTGTTACTGCGTGAAGATGAGGTGCAAAAGTCAATGAACAAAACACCGCGATAGCCCGTGTTGCGAATTACGTCTTCTCACGATGTTGCTAGTAGTACGATCACACGATTGATCGTATTCACTTGAGAAGGTCATGGCAAGATTCGCACGTGTCACACCCAAGATCCAAGTCTGTCTTGATTGGGCAGATTGGCTCATCTTGGCAAGAAATCAATTTCCGCGACATTTTTGGATCTGTGATTGAGGGAAAACGATTCTTGCGACGCGAAATGCGACACAAATCTGACACAACGGATTTTCGACCAAAATTTCCGTTCGGAACGGAAAAGGTAAGAAAAGTGGAGATTTCTGATTGGTCGACGGGTGTCGCTATTGTTAGAGATTTAGCGTGCGCTAATACTCCCCAAAGCGTGTCCCGGACATTCAGGTCTTGTAGGTCGGGGAAGAGGACTCGGTGTGCCCTTTCCAGAAGAGGATGGGCTTCACGAGGGGCCAGAAGACAGCCCATGGAAGGAACTTCGTCATCACGTCGGCGACGTTCTGCGTGCCGGGGATCTTGATGAAGTAGAGGATGCCAGCGGCGACAGCGGACCGGACGCGATGGTAGGCCAGTGCGTTGTGGCGCTTGGAGAGCATGCTCTTGGGGACCGTGGAGGAGGTGATGACGGACTAATTGTCACCCAGCATCCAGCTGGGGCCGTCGATCGGAATGCCCATTTCACGAAGGGCAAGACGGAGGGAGATGATCTGCTCCGTAGCTTGACGGGCAGCGACGAACTCGGACCCGTAGGTGGCGGTCTCAACCGTGCCTTGACGCTTGGAGAACCATTCGATGGGGGTCTGGTTGACCAGATGGAGAGCACCGGTAGCAGATCTGCCAGTGACTTGGCAGTGGAGAAGATTGGCGTCGACGAACGTGGTGGTTCGGACAGGTTTGCCTTTCGGCTCGGGGATGTCGTCCGGAATCTCCTCGGAGGTCTTCCCGTAGACGGAGTAGATCCAGTCATGGTTGGGAACCTCGTAGTGAAGATCGAAGCGGGGGACGCAGGTGCGGAAGCGGATGGCAGCATCAGGATGCTTGCGAAGATATCCGTAGATGCGCTTTGCGCGATCCAGATGACCTTGGCGAGGAGCTGAGCGGAAGCGTGCCAGCGTCATGACGGCGACAGAGATGTCAAACCGTCCGAGGGAGATACACCACTGGAGTGCGCCGATGAGTGACATGAACTTGCGTTTGTCGGTTTCGCTAAGTTCGGAAGAGGTGTCGAGCTCCGGACTGTCGGCCTTGTCGAGAGGGCAGCTGATCTTGCGGGGAAGCTCGCCGAACATGCGTTCGTAGTTCTCCATCATCCGCTTGATGTAGGATTGCGGGGAGAGCTTGAGAGTGCCGTCGGGATCACGGCCGAAGTCAGCACCGAGATGGTACTTGATAGGACCAACTCCCTTGAGCTGGTACCTGTACTTCGAAGAGAGGATGTCGAAGAAAGCCTTGGGATCGGCCATCGTCGCGGTGAGGTCATCGACATAGACGCAGACGTACTCCCAATGGGAGTTGGCGTCACGCATCCAGACGTCGGGATCGGAGCGGCATTGGAGGAAACCCATGTCGCGAAGGGTGTCGGCGAGAGCCTCATGGAATCGGGCGCCCGATGTGCGCAGGCCGTAGAGTGCCTTGACTATCTGCATGGTATGACCAGCGAAGTCACCGAATTCGTCACCAGCGATGAAGCAGATGCGTTCTTGAGTGAAGGCCTCAAGATACGCATTGCCGATGTCTCCAACCCATGTTGGAATGCCGTTGAGTTCGCCGGCGAGGAGGGAGAGGCGGAGAGAGCGAAGACTGACCACACCTGCGTAGGATGCATCCTTGCAGGGGTCGGTGAGGTGACCACCAGCGACGCAGCGCGCCTTGTGGCGGAGGTCATGCTTCACAGCATAGACCCATTGGAGACGGATCGTCTGGAAGCCGGAAGGGACAGGGGCGCCTTTTCCGAGGGACTTGAAGGTATGGTACCCGAAGAGCTGGTCCATCTCCTTCTTCTCAGCGTCGGCCCAGAGAGTGTTGCCGTTCTTGTCGTCGAGTCGCATCGCTTCCTTGTGGTTGCGAGGGACTTGGACACCGAACTGGAAGGTAGGGGCGTGGTTGAAGGTCTTGGACTTGGCGACGTGGACTTGTCGCTCGAGACGATTGGTGCGGATGGCGAGGCGCTTGAGGCGCTTCCAGCCAGGCTCGTCGAGCAGCTCGTGGCGGCGGCCGTAGGCAGCGCAAGAGACGGGATCATCCTGAATCATGATGGAGAGTGGTTCCGTGGAGGTGGAGCCGTCTCCCCATTTCACGATGACGTTGAAGCTGGATCCCTTGTAGGAGGGAGAGGAAGATGGGAGAGGACCCTCGTGTCCGATGATGGAGTCGAACTCCCACTTAGCGTCGGGGTCGTCGTTGTGCTCCTGTTGCCGTTCGATGATGTCGGCGAGCTCAACATAGGAGATGAGGTCATGCGTCTCCCCATCGGCCAGTGCGAGTAGCATCTTGATACGTTGGTGGTTGGCTGCGTCAAGGTCATTGACCTTTTGCACCACCTCCGCTCTGACTTGCTGACCATCCTTCTCGTGGATGAAGGTCATCCCAACGAGATCCTCAGGAGAGAACTTTGGGATGTGGACCTTGGCATTCCCCACTGTTTCAGGGTCTGTGCCGCGGCGGTCAGTCAGGATGGAATCGGCGAGGGAGTGTACGATGGGGTCGGAGTCAGGAGGGACGGAGATGTCGTCGGCTGGCTCCCCATTCGCCACATTCATGGCATCAGAGCCATCGTCCTCCCCAACAATGGGGAAGGGGAAGTCCGCACGAAGATTGCGGGTGGCAGAGTCGTCGGCAGGTCGGATGGCAGACCGAGGAAGAAGTCGCTGGGTCTCGTCGTCGAGGACCCAGAAGGTAAGATCATCGCCTTTGTGAAGGCAGGGACCGGCCCAGCGTCCACTGCGCTCCTTGGACTGGCTGGGGAAGGTGGGGTTGTCAACCCGGTAGTAGACAGGCTGCCACCATCGGTAGGACAGGAACTTGGAGATGTCCGGTCGTTGTCCAAAGGCGGCTTGAAGGGGGGTGATGGAGCCAGCGGTGACCTGCGCGATGTGGTTGAAGAGATCAACCACATAGAGCGTGCAGATCAGCCAGAAGCGGTCGGGAGTACCCGTGCGATCCATCACACCGTTGGTTGTGCGTTTGATATCCTGGATCCGGCGTTCCGCGCCGTTCTGATGCTGATGTTCCGGCTCACTCTGGTGGTCCTTGATGTGATATTGTCGCAGGATCTCCATGACCTTGTTACCGATCTGCGCCTTGGCGTTATCAGACATCAGTAGATCAGGAGCCCCATGGCGACGGATGAAATCACGGAGAGTGTCGGAGATGCGGCTCTCGGATGGCATGGGAAAGCCAGCCGTGAACCGAGAGTCGAGGGCGACGTACACCTGAAGCATGGTGCAGCCGCCATGGCCGGGAACCCCGTCGTCGTGAGCAGGGGTATCGGAGAAGAGCGTATCCATCGCAACCGTCTCATGGAGACGGTCGACGTTGGCCGCTGGGAACCGAGACTTGAAATGCTTGCGCATAGAGAAGCGCTCGGCGGTACGGTACCATTGAGAGGTACACCGAAGAGTGTCGCGAACGCGACGAGCTGGTATCCAGCCGAAGTGGGGTCGGAGAGCCTCGTAGTCGGCAGGCTTGCGAGTGGCAATGATGCTGCCCGGGTTGTCAGCGATGTCGGCTTGGCGAGCACCAGTGTAGGCCGTGAGAACGGTAGAGTTGTTCTCGCGGCGCTGGAGTGCTGCGGCGTCATCATCGTCGACGTCGTCGAGGTTCATCTCCCGGTCGAGAGAAGAAGGGTCCCATTCGTCGTCCGCGGTGAAGTCGACATGTGGATACTTGTCGAGTTCGGAGCGGGTGGGCTTGGCCATGTCCATGTAGGACAGGCCTTGCCGGACAGCCAGTGGGATGATGTGGCCTCCTGGTGTGATGATGGTCTGGCGACCTCCAGGGAGATTCCGTGGGCGTTCGTTGACATCCATTCCGAAGGCACCAAGCTGGTTGGATGAATGGATGGTCTTGCCCTTTCCGTAGAGCGCGTATTGGTGGAATTTACCAATGATGGGCCCTTCGGTGGTCTGGATGAGACCAGCAACCGTACCGATGTCGAGGTTGGCGATGGCGGAGTCGCCAATGCCACTGACGTCGGCGGTGTGTCCTGTCTTGCAGAGAACGAGGACGTCATCGCCAGCCAAGCCACCATTGGCACCGCTGTCGACGAGAGAGCCAGAGTGGTCCTTGACGAGCTTGTTGAAGCTGTACCGGACCACCGTGGAGTTGGCAAGGCGCCAGGTCTGGCCCTTGTAGACCAGTTGAGGAGTATCGTCAGACGAAGAGGTGGACTTGGTCTGAGCGAGAAGGCGATCGATGGCAGTGGACTGGTCACCAGCCTTGGAAGAGTCCGAGTTGCCAGCGGACGGGGTTGCGGAAGGAGTGTCGGTGGTGCCCGAAGATGTGGCAGCGTTGTTGGCAGCTCGGTGGGAGTCAGCCTTGCCCTTGCCCTTGTTCTTGCGCCACTTTCCCTTTGCTTCAAGGAATGCCTTGCGCTGATCCTTGGACATCTCACGCCATTCGTCATTGGGAATGGAACGACGGTCGTCCTTGGCATAGTCCTTGCCATTGCCTTTGCCAGCAGAGCCGCCGGTCTTGGCGTTGTTGACCTTGCGCCGAGATGTGGTGCGAGGCTGGTTGGCGTCGAGGGATTGTGCCTCATCTCGAACAAACTCGAGGAGGTCTTCGAAGGAGACACCAACCTTGATGAAGCCGCGAGATTGCTTGTGACGTTGACGGGAGTTGGACTTCACGTTGGTGTAGGCCCGAGTCAAGTCGACATCAGGACCGATGGCGGTACGCAACCATTGCTGCTTGACCGCCTCATCGACACATGCATCATCGAGCTCTTCGATGTCATCGAGCTTGGTTTCCCAGGCATCGAGGAATTGCTCGCGGGTCTTGGTCCAAGATTGGTCCAATCGGAAGGCGACGATGGCATCTCTGTACTTGATGGACAGAGTCTCGCTGACGACGCCACTGGTGTAGCTGTCAACGAGATCGGCGTAGGCCGCACGGCCATCGCAAGACTTCTTGTAGGCACGGATGATGCGCCGACTCTTGGAAGTCTTGACATGCTCAGTGAGCACGGCGAAGAGGTAGCGATTCTGGCTCGCGAAGAAGGCCTCGTCCTTGGGTGCCGGCATGAAATCCATATCGAGATGGTGGTTGAGTCCATGGGAGAAGGAAAGAGTCTCGAAGGTCCGCATGAAGGTGAGGAAGTGCTTGTCGTCCTTCAGTGTTGGGAGCGACAGGCTCTCTCGCTTGGTCGCCTTGCTGAACTCCTTGACGTAGTCAGCCGGTAGCTCCATGGCTTGGACACCTTGGAAGTTGGAAGAGGGTGCCATGGATGGAGTCACAGGCGGTTGCGGGAAGGCAGGATCAGGCACCGAAGCCAAAGGTTCGAATCCGAAGTTCACATGCGAAGGTTCTTCAGGCACCGGACGGAATGCGGATGCTGGAGTGGTGTGGTTGCCCATGCCCATGCCCATGCCAATTGGAGATGGCACAGGTGTGCTTGCAGTTGAATGCGAGCGCGAAGAAGGAAGAGAAGGGTTGCTCTGCTCAGCCGTGAACGCCATGAAGGTAGCGCGATCAAGCTCGTTCCAGGTATCGTCATCCAGAATGGACTGGGTGAGGTACCACTTGCCGAGGTTCAGGATCTTGCAGATGTGGTTGATGCCGAGGGATGCGGTGAAAGGCTCGCCATCATCGGTGTTGCCACTGAGATGGAAGCTGCGAAGGTCATCCTCAGTGAGAGAGACGAGGTCGAGAGGGCTGATGATGTCCTCATGAGCGATGATATCGCGAGGAGTTGAGTCGGAAGGGATGCCGATGACACCGAGGATATGATCCAAGGTGGCGAGGTCCGTCTCAGCAGTCGTCATGATGAGCGATGGATGGATGGAGAGAGCGGATGCGGATGCTGGAGGCTGAAGGATAGCTGAGGCTGGAGTGCACTGACTGAATCGTCTTCTGGTGCGGGAGGGTGCTGCAGGAAGTCTTGGATGGCTGAGTGGGAAGGCCCGAACTCAGCAGAGGGACCGAAAGGAGGGCGTTCTGCGGATGCGAGAAAGCCGAAGGAAAGCCGAAATCACGTTGTCACGTGATGGAAGGTGAAGGGATCGCTCGTGGGTGAACGAGGGATGAAGGATGGATGGATTGTCACGCAATCAATTCAGTAGGTGAAAGCTTGCGACTGTTAATCTGTTAGAACGAAATCAAGGATGGGATTCCGCACCGAAACGTAGAGTGATCAGATCGTTGTTGGGGTGAGGATGAGTGTTGTTATTGAGTATTATTCGTATGAGTAGTAGAATGCGGGCGAGCTCACAAGATGGTTTCTTGAGAACTGTGAGCATGAGAGAGACATGACAGGTCTCCTGCAAATTGCAAGTGAAATTAACACGGAGACAACACGGCAAATGTGCGTGTTACTGCGTGAAGATGAGGTGCAAAAGTCAATGAACAAAACACCGCGATAGCCCGTGTTGCGAATTACGTCTTCTCACGATGTTGCTAGTAGTACGATCACACGATTGATCGTATTCACTTGAGAAGGTCATGGCAAGATTCGCACGTGTCACACCCAAGATCCAAGTCTGTCCTGATTGGGCAGATTGGCTCATCTTGGCAAGAAATCAATTTCCGCGACATTTTTGGATCTGTGATTGAGGGAAAACGATTCTTGCGACGCGAAATGCGACACAAATCTGACACAACGGATTTTCGACCAAAATTTCCGTTCGGAACGGAAAAGGTAAGAAAAGTGGAGATTTCTGATTGGTCGACGGGTGTCGCTATTGTTAGAGATTTAGCGTGCGCTAATATTACATGAGGGCTGTATTCGCTTGTACCTGATGATGGTCACGAATGCATCATTGCAGCCCCGTGTGACATGTAACTGTGTATTGGATGATTGCATTACCCTTCACAGTCATCATCATCCGATCCACACTTGTCATTCACCATTTGTCTCATGGTACCATTCGCCCTGTCATGTACCTCACATTTTGGTGTTCACAATGTCATAGTGGGAGGTGCGGTAATATAGTGTTTCATGGCACTTGTCTTCTTCACTCTTGGGAGGTGCGGCAATCATGCGTTTCATAACACCCGATTCCTGACATGTAACTACATGTGCGGAGAGCAAAGCACTGTAATGATTGTCTACTCTGTTGCACTGAATCAAGTGCATCAGTGCAGGGTCTCGCCAAGTTGTGTGGCATCGTTTCTTCACCCTACTAACACCAATAAGCTAACTCATAAAACAGACAAGGATTAGCTACAAAGCACTCTACTACTCATCGTTACAGTTACAACTCTTCAATCAATACACCTCTCTTGAACTGCATCACACGGCTATCCCGAAGCCGGCAGATTCACGAGGCATTCTCCACCGATTCGCGACGTCTACGCCCGAATCCTAACTGGTAGCTGCGAGTGGTTGCCAAATACTCTCTTATCAACTCCACCGAGCATCTTCCTCTGCCAACCGATCGCAAGAGTCTCTCTGAGACAAAGCCAAAAGGCACAGCTCGCAAACCAAGCCTCCATCAAAGGGCCACGTCCTAAACGCATGCATCTGATCTGAAATCAGACCCCAACGCTCGAAAACCGAGCCACTCACGAGGACAAAAGTCCCAGCTGAAGGTAAGCGACCCAAGGTCGGACCTCAGTAGCCTCTGCCAAAGCAAGCAATAACCGCACTCGCCGACCGAGTGCGAGCCTCCCCAAGCCTGCATCGAACTTCAGTGCACACCTTCTCAACGAAGTGAAGCCGAGCAAAAGCAAGAGAAGGCAAACAGATCGATCCCCTCGAAGTCCGAAGACCACTCGAGAAGTCCCCGTCATCCATCATGGCAGAAGAGACAACCCCTGCCACGCTGGAAGAGCTGCAAGCACAGCTCGAAGCGATCACGGTCGAGAACGCTCGCCTCACACAGGCGACGTTGACGGCCGAAGCCGCTGCAGAAGCAGCAAACGCGGCTATAGCCACTGCCCAAGCAGCGGCGACAGCCACCACGACCCCAAGCCGTCCCGGTCTTGAGCGCAGCCGTTCTGCTGGCGACACAAGAACCCGAACGGACCAGCCCTTCCTCAACGACAGCATCTTCGACATGGAAACTCCCATGCCCAAGAAGAGCAGAAAGCCAGAAGAGGACAGCGAAGACGACGACCACGACCTCTCTGGGAAACCAACCGTTCCCATCATGGGAGGTATCCTCAAGCAAGGACGCAACTGGGTGCCCTGGACCGCAGGCGCACCAAACGGGCATTGGACGGGCCTCCAAGACGAGTCACACACCAGGTGGACCAACTCTCAACAACAGAGAATCCTCCATAACGGTGCTGACTGTTGGAAATCCGGGGTTATAGTTAGTACTAAATTCTAATCTGCTGTTAGAAACTGTACCGTTTTAGAACTGTGAGCACAATCTCACTTTCTCTTCCGATTTCGTCTTCATGGCAGGCATCTGTCGCGGTGGCAACACGGGGCATCCTGTTGTCTCTTAGGTGCTTCCCTCTTCATTCATCATGCTCTGTTCTTGCTTCCTTGTCTCTGCATCGTCGTAGCTGTCTACGCTTGCATGGTAGGGATCTGCAGTCTTGAGCTCTTGCCTATCTCATGTTTCCGTCGTTGATCTCATGACACCATCGTCTCATGGTCAATGTCACCTTTGGTGATGTTCCAAACCTGCGGTTGTTCTGATCCTTTCTGATGTTCCAAACCTGCGGATGTTCTTGTCCGCAGGAGGGGCGTGTGTTGTCCTCTGAAGAAGGTGCGTCACTTGCCCATGGACTTGCTGTTCTGATCGACGTCGTCGTCTGGATGGTTACCATCGTTGGCGCGTTATCGGGACCTCCTGATCTGCCATGGGTGTCTTCCTTACGTTACCAGAGGACAGGCTACCCTCCTCACGGTTATGCAGGTATCAATCGCGTCCGTATGCTTAGTCATAGTCATATTGACCTGGCATATAAAGGTGTGACAAATAGTCTCAGAACATGTGACAAATAATATTCAAAGCTGTGACGAACAATGTTGGGAGGTGCGGCAATCACGGGTATTACGACAAAGTCGTACCCTCAATTCCTAACACCTGTTGGAAATCCGGGGTTAGTGTTAGTAAGAACTAATTGGTTGTTAGATCGTACTATTCAGAACTGTGAGCTCATTCTCTTCAGCTCCTTTGCCTTTCGTTTCCCATATAGCATCTCCTGCAGCAGCACCGTGTTATACTGTTGCATTCATGCATCTCATCATCATGAATCATCGCTTGCATACATGAGATCGCATCCGCAGGCATCCTTTGTCATGCATATCGTCGTGCATATCCGTAGGCATTCTTTCCATGCACCTCGTTGTGCATATCCTTATTCTACATTCCCTGCGGTACAATTCCACAGTCTTGCGTTTCGCTCTTGATCTCCTGACACCAAACTTTACGATTGGTGTCATGATTGATGTCATGATTGATGCCCTTTCTGAGTTGTTCTAGTCCGTGGGTGACACGTGCCATGATCTCCAGATGGGGTGATCATCAATGTGTCGGTCATCATCTTCCTTCACATGGTTTAGGTGTCGTGGCCTTTTCTTGATTCATAGAGGACAGGCTTGTTTGCTTGGTAAGACTGAGGTCATTCCCGTGTGATTCGTGTCGTGGGTGGAATGGATAATATTCAAAGGTGTGACGAATAATATCCAAAGGTGTGACAAATAATGTTGGGAGTTGCGGCAATCATGGGTATCTTTCCGACAGAGTCGTACCCTCGATTCCTGACACCCTTCCATTGTCGCATCGACAACACATCACTCACACTCTCACATTTTTCATAATTTTCGCCTCCTCTCCTCTCCGTCACTGATCCATTGTGGAACGCAATTGGATGTAGTGACCCCTGTGTTTTTCATAGGTCTCCTTTTTGGTATTCTTCGTAAAGCCGTCTGCGATGTTGTCTTCAGAACGCACAAATTTGGTTCTGGCCTCTCCGTTTGTGATCAGTTCTCGAATGAAATGATGTCGGATGTCGATGTGCCGTGTCCTGGCGGATGTTGATGGGTTGGACGCGATGAAGATCGCTCCAACATTGTCAACCATCACATCTGCCGGCTTGTGCATCCTCAGTCCGATGTCGCTCATCAATTGTGTCACAAAGCGAATTTCTTTTCCTGCCTCCGACAGGGCGACGTACTCTGCTTCCGTCGAGCTGAGTGTTACGCTTCGTTGTGCCTTTGATCTCCATATGATCGGCACTCCTTGTAGTAGGACGATGTGCCCTCCTACGCTGATGCGATTGTCCTTGTCACCTGCGAATTCGCTGTCGGTGTATATTGCAATCTTCCATGCATCTTGGGTCAGTGGACTTGGTTTCATCTTCAGTCCATACTCTCTCGTGTCCCATACGAACTTCATGACTCGAAGCATTTCCTTGTATGCTGCGGCCGTTGGTCCATCCAACACCTTGGTCAGTTCTCGCACTGCATTGGCGATGTCGGGTCGAGAGTGTTTCACCAGGTATAGCAGCATACCTACTCCGCTTCGGTATCTGCTGTGTCGCTGCTTGTCCACTTTGGGTGCATCGCTTTGCCTTTGGATGCCTTGCCCTGGTGTCCCAGGCGTTCCGTATCGCTGCAGCTTCACCACATCGCTTCCGAACGTATCGATGATGTTCTTTAGGATGTGTGGTTGGTTCACCCAACAGTTCGTCTTGTCGTGATTGAAGATGATCTTGCAGCTCAGGTAGTCTTCGAGATCTTCCTCCACTTTGACACCGAATCGTTCCGCTCGGATATCCTTCACGAGCTTCTTCAATTCCTGCTCCTCTCCGATGCAGAGGCAATCGTCCACATAGGTGCCGATCAGTAGCAGTCTCCCTTCCTGATTCCGAATCAGTAGGCAAGGGTCCACCTCGCTCTGTCTGAACCCCAATTTGAATAGGATGTCGACGAGCTTCTTGTTCCATTGTCTCGCGCTCTGCACGAGTCCGTAGATGGTTTTCTTGAGTAGCAGGCATTCGTCGGCTTCGTGCCTCATGCCCCTTGGGCATTGCATGTAGATCTCTTCATCGAGTTCTCCATGCAAGAATGCTGTCTCAAAGTCGATGATGATACTGTCCATATGTAATATCATCTTCATCGTGAGCATGATCCGATATGTAGCATCGTGTATCACTGGTGCGTGGTGTGCCGAGAAGTCGACTCCCGCGATCTGCGAGTATCCGCATGCCACGAGTCTGGCGCGGAATACCCCGTTTCTCTTTTCCTTGAAAACCCATTTGGTTTTCACGCACCGCCGATCCTTTGGCATCTGGTCCTTCTTGATTTTCTCCCATACTTTCCTTCTGGCCATATCATAGAACTCTTTGTTGATAGCTTCGCGCCATTTCTTTCTCTTGTTGGGATCCGCATGGTCCCAGCAGTCTTCGAATGTGGTGGGGTCTAGCAGCATTGCGACATTCGCGTGTTCCGCCCCTTCCTCATTCCGTTCGTCTTTCAATGCCTGGTCCGCAGCGATGATGTCATCTAGTCTCATCATTCCATGAGGTGTGTCTATCATCGTACCTGCGATATCTCTGTTGAATATTGACCCGTCTGCGTGGAAGTCGGGTCCTCCTGTTTCTGGTGGAGTTGTGATGGTCTCTTCGGGCGTCACATATCCCTCGCTGTCATTAGGTTCTGACTCATCACTTGATCCGAGATCTCGCTCCTCCTCTGGGATTGGGTCGTTGTTGTACCCGGCGAGAGCACTCAGCATCCTTGGTATGCGTGTTACAGGTTCTGCGACAGGGGTGTCTTCGGGCTCTTTCTCGGCTGCTTCGTCTACTTTCCCCTCGTCGTCCCTTCCGAATTCATCGTTGTTCTCTTCGTTCGATTCATTTTCCCCTTGGGCAGGGAGCAAGCTATCTTGCCCTCGCGCAGCGTCATCAGTATCTTCTATTTCTTCGGCTCTGCTGCTGCGATCCGCGTCGTCGGCCTCCATGCTCTTGATGGTCTCCGATCGTCGCTCCCAAGTTGTTCTCGTAGCTCTGGTGTTCATACCCGACGTAGAGTCGTCATCTTCTAGATCTATCAGCACAGATCTGTTGGCATTCTCGATACCTCTGAATTGCCCGTATGACTGATTCATCCATGTCACGTCTCTTGTGATTAGGATCTTGGTTGTTGCGAGATTCAGCATTCGATATACTCCCTTTGCGTGCGACTGGCCGTAGCCGACGAACATGGCTGGTCTGGATCTATCGTCCAGCTTAGCCTTTATCGTGCGACCGCCGATGTACACCATGCCTATTTCTCCGAATTTTCGTAATCCATCCACGAATGTTGGGATGCGGTTGTTGAAGAGAACACATGCTGGTTCTCTTGTCTTTGTCTCGATAATATTTTCGAGCTGAGTCGCGGTTCGGGCTGCCTCCGCCCACAATTTTCCACGCACTGTTCTCGGTAGATGCGTTTGGTTGAGCATGGAGCGGACTTTCCCGTACAATGTCGCGAATTTTCTTTCCACGCGACCGTTCTGTTGGGGAGTGGAAGCGGCAGTGTATTCGAACGTTGGACCGAACCCTGCGTCGAGAAGCTGTTTCTCCGCGGCATAATTCTCTCCCGCGTTGTCACATCTGATATTTTTCACATGTGCCTGTTGGTTGGAGTGAAGCCATCGGAGGAGCGTGATCAGCTTTTCTCCGACTTCACTTTTCTCTTTCAAAAAGTAGCTCCAGCAGTAATCACTGTAATCATCGATGACAAGGAGCCACTATTTTCCTTGTCCGTAGCTGTGCGTTTGAACACTCGATGTGTCAGTGAACAACCGCTCACCAATTTCTTTTGCTCGGCGCTGCAGGCGTTTTGTCATTGACTTCTGCTTCTGTTTTCCAATTGCGCAGTCAATGCATGCATGCAACTTGCCTGTGACATTCCAACCGTATCGTCCCGCTGTGCGAGAGATCGTGTAAGTGTCAACATGGCCTAACATTTTATGAATTTGGTTGATGTCCACTGCGGACCTGGTGGACACGCCGACATTGGCTTGGTCTTCGTGGGGAGGGGCACTGATCATGTTCACTCCACTCACGAAACCGCTATGGGTTGCCATGAGTCTATCGAACGTGATGCGTTGCCCGCGCTTCTCCAAGCTCATCACGACACCTTGGTTGCTGATGTCGAAGCCGTTCTCGAGAGCTTTGTTGATGCTCAAGAGGTTCACCCACAGGTTGGGCACGAACTTCACTTGCTTGAGCACGATGGTAGCTTGGTTCCCGTTCTTCTGCATCACGACCATGCGTTTATCACCGACCTTCGTTGCCTTGAGGTATCGGCCGCTGCCGATCTTGATGGAGTGGTTGGCCACTCGCACGTTAATCATTCCCTCTTCGCTGTTGGTGAGGTGGCATGAGGCACTGGAATCACCCAGCCAAGTGTTTGCTTCGTGGTGGTCGGGGGCGATGGTGTGGCGGAGTGCGCTTGCATCGTCGAGGTCACCGATCACCATGGCCATGTCTGGTTGAGCATCGGCCGCTCGGTAGATGGGGAGCTGGTTGAACTCCTCTGGGTCTTGGACTCCTTGGTCACTTGGATGGTGCATCCACATCAGCATCTCTGCGGCGTGCTGAACCAGGCTGTCGATGAGCCCTCTGTGGATGGGTGGCAAGTTGAGCTCCTCGAGTCTTGCGTTGATGTGTTGCACGGCTTGCACCAATTGCAGTGGCGTGAACACGTCGATGCGATGCATCATGTAATAGAGCGTGCGCGGGTTCAGGCTTTCTCCTCCTCCTTCGGTGTACGCATGCGCTGCGTCGCAGCACAGTAGGGCGAGCTCAGAGCGCACTTCATCAGCGACCATCATATTGCTGAGAGAGTATCTCATCGCGACATGCAAAGGTCCTGCAGTCCAGAGCTTCTGGCGGCGCGTCATGATGTCTTGGATCGTTGTTGGCGCTGCCCTTGCAGGGGGATTTGCCAGTTGGACGAGGAACGACGAGTTACGGCAGGTCTTGCACATGGCGTAGAGAGGGCCGCGCTGAAAGCACAGCGGGCACCATCCTGCGGTGCTCCCTCCGTTGCGGGACGACTCTTCGATCATTCGATCGACCAGAGTCCTTGGCTCGGTTCGAGAGTAGATGGTGGAGGTGACGCGATGGTCGACTCCAGGCATCGCTACTTCATTCTCCATGATGTCTCCGACGTTGAGGGGTTCATCCTCGTAGACGATCCCTTCGAAGAGGTTGTCTTCGTCGGTGTAATCGTCTTCCTCGCTTGATGGGAATTGCTCGCGGTTGATGGTCTCAACTGCAGCAACTGGGGGTCCATAGTATCCGTACACACTTGGAGTGTGGGCCTCTCGTTCCTCTTCAGAGTACTCGTCCTCTTCTTCGAGGTCGAGTCCGGTCATGTCTTCGTCGGTGGTTGCGAGGGCCATGTCGTTGATGAACGACTCGTAGTGCGCCATGTTGGTGGTGTTGATTGTTTGGTTTTTCTTGATGTTCGTGATTTCGTCGATTGTCACGATTCTTGGGTTGGTCACATTTTTTACCTCAACGGGGTCGTTTTCGAGCTCGTCGGTGGGGAAACACACCAATTCTTCGTTGTTGACCGACTTGTCTTCGTCGGGTAACCACAGTGATTCATCGGTCATCACGAGACCGATTTCGTCTTCTTCGTCGTTAGCGGGCATCCACATGGGTTCATCTACCACGACGAACGCGGCGTTGTCTGCCGCGGCGTCTTCGGGTAGCCACATCGGTTCCTCTACCATCACGAGGGCGACGTCGTCTGTTCCGTCCATGCCGTCGGTGGCCACGTTGGCGGCGTCGGCTGCTCTCATCGCTGCCTTCAACTTGAAGCACTCGAGGATCTTGTGTCCCTTCTTACCGCAGTACTTGCAGTTTCCGTTGAACTTAGTCTTGTCCTCAGTATCACTTCTCTTGTTCTTCTTCGTGGGCTTGCCACCTTTGTTCTTAGGCGCAGAGCGGCAGTCAGCCTTCTTGTGCCCGTAGGCACCACAGTTGCGGCAGTGGCCCTTGAAGCCACCAGTGGCGGCGAGTGCCATTTCTTCCTTGCTATGGTTCTCGCGCTTACTACCTCCTTGCTTGATGTGACGTGCGTCGTAGGTGGCACTCACTGCTTCACGGATGTCTTCGATAGTCATCTGCTTTTCGATGTTCTCGAACTTGAGCTCGATGAGCTTCACATCCATTTCGTAGTCCCTTCCAAGAGCGTTGAGCACGAGCATGTGGTACTGCTCCATGTCCATGTTAACTCCCGCGTGCTTGAGGCGGTTACGAAGCACCTCCATTTCGGTGAGGAAGGTATCCGGATGTTCGCCTTTCTTCAATCGCATCCTGTTAAGTTGAGCCAACAACTTTGCCTTCATTGGCGCAGTGCGTTGCTCGTAGATGCGCTCGAGAGCCTTCCACGCCTTACGAGGGTCTCCTCCCTCGTAGATGTTGCTCTCGCATCCCAACACAGCCATGAAAGCGACATCACCTTCAGTAGTTTCATGGTTGATTGCCATGGTCAGTTCTTCAAACGCGTACTTGGCCAGAGCCTTCTTGTACTCCGCCTTCTCCTCGGGAGACATGGCAGATAACTTCGAGCCCTTAAGCTTCTTCTCTTCGCCTCCCACGATGGAGGCGAGAGGAGAGGGGTCGAAAGCCTCGGTCTTCACAATCACTTCACCCAAGTCCTTGAGATACAAGTCTCCGTAACCCTTGCGGTTGGCGCGGGCGAGGAACTTCGCACTCCAAGCTTTCCAGCTGGATCGCTTGCCGTCGAACATGATCATGTAACGATCGGTCTTACCGAGGAAGGACGTCATGGTGATGATGGTGAGAGTTGTTTGTTGCTGTGTTGGTGATGATGGAAACGTAGGATTTCAATCGTAACGTTTCGAAACGTGTTGGAAATCCGGGGTTAGTGTTAGTAAGAACTAATTGGTTGTTAGATCGTACTATTCAGAACTGTGAGCTCATTCTCTTCAGCTCCTTTGCCTTTTGTTTCTCATATAGCATCTCCTGCAGCAGCACCGTGTTATACTGTTGCATTCATGCATCTCATCATCATGAATCATCGCTTGCATACATGAGATCACATCCGCAGGCATCCTTGTCATGCATATCGTCGTGCATATCCGTAGGCATTCTTTCCATGCACCTTGTCGTGCATATCCTTATTCTACATTCCCTGCGGTACGATTCCACAGTCTTGCGTTTCGCTCTTGATCTCCTGACACCGAACTTTACGATTGGTGTCATGATTGGTGTCATGGATGATGCCCTTTCTGAGTTGTTCTAGTCCGTGGGTGACACGTGCCATGATCTCCAGATGGGGTGATCATCAATGTGTCGGTCTGTCGAGATGTACATGTGAGTATATGTCAAGATGTACGTGTATATGTGCATCGTTCACCCGCTATTCTCTCATACGCACTTGGACGGTATAACTATACTCGTGTCGATAGTATGCTGTGATTCGTCAGAATTACAGGGGAAATGGAACACACGAAAAGGGGCAAGATTTCTGGAGGAAATTTGCAAATAACGATTTCTGAGAGAGTCAGAAGATCGTCCGTCCATGCATCAATGGTACCAAGAGAATCTCGAGGTACTTCCCAACTAAACCTCAGATGACGATATCATCTGACAGACTACTGCATCACCAATGGAACGTGACATCTGGAGAGCAGAAGAACGCCTACTGACGTCGACAGGATGTCAACATGTCACCACGTCGACAGCTGTCTCCAAGTCAGAGCAGAAGGCGAAGATACGATGACCCATGAAGATCATGGATACTGAAGGTGAACTTCAAATGGTAAGTACTCATGGAGCAGAAGCCAGTACTGAATGAACGAAGTGTCGAATGCGGAGCACGCATCGAACACGGAGTATCGTGTAGCATGAGCACACGATGGTGAGAGAGAGAGAGAGAGAATACAGAGAGGAGCGAGAGAGGATCTCGCGTACCGACTCATAGTCGGAGACCGAATCTACGAAACAGATTGAAGCGCCAAGAGCATCGGGCAAGAGAACGAACGGACACCGAGAGTATCGGAGTGCCAACGTAATGAAATAGCAAACAGACGACTATCAACCAACACCATCTTCCACGATCGTAGGTTACCGTGAGCGGAACTTGCCAACACGTTTATAAACGATAGATCAGGGCGAGCCCGCGAATCGTATCGTGCGAGGAAGACGAACATCATTCAAGAGCAGCAGGCTGAATGAGCGAGGAAGAGGAATTGAAAGAGATCCCTCTGTCCAATCCGACTATCAAGAGAGAAGAAGGTGCGAGTGAGACTCCACCACGACAAGAGAAGGAAGCAGCCGCGGCTACTGTCCTATCAGGCGCAGACGCAAGCGCGATCGACAAGACCGAAGAAGAACGGTCTGCAAGACTACACCGTAAGGAGAAGAGCATTCTCGAGGCGATCAAGCAAGAGGAGACTGGTGTGACGAAGAGCATTCGCACAGCCAAACAGGGTGGGAAAAGTGAGACACCACCAGGAGGAGAATTTGTGACGAAAACAACCTCCGCGCAACAACAGGCGAAAATCGAAGAATCGGTAACACAGAAACCGACGGAAATCAAGGGCGCGAGCGCACCAACGACGAAACAACGAACCAACATGGCGACATCAGCCAACGTGAACAAGCGACGCATCAAGGCGCCAATGTTCAGCGGTGAACAGGAAGACTACAGCGCATGGGAGTCCCAAGCGAAGGCATACGCTCGTGCACAGAAGACGAGAGACGTGATGTTGGGCAAGACCAAGGTGCCAACAGTGAGCGAGATCGCGGCAGCCGCCGGTGAAGCCAAGGAAGCGATGGAGGAGATCTACGAACTGGGATGCGACTGCTTCAGCGATCTGATCCTCATGATGGATGCAGAGAAAGGAAAAGGTAAGCAGGCCATCCAGTACATCAACCAATGTATCTCCGACGACTACCCCGAAGGAGACGCACACGCAGCGTGGAACGTTCTCGCGGAGAAGTTCCGACCATCCGACGCGGTGACGAAGATCAAACTCAAGCGCCAATTCAACAACGAAAAGATGAAGAGAGACACGGACCCCGACATCTACATCACGCAACTCGAGAGTCTACGATCGCGTCTCCACGATGTCAAGTATGAGATCTCGGACGAGGAAATGGTCATGCAAATCCTCAGCACGGTGAGCAACGAGTACAGAACTCACATCGTGAACTTCCAACACCAACTCACGTTCAATCCGGAACTGGTCACCATCAACTCGATCAGAGGAGTACTCCGTACTGCATACGCCACTCACAGAGGAGGCAAAGCATACGTCGACAACTTCCAAGACAGTAACACGAAGAGCAACGACACCGGCTTCACAAGCACCGGTAACTTCAAGGGTACTTGTCACAACTGTGGCGTGTATGGCCATAGATCCGCCGATTGCCCAGAACGCAAGAAACCGAACAACAAGAAAAACAACAACAACAACAACAAGATGAACGGAAAACGCAACAAGGGAAGCGGCTTCAAGGGCAAGTGCAACTACTGCGGCATCTTCGGACACCGCGAGGCGGAGTGCCGAAAGAAGAAGTTCAACAAGAAGAAGAAGGCCGACGAACAGGCCAACACAGCAACGCAAGGACACGACAAGAGCGGGCACGAGATGGTACTCTCTGCGAAGGACATGCCGCTCTGCATGTTGGTGTCCGACGACTACATCGAAGACTCCTTCTTCGATAACTTCGAATACGTCGGGAGTGACGACGAAGTACAGGATGATGAGATCATCCCAGAGTGGCTCAGCGAGGAGCCAATCATCCACGAGGTGGATCCAAGACGCGAAGTGAGCTACGAATGCTGCTTCAACGCGCACGACCTGATCGGTTCATACGGCGACGAAGCTGAGATGGACGAGGCCTACGATAGCGACATCGAAGAGGCCATGAGCGACGACGACGACGACGACGCCGACGAGAACGGCACAGATGAAGACGACGAGGCGGACCGCGGCGCGGCGCCTCCTCCTCCAGCAGCGGGGAACAACAGATCGGGCATCTTCGACGAGGATGACAGCGACGAATCCGAGGACGGCAATCATCCAGACGACAGCTTCAATCCAAACGAGCGTGTCGTCTACCCAGGGAATATCGACTTCCCACCAATCGATGATCCCAACAGGTCCAATTACCTCCATCGTCATGACACCGTCCCATATGCAACAGAAACAGCATTGGTGATCCAGAAGCAACTCATCTTCGATGCAGTGATGGAAGCAGGAGTGAGCCTGTTCCCAGGAGTCGCACAAGGAGTGCTCAGACCGATATGGGTGAACATGATGGGATCGATCCTATCCGAGAACTTCAGATCGATCGAAGAGATTCTGACCAATTCGGTTGTGATCAATCGCATACTGGAAGCAGCCGAGACAGAGACGATCCCAGAGACGGATCTTCATTACATCCTTGGAGGATGTATGCGCGTACTCTTACGCGAACGACCACGCGTCCACCCATACGATCCAGCCACAGGATCTCATCGGAACAGCACGATTCCATCGGACTACGCGCAACTACCCGATGACATGGATGACGGAGATCATCATCCTCCATACAACGAAGATGGAGTCCACGAAGACGATGATGATGGCAGCTTCGACAACGAGATAGCTGCGGCAGCTGTGGAGCAACTCCACGAGCTGAGCACCAAGTACAAGGACAAGGTCAACAAGGACACCTGGCTCGCCGACAGCGGAGCTTCGTGTCACATCGTCAACTCGGACGCCGCTCTCTTCAACGTGCGGCACATCAAGTCCTTCGTCCAAGTGGGAGACAGCACAAAGCTAGACTCTCCCAAGATGGGATCCATTCGCTTGAAAGTCAAACAGCGAGACAACACTGGCCACATCATCCGGCTCGATGACGTGAAGTACACACCCAAGATGGCGGTGAACCTTTTCTCCACGAACAAGGCTCTGTACAACGGTTACCAGCTTGGTAACAACGGCATTCTGATGGACATCATCAACGGATCCGGAACGAAGATCGTGTTCGATCGAGTCTTCCCTACATCCAACGGGTTCATCACGGGAGTGCAGATGCATCCCATCATGCCGACAAACGACGACAAAGCTTGTACAGCTATCGTCAAGAATCCATCCAAGGAGATCAGCGCGGTGAACCTGCACCGAATGCTCGGCCACGCGCCACTCGAAACCATGAAGCGGACGGCCGCTCAGTACGGATGGAAGATTATCGGCGGGATGCCGGTATGTCGCGACTGCGCGGTCGCGAACGCAAGAGTGAAGAATATTCCGAAGGCAACCATTCCAAGAGCTACTCGCCGCGGCGAACGGTTCTTCATTGACATTAGTTATACTAAACACATAAGCTTCGGAGATAAACGCTACTGGACCCTGATCGTGGACGACTGCACGGATCACTGCTGGAGTTTCTTTCTCAAGAACAAGAGTGATCAACCAGGATACATCAAACGATTCATCCAGACGATCAAGTCACAGACTGGTGACCAACAGATCATCTTCAGAGGTGACAACAGCGGAGAGAACAAATCCACGCAGGATATTCTCATCGATGCAGGACTCAACGTGAAATTCGAATACACGGCATCGAACACGCCGCAACAGAACGGCAGAGTGGAACGCAAGTTCGCGTACCTCTACACCAAGATTCGCTCCATGCTCAACGGAGCACAGCTCGACGAAGAGTATAGGCATGGCCTGTGGGCAGCGGCTGCTAGCACTGCCACTGCCATCGCCAATATCACCGTAGCGAAGAACCAGAAGGAGTCACCACATCGACAATTCTTCGGCAACGATCCACCATATGCGGATGCACTCCGCACGTTTGGAGAGGTAGGTGTTGTGAAGACTACCTACGGCGGGATCACCGCCAAACTCAAGAACAGAGGAGAAGAGATGGTGTTCATCGGATATGCACACCAACATGCATCAGGGGTCTACAACATGTACAGACCATCGACCAAGTCACTCATCTGTTCACGAGACATCAAGTGGCTCAACCAATCATACGGACAGTTCCGTGGCTGGGCACCAGCACCGAACATATCCAATGAAACAGGAACAACGGACGCAGACGGCTTCACAACCATCGGACGGAAGGGAGCAACGCCAAGGACGGCAACGCGTCAAACATCGGAAGCGAAGAGAGTATCTTTCGCTGACAGCAACAGTTACCACATCCTATCAGACAGCGATGATGAGGATAATGAGGACGACGGAGCAGTGACTCAACTAATCCAGAATGACGAGGAAGATCGGAGCGAATCCAATCATGAGGATGACGAAATCCTACCCTCCGGCGACGAAGCCGATGACGAGACAGGTGTCACTCCTCCGAACACACCAGCGAGGTCTACACATGACACACCATCTAGATTTCCACCAAGCAAACCAAACAAGCGTGACATAGCTAGAAAGGAGAGGATCCGACGTCACGAAGCACGAGGCAGGAAGGGAGAAGCTAATCCCAAGTCAACTGCAGGGAAGAGTATTCCCAGA
The DNA here is from genome assembly GCA_026770025.1 of Craspedostauros australis. Taxonomy (NCBI): domain Eukaryota; phylum Bacillariophyta; class Bacillariophyceae; order Mastogloiales; family Achnanthaceae; genus Craspedostauros; species Craspedostauros australis. The sequence continues at coordinate 536,663 of JAMXDE010000025.1, forward strand.
GCTCTGCGCGAGCTCGCAGACTTCAACGAACGAGGTCGAAAGGAAGAAGGCTATGAGAGCGATCCATCATCCAACGAGGCGAGTGACGAACTCAGCGACGAGATGATCGACAACTCCAACAATGAAACTACAGATGATGAGGAAATCGAAGACGAAGATGAAGAGATCGAGATCACTCACCATAGCACAACTGGATTATACGGAATGAATGCAATCATCACCGAGAGACCAGCGATCGACATCGGATTGTCGATGCAGGACGAGAACAAGGAACCAGAGAAGCACATCGAACCTACAACGTTCGACGGAGCCTTCAATCACCCAGATCCCATCCATCGAAAGGGATATCGAGCAGCCATCAAGAAGGAGTTCGACTCCATGGATACACGCAAGGTGTATAGCAAGATCAAACGAGACGCCATCCCACGCGGCCGCAGATGCTGCAAATGCAAATGGGTCTTCAAGCTGAAGCGTGACGGCACACATCGAGCATGGCTCGTTGCATGTGGCTATTCACAAGTCGCAGGAGTAGACTTCCAAGAGCATTACTCACCCGTCATCCATGACGTGACCTATTGGGTCATGATGGTGATCATGCTAATCAAGAAGATGGACTGCGCACTCGTCGATGTCGTAACGGCATTCCTACATGGAGACCTCGACGAGGAGATCTACATGAACTGTCCTAACGGGATGGATCATCAACCAGACGAAGCCCTGACCCTACACAAGCCAATCTACGGACTTGTACAGAGCGCCAGGCAATGGTTCAAGATGTTGGTATCGACCCTCAAGAATATCAACTTCGAACAGAGCGCAGCAGACCCGTGCCTGTTCTACAGGAAGACGAACGAAGGAAGCATGATCATGGCCATCTACGTGGACGATTGCTTCTGTTGCGGAGATTCCAAGGCACTGGAGACATTCCTGAAGGACATCCAAGGCAGCAAGTTCAAGGTGACAATCGAGCGTGGACTCGGAGACTACCTCAGCTGCAACATTGAACTGAACCATGACAAGACTAGAGCAACATTGCGTCAACCACATCTCATCCGACACCTCATCGAAGAATTCGGAACCAAGGTTGAGAAGATGCAACGCTATGGGACACCGGGAACCCCGGGTGAAATCATCGTACGACCATCCGAAGATAACGGACTGCAGAAGGTCGGACCAGAAGAACATGCCGAATACCGCCGAGGCGTCGGTATGCTACTCTTCCTCATCAAGCACTCGCGACCAGATATCGCGAACCCTGTGCGGGAACTCTCCAAGGTATTGATCGGGCCCACCAAGGCCGCAATGAAGGAGATGTATCGGATCATCAAGTATGTGATCGATACAAAGGACGATGGATTGAAGATCCATCCAGCACGTCCAAACGACGACGGCTGGGACATGGAACTCTTCTGCGATAGCGAATATGCAGGAGACAAGAACACGAGAATCAGCGTAGGAGGGTTCATCCTATACCTGTGCAAGGTACCAATCCTTTGTCGATCCAAGGCACAGAAGGCCGTCACACTCAGCTCATCCGAAGCAGAATACGTTGCCCTTTCCGAAGCGGCAAAGGAGATCTTCTTCGTTGTGCAGCTACTCGAAAGTGTGGGCATCCCAGTGAAGACACCAATCAAGGTCCGCGTGGACAACATCGGGGCGATCTTCATCGCCAAGAACCCATCAACATCCCAACGATCGCGGCACATTGACGTGCGCCACCACTACGTGAGGAATATGGTAATCAACAAAACCATCGAAATCATTTTCGTCAAATCCGAGCAGAACACAAGCGACGGATTCACCAAGAACATCAAGGCCGACTTGCAACGTGAACATGAGAAGTCGTACCTTGACACATCGAGAACATTCGAATGACCGAATGCACACAGGAAGGGTGTCGAGATGTACATGTGAGTATATGTCAAGATGTACGTGTATATGTGCATCGTTCACCCGCTATTCTCTCATACGCACTTGGACGGTATAACTATACTCGTGTCGATAGTATGCTGTGATTCGTCAGAATTACAGGGGAAATGGAACACACGAAAAGGGGCAAGATTTCTGGAGGAAATTTGCAAATAACGATTTCTGAGAGAGTCAGAAGATCGTCCGTCCATGCATCAATGGTACCAAGAGAATCTCGAGGTACTTCCCAACTAAACCTCAGATGACGATATCATCTGACAGACTACTGCATCACCAATGGAACGTGACATCTGGAGAGCAGAAGAACGCCTACTGACGTCGACAGGATGTCAACATGTCACCACGTCGACAGCTGTCTCCAAGTCAGAGCAGAAGGCGAAGATACGATGACCCATGAAGATCATGGATACTGAAGGTGAACTTCAAATGGTAAGTACTCATGGAGCAGAAGCCAGTACTGAATGAACGAAGTGTCGAATGCGGAGCACGCATCGAACACGGAGTATCGTGTAGCATGAGCACACGATGGTGAGAGAGAGAGAGAGAGAATACAGAGAGGAGCGAGAGAGGATCTCGCGTACCGACTCATAGTCGGAGACCGAATCTACGAAACAGATTGAAGCGCCAAGAGCATCGGGCAAGAGAACGAACGGACACCGAGAGTATCGGAGTGCCAACGTAATGAAATAGCAAACAGACGACTATCAACCAACACCATCTTCCACGATCGTAGGTTACCGTGAGCGGAACTTGCCAACATCGGTCATCATCTTCCTTCACATGATTTAGATGTCGTGGCCTTTTCTTGATTCATAGGGGACAGGCTTGTTTGCTTGGTAAGACTGAGGTCATTCCCGTGTGATTCGTGTCGTGAGTGGAATGGACAATATTCAATGGTGTGACGAATAATATCCAAAGGTGTGACAAATAATGTTGGGAGTTGCGGCAATCATGGGTATCTTTTCGACAGAGTCGTACCCTCGATTCCTGACATGTATGCAGCGAATATGTATGGATTAGTAGGATATGCTGGATCGCCGTAGAGACGATATGGAGGATTGTTCTCATCCAATGGCATGAGATCCTCCAATCGCTGTTCGATTTGGCTTTGCTCGAACATGTACCCGTCACCACGAGCACCCGCAATCGGCCCAAAGTAGTGAATGAGCAACCCATCTGGCGCAACGATCCCTTGATAGTGCAGCCCATGACCGCGTTTATAGCCTGAGTAGAGGTCCTCTTGATTCTCCTTGGGACGACAGGTTTCCCAGTGTTGGAAATCCGGGGTTAGGTAGTAGATTAATCTCTTATCAATCTGTACCAATTTAGAACTGTGAGAACAAACTCCTTGACTCTCCAATTCCAGTTCAGCAGCAAGTGTAATCTGTAGCAGTTCACCATGATCATGCACTTGTTCATGGTTGCTTTCATCTGCTTCATCAGCTTGCTCTCATGCTCTCTTCTGCAGGTTCATCATGCATCATCGTGGTGATTTGCATCTTCTACATTCGAGCAGCATCTCTCATAGACGCACAGGTACCTTCAGCATGGGTCTCAGTCTGATCGATCCCACTTGACCTTCGGTTCCTCAGTATTCCACCTGCGCCATCATCACATACTCACCGGTCATGTTCATTCCATGTCGCGTCGTCATTCGTGCTCTTGAGCGGATAGGAGCATCGCCTCCGTTTCGCTTTCTCAGAGAAGCGATCCCTTGTCCGTCGATGCGCGTCGACATGTCTGATACATATCGACAGTTTCGCCCATAGTCTTGGCTCATGTGCGATTACATCCCTAGAGGTCGATCCATAGGTTCGCCCTCATTACAGCGGTGGTACATGGATAGGCTCCATGGTGGGACATGACTGATGTTGATGTCATTCATGAACAGAGGGTTGATGGGGGACAGGCTGCAAGGTGGTCCGAGTGTTGCCAACAAAGTTGACCTCGTCGAGTTGTGAAGATATTATTGGGAGGTGCGGCAATCATGGGTATCTTGGTAAAAGCGTACCCCCGATTCCTGACACCCTTCCATTGTCGCATTGACAATATATCGTTCTTGACTCTGCTCTCTCTTGCCCTTCATCACCACCGTCCCACTCTCCGTTCCATTAGTCCAATGCTGACCTTGGCTGGATGATATCGCCCTTGTGTCTGTCGTAGATCTCCTTCTTCGTGTTCTTGGTGAACCCGTCGGCGATGTTGTCCTCTGAACGTACGAACCGGGCTCTAGCCTCTCTGTTCGCAATCAGTTCTCGAATGAAGTGATGTCGTATGTCGATGTGTCTGGTTCGGGCGGATGTGGATGGGTTGGAAGCGATGAAGATTGCTCCCACGTTGTCAACCATCACGTCTGCTGGTCTGTGCATCTCCAGCCCGATGTCTCTCATCAGTTGGGTGAGGAAGCGGATCTCCTTTCCGGCCTCCGATAGTGCAACGTACTCTGCTTCCGTTGAGCTCAGTGTCACGCTGCGTTGTGCCTTCGATCTCCAGATGATTGGCACTCCTTGTAGTAGCACGATGTGTCCTCCTACGCTGATGCGGTTGTCCTTGTCGCCAGCGAACTCGCTGTCGGTGTATACAACAATCTTCCATGCATCGTTCTCCAATGGATCCGGCTTCACCCTCAGTCCATATTCCCTCGTGTCCGACACGAACTTCATGACCCTTAGCATTTCCTTGTATGCTACGGCTGTTGGTCCATCCAACACCTTGGTCAGTTCACGTACTGCGTTGGTGATGTCGGGCCGGGAGTGTTTCACCAAGTATAGCAGCATACCTACTCCACTTCGGTACCTGCTGTGCCGTTCCTTGTCCACCTTGGGCGAGTCACTGTCCCTTTGGATGCCTTGCCCTGGTGTCCCTGGTGTACCGTACCGCTGTAGCTTCATCACGTCGTCCTTGAATGTCTCGGTGATGTTCTTGATGATGTGCGGTTGGTTCACCCAGCAGTTCGTATGATCGTGGTTGAATATGATCTTGCAACTGAGATAGTCTTCAAGATCCTCTTCCACCTTGATTCCGAACCGCTCTGCCTTGATATCCCTCACTAGCTTCTTCAGTTCCTGTTCCTCTCCGATGCACAAGCAATCGTCAACGTAGGTTCCGATCAGCAGTAGGCTCCCTTCCTGATTCCGAATCAGAAGGCATGGATCCACAGCGCTCTGTCTAAACCCCAATTTGAGTAGGATGTCGACCAGCTTCTTGTTCCATTGTCTGGCACTCTGCACGAGTCCATAAATCGTCTTCTTGAGTAGCAGGCATTCGTCGGCTTCATGCTTCATACCCTTGGGGCATCGCATGTAGATCTCCTCCTCGAGCTCTCCATGTAAGAATGCTGTCTCAAAGTCGATAATGATGCTGTCCAAGTGTAACAACATCTTCATTGTGAGCATAACGCGGTAGGTTGCGTCGTGTATCACTGGTGCGTGGTGTGCTGAGAAGTCAACTCCTGCAATCTGCGAGTATCCGCATGCGACGAGTCTTGCACGGAACACACCGTTCCTCTTCTCCTTGAACACCCATTTGGTCTTCACGCATCGCCGATCCTTTGGCATTTGGTTCATCTTGATCTTCTCCCATACTCCTCTTCTGGTCATATCGTTGAACTCCTTGTTGATGGCCTCCCGCCATTTCGTTCTCTTCTCAGGATCTGCATGATCCCAGCACTCCTCGAATGTGGTTGGGTCTAGCATCATTGCGACATTAGCTTGTTCGTACCCCTCTTCGAGTGATCGTTGGTCCAATCCTTGGCTCGCCGTGATGAAGTCGTCGAGTCTCATCTTACCGTGAGTAGTATCTATCATCATACCTGCGACGTCTCTGTTGAATGTTGACCAATTCGTGTGGAAATCCTGTCCTGATGTTGCCAATGGTGTGGTAGTCGTTGTTGGAGTAGTCTCGTTCTCTCCTTCATCTGATTCTGACTCTCCACTGGATCCTAGGTCTCGTTCCTCCATTGGAATGGGTGAATTGTTGAACCCCGCGAGAGCCTTCAGCATCCTTGGCATTCCTCTAACAGGTGTTGCGACTGGGACCTCGTCTTGATCGTGTGGTCTCTTCTCGTTGTCCCTTCCGGACTCATCGTCGTTATCATCGTACGAATCGTCATCCCCTTGGGTGGGGAGCAAGTCATCTTGCCCTTGAGCAGCGTCTTCTGTATCTACATCAATTCCGGCTCCTCTGCTCTGATCTGCGTCGTCGGTCTCCATTCCCTTGATGGTGTCCTCACGTCGCTCCCAAGTTACTCTATTGTTCGGGGAAGGTATCTCCGATGTAGAGTCGTCATCTTCCAGGTCCATTAGTACTGACCTGTTGGCGTTCGCAATACCCTTGAACTGCCCATATGACTGGTTCATCCATGTCACGTCTCTTGTGATTAGGATTCTCGTTGTAGCTAGATTCATCATCCGGTATACACCACTAGCATGCGATTGGCCGTATCCGACGAACATAGCCGGTTTGGATCTGCTGTCCAGCTTCGCCTTGATTGTTCGTCCTCCAATGTGGACCATACCTATTTCCCCGAATGTACGCAGTCCATCTACGTAGGTGGGGATCTGTTCGTTGAACAGGATACACGCTGGTTCTCTTGTCTTTGTTCCGATGATGTTCTCCAATTGCGTGGCTGTGCGAGCTGCTTCTGCCCACAGCTTACTTCGAGAGCTCTTCGGCAGATGCGTCTGGTTTAGCATGGCTCTCACCTTTCCGTACAGTACCGCGAATTTTCGCTCCACGCGACCATTTTGTTGGGGAGTGGCCGCGGCGGTGTACTCGAAAGTCGGTCCGAACCCAGCGTTAAGTAGTTGCTTCTCCGTGGAGTAATTTTCTCCCGCGTTGTCACATCTCACATTTTTCACGTTCACTTCCTGATTCGCCTGAAGCCACCGTAATAACCCCACCATCTTGGATCCGACGTCACTCTTTTCTTTCACGAAGAAACTCCAGCAGTAATCGCTGTAGTCATCGATAACCAGAAGCCAGTATTTGCCTTGGCCGAAACTGTACGTCTGAACACTCGATGTGTCCATGAACAGTCGCTCTCCGACTTTCTTTGCTCTTGGCTGTAGAGTTTTCGTCAATCCTCTTTGTCGCGATTTGCCGATCGCGCAATCCACACAAGCGTTCAGCTTCCCTGTGACATTCCATCCGTATCGTCCCGCAGTGCGAGAGATGGTGTAAGTGTCAACATGGCCTAACATTTTATGGATTTTGTTGATGTCGATCGGTTTCTTCGTCGACACCCCGACGTTGGCTTGATCGTCGAGTGCAGGAGCGGCTATCATGTTTACGCCACTCACAAATCCGCTGTGCGTCGCCATGATGCGATCGAAGCGAATGCGTTGTCCCTTCTTCTCCAAGGACATGACCACACCTCGGTTGCTAATATCGAAACCATTTTCGAGAGCCTTGTTGATGCTCAAGAGGTTGACCCATAACTCAGGTACGTACTTCACCGACTTGAGGAGGATGATTGCGGTATCGCCATTCTTTTGCATGACCTTCATCCGCTTGTCCCCCACCTTGGTTGCCTTGAGGTATCGACCGCTGCCTACCTTGATGGAGTGATTCGCTGTGCGCACGTTGATCATACCCTCGTCGTTGTTCGTGAGGTGACAGGAGGCGCCGGAATCTCCCAACCAGGTGTTGGCCTCGTGGCGGTCGGGTGCGATGGTCGACTTACGCGTATCGACGTCGTCCAAGTCCCCGATCACCATTGCCATTTCGTGGCCGTTGGCATCGCTGTACAGCGGTAGCTCGCAGTGAGTGCGATAATCACGGACGCCATTGATGCTCGGATGGTGCATCCACATCAGCTGCTCCGATGCGGTGCTGCTCATCGCTCCGATCAGCGCCTGTTGAATTGGCTGAAGGCGAACGTTCTCCAGCATTCCGTTCATCCGGTATGCATTCACGCAGATGTCGAGTGCGCCTCGCACTCCGATTTGGTGCATCAAGTAGTACAAGGAGCGTGGCTCCACCCCCGTCAGTCTGAGGGTTGCAATGTCATGTACTGCGTCGATGCAGATGAGGGAGAGTTCGGACCGGACGTCGTTTGGTGAAAGGACGTTGCTCAACGAGCATCGGGCGGTCACGAATAATAATTCGCTCGTTTCATCTAGCACCTCTCTGCGCACCATCCTTTCGCCTTCGTTTCTAGGCACGGCACCTCTTGGCTCGTTGGCGAGCTGGATGAAGAAGGGTATGTTCGGGCAGTCCACGCACCATGCGTAGAGGGGCCCGCGCTTGAGGCACAACGGACACCATCCGTTGTTCATGTCGCGACGCGATGATTGCTCGATCATGTCGTCGAGTGCGCTTGGACGGGATGGGAGACTATAGACCGGTTCGTTGATGGCGCGGTCGATGTTGTCGTTGTCGACTCCTGTCATCGCCATCTCCGTTACGTCTGCGTCCTCCTCATCTGTCGTTCCCTCGTGGTACTCTGTGACCACTTCGTCGGGATCCTCGGCTTCTGCGTCGGATGAAAAGAGCTTGTCTTTGATCATCTCCTCGTCGTTGATAGGGGGCCCGTAGTAACCGTACTCTCGTGGAGAGTGCTTGGCCATATCTTCAGAAGTCCATGCTCTTTCTGCGTTGGATGTTCCGCTCTCGAAGCTGGCGGTTCCGTCGACGTCGATCGTGACGAACGCCATGTCATCCATCATCACGTCGTCATCGTGTGAAAACACACGGTCCTGTGTGGTCACATTTCTGTCTTGGTTTGCGAATTTGGTGATTTTGTTGAGTTTTTCGATGATCACATTTTCTTCTTCGATCGCGTCTTCGTTGATGAACACACACATCATATTGTCTGATGCGGTGAGTGCGACGTCGTCGACTCCATCCATTCCGTCGGTAGCGACGTTGGCGGAGTCCGCCTCCTTCATGGCGGCCCTGAGCTTGAAGCACTGCACAATCTTGTGCCCCTTCTTGCCGCAGTAGTTGCATTCCCCGTTGAATTTGGGTTTGCCTCCGCCGTTGCCTTGGCCCTTCAACTTGTTCTTGCCGTTGCCCTTCTTGGCTGCGGAGCGACAATCCGCCTTCTTATGGCCGTAGGCGCCACAGTTGCGACAGTTGCCCTTGAAGCTCCCCATGGCTGCGAGTGCCATCTCCTCCTTACTGTTGTTGCCGCCTCGGTTGGAGTTGCCTCCCTTGATGTTGCGGCCGTCGTAGGTGGCGCTCATGGTCTCGCGGATGTCTTCGATAGTCATGGTCTCTTCCTTTCCGAGGAATCTGAGTTCTATGATCTTCACATCCATTTCGTACTCTTTGCCAAGGGCGTTGAGCACGAGCATGTGGTACTGCTGCATATCCATGTTGATACCAGCGTTACCGAGGCGATTGCGCAGCACTTCCATTTCGGTGAGGAACGTGTCTGGATTCTCGCCCTTCTTCAATCGCATCCCGTTGAGTTGAGCCAACAACTTTGCCTTCATAGGCGCGGTTCGTTGCTCGTAGATGCGCTCAAGAGCCTTCCACGCCTTGTGCGGGTCTCCACTCTCAGTGAGACTGCCCTTAGTCCCCACCACAGCCATGAAGGCGACATCGCCTTCCGTAGTTTCGTGGTTGATAGCCACGGTCAGTTCTTCGAACGCATACTTAGCCAGCATCTTCTTGTATTCTGCCTTTTCCGCACGGGTCAGGGAGGATACTTTCTTAGGTTCACTCGCGCCTTCCTCCGTTTTTGGAACGGGAGCCAAAGGGTCTGAGCTGAACGGTGCTGGCTTCACCACTACGTCATCGAAGTCCATGAGGTAAAAATCCTCGAGCCCCTTGCGCGTGGCGCGGGTGATGAACTTGATACTCCAGCCTTTCCAACTGGAACGCTTGCCGTCGAAGACGACAACGCGATCAGACTTGAAGAGGTGGGAGCTCATGGTCGAAGTAGTGGTGGTGATGTTCGTTGCTGTGTTGGTGGGTGATGGAAACGTTGGATTTCAATCGTTACGTTTCGAAACGTGTTGGAAATCCGGGGTTAGGTAGTAGATTAATCTCTTATCAATCTGTACCAATTTAGAACTGTGAGAACAAACTCCTTGACTCTCCAATTCCAGTTCAGCAGCAAGTGTAATCTGTAGCAGTTCACCATGATCATGCACTTGTTCATGGTTGCTTTCATCTGCTTCATCAGCTTGCTCTCATGCTCTCTTCTGCAGGTTCATCATGCATCATCGTGGTGATTTGCATCTTCTACATTCGAGCAGCATCTCTCATAGACGCACAGGTACCTTCAGCATGGGTCTCAGTCTGATCGATCCCACTTGACCTTCGGTTCCTCAGTATTCCACCTGCGCCATCATCACATACTCACCGGTCATGTTCATTCCATGTCGCGTCGTCATTCGTGCTCTTGAGCGGATAGGAGCATCGCCTCCGTTTCGCTTTCTCAGAGAAGCGATCCCTTGTCCGTCGATGCGCGTCGACATGTCTGATACATATCGACAGTTTCGCCCATAGTCTTGGCTCATGTGCGATTACATCCCTAGAGGTCGATCCATAGGTTCGCCCTCATTACAGCGGTGGTACATGGATAGGCTCCATGGTGGGACATGACTGATGTTGATGTCATTCATGAACAGAGGGTTGATGGGGGACAGGCTGCAAGGTGGTCCGAGTGTTGCCAACAAAGTTGACCTCGTCGAGTTGTGAAGATATTATTGGGAGGTGCGGCAATCATGGGTATCTTGGTAAAAGCGTACCCCCGATTCCTGACATCCCAGAACGTGCCGTCGACATAAGCAATCACATCGTCCACCAAGCCATGGGTGAGACGGTGATTGTTCTCCGCATAGTCGGGGAATCGATCATGAAACAAGCCAATGTCGCTCAGGTACGGTTTGCCAATGTCATAGAAGTAGGAGTAGAAAGTGGAGGCAATGCTGGAAATACGGACGCTGTCCATGCTGAATCTCTGTTCCATGTCACACAGTCGTCCGCGATGTGCCAGACGGAACAGCATGACGAGCAATCCCATTTCGTAGGATACCTTGTATCGATTCCGCACTTGAATGCATGCAGGATCTGCCTCACCGGACACCGCCTGGAATTTGGGCCAGAGACGGTCAGCCAGACGTTGAAGATCACGCACACGGAAACGAAAGTGACGAACACTTTCGCGCTCGTCCAGTTCTGCGATGGCAATGTTCCTGTTGGTGAACATGGGAGGAGGTCCCAATGGAACAAGGTAGATTTGCTGCATTTGTAGCACATGACGGCCCAATGCGACGATGTTGCTATAGTGCTGAACCAGAATCACGACGCCTGCATAATCCAGACGTTGGACGTCGATGTCTGCAAGTTGAGCGATGGCAGCCTCAAATCGAGTGATTGCTTCTTGCAATGCCTGCCGCTCGGGAACAGTATTCCAATTAGGATTGACCATAACAACGATAGTAAGCAGTGGTCGAACGCGTAGAGGAGCTGTGTGTGCGAAAGTGCGATGAACACAGACAAATCCAATGAGCAACGAGTATAGCATGGCATGTAGCATGGAGGGAACGCATCATGCAACATCAAAAAGGGAACAGATGATGTGTTGTGACACTCATGGCCAAAATGTGACGCCCTTCGGGAGCAGTCAAAGCGAACGTGTCTAAATTAGATACCCTAGAGATGGCGCGAACGCTTAATGACTCCAAGTAATCCAAGCAGCATTCTGTCACGCAACAGTCCTGTGCAGTTTCCGTCACTCGAGAGTCAATGTCGTATGTGACACGTCGTCTGGGGGCCTCTGAGTGGAAATCGAAACAATGCGAAACCTCTCTAATGGTGAGAAATTCTTGTGTATTAGAGGCCTATCGCATTTCACATTCACACCCCTGTGTTGATGTCACATGTGGCACTCACGTTCGGATTTCACATTGGTACTCGTGACTAGTTCGTGACCTACTCAGAAAGACGATCAACATGACTGAATCGGCTTCTCTTCTGTAGAATAGAGTTCGAGTTTAGGCTGTTATGATCTGAATGCTTCGTTGCAGGTTATCGCATCACTTGTTGAGACCAAAGGATGGTAGGATCGTTAATGGGTGTGCTCTGAGTTGCACGCAACGCCCATCCCTCTTTATCCTCTTAGGAGCTTCGTTTTGTGAGAGTTTCGCTGCCATCTCTTCTGTCTCAACTTTGCCACTAACAGAGGTCCAGTAACATATGCGCAAGCATTTTGTCCCTGATAATTCATGGCTTGTTCAAGGCTCTGTTGCCAATATCGACGACAGAGACCTCTTGATCACCGTATCATGGAGATAGATTAGCAGTTTGTTGTCCAATAGAAGCTCTTCACGCAGTCTACACAGAACTATTGCGATTGCATGTTGGGTTGGTTGGAGACCACCAACGACTTCTGATATGGCAGTCAGGATCTCCAAAGGATGCAAAATGCGCGTTGGTAGAAGTCCCTGGTCGTATCTGACGACACTAGTCCTCAGAGCATCAGGAACACGCCGCGGATGTTGTATCGGGTGAAATAGGAAATGAGCAAAGATTCCTCAGCTGGATCATGAAGGTGGCCTTTGATACTTGAGCGCAGATATCATATGTGAAGCTTACAGGCATATTCGACATCTTAATCGCTCTCTATCGCTCCATGCACCTCTCATTCGGAATGCTAGTTTCATCATCACTAGCATCTCAAAAAACTATCATCATCACGACAAGGACGACTCAACATTTCTGCAAATGAAGAGAAATGATTGGCCATTGGTTTCGTTCCAACACGTGGAAGGTTGGATTGCCGGGACTGCAATGTGAAACTCAATTGTGTTTTTGGCTCCTAAAACGCAATCGAGTTTCACTTTCCGAGGGGGAAGTTCGCATGTTGCCCCTCTAAAAATGTCAATATCAGGTTATTTTGTACCGTGGGACTCCCAATGTGAAATGCGGTAGGCCTCTATTGTCAACTTGTTTGGTGACCCCGGATTTCCAACATAGAAGACACAATCGAATGTTGGCAAGTTCCGCTCACGGTAACCTACGATCGTGGAAGATGGTGTTGGTTGATAGTCGTTCGTTTGCTATTTCATTAGTTGGCTACTCCGATCCTCTCGGTGTACGCCCGTTCTCTTGCCCGATGCTCTCGGTGCTTCAATCTGTTTCGTAGATTCGGTCTCCGACTATGAGTCGGTGCGCGAGATGCTCTCTCGTTCCTCTCTGTATTCTCTCTCTGTCTCAGCATCGCATGCTTCGTGCTACGCGATACTACATGTTTGATGCATACTCAGCATTCGACACTCCGTTCGTTCAGTACTGGTTCCTACTCCATGAGTACTTGCCATTTGAAGTTCATCTCCTGTATCCATGATGCTGATGCCCTTCGGTCATTGGATCTTCGCCTCCTGCTCTGACTTGGAGACAGATGTCGACATGGTGACACGATGACATCCTGTCGACGTCAGTAGACGTCCTTCTGCTCTCCAGATGTCATGTTCCATTGGTGATGCAGCGGTCTGTCAGATGATATCGTCATCTGAGGTTTAGTTGGGAAGTACCTCGAGATTCTCTTGGTACCATTGATGGATGGACGGACGATATTCTGATTCTCTCAGAAATCATTATTTGCAAATTTCCTCCAGAAATCTTGCCCCTTTCCATGTGTTCCATTTCCACTGTAATTCTGACGAATCACAGTATACTATCGACATGAGTGTAGTTATACCGTCCAAGTACGAATGAGAGAATAATGGGTGAACGATGCACATATACACGTACATCTCGACATATACTCACATGTACATCTCGAAACCCTTCCTGTGTGCATTCGGTCATTCGAATGTTCTCGATGTGTCAAGGTATGACTTCTCATGTTCACGTTGTAAGTCGGCCTTGATGTTCTTGGTGAATCCGTCGCTTGTGTTCTGCTCGGATTTGACGAAAATGATTTCGATGGTTTTGTTGATTACCATATTCCTCACGTAGTGATGGCGCACGTCGATGTGCCGCGATCGTTGGGATGTTGATGGATTCTTGGCGATGAAGATTGCCCCGATGTTGTCCACGCGGACCTTGATCGGTGTCTTCACTGGGATGCCCACACTTTCGAGTAGCTGCACAACGAAGAAGATCTCCTTTGCCGCTTCGGAAAGGGCAACGTATTCTGCTTCGGATGAGCTGAGTGTGACGGCCTTCTGTGCCTTGGATCGCCAAAGGATTGGTACCTTGCACAGGTATAGGATGAATCCCCCTACGCTGATTCTCGTGTTCTTGTCTCCTGCATATTCGCTATCGCAGAAGAGTTCCATGTCCCAGCCGTCGTCATCTGGACGCGCTGGATGGATCTTCAATCCATAGTCCTTTGTATCGATCACATACTTGATGATCCGATACATCTCCTTCATTGCGGCCTTGGTGGGCCCGATCAATACCTTGGAGAGTTCCCGCACAGGGTTCGCGATATCTGGTCGCGAGTGCTTGATGAGGAAGAGTAGCATACCGACGCCTCGGCGGTATTCGGCATGTTCTTCTGGTCCGACCTTCTGCAGTCCGTTATCTTCGGATGGTCGTACGATGATTTGACCCGGGGTTCCCGGTGTCCCATAGCGTTGCATCTTCTCAACCTTGGTTCCGAACTCTTCAATGAGGTGTCGGATGAGATGTGGTTGACGCAATGTCGCTCTAGTCTTGTCATGGTTCAGTTCGATGTTGCAGCTGAGGTAATCTCCGAGTCCGCGCTCGATTGTCACCTTGAACTTGCTGCCTTGGATGTCCTTCAGGAATGTCTCCAGTGCCTTGGAATCTCCGCAACAGAAGCAATCGTCCACGTAGATGGCCATGATCATGCTTCCTTCGTTCGTCTTCCTGTAGAACAGGCACGGGTCTGCTGCGCTCTGTTCGAAGTTGATATTCTTGAGGGTCGATACCAACATCTTGAACCATTGCCTGGCGCTCTGCACAAGTCCGTAGATTGGCTTGTGTAGGGTCAGGGCTTCGTCTGGTTGATGATCCATCCCGTTGGGACAGTTCATGTAGATCTCCTCGTCGAGGTCTCCATGTAGGAATGCCGTTACGACATCGACGAGTGCGCAGTCCATCTTCTTGATTAGCATGATCACCATCATGACCCGATAGGTCACGTCATGAATGACGGGTGAGTAATGTTCTTGGAAGTCTACTCCTGCGACTTGTGAATAGCCACATGCAACGAGCCATGCTCGATGTGTGCCGTCACGCTTCAGCTTGAAGACCCATTTGCATTTGCAGCATCTGCGGCCGCGTGGGATGGCGTCTCGTCTGATCTTGCTATACACCTTGCGTGTATCCATGGAGTCGAACTCTTTCTTGATGGCTGCTCGATATCCCTTCCGATGGATAGGATCTGGGTGATTGAAGGCTCCGTCGAACGTTGTAGGTTCGATGTGCTTCTCTGGTTCCTTATTCTCGTCCTGCATCGACAGTCCGATGTCGATCGCTGGTGATTCGGTAATGATTGCATTCATTCCGTATAGTCCTGTTGTGCTATGATGAGTGATCTCGATCTCTTCATCTTCGTCTTCGATTTCCTCATCATCTGTAGTTTCATTGTTGGAGTTGTCGATCATCTCGTCGCTGAGTTCGTCACTCGCCTCGTTGGATGATGGATCGCTCTCATAGCCTTCTTCCTTTCGACCTCGTTCGTTGAAGTCTGCGAGCTCGCGCAGAGCTCTGGGAATACTCTTCCCTGCAGTTGACTTGGGATTAGCTTCTCCCTTCCTGCCTCGTGCTTCGTGACGTCGGATCCTCTCCTTTCTAGCTATGTCACGCTTGTTTGGTTTGCTTGGTGGAAATCTAGATGGTGTGTCATGTGTAGACCTCGCTGGTGTGTTCGGAGGAGTGACACCTGTCTCGTCATCGGCTTCGTCGCCGGAGGGTAGGATTTCGTCATCCTCATGATTGGATTCGCTCCGATCTTCCTCGTCATTCTGGATTAGTTGAGTCACTGCTCCGTCGTCCTCATTATCCTCATCATCGCTGTCTGATAGGATGTGGTAACTGTTGCTGTCAGCGAAAGATACTCTCTTCGCTTCCGATGTTTGACGCGTTGCCGTCCTTGGCGTTGCTCCCTTCCGTCCGATGGTTGTGAAGCCGTCTGCGTCCGTTGTTCCTGTTTCATTGGATATGTTCGGTGCTGGTGCCCAGCCACGGAACTGTCCGTATGATTGGTTGAGCCACTTGATGTCTCGTGAACAGATGAGTGACTTGGTCGATGGTCTGTACATGTTGTAGACCCCTGATGCATGTTGGTGTGCATATCCGATGAACACCATCTCTTCTCCTCTGTTCTTGAGTTTGGCGGTGATCCCGCCGTAGGTAGTCTTCACAACACCTACCTCTCCAAACGTGCGGAGTGCATCCGCATATGGTGGATCGTTGCCGAAGAATTGTCGATGTGGTGACTCCTTCTGGTTCTTCGCTACGGTGATATTGGCGATGGCAGTGGCAGTGCTAGCAGCCGCTGCCCACAGGCCATGCCTATACTCTTCGTCGAGCTGTGCTCCGTTGAGCATGGAGCGAATCTTGGTGTAGAGGTACGCGAACTTGCGTTCCACTCTGCCGTTCTGTTGCGGCGTGTTCGATGCCGTGTATTCGAATTTCACGTTGAGTCCTGCATCGATGAGAATATCCTGCGTGGATTTGTTCTCTCCGCTGTTGTCACCTCTGAAGATGATCTGTTGGTCACCAGTCTGTGACTTGATCGTCTGGATGAATCGTTTGATGTATCCTGGTTGATCACTCTTGTTCTTGAGAAAGAAACTCCAGCAGTGATCCGTGCAGTCGTCCACGATCAGGGTCCAGTAGCGTTTATCTCCGAAGCTTATGTGTTTAGTATAACTAATGTCAATGAAGAACCGTTCGCCGCGGCGAGTCGCTCTTGGAATGGTTGCCTTCGGAATATTCTTCACTCTTGCGTTCGCGACCGCGCAGTCACGACACACCGGCATCTCGCCGATGATTTTCCATCCGTACTGAGCGGCCGTCCGCTTCATGGTCTCGAGTGGCGCGTGGCCGAGCATTCGGTGCAGGTTCACCGCGCTGATCTCCTTGGATGGATTCTTGACGATAGCTGTACAAGCTTTGTCGTCATCTGTTGGCATGATGGGATGCATCTGCACCCCCGTGATGAATCCGTTGGATGTGGGGAAGACTTGGTCGAATACGATCTTCGTTCCGGATCCGTTGATGATGTCCATCAGAATGCCATTGTTACCAAGCTGGTAACCGTTGTACAGAGCCTTGTTCGTGGAGAAAAGGTTCACCGCCATTTTCGGTGTGTACTTCACGTCATCGAGCCGGATGATGTGGCCAGTGTTGTTTCGCTGCTTGACTTTCAAGCGAATGGATCCCATCTTGGGAGAATCCAGCTTCGTGCTGTCTCCCACTTGGACGAAGGACTTGATGTGCCGCACGTTGAAGAGAGCGGCGTCTGAATTGACGATGTGACACGAAGCTCCGCTGTCGGCGAGCCAGGTGTCCTTGTTGACCTTGTCCTTGTACTTGGTGCTCAGCTCGTGGAGTTGCTCCACAGCTGCCGCAGCTATCTCGTTGTCGAAGCTGCCATCATCATCGTCTTCGTGAACTCCATCTTCGTTGTATGGAGGATGATGATCTCCGTCATCCATGTCATCGGGTAGTTGCGCGTAGTCCGATGGAATCGTACTGTTCCGATGAGATCCTGTGGCTGGATCGTATGGATGGACCCGTGGTCGTTCGCGTAAGAGTACGCGCATACATCCTCCAAGGATGTAATGAAGATCCGTCTCTGGGATCGTCTCTGTATCGGCTGCTTCCAGTATGCGATTGATCACAACCGAATTGGCGAGAATCTCTTCAATCGATCTGAAGTTCTCGGATAGGATGGATCCCATCATGTTGACCCATATCGGTCTGAGTACTCCTCGTTCGATTCCTGGGAATAGGCTCACTCCTGCTTCCATCACTGCATCGAAGATGAGTTGCTTCTGGATCACCAATGCTGTTTCTGTTGCATATGGGATGGTGTCATGACGATGGAGGTAGTTGGACCTGTTGGGATCCTCGATTGGTGGGAAATCGATATTCCCTGGGTAGACGACACGCTCGTTTGGATTGAAGCTGTCGTCTGGATGATTGCCGTCCTCGGATTCGTCGCTGTCATCCTCGTCGAAGATGCCCGATCTGTTGTTCCCCGCCGCTGGAGGAGGAGGCGCCGCGCCGCGGTCCGCCTCGTCGTCTTCATCTGTGCCGTTCTCGTCGGCGTCGTCGTCGTCGTCGTCGCTCATGGCCTCTTCGATGTCGCTATCGTAGGCCTCGTCCATCTCAGCTTCGTCGCCGTATGAACCGATCAGGTCGTGCGCGTTGAAGCAGCATTCGTAGCTCACTTCGCGTCTTGGATCCACCTCGTGGATGATTGGCTCCTCGCTGAGCCACTCCGGGATGATCTCATCATCCTGTACTTCGTCGTCACTCCCGACGTATTCGAAGTTATCGAAGAAGGAGTCTTCGATGTAGTCGTCGGACACCAACATGCAGAGCGGCATGTCCTTCGCAGAGAGTACCATCTCGTGCCCGCTCTTGTCGTGTCCTTGCGTTGCTGTGTTGGCCTGTTCGTCGGCCTTCTTCTTCTTGTTGAACTTCTTCTTTCGGCACTCCGCCTCGCGGTGTCCGAAGATGCCGCAGTAGTTGCACTTGCCCTTGAAGCCGCTTCCCTTGTTGCGTTTTCCGTTCATCTTGTTGTTGTTGTTGTTGTTTTTCTTGTTGTTCGGTTTCTTGCGTTCTGGGCAATCGGCGGATCTATGGCCATACACGCCACAGTTGTGACAAGTACCCTTGAAGTTACCGGTGCTTGTGAAGCCGGTGTCGTTGCTCTTCGTGTTACTGTCTTGGAAGTTGTCGACGTATGCTTTGCCTCCTCTGTGAGTGGCGTATGCAGTACGGAGTACTCCTCTGATCGAGTTGATGGTGACCAGTTCCGGATTGAACGTGAGTTGGTGTTGGAAGTTCACGATGTGAGTTCTGTACTCGTTGCTCACCGTGCTGAGGATTTGCATGACCATTTCCTCGTCCGAGATCTCATACTTGACATCGTGGAGACGCGATCGTAGACTCTCGAGTTGCGTGATGTAGATGTCGGGGTCCGTGTCTCTCTTCATCTTTTCGTTGTTGAATTGGCGCTTGAGTTTGATCTTCGTCACCGCGTCGGATGGTCGGAACTTCTCCGCGAGAACGTTCCACGCTGCGTGTGCGTCTCCTTCGGGGTAGTCGTCGGAGATACATTGGTTGATGTACTGGATGGCCTGCTTACCTTTTCCTTTCTCTGCATCCATCATGAGGATCAGATCGCTGAAGCAGTCGCATCCCAGTTCGTAGATCTCCTCCATCGCTTCCTTGGCTTCACCGGCGGCTGCCGCGATCTCGCTCACTGTTGGCACCTTGGTCTTGCCCAACATCACGTCTCTCGTCTTCTGTGCACGAGCGTATGCCTTCGCTTGGGACTCCCATGCGCTGTAGTCTTCCTGTTCACCGCTGAACATTGGCGCCTTGATGCGTCGCTTGTTCACGTTGGCTGATGTCGCCATGTTGGTTCGTTGTTTCGTCGTTGGTGCGCTCGCGCCCTTGATTTCCGTCTGTTTCTGTGTTGTCACTTTTTCGATTTTCGCTTGTTGTTTCGCGAGGACTGATTTGCTCACAAATTCTCCTCCTGGTGGTGTCTCACTTTTCCCACCCTGTTTGGCTGTGCGAATGCTCTTCGTCACACCAGTCTCCTCTTGCTTGATCGCCTCGAGAATGCTCTTCTCCTTACGGTGTAGTCTTGCAGACCGTTCTTCTTCGGTCTCGTCGATCGCGCTTGCGTCTGCGCCTGATAGGACAGTAGCTGCGGCTGCTTCCTTCTCTTGTCGTGGTGGAGTCTCACTCGCACCTTCTTCTCTCTTGATAGTCGGATTGGACAGAGGGATGTCTTTCAATTCCTCTTCCTCGCTCATTCAGCCTGCTGCTCTTGAATGATGTTCGTCTTCCTCGCACGATACGATTCGCGGGCTCGCCCTGATCTATCGTTTATAAACGTGTTGGCAAGTTCCGCTCACGGTAACCTACGATCGTGGAAGATGGTGTTGGTTGATAGTCGTCTGTTTGCTATTTCATTACGTTGGCACTCCGATACTCTCGGTGTCCGTTCGTTCTCTTGCCCGATGCTCTCGGCGCTTCAATCTGTTTCGTAGATTCGGTCTCCGACTATGAGTCGGTACGCGAGATCCTCTCTCGCTCCTCTCTGTATTCTCTCTCTCTCTCTCTCACCATCGTGTGCTCATGCTACACGATACTCCGTGTTCGATGCGTGCTCCGCATTCGACACTCCGTTCATTCAGTACTGGTTCCTACTCCATGAGTACTTACCATTTGAAGTTCACCTTCTGTATCCATGATGCTGATCCTCTTCGGTCATCGTATCTTCACCTTCTGCTCTGACCTGGAGACAGATGTCGACGTGGTGACATGTTGACATCCTGTCGACGTCAGTAGGCGTCCTTCTGCTCTCCAGATGTCACGTTCCATTGGTAATGCAGTAGTCTGTCAGATGATATCGTCATCTGAGGTTTAGTTGGGAAGTACCTCGAGATTCTCTTGGTACCATTGATGCATGGACGGACGATCTTCTGATTCTCTCAGAAATCGTTATTTGCAAATTTCCTCCAGAAATCTTGCCCCTTTTCGTGTGTTCCATTTCCCCTGTAATTCTGACGAATCACAGCATACTATCGACACGAGTATAGTTATACCGTCCAAGTGCGCATGAGAGAATAACGGGTGAACGATGCACATATACACGTACATCTTGACATATACTCACATGTACATCTCGACATCTCTAATCCGTCTGGAAGGTACTCATATCGATGGATCTGGATATCATGTGATCCTGTGTGTGGCAGTACTGTGAGCTACGCATCAAACCGTATAGTAACTCGACCATTTGTGCATGTAAAATTTCAGTTGCGATCCAATCCAACACTACCACCACTCCAAGCACACTCCAAAGAGTACGGCAATGGAATTTGAAGTCTAGACTCTGGTTGGAAAGGATCGAAATCTACGGATGCAGATATCAAATGGAAATGACTGGCGTCGTTCATCTGCACGCATGCCAATACCCCTTTCTGACGGATCCAAGACCTCAAACTCCATAGCCGTACCCTTTGGAGTGTGCTTGGAGTGGTGGTAGTGTTGGATTGGATCGCGACTGACATTTTATATGGAAAACTGGTCGAGTTACTGTGCAGTTTGATGCGTAGCTCACAGTATCGCCCTCACAGCATTACATAACATCCTGATCCGTAGATTTCGATCCTTTCCACATGGATATATCATTTCAACCTCTATATCCGTAACCTTTGGAGGAGGTTCGGAGTCATCGAAGTGTTGGATTGGAATATGATTGACATTTTGTCTGCACACATGCTCAGAACGCTGTACAGCGCGATGAGTACCATTCCGTACTACTTGGTATCAGCATCCGTAGAATTGGATCCCTTCTAACCGGATCTAGGACTTCAAACTTGATGACCGTACTCTTTGGAGTGCGCTTGGAGTTGTCCAGTTGATTGGATCTCTGAAAACGGCCTGTGCAATGCATCGATATGCACAATACTGCACAAGGTAATGCATACCGTGCAGTCGCGTCCAACGCAGCACTGCGTGATATCAGCATCCGTAGATTTCGATAACTTCCAGACGGGTCCAACACTGCAGGCTCCATGGCCGTACTCTTGGGAGTGTGCTTGGAGTGGTGCAGTTGGTATCATCAAATATGCTTGACCTTTTTGTATGCACAGTACACACAGTGACTGAACGGTATCGCAGGATTGGACTACATGGAATCTGAAACTCCTCGCAGTTGGGTCTGGACCATCCCAAAGTAGGTACATGCCAATGGCTGATGTCAGTATGCAATATAGTTGGTTGAACCCTCTACTCGTATTCCACAGAACAGGATTCATCACCAACATTATAAACTTGTCTCGTCTACTCTAATAATAATAATAATAACGCACAGATTATCCCCTCGCACGAGGGTTGCCTCGAAAGCTTTACCGTCGCCGGCGTACAGCGAACCCAAACGGGCCGACTGCGCTCGAACGACCTACCTAGATCTCTCACTCCTTGGTCTACCGCGGGGTGCCATTTCCACGGGCCACATAACATACCGCACTGGGCACACAACTGGGTTGCGTTGCTCTTCACATTCTTTTTCTGTCATGGTGGAAGACGCCGCTGCCGGACTCGACGACCAGTCACATCCTGCCGCAGCCCTCGCGTCGTCCTCTTCGTTTGTCGTCGTACATGGTGCCCCTTCCCACGTCTCCGCCCTGCCTGCTGGGCTGCTCGGACATGTCGGACCCATTGCATTTGCCTTTCCGCCGGCTGTGCCCGCACTGCCGCCTCCGTCGTGTGTGTCAGCAGCCTGACATCATCTCCGCAAATCCCTTGCACTCCTTTGCGCCACTCCACTTGTACTGCCACCGTCGCTTCCTGCAGAGCTCGTGCCCGCTGAGCTGCCATCTCGTCATCATGCAGGACTTTGTTGCGGGCCGTCCATACCTTCCACCGTGCTTCCCATAGCCCTACCATTGCCCTCGCTATCCAATTGTCCGGGTTGCCGGGCTGATCATTGGCCACCATGGTAGACTCTTGTATCCTCCGCCACTTGGTGGACCACCGTCCTCGTATCATCATGCCCCACCCTATATCCTTTTGATCTGCCACCGCCTTCTGCAGCCGCGGGCCTCCCTCTGCGCCCACCTCATTGCCCTCGGTCCACGCCCAGACTTGCCTTACCAGCTCCTTAACCATCGGACCGTCGCCACGGGCTGCCATCATCTCACTTTCCCATTCCTTAAGCGCCTCTCGCCTCACTGCCACTGCCAGCGGGTGTGCGCACTGCATGACGTGTTCTGTCGTCTCCTCATGCTCGCCGCACACTGGACATTTATCATTGTCCCAAAACTTCCATTTGTACATGTTTCGCCCGACAGGCCCAAAGCTACACGCGTGCTTCGCCACCCATTTTCGTCTGGACGGCTGCAATCTTCCCATCGCCAGCTGAGCCGCTCCTACGTCGATTCTTCGCTCTTCGCCATGGCGGAGCCGGCCCACTTTGCGTTGCCATTGTGCCGTTTTCTGCCCTTGGATGAATTGGCGTATCAGTGATGAAGCATTGGTACAGACCTTCCTGTTTCCAAGCCAGACCGCCCACTCTCCTTTAGCTCCTTCCTCATCAGCATACTCGGCTTCTGGGAAATGCGCTGCTCCTGCGGCCTTGTCTACGTCGTCATTCCATTCCGCAAATTCGTCCCGTTGTACCCCTCGATCCCTTTCGAGCTGATGGCCGTACACGTGCCGATATTCCAATGTGACAGGTAGCCTCCGTTGGATACTCCGTATCTCCCGGAGCACATCGAAGTGTTGTACAGCGATGCCTACATCCCGAGTATACTGTATCGCGTGGATTCCTGCCATCTTGTTGTCACACGCCACTATCACCATCTTGCCTGTTACCGCCTGCGCTGCCCCAAAGCTTTCGATAATCGATTCCACTTTGCGGAGCGCCTGCAATATGCCACCCAATTCCGCGCGGTAAGCACTCTGCACCCCTTCTCTCCCTGGTACCTTTCCTGCAGCGGCCACCAGTCCTCGTCGCCGTCCTTTGACATCGAGTGAATACGCCGCCGTGCTTCTCCCTTGCTTGTAGGACCCGTCGGTACTAACTACGGCCTTGCCTTGCATGACCGCCTGTAACCATTTGCCTTCGAGCTGTTGCAGTCGCGTGGCCCTTTTCGCCTGGCTCCGCCGCGCTCTTCCTCCTGTCCCTACTACTCGCAGTCGCCCTCCCCGCTCTCGCACATAAACCACTCTCCATTCTTCCGGTGGTAAGACCGCGGTACACTCCGTTCGCGTATACTCCTCCATACCTGGTATCGCTTCATCGTTGGCGCGCCACAGTCTCCATTCATGTCCTCCTTCTCGCACCCACAGCACCTGTTTGTCTTCGCTCCTTATCGTGCTAACTTGTTCAACGTCCCACATCGTCCCTGTTCTCGCTGTCGCCGCCACTCTCCTCAGAGCTTGGTCCCACAGCGCCCAGTCTTTCGCTGGCACATCTCCCTGCCGTGGCCATCCAACATGCCGCCTTCCCCGCCATCGGCCTTTGTCGTTGTCCTGCCGTCCCGCCATCGCTCGTTTACTCTTGGCTTCGATCACATCAGCAACGCTGACCGCCTTCATGATTATCCTGCATCGGTTCAACCGCACCTGCTGCGCTCTGTTGTACCCTGCATCTCGGAACGCCACCATTAGCCATTCGTCCTCATCGTGTGCGGGTGCCGCTGTTTCAGTTTTCTCCCGAATCCGGATCCCGTACTCACTCGCTTCCTGCCACACAGTTTTGACCCAGCTTTGCGTCGCCAAAATCTCCCACGCTTTGTAATCGACCTCGAACATAGACGTACCCACTCCCACTTCCGTCTTCATTGCCTGGATACACCCTCGTAGGAGCTTTCCAGTCATCGTCATTCTCTCCCCATGTTCGAGCACCATCTTTACATGCTCTGTCACCTGTGTTGTGTGCAGCTCGTGCAAGTCTGCTCCGAGCCACCCTGCTGATGCGTATGCCATTTCCCTCGGGAACCCTTTGTTAAACCCCACCTTGGACATCATAGCCTTCCACACTGGCTTCATTATTCCGCCGCACTGGTCTCGTGATAGTTGAGCCACTGGCAATACATACTCCAGTTTCTTCATCAGTACTGTTCGTAGTGCCGTTTCCGCGTCGGCTTGGCGCATTCTCCACGTTCTCACTTGCTCCACCCATTTCTCAGCTTTGCCTTGCAACGCTTCTTCAATCGCCGCCCCATTGCCATCCGGCGCTAGCTTCACTCCCAATGTTTCGAATGCCTCCTCGCACCCACTTCGTGGCATGGCTTGTGGTATGCCCGTCGTCCCCTTCATCATTAACGCCGCTGGTGTTTCCTCCTCTGTTGCATACCTCCATGTACCATCCTCATTCCATTTGAAGTCGATGGCCCACCACATGCATTTCTCCACCACTAATGCTCCGCCTGTCGCTCTTGCCAAGCTCTCCCACGACTGTATGCTTCGTTGCATTCGCCGGATTGCCTGCTGGACGTCTTCGCCATCCCTCGCGTTCACCACCAGATCTGTATCGTCCACGAATGCATACCCCACCATCTGCACCTCTTCGCCACTTACAGCCGTTCGGAAGTTCGCCGTGTGCCCTTCTCGTTTCATGGTCTCCAGCACTGGCAATGATATTACCGCCCAGATCACTGGCCCCGCTCCGTTCCCTTGGTAAATGCCTTGCATTGGCACCACCCATCTCTGTCCTCCATACGTGAGCCGTGACTCCCCGTATGCAGTGCGGATGTAGTGCTCAAGCTGTTGGAGCGTGCTGAACATGCACACCACTTCAGACTGCGCTATCCCCTGCCTTTGTAGCCCCATAGATGCCACTGTGTGTACTATGCGATCATAGCAACTCTTGAGGTCGTTCGTGCATAGCACTGTTGGGACCCTTACTTGCCTCGCCCAGTCCATTGTCAACTGTTTGTTCAATGCATGGTCGATTGCTCGGTGTCGCTTTCTGCTACCGTACTGCTCTTCGGCGAACCCTTCCTGTTGCTCTGCTTGATGTGCTGCCTTCCTTCCTATTGCCTTGTTTGCGAAGTTGAAGTCGGCTTCGAAAAGCACGATTGTTCGTAGCTTGTCGACCCGAAAGCTGTTCGCCTTCTTCATCAATTCCACATCCGTGCCTTTTCGCCATCTTCGGTACGAATATCCGCTCACCATCGCCACAGAAGTCATACTTGCTTCGAATTCTGAGTTCTTCCGATGATACGCGATAGCTTTGAAATGGCCGAAGTGTAGGCCTGAAGGTCCTGCCGACGTATCTTCTTTCGCCCGCCGCCATCCTTGCTGGAATTCTTCTGTCGTCATTCCTGCTGGTATGCGCGTCTTTGCCACAGATTGTAGTCCTCGTAGCAATTGCTTCGCCCCTTCATCGACCCATGGACGCGGTACATATTCTCCGCGGAGCGTTTGCTCTGCTGCCTCCGTCACTCCCAGGTACCCGAACTCTTTCGCCAGTTGCCCGTGCATAAACGGTGTATCCTCGGTCTGCCGGAATCTCCTTTTGTTCTCATCCATGCACCCTCGTTCGATTTCCTCTTTGCTCGTCCTTTCCACCCACTTCCCGTCTGCATCCGGCGCTATGACCATTGATATACCTGCGGTTGCATTGCCGCCGGTAGCCATTCGAATGCGCCTATACGTCGCTCGTACTCTTTCTTTCTTTCGTAGTTGCCGCAGTTGCTGTGCTGTCACTTCGCCTCTGTCCACCGTCCTTCTTCCTCTGCTATCCTGTCCTTGCTGCTCTTCCCTGCGTCGCACTTCCTCCTGACCTCGCGCTACCACTAGTCCTTCCAGCCAATTCTCTCTTGCTTTCACTGCCCTTGTTCTGAACTGTTTTAGTTCCGTGTACGCCATCTCTTGCTCCTTCTCTACTTCCTCATTGCCACATCTCATCAACTCCTTCATCTTCCTGGGTTCGCCAGCTCTTTTGGCCAACCTCACCGTGACTTTCGACGAAATATTCGCCCCTTTTCTCTTTCGAACAACGTTATTCCACAGCCCTATCCTCGCCTCTATCCTTTTGTACTCTCTTGAATATGGTATTCCCCCCATTCGTAACCTCCGGCACTTCTCATCTGCCTTCCATATTCCTTCCACCCGTATCTTGTCAAGCTCTTCTGCCTCCTGCTCCATTTCCCGCGTCCATTTTTCTTTGGCTTCTCTCTCTAGTCTGAATGCCCTTGGCCTTGCTTTGTGTTGCTTCAGATGGGCCTCATACGCATCGTTAAATTTCTGCACTATCCGTGGGTCTTCGGTTTTCACTCGTCTTGTCACCGCTTTGCGCAGTGCCGGCATCGATTGCCCAAGCACCTCCACCATGTTAATGTCGATCCACAGACAACGGTGGTCGGCCTGCCGCAGTTGTATGCCTTCGTCCCACTCGCTTGCTCCTGCTCCTTCGATCTTGACTCCTGCTGTTGCGAATATGCCGTCAATAGGGACTTTGCCTAACCTGTGCGTCGGTAGTCGGCTCACCTCATCTCCGGCCCATTCCATCGTATTGTGTAGTCCTGTTGCCTCTCTGAATGCTTGCATCGTTGTGGAGTCGGTGTCCTCGTTACAATCCATTGCCACTATGACGTGGTCCCCTTCCGACCTCCAAGTCTGGATTGCCCTTTGCAAATCTTCTATCATTGCTGCCCTGGGTTCCCTGTCTTTCTTTTTCTCATTGAAGTAACGTCGTTGTTGTGCATGTGTATTGAGGAACCCTTTGCTCCGCGGTCGGCACGGTCTGTATGCTATTGCGATGCGAAGTGTCTGTTGGTTGGCTCCGCGATACCTTTGCCATACCCATCGCCCTAGTTTGGTTGGGTCTTCTCCTTGGCCCATGATTCGAATTGCTGCCTGGAATCTGCTGATCACTGCCACTCCTCCCCATTGCTTACTTTCTGTGGTTTCGCTCGTCTGGTTGTTCGCCGTTCTCGCCACTGCCGTTCCTGTTGGCCACCATTCTTGTATTCGCCCTTTCAGTGTGTGTTCCGCCGCTGTTGTCCTCCAGTCCACGTTCACCTCTGTAATCCCGAACACATCGAATTCTCCTTCGTTCATCCATCTCTTCAGTCCTTCATCTACTGCTCCTGGTCGTCGTCCTTGTCGAGATGTACATGTGAGTATATGTCAAGATGTACGTGTATATGTGCATCGTTCACCCGTTATTCTCTCATACGCACTTGGACGGTATAACTATACTCGTGTCGATAGTATGCTGTGATTCGTCAGAATTACAGGGGAAATGGAACACACCAAAAGGGGCAAGATTTCTGGAGGAAATTTGCAAATAACGATTTCTGGAAGAATCAGAAGATCGTCCGTCCATGCATCAATGGTACCAAGAGAATCTCGAGGTACTTCCCAACTAAACCTCAGATGACGATATCATCTGACAGACCACTGCATTACCAATGGAACGTGACATCTGGAGAGCAGAAGGACGCCTACTGACGTCGACAGGATGTCAACATGTCACCACGTCGACAGATGTCTCCAAGTCAGAGCAGGAGGCGAAGATACGATGACCCATGAAGATCATGGATACTGAAGGTGAACTTCAAATGGTAAGTACTCATGGAGTAGAAGCCAGTACTGAATGAACAGAGTGTCGAATGCGGAGTACGCATCGAACACGAAGCATCGTGTAGCACGAGCACATGATGGTGAGAGAGAGAGAGAGAATACAGAGAGGAGCGAGAGAGGATCTCGCATACCGACTCATAGTCGGAGACCGAATCTACGAAACAGATTGAAGCGCCGAGAGCATCGGGCAAGAGAACGGGCGTACACCGAGAGCATCGGAGTAGCCAAGTAATGAAATAGCAAACAGACGACTATCAACCAACACCATCTTCCACGATCGTAGGTTACCGTGCGCGGAACTTGCCAACACGTTTATAAACGATAGATCAGGGCGAGCCCGCGAATCGTATCGTGCGAGGAAGACGAACATCATTCAAGAGCAGCAGGCTGAATGAGCGAGGAAGAGGAATTGAAAGACATCCCTCTGTCCAATCCGACTATCAAGAGAGAAGAAGGTGCGAGTGAGACTCCACCACGAGAAGAGAAGGAAGCAGCCGCGGCTACTGTCCTATCAGGCGCAGACGCAAGCGCGATCGACGAGACCGAAGAAGAACGGTCTGCAAGACTACATCGTAAGGAGAAGAGGATTCTCAAGGCGATCAAGCAAGAGGAGACTGGTGTGACGAAGAGCATTCGCACAGCCAAACAGGGTGGGAAAAGTGAGACACCACCAGGAGGAGAATTTGTGAGCAAATCAGTCCTCGCGAAACAACAAGCGAAAATCGAAAAAGTGACAACACAGAAACAGACGGAAATCAAGGGCGCGAGCGCACCAACGACGAAACAACGAACCAACATGGCGACATCAGC
The DNA here is from genome assembly GCA_026770025.1 of Craspedostauros australis. NCBI lineage: Eukaryota > Bacillariophyta > Bacillariophyceae > Mastogloiales > Achnanthaceae > Craspedostauros > Craspedostauros australis. The sequence goes on from JAMXDE010000025.1 coordinate 565,628, forward strand.
CAACGTGAACAAGCGACGCATCAAGGCGCCAATGTTCAGCAGTGAACAGGAAGACTACAGCGCATGGGAGTCCCAAGCAAAGGCATACGCTCGTGCACAGAAGACGAGAGACGTGATGTTGGGCAAGACCAAGGTGCCAACAGTGAGTGAGATCGCGGCAGCCACCGATGAAGACAAGGAAGCGATGGAGGAAATCTACGAGCTGGGATGCGACTGCTTCAGCGATCTGATCCTCATGATGGATGCAGAGAAAGGAAAAGGTAAGCAGGCCATCCAGTACATCAACCAATGTATCTCCGACGACTACCCCGAAGGAGACGCACACGCAGCGTGGAACGTTCTCGCGGAGAAGTTCCGACCATCCGACGCGGTGACGAAGATCAAACTCAAGCGCCAATTCAACAACGAAAAGATGAAGAGAGACACGGACCCCGACATCTACATCACGCAACTCGAGAGTCTACGATCGCGTCTCCACGATGTCAAGTATGAGATCTCGGACGAGGAAATGATCATGCAAATCCTCAGCACGGTGAGCAACGAATACAAAACTCACATCGTGAACTTTCAGCACCAACTCACGTTCAATCCGGAACTGGTCACCATCAACTCGATCAGAGGAGTACTCCGTACTGCATACGCCACTCACAGAGGAGGCAAAGCATACGTCGACGACTTCCAAGACAGTAACACGAAGAGCAACGACACCGGCTTCACAAGCACCGGTAACTTCAAGGGTACTTGTCACAACTGTGGCGTGTATGGCCATAGATCCGCCGATTGCCCAGAACGCAAGAAACCGAACAACAAGAAAAACAACAACAACAACAACAAGATGAACGGAAAGCGCAACAAGGGAAGCGGCTTCAAGGGCAAGTGCAACTACTGCGGCATCTTCGGACATCGCGAGGCGGAGTGCCGAAAGAAGAAGTTCAACGAGAAGAAGAAGGCTGACGAACAGGCCAACACAGCAACACAAGGACACGACAAGAGCGGACACGAGATGGTACTCTCTGCGAAGGACATGCCGCTCTGCATGTTGGTGTCCGACGACTACATCGAAGACTCCTTCTTCGATAACTTCGAGTGCGTCGGGAGTGACGACGAAGTACAGGATGATGAGATCATCCCGGAGTGGCTCAGAGAGGAGCCAATCATCCACGAGGTGGATCCAAGACGCGAAGTGAGCTACGAATGCTGCTTCAACGCGCACGACCTGATCGGTTCATACGGCGACGAAGCTGAGATGGACGACGAGGCCAACGATAGCGACATCGAAGAGGCCATGAGCGATGACGACAACGACGCCGACGAGGACGGCGCAGACGAAGACAATGAGGCGGACCGCGGCGCGGCGCCTCCTCCTCCAGCGGCGGGGAACAACAGATCGGGCATCTTCGACGAGGATGACAGCGACGAATCCGAGGACGGCAATCATCCAGACGACAGCTTCAATCCAAACGAGCGTGTCGTCTACCCAGGGAATATCGATTTCCCACCAATCGAGGATCCCAACAGGTCCAACTACCTCCATCGTCATGACACCATCCCATATGCAACAGAAACAGCATTGGTGATCCAGAAGCAACTCATCTTCGATGCAGTGATGGAAGCAGGAGTGAGCCTATTCCCAGGAATCGAACGAGGAGTACTCAGACCGATATGGGTCAACATGATGGGATCCATCCTATCCGAGAACTTCAGATCGATTGAAGAGATTCTCGCCAATTCGGTTGTGATCAATCGCATACTGGAAGCAGCCGATACAGAGACGATCCCAGAGACGGATCTTCATTACATCCTTGGAGGATGTATGCGCGTACTCTTACGCGAACGACCACGGGTCCATCCATACGATCCAGCCACAGGATCTCATCGGAACAGTACGATTCCATCGGACTACGCGCAACTACCCGATGACATGGATGACGGAGATCATCATCCTCCATACAACGAAGATGGAGTTCACGAAGACGATGATGATGGCAGCTTCAACGACGAGATAGCTGCGGCAGCTGTGGAGCAACTCCACGAGCTGAGCACCAAGTACAAGGACAAGGTCAACAAGGACACCTGGCTCGCCGACAGCGGAGCTTCGTGTCACATCGTCAATTCAGACGCCGCTCTTTTCAACGTGCGGCACATCAAGTCCTTCGTCCAAGTGGGAGACAGCACGAAGCTGGATTCTCCCAAGATGGGATCCATTCGCTTGAAAGTCAAGCAGCGAGACAACACTGGCCACATCATCCGGCTCGATGACGTGAAGTACACACCAAAAATGGCGGTGAACCTTTTCTCCACGAACAAGGCTCTGTACAACGGTTACCAGCTTGGTAGCAACGGTATTCTGATGGACATCATCAACGGATCCGGAATGAAGATCGTATTCGACCGAGTCTTCCCCACATCCAACGGGTTCATCACGGGAGTGCAGATGCACCCCATCATGCCAACTGACGACGACAAGGCTTGCACAGCCATCGTCAAGAATCCATCCAAGGAGATCAGCGCGGTGAACCTGCACCGAATGCTCGGCCACGCGCCACTCGAGACCATGAAGCGGACGGCCGCTCAGTACGGATGGAAAATCATCGGCGAGATGCCGGTATGTCGTGACTGCGCGGTCGCGAACGCAAGAGTGAAGAATATTCCGAAGGCAACCATTCCAAGAGCTACTCGCCGCGGCGAACGGTTCTTTATTGACATTAGTTACACTAAACACATAAGCTTCGGAGATAAACGCTACTGGACCCTGATCGTGGACGACTGCACGGATCACTGCTGGAGTTTCTTTCTCAAGAACAAGAGTGATCAACCAGGGTACATCAAACGATTCGTTCAAACGATCAAGTCACAGACTGGTGACCAACAGATCATCTTCCGAGGTGACAACAGCGGAGAGAACAAATCCACGGAGGATATTCTCATTGATGCAGGACTCAACGTGAAATTCGAATACACGGCATCGAACACGCCGCAACAGAACGGAAGAGTGGAACGCAAGTTCGCGTACCTCTACACCAAGATTCGCTCCATGCTCAACGGAGCACAGCTCGATGAAGAGTATAGGCATGGCCTGTGGGCAGCAGCTGCTAGCACTGCCACCGCCATCGCCAACATCACCGTAGCGAAGAACCAGAGAGAGTCACCACATCGACAATTCTTCGGCAACGATCCACCATATGCGGACGCGCTCCGCACGTTTGGAGAGGTGGGTGTTGTGAAGACTACCTACGGCGGGATCACCGCGAAACTCAAGAACAGAGGAGAAGAGATGGTGTTCATCGGATATGCACACCAACATGCATCAGGGGTCTACAACATGTATAGACCATCGACCAAGTCACTCATCTGTTCACGGGACATCAAGTGGCTCAACCAATCATACGGACAGTTCCGTGGCTGGGCACCAGCACCGAACATATCCAACGAAACAGGAACAACGGACGCAGACGGCTTCACAACCATCGGACGGAAGGGAGCAACGCCAAGGACGGCAACGCGTCAAATATCGGAAGCGAAGAGAGTATCTTTCGCTGACAGCAACAGGTACTACATCCTATCAGACAGCGATGATGAGGATAATGAGGACGACGGAGTAGTGACTCAACTAATCCAGAATGACGAGGAAGATCGGAGCGAATCCAATCATGAGGATGACGAAATCCTACCCTCCGGCGACGAAGCCGATGACGAGACAGGTGTCACTCCTCCGAACACACCAGCGAGGTCTACACATGATACACCATCCAGATCTCCACCGAGCAAGCCAAACAAGCGTGACATAGCTAGAAAGGAGAGGATCCGACGTCACGAAGCACGAGGCAGGAAGGGAGAAGCTAATCCCAAGCCAACCGCAGGGAAGAGTATTCCCAGAGCTCTGCGCGAGCTCGCAGACTTCAACGAACGAGGTCGAAAGGAAGAAGGCTATGAGAGTGATCCATCATCCAATGAGGAAAGTGATGAACTCAGCGACGAGATGATCGACAACTCCAACAACGAAACTACAGATGATGAAGAAATCGAAGATGAAGATGAAGAGATCGAGATCACTCATCATAGCACAACAGGACTATACGGAATGAATGCAATCATTACCGAATCACCAGCGATCGACATCGGATTGTCGATGCAGGACGAGAACAAGGAACCAGAGAAGCACATCGAACCTACAACGTTCGACAGAGCCTTCAATCACCCAGATCCTATCCATCGGAAGGGATATCGAGCAGCCATCAAGAAGGAGTTCGACTCCATGGATACACGCAAGGTGTATAGCAAGATCAAACGAGACGCCATCCCACGCGGCCGCAGATGCTGCAAGTGCAAATGGGTCTTCAAGCTGAAGCGTGACGGCACACATCGAGCACGTCTCGTTGCATGTGGCTATTCACAAGTCGCAGGAGTAGACTTCCAAGAACATTACTCACCCGTCATTCATGACGTGACCTATCGGGTCATGATGGTGATCATGCTAATCAAGAAGATGGACTGCGCACTCGTCGATGTCGTAACGGCATTCCTACACGGAGACCTCGACGAGGAGATCTACATGAACTGTCCCAACGGGATGGATCATCAACCAGACGAAGCCCTGACCCTACACAAGCCAATCTACGGACTTGTACAGAGCGCCAGGCAATGGTTCAAGATGTTGGTATCGACCCTCAAGAATATCAACTTCGAACAGAGCGCAGCAGACCCGTGCCTGTTCTACAGGAAGACAAACGAAGGAAGCATGATCGTGGCCATCTACGTGGACGATTGCTTCTGTTGCGGAGACTCCAAGGCACTGGAGACATTCCTGAAGGATATCCAAGGCAGCAAGTTCAAGGTGACAATCGAGCGCGGACTCGGAGACTACCTCAGCTGCAACATCGAACTGAACCATGACAAGACTAGAGCGACATTGCGTCAACCACATCTCATCCGACACCTAATCGAAGAGTTCGGAACCAAGGTTGAGAAGATGCAACGCTACGGGACACCGGGAACCCCGGGCCAAATCATCGTACGACCATCCGAAGACAACGGACTGCAGAAGGTCGGACCGGAAGAACATGCCGAATATCGCCGAGGCGTCGGTATGCTACTCTTCCTCATCAAGCACTCGCGACCGGATATCGCGAACCCTGTGAGGGAACTCTCCAAGGTATTGATCGGGCCCACCAAGGCTGCAATGAAGGAGATGTATCGGATCATCAAGTATGTGATCGATACAAAGGACTATGGATTGAAGATCCATCCAGCGCGTCCAGATGACGACGGCTGGGACATGGAGCTCTTCTGCGATAGCGAATATGCAGGAGACAAGAACACAAGAATTAGCGTAGGGGGATTCATCCTATACCTGTGCAAGGTACCAATCCTTTGGCGATCCAAGGCACAGAAGGCCGTCACACTCAGCTCATCCGAAGCAGAATACGTTGCCCTTTCCGAAGCGGCAAAGGAAATCTTCTTCGTGATGCAGCTACTCGAAAGTGTGGGCGTCCCAGTGAAAACACCGATCAAGGTCCGCGTGGACAACATCGGAGCAATCTTCATCGCCAAGAACCCATCAACATCCCAACGATCGCGGCACATAGACGTGCGCCATCACTACGTGAGGAACATGGTAATCAACAAAACCATCGAAATCATTTTCGTCAAATCCGAGCAGAACACAAGCGACGGATTCACCAAGAACATCAAGGCCGACTTGCAACGTGAACATGAGAAGTCGTACCTTGACACATCGAGAACATTCGAATGACCGAATGCACATAGGAAGGGTGTCGAGATGTACATGTGAGTATATGTCAAGATGTACGTGTATATGTGCATCGTTCACCCGTTATTCTCTCATACGCACTTGGACGGTATAACTATACTCGTGTCGATAGTATGCTGTGATTCGTCAGAATTACAGGGGAAATGGAACACACCAAAAGGGGCAAGATTTCTGGAGGAAATTTGCAAATAACGATTTCTGGAAGAATCAGAAGATCGTCCGTCCATGCATCAATGGTACCAAGAGAATCTCGAGGTACTTCCCAACTAAACCTCAGATGACGATATCATCTGACAGACCACTGCATCACCAATGGAACGTGACATCTGGAGAGCAGAAGGACGCCTACTGACGTCGACAGGATGTCAACATGTCACCACGTCGACAGATGTCTCCAAGTCAGAGCAGGAGGCGAAGATACGATGACCCATGAAGATCATGGATACTGAAGGTGAACTTCAAATGGTAAGTACTCATGGAGTAGAAGCCAGTACTGAATGAACAGAGTGTCGAATGCGGAGTACGCATCGAACACGAAGCATCGTGTAGCACGAGCACATGATGGTGAGAGAGAGAGAGAGAATACAGAGAGGAGCGAGAGAGGATCTCGCATACCGACTCATAGTCGGAGACCGAATCTACGAAACAGATTGAAGCGCCGAGAGCATCGGGCAAGAGAACGGGCGTACACCGAGAGCATCGGAGTAGCCAAGTAATGAAATAGCAAACAGACGACTATCAACCAACACCATCTTCCACGATCGTAGGTTACCGTGCGCGGAACTTGCCAACACGTCCTAGCCCTCCGAAATTCTGTACTCCTATTCGTAGCTGTCCTGCTTGCTTCCGTAGCATTCTCCTCCGCACCCTGTTCATCCTTTCTCCCCCGTTCACTTCCTGTCGTCTTCCGCGGTCGGTCTGTTGCGGTATAACCTCCCGATCCGCAGGCGCTTGTGGTGGGCTCTGAGTCTGTCGCCGTGCTGCCACTGGCTGTTGCTCTTGCCCTTCCTGTCTAACCATTCGCCGGGTCCCCTCTCGGTTCCCCAGCTCTGTGCTTGTCGTGCTCCTCTTCCCGGTCGTCGCCCGTTCCGATGGATTGTGTTGTGCACTGGACCGTCTGTGGTCTTACTTCATTGTTTGTTGCCCTCGGCTTGCCTGCCGCTTTGAGGGCCTCGTTCTCCGCCTTAGTCGTTACCACCAATTTCTTAAGCTCTTCCATTTGTTGCTGCATTGCAGCCATCATAGCTCTTGTCGTTCCTGTCGTCCTCCCGGTGCTCCCCGACAGCGTCGATGTCACCGATCCTTGCGCCTGCGCTTCCAATATCTTCCCCATCTGTTCCTGTAACTCTGCCATTTTTTCCTTCTGCGTTCTTGATGTGCTTCGGCTTGCTCCCGTGATCGTTGACGTTGTCGACCCTTCTTCTTCTCTTGCTTTCTGGGCTGCTCGCCTTTTCGTGTTTCGTTGTTCCCGGATCTGCCGCCATGCTCGTGTGTCCCGCATCGAAGGTATGGTGTCCTCGTCGCCATAGTCTTTCTCCTTCCTCATGTTACTTCCCCTTTCTTCTTCTTCCTCCTCTTCTTCATCTTCGTCAGCTTTCTGGAAATGCATATCCTCATCCACTGTCATCGCTGCTTCCACTTCTTTGTCTTTTTCGGAAATCACCCTTTTCGTCTCTTCGTCCCATTTCATCGTTTTGGCTTCGACTCTTGCCATGGACGTGAACAGTCTCTCCACTTCTTCTCCGTAGTCTGCCGTCAGCTTGACTAATAGCCCTTTGACTACCATTCTTGCCTCTGCTGTCTTCTCCGGATGAAATTGCAGCACGTATCCGTTACCTCTCCATTGCTTGTCAATTGATGTGAAGAGTGGCGTACTTGTGTTGCCGGTGGTTGACTTGATCTTCATCACCATCTCTCTGAGCGTTAGGTTGGTTCCGTCCGGTATCTCCTGCAAGCATTCTGGTATGATGTCGTAGGTCGTCATAGCTACTGCATTGAGACACCATTCCATTTGCCTTTCCCGCAACTCGAACCATCCCTTCCGCATGTCCGTGTTAACGATGCCCGATAGCGGCGTGATGATTCGCATTCTCACTCCCAGGGGAAACTTCCTCGCTTTCGTGCTGTAGTATACTTCCAATACTTTTGCCACTAGGGCCCGATCTTCAGTACTTGACTCGACATGGAGGGCCCTTGGATCCTTCTTCGTGTCTCTGTTGGGATCGTACTTCTCTCCGTCCGCGATCCGTTTCCACGTGATTGCCACCTGTGTCTTGGCCAGCTTTGTTAGCTCCGCTTCCAATGCGTCTGCGTCGATTTGTCGTGTGGAGTACAAGAGCCATCCCAGCGTTGTGGTGGATGGTGCTTGGATTTTTGCCACTTCGAATCTCCCGCCGATATGCTGGAAATAATCTGTCAGCTCTCCTGTGATCTTGCTGATTGGCCCTTTTGCCTCGATCTTCACCTTCAGGTACCCTTTCTCTTTGGCTGCTTTGTAGATCGGACGGACACCTTTGAAGAATCTTTTCAAGTTGATCATGTCTGTCGGAAACGACTCCATTGCATGCACGATCGTTTGGTCTTCGTAGGGATTCCATGGCAGCAGCTTCGCCGTCGCATTCACCCTCTGAATCGATCGTAGGAATTCTTTGCACGATGCTATGGCTGCGTCGATTGCCGTTCCTGCGTCATTGGCTCCATCTCCTCCTTCGATCATCATCTGCACATCGCAGTAGCGTGTTTCGATGGCTTTGCCTCCCTGTTGTCGGCTCCTTCCGATTCCACTCTCGTTGCTTCCTGCTTGTGTTTCCTCGTCGCAATCCATCGCTCGTTCTCGCCCTCCAGTTGAGCTTGGTCTTGGGTGTTGTGTGTTGTCCACCGTGGTTGTTCCTGCCTCGTTGATCGTAATGGTCTGTCTTCCGGTTGCGTTGTCCGCTTCTTGGTTTGTAGTTCTTAGATCCTTCCTTTTGGTAGGTTGTTCCACTGCCTTCGCGTGCCGTGGGCTCCGTTCTGTTCTTTTCTTGCTTCCTCCGTGATCTCCTCCCTCTTGTCCCGTTGCCACGGTGATGCCTTCTCCTGTCTCGCCACTCTCCCATGCGTCTGTCCATTCGTTTTCGTCGTCGCTATCCATCTTCTCAATGCCTTCCTCTCTGTCCACTGCTTCCTCTTCATCATCCTGTTTCTCCTCATTTGGCGCGTCCTTACTTTCCTCTTTCTTCCTGAGTTGCTTCATCTTTCCCCACTTCTTACCAAGTGCTTGTCTGATGGGCTCCGTCGCTGCACCCACGTACTTTTGTCCTGCGTTTGCCTCTTTTACCGTGATGCTATCGTTCTCAATGCATTGCTGGCATACTACCGGAAAGCCCCTTGGTGTTACCAAGCCTTCCTCCGGCTTTATCCATGCCCTGCATTCTCGATGCGCTGGTACACCGCACACGATGCATCGCACTGCTGCTGCTGCCTGTCCTCTTCCTTTGCAGTACTTGCCTGCTGCACACTCGACCTTGCGGACTCCTCTGCCTGTCTTTCCATCGTTCTCTCCCAATTCTTCGCCGTTCTTTCTCCTGTTCAATCCATCTTGCTCCTTATCGTCCCTTTGGTCTCTACCCTTCGTCTTGTTGCTGTTGATGCCTCCTTGGACGTACGCTTCCATTGGCATTTGACCCGTTGGTCGCGTCATCTTGCTACTTTTCGTCATCGTCTCTCCTTCGTTGTTTTACTAGTTGTTTTTGCTGGGAGTTGTCGGAAAAAGAGAAAATCACGTTTTTCGTGTCGGAGTCTGTTCACAAATGACAAGAAACTGCCAGTTGCCAGTTCGCCACACGTGATGGACCGCAATCGATTCGAGATGTTCGACTCATACGACTAGGACAAGAATGCCGAGTTGGTTCACGAGAGCAATCGATCATCTCTGAGTCCCGCATTGTGGCGTGTGTGGGGATGGGATTTCCTCGCTGCGTGTTTTGGTGTTGCTCATTCTCGTCACACTTTGCTGCGGTGGTCCGGAAAGCGCACTGTCGTCTTGGTTGGCAGAACAAGTCCTTGTCTTCTGGTTTGTTGGCTTGTACTACTATTATATTGAACTCATCAAAAGCCCACCAGGGACGATCGAGTATCGTTCCTGACCCCACGCCATTTACCTTCTTGATGATGTGATGCGTTTGATTCCCATCAGTGAGAGTTGCCTGCAGGGTAGAGTGCAAGGAATCCACCAGCAGTATCGCACGGCAAAAAATCACCACAATGCGAGGTGGCCTGATGACCAACCACCAATCGTCACTCTCCACATCACTATGCACTGGGTGTCACTCTCATCCATCTTTGTGCAACATTGATAGCAGCAGACTCAAGGAGTAGCAGCCCAATCGATGTTGATAGAGTATGAATCCTTGTCCCATGCAATGATATCAGAGCTGATCACGCGCCGACATGCTCCATTTTGTTGCAACATGCGCAGACCGTGCACGCACACCGCAGCATACTCCCTCTGGAGAGAGAGAGAGGGAGAGGGAGAGATCGTACCTCCATGGTCGCGTTGTTGAGTCTCGCATCGTTGAATACGAAGCAATGTTGTACACACTCAAGCGAAGGGAGTTCCTCGATTGGGTCTCCTTCGCTGCGCTTTGTTCTCGAGTTGACTGTCCGAAGAGCGCGCACAATTTGGCGCACGCAGAGTAGTGCAGTACTTTCTCATCGTGCCGCGCTTACATGCTCGTTGACGTCCTATCCATCCCAGAATTGCTGCATCGTCTCACAGTTCAGGACAAGGTGTGGTGTATCTGGTCAATAGAATAGTTGAGAATAGATCTAATACGATTATAGTATATGAGTGTCCGTGCAGTGCTCTTCTATTTGCCGGATTCGACGCGATTCAATCTTCTGGTTGCTGTTGCAAGATGCGTTCCAGACCACGAATCCCTCAGTATTGTTGAAACTTGTATGATCTAGTATTGTACTTGGAATAGAGAGTTGCCATGTTCGATTTGAAGCTGGGTTATGGTGACAATTGCTTTCATCACATGCTTGTGCAACATAAGGTCATGGCGGAAACGATTCTCCAGGATCTTCCAATTCTTGAAGCGGCCATTCACAGTCTCATGGCGAGCACGAGCTTGGCTTTTGGCTTGCTTCTCCGCCTCTGTAACAAAATCATCGGATGTTCGGACAGCTTCGTCACCGCGGTATCCACGATCAGCCTCCACCATCTCACCATCATCCAAGTACTGTTTCAGCAAAGAGCGAAAGATCTTGAGGTCTGGGTGCCGCCCACAAGCAAACGGACCATTCATCCATACAATATCTCCCTTTTGGATCGACACAGCGATCTCATATCTGATTCCAGCCGATCGGAACTTGTGCGAATACCACTTGCGATCGAATGGGGTTGGCTCGTTGATCTTGAAATCAGTGCCATCAACCGTGACCAGGCATGATCTGTTCAAATCCCCAGAGTATCGGTTTTCCCACAGGATCTTTTCATGGCGACGTCAAAGAGAGACAAGCAGTGCAAAAGATGTGAGCTTGTTTGTTGCTGAATCAATTGTGAGTGAAATGCATTCCCCTTGGGACTTACCACATCATTTTTCAAATCTGCTACAGCCTTGATGGCTGACCAGATATGGAGCTTGAGAGTCTTATCCGTGGTCCGAAGGAAGACGCATGCCATGCGAACGGATGGGTAGTGCCGCATGTAGTACAGGGCCCAAAGGAGATGCTTTGGCTTCAGGTCCCCACGACGTGCTGCAAGTGCCCACAGCACAGAGCAGAGATGAGGCGAAATCCCAAATGCAACGGTAAAGTCCTCCCCAAATGCACCTGATCGGCATCGTAGATTGGTGATGCACTGGCCAGGGGTGAGAAGGATGTAGCGCGCAAGATCGAGGAAGTCTTGCACGCTGCCGATGGAGTACCGATGGTCGTAGGCACCATTCAACATTGGTTGGGTGTTTGCTCGAAGGAAGAAGTTGGAGCTGAAGTGATTGCTGTCCCTGCCTCTCCAAATCATGAAGGATCGGCCAACTGACTTGGGAGAATCCGTGTCCAATGATGGGGTTGTCTGCTTCATCTGTTCTCTTCTGTAAATGGTTGCTGGCTTGCACCAGTAGATGCAGCCACTGGCATGGAGCCATTCGCATCCCTCTGCATTTGAATCGTTGGAAGCAGAGCATCACATTGTGTTCGTGGTTTTTGATTGATGTTGGCTGTGCGATGATGGCGATGCGAAAACCGAAGAGCATGGTTCTGTGGTGACCGGGGTGCCCCAGTTGATGGTGTCCTCCGCCGAGGGGCCGCCTCCGGGAGGGTTGGATGGTGTTCTTCTTCGTCTGAATTCGACACAGAAGAGAGGAGCAAGAGATGTTGGTGCTTGGCTTGAATCATTGTTGTGAAGCACCACCCCTGGTTCGTGTGTCTGCTTCCGTTGCATGTGGCAACGCAAATCGAAGAACAGGCCGATCGGCCAAAGCGCACCTCTGCGATGAGCTGTCCTGCGACGGGGTCAACATGCTGTTCGGTGGGACCAACTTCGACACAAGCCAATGACAAGTAGCGTTGAGTACTCCACTCCACACCATTTCAAATCGAGGAGCCAAAAAGGCGTCCGACAAGTACGCAATTCGCATCCGACAAGTACACGATTTCCATCCGACAGATACTAAATAGGCAAGAAAATTAACGGTTTAGTAACCGTCGGACTAGAACTTTAGAATTGTCGGAGTAGAAATGGCGAACCACAAATTCTGTCTTTTGTTTTCTACGTGAGCTACTACTGACTGTTGCGTAGGAAAGCACACATGAGACTTGTCGGCGAAAACCAGGTACTTGTCCCCCCAAAAACGAATACCGTCGGTTCCTAAGAATTTCTTGTCGGAGGGTCAATATACAGATTTGAAGACATCATTCCAAGTGAGCCGTCCAAAGCACATGAAGCTTGTCAGGAATCGGGTGTTGTGAAACACCGAATTGCCGCACCTCCCAAGAGTGTGGAGTTGAGCATTGTGGAATGCTACATTACCGCACCTCCCAAGAAGTCAAGAGTCAGGAGTCGAATGTCATGAAATTATACATTACCGCAACTCCCACGTTTGATCATTGTGACACAGAAAAATGTGAGCTGCACGTAACTTGTGGTGGAGAACGCCACGTGCCGAATGCGAACCGGACTATGGTGTCCGTGACCTCAATGCAGGAATGCCAATCACACGTGTATGTCGCAGGGGGCGGGGATGTTGGAATCGTGACCAACATCACGATACGAGCGACTACGGCCCCCATGTCGCAACCAATGAAAAAGAGTACTGGAGGAAGGCCAATGTCACGAAGTGTGAGACGGCCTGTGAACGAACCAGTGATGACGAACTTCCAGGAAGCCGGTGAAGTGATCGGCGAAGTAATGGGAGAAACGACAGGAGAAGCATCGGAGAAGATCGGAGATGATCGGAGATGTTTGATGGTCGAGGAGCTGAATGAGCTCCCAACCAAGGTGCTCCTGTGACGAGTGGGAAATCGTGATCTGATCGAATGAACCGATCTGTGTGATGCCTACGACTCGGCGATGTCTACGCTAATGAAACTATTGGTAGAGGGCAGGAGATGGAATATCTGAGATGCATGATGAGATGCATGATGAGATGAACCAATACTGCAAGATGAGATGTACATGGAGTACATGCTGCATGACATGATGAAGCAGGAGGACAGCACTGCATGAGCAAGGGCAAGACTGTGTGCTACTGTGGATTATGTATGCTTTGGCAAATGGAATTGAAAGTGATGATGTTGTACTCACAGTTCCAACAATGCAATAACATGAATAGGTAACCAGAGACTACTACTAGAGACTGGGGTACCCCGGATTTCCAACAGAAGCTGAGTATGCTCACCAAATCCAACGTTTCCACCACCACCAACACTAGCCAACATCACCATCACCGACATGACCACCATCTACACTCAAGACCATCGCGAGTAATGGTCCCCTGTGTGAAGAGAGAGGAGAGCAAGCCGCTCTGGAGCATGATGCTCCTTGCCAATGGATGCCAAGATCGGCATGGCAACCCTCACACGAACGACGATGTCAAGACGATGATGATGATCGAGTCGAGCACCACCGCGAGTCCACCAGCAGAGTGGAGACCGCAGCTGAGGCAAGTACAGACACTACATGTATTGCCGGAAGCAAGGAGGGCGCTCGACACACGCATTGGAAGAACTGTCCATGGTCATGGGACCATGAAGTCAAGGAAGGCATGGAGACCTTCACGGCTGTGTTGGAGTACGAGAGCGAGCTGTACGCAAGAAGAGATTCGGACGCAGCAGGCCACGCTCTCGGATGCATCGGATTCAGCAGACTGCGCCATGAGGGCGAGACAGCTGACGGAGCTCAACAAGATGCAATTGAGGAAGCAAAGAGAGCTTCCAACCTACCCTGCAAGAATGTAGCTACCTCATCAGCACTCGGTCGATATGGAAGCCGAGATGGACGAGGAGCAACACCAGATCGCTGATGCTGAACGTCTGTGCGCATGGCGCGCGCGACGCAATCGAGCACGAGCATGCAGGCAGGGATGATAAGATGAAGGACGATCTAGACCTACGCAGGAATGGGCATGGCCCATAATCGAGACGACATCAAGAGTGACGCGAGGAGCAGCAATGGAAAGCATCGAGATGATCATGTGGCACCAACTGCCGTCGTGAGATACATGCTCGAGGGCTGGCTGCGATTCCTACTGTGAGATGATCGAGATGGTAAGGATGCAACCTACCAAGCCACGAATTGGCAACAACAACGAAAATAGCAACACAGGAAGTGTGTGCTTCGACGAGAAGGGAAAGCGCTGGAACAAGCTGGACGGGAGGTCCTTCCGCGCTTCGATCCCAGGCTCAATACGAAAGACGAGGAACAGGAGGTGTCCTCGCCATCGGAAAAGACGATGATTCCAGACATCCGCAGAGCCATGAGCCTCATCTACGACCGCCACCGTATCAAACACGGTTATAAGTGTGCACGAGGCAACGGCAGTAAGAGAGTGAGATAAAGATGACACTGACAACGGATCGGTCGGTTCAGGAGCAGACGCCCTAACCGCGATGCCCACGATAGTGAGATGAAGGAAGCCAGGTCGACCAAGGTCGCGATAGACGGGATGGATGACATCGCTCTCATCACAACCGACGAGCCGATGTCCATGCCCATCAACGAAAATGTGGTCGGCATCAAAAATGTGACCAACGCGAAATTTGTGGCCATCACCGAAATCGCGAACAACGACCAAAAATGTGACCATGAGAAGCCACACGGTGATGCGCGACGACAACGCGATCACGAACAACATGGCACTCGTAACAATCAACAATGATGGGGTTTCCGGCTTCGACAGCGGAACACCAGTCAACGACTACGAGTGGACCAGGGAGGAGATAGCCGAGTACACTCCAGGAGTGTATAGCTACTACGGGTCTACGAACGATCACGATGGAGTTGATCAACAGACAACCCTTTCCATCCGAGAATGAAGAGGAAGACGGCAACGCCAACTACAACGAAGGCGAACGAGAATGAGGAGCGCAGAGGACTGCACATTAATGCAGGTCCGATCTGCCTCTTGGCTCGATACTCGTTGAGCAGCATGACGTCTGCCAACGATGTGCGCGTCGAGCTTTCGATGATCTGCGACGATGCGATCGACGAATTCGAGAGACGACTGTGCAGATGAGTGCACCCATGCGGGTTGCACTACATGATGCATAAGCACTACATGATGCATGAGATTGGCGTGCGGAGCGCACTCGACGTGGCTCGCAATGTGTACGCAATCAACGACATGCTGGAGAACAGCAACCTCGCTCCAACCCAACAGATGCTGATTGGATACAGAAGTCGCATGCAAGCGGTATGGACCGCACGAGTGAACCTGGTGATGACCAGGATCCTAATCACGATGAACGTGACATGGATGGATACGTCATGTGAGCAATTCGAGAGTATTGAGAATGCCAGCAGGTCAGTACTGACAGACCTGGGAGATGGCGACTCTACTTCAGGGATGATTACCCCAGATAGAAGAGTGACTTGGGAGCGGCGTGCGGATACCATCCGAAGCATGGAGACCGACGACGCTGATCAGAGCAGAAGAGCCGGAGAGGATACAGATACAGAAGACGCTGCTCGAGGGCAAGATGACTTGCTCCCTATCCAAGGGGACAATGAATCGTACGATGACGACGACGATGAATCTGGAAGGGACGATGAGACGGGACAAGACGATTTGGTCGAGAACGCACCAAACACAGTCCCAATCGCAGAACCTGTCTTGCACATGCCGAGGATGCTGAGTGCTCTCGTGGGATGCAACAATACACCCATCCGAAGGAGGAGCGAGAACTCGGATCAGGTGGAGAATCAGAATCAGAGAATGATGAGGGGTATGAGACCACTCGAGAGATGACTACCACACCATCGGCGACAGGAGGACCCAACATTCACACAGAAGGGTCAACATTCAACAGAGATATCGCAGGCATGACGATTGACACCACTCATGAGAAGATGAGCCTGGGTGACTTCATCACTGCGAACCAAGCATTGAACTACAGACAGAACGAAGAGAGGGATCCGAGCAAGCAAATGTCGCAATGATGCTGGATCCAACCACAATTGACGAATGACGGGGTCATGTGGATCCCAAGAAGAGCAATGAATGGCGGGAGGCCATGATGGAATGGTTCAGTGATATGGCCATGGAATGAACATGGCAGATGATCAAGAAGAACCGGATGCCGAATGATCGGCGAGATACTACAAGCACAGATATGAGATCGATGTGCGATGAGAGTGAGATTGATGAGAGAGAGACTCGAATCTGGAAAGGATACAGCTATGAGAGCGCGAGCCATGAACGGCGGATTCCAGATACAGTGAGTCAAGACGCATCAATATGCGATCAATGAGAGAGACGCGGGCATGTCGGATGAAGAATCCAATGACAGAGCCGGAAGGGAGGAACCTCAGATGAATGGAGGATGAATGGCAGGAGGCCACCAACAACTCCCACGACGAAGAAGCTGCAGCATGATGAATCGATGCTATCCAGAAGAGGATGAAGGCGATCGACAACGCGGTTGCAAGGCAACACGACAACAGAGCTGGCAGCTGACCACAATGTACCAATACCCAACAAGGGTGACGAACGAAGCATCAGAATCAGGAGATGACGATGGCTGCGCAACTGCACAGGAGACGAAGACTGCTCCAGTGGCAACAGACGGACCCAACTTCGAACAAGACGGGTCAATCATCAACAAGGACGTCGCAGGCATGAGGATCGATGCTATCCAATGGAGGATGAGAGTGATCGACTTCATCGCTGCAAGTCAGGATGTTGAGAGCGAACGCGACGGCGAGAGAGATTCGTGCACATCAACACTGGAATGATGCCGAGTCTATGAGCGCCTGAGGAGTGCCAGGATCATGTGGATCCTGATGATCGGAAGGGACGAAATACGAGTGACCCGGAGGCAATCGCTGAAAGCGAGGACCTTGAGTACTCTCCCATGAGACCAGTGGCGAGGATGCCACGGATGATACGCGGCTTGGCACCGCACAACAACGCGCCAGAACACCACTCCGACTCATATTCAAGAAGTGGAGATGGTGAATCGGTTGAGGAAGCTGAGAAGGCCCCAGCAACCGCGAGAGAGGGAATGAGACGTCCGAGCATGCATACACGGCTATGATGCTGGACCCCACCACATCCGAAGAATGCTGGGACCATGCGGATCCAGCGAAGCGAAGTGAAAGTGATGGCAGGAGGCCATCAACAAGGAGTTCTACGACATGGTCAGACGAGGAGTCTGGCAGAAGATCAAGAAGAGCGAGATGCCGAGGGATCGGCAGTGAATGAAGATGAAGTGGGTCTTCAAGGAGAAGAGATCTACATGCAGTGTCCCAAGAGAAAGGAACACGAACCGGATGGATGCCTGCCGCTGAAGAAGACCATCTATGGGTCGGTGCAGAGCGCGAGGCAATGAAATGAGGAGCTTGTGAACACATTGACCAAGCTTGGCTTCTGGCAGAGCAAGGCGGATCCATGTCTGCTAATCCGGAATCGGGAAGGGAGCCTCGTCCTCATCAGGACGTACGCCGACGATCGCCTGTGCATCGGAAGCACACTCGAGCTGAAGCAATCGGTGAAGAACATCAAGGGAGAGTGATTCGGAATCAAGATCGAGAATGGTCTCGAGGACTACTTGAATTGCCGCATCGGATCCAATGAGAGCAAGACCAACCGCTGGGTGAACCAGCCACTCATCATTCAAGAGGAACAACAAAGCTTCAAAGATATGGAACACCTGGTATACATGGCCAAGGGATCCAGAGGAACAACGAAGCACCCAAGGTCGATATGGATCGACACAGCAGATACCACAGTGGTGTGGGTGTACTGCTATACCTGATGGTTGACAACAAGACCAGACGTCGCGAATGCCATCCGAGAACTGACGAAGGTGTTGGATGGGCCAACGACCACAGCATACGAGATGCTGAGAGTGACGAAGCTCGTGTCGGACACGAGTATATGGATTGAGGATGGAGAGACCTGTGGATGTGATGGTTGACAACATGAGAGCGATCTTCATCGCTACCAACCCATCGACATCAGCCAGGACGAGAAACATCGACGTGTGCAATCACTTCATCAGAGAGCTGATTGCGAACAAGGAGGCGAGAGCTCGATTCGTGAAGTCAGAGGACAACATCTCTGACGGGTTCACGAAGAATACAAGAAAGGAGATCTACGATCGGCACAAGGGGGAGCATCATTCAGCCCAGGTCAGCATTGGACTGAGCAAGGTGGATGATATGGTCGGAACGGCAATTGGAAGGGTGTCAGGAATCGGGTGTTGTGAAACACCGAATTGCCGCACCTCCCAAGAGTGTGGAGTTGAGCATTGTGGAATGCTACATTACCGCACCTCCCAAGAAGTCAAGAGTCAGGAGTCGAATGTCATGAAATTATACATTACCGCAACTCCCACGTTTGATCATTGTGACACAGAAAAATGTGAGCTGCACGTAACTTGTGGTGGAGAACGCCACGTGCCGAATGCGAACCGGACTATGGTGTCCGTGACCTCAATGCAGGAATGCCAATCACACGTGTATGTCGCAGGGGGCGGGGATGTTGGAATCGTGACCAACATCACGATACGAGCGACTACGGCCCCCATGTCGCAACCAATGAAAAAGAGTACTGGAGGAAGGCCAATGTCACGAAGTGTGAGACGGCCTGTGAACGAACCAGTGATGACGAACTTCCAGGAAGCCGGTGAAGTGATCGGCGAAGTAATGGGAGAAACGACAGGAGAAGCATCGGAGAAGATCGGAGATGATCGGAGATGTTTGATGGTCGAGGAGCTGAATGAGCTCCCAACCAAGGTGCTCCTGTGACGAGTGGGAAATCGTGATCTGATCGAATGAACCGATCTGTGTGATGCCTACGACTCGGCGATGTCTACGCTAATGAAACTATTGGTAGAGGGCAGGAGATGGAATATCTGAGATGCATGATGAGATGCATGATGAGATGAACCAATACTGCAAGATGAGATGTACATGGAGTACATGCTGCATGACATGATGAAGCAGGAGGACAGCACTGCATGAGCAAGGGCAAGACTGTGTGCTACTGTGGATTATGTATGCTTTGGCAAATGGAATTGAAAGTGATGATGTTGTACTCACAGTTCCAACAATGCAATAACATGAATAGGTAACCAGAGACTACTACTAGAGACTGGGGTACCCCGGATTTCCAACAGAAGCTGAGTATGCTCACCAAATCCAACTGAGCTCCCACAAAAAGCAAATTCGACCCACGAGGAAGTTGCATTCCGAACAAAACAGGATGATGGCACCTCATGCCCTCATGTACGCACCACAATCCTCCTCATCTGTGCAATACTGTTGATTGAAACAGGCAATGACGAATGTGACAGCCTGAATGCTTGCCGTAGTCTGGCTGCGTTACTCCTACCTGCGTGCTTGATTTGAATAGACAGCTGGTTGATCGATCGATGATACCATCCCCCAGCATTGGTCGAGTTGTTTGCAGCGTTGCACTCGCAGTATCTGCTGTAGCAGGGGTGTCCATCACAAGCCCACAATTCAGCTTACCTCCAAGATGGCACAAATCCAAGTTGCTCGAGCTCAAAGGTGGTCACCCGCAGGAGATCACGCTGCTTACATCATCAAAGGTTTCATCTCCAATCCTCCTCGCTTCCAACCAACCAAGGAAGGCTTCTCGAACTTCTGGGAGTCGCACGTCGAGTGGCACAGTCTCTACAGCCAAAAGAACACGAAGAAGAATTTCCTCAATTGTTGGGCCCGTCTGCTGAAGTTCCTCGAGAGTGGAAAAGGTGCGTCCGTTTTGTGATGTTGCCTGTTGTGACTATTATTGTGATCGCCGACTGTCCTGACATGTTCGTGAACCAAATCTCTTCTCACACAGCTCTGATTTGCTTTGCTGTGCACAGGATTTGGATCTGATTTTCGCAAGAGGTGCGGTCTGGATTCCACAGAACGCCTTGCAGAATTGCGTGAACAACGCGGAATCGACCTGAACTACCGACCAGCACAAGGCGCTGTTAACAACACCGATGCCAATCACCCTCCTGCTGCTGATCTTGCTCGCGGTTCTTCTTCGGACGACGACGAAAGTTACCTTCCTTCTGTTCATTCTGATCGTCTCGGCTCTGCTGTATCTTCAGACAGCTTGGAGCTCGACCCAGGATTCGTTGACGACGATCTCTCTCAAGCTACCCCACCATTCATTATGCCTCGTCGTGGAGTTCAAGGCCCTCGTGGACCCCCTGTCCGAGACGTGAACAAGCCAACACCTCCTCCTGCCCCCAAGCGCGACGCCACACCCAACGACAAGACCATCATGGATGCCATGGGCAAGATGGGAATCCGGAGTGCAGATCGCGCCATGAGCCCTGTACTGGACATGGTCAAGCTCGGATCATTCACTGAACGTGCTTTCGATCCTTTGACAGCTGCGAATGGAACTGGGCGCTACCGTGAGGGGATTCACATGTTTGTGGTCCTGGACGCAAAGGTAGATCCAGATTCTGTGGCGCTGTCTACGGAGGATGAAGGGTGGACACTGAAGCTGACATACAAGGTACCAAAGATGTACTTCACAGCAGAGTGCATCTACGGAGTCTACGGATACGACAAAGGGTTTTCTACAAGCCTTGCGGCGGCTAAAAATTATTTCCAGGATCTCGCTCGGAAGGTCACCGACGATGCAGGCGAGCTTGTTGTCAGCTGCCAGTTCAGCCTCCCAAGGAAGATTGACAGCCTCTTCCGCAACGTCAAGACCAAGGACCTCGAGGAACCCAACTTCGAGATCGTGGAGAACTACCTTGGCACCACCACACTGGTGACGTTCTGCTTTTTTCAGGAGAACTTCAATCAGCAGCAGTTCGGGACGGCTGGTCGTCGTGGCGTCCGAGGCTTGGATGGGATGGTGTACTCCTTCAATCCCATCATGCCTGCGCCCGCCGTCCCGACCGCACAAGGATTCGGCTCCCACCCCTTTGGCCATCCTGCTCCAACCCAACCAGGCGGTGGCAGCAGCAACCATCATCCTGCTCCGTTCGGATCTCCGATTCCCAATTCTGGTGGCGGGTTTGCCAGCCCTGCAGCAGCCACCCAGAATGCTGCCCAGACTGCTGCGCAGACTGCTGCGATCCGCCAGCAGATGGAGCGCGAGGCCGCGGCCCAAGTTGCTCGAGCGCAAGAGCTAGCTCGCAAGGAACGGGCCGAATGCGAGGCTCTCTTGCGTGCGGCAAAAGAGCGCTCCCAGCTTGATGCTCAGGCCAAGGCCCGAATTGAGCATGAAGCTCGGGCCCAGTTCGAGGCCATGCGCAACGAAGCTTATGCTCGTGAGCAGCATGCGCAGGCTCGGCTGGCTGAGCTTGAGGTGCAGCTCCTTCAAGCTCACACCAACGCATCCCTGGCTGCCCACAGCTCCAGCGGGTTGCCTGGTGGTGGTGTTCCCGACCCAGTCTGGAGCTCCTCTCAATCCAGCAGTACTGGGAGCTCCATCCCCACTGTCGAGATGGAGATGACAGCTCTGACGGGCTCTGTGCGCCCCCGCAACGGTGAGGATGCCCCACGTCGTGATGATGTGCTCCGCCTGAAAGTGGATGAGGTATCAGGCGGAGCTGCAGCAGGAATGCCTGATGGAGTGAATGGCAGTGTTGTGTCTGCCGATGCAACAGGGCACACTGTGAACGCCTAAGCGCAGCGCAACGCAGCACACCGCATCAGCCTGAATGCGTCAACAACAACAACAACAAAATCACCGCATCACCGTGAATGCGTCAACACCAGAAACATCACACGAGAAGCAGCAAAGCACAGAAATCACAGACAGAGAGCACTACTCCCCAGAGTAGATCACACAGAATAACAACAACAGCACGAACAAAACCAAAACAAACACCAAAAAACAACGAAAACAACAGAAACAGAAACACAAAGGAGAGAACTAACTAAGTACTCAATAGTAGTAGGAACAAACAAAGTACCATGATGGGTGCAAACCACATATTTATGTCTAATCAAGTACTTAGTCTTGCCAATTCCGACATAAAAAGTAAGCTTTTCTCCTTTTCCGACAACTCCCTGTCTGTTGTTTGTCTTCGATTTGTTTATTCGTGGTTTATTTGCTGCGACAATTTCTTCCGGAAGTTGGTTCCATTCGGAAATTGTGTCTCGTCTACTCTACTCTACGACCTGCGCCAAACCGTAAACTGGGTCACGATAACGCTAGTTGTAGAGTTTTGGCCCCTTGTTGCCACTGGTTTGCTTGGGGGGGGGGGGGGGGGGGGGGGGAGAACGGAAAATCGAGGGTTATCCGAAGTATGGAAACTTCACTAAATTTGCGTAAACCAAACAAAGTTTGCCAAAGTTATCCGACAATATGCCTTGTTTTGGACATTTAGCTTATGCTACACCCAAAGTAGAACAATGTACACAGTAGACAACACAGTGGGAAGCTACAAGGGATGCCAAAATGTCGTTGTTGCACAGAATATGCCTCTTCTTGTTTCAGACTTTTGAAGAAAATACAGGATTTTCGATTTGTTCTGAATTGATTGCTAAAGTTGGTAGTGCGACACAAACTCGCACATTGTTCGGTATTATTCCTATTCATTTCCACGGTGCCCATGCAACTGTGCCAGGCTGGGGTCCTCTCTGTCTTCCACATGGTGTTTTCATGGCATCGCCCTTTCCTTCCTGAGGTGTATGAGATGCCGTCTGCATGCTGTGCTTTCCTTACCTCCTGCGATTGGGGTGCCACTACTGCTGCTCCCGTTTTCGTGTTCACCTGATGATTCGGCTTTCAACTGCTGCTGTTGCTACTGTGATTAGTCTGTGCACCTGATCCTGATGTTGGCACTGTTGAAGTTTCTCCATGGCTTTCTGTGCTGTCATCAGTATCTCCTGGTACAT
The DNA here is from genome assembly GCA_026770025.1 of Craspedostauros australis. Classification (NCBI taxonomy): domain Eukaryota; phylum Bacillariophyta; class Bacillariophyceae; order Mastogloiales; family Achnanthaceae; genus Craspedostauros; species Craspedostauros australis. Next base: position 588,925 of record JAMXDE010000025.1, read on the forward strand.
TTGGAGCGATCCCATCGGTGCCCTCATGCATGGTGGTGACTTCTCCATCGACTTTCTCTGCTCGTCCCAATTCTGTCTCTTCCGTGATTGCTGCTGCTGGTGTATTTCCAGAAACTTGTCCTCCTCCTCGTCCTGCTGCTTCAGCTGTGATCAGTGGTGGTGGCGGAGGTGGCATATTGGATACTCCTGCTCCTGCTGTGGTTGCTGGTGGTGGTGGTGATGGTGTGCTTCCAGAAACTCGGTCTCCTCCTGTTGCTGTTGTGGTTGCTGCTGGTGGTGGTGGTGGTAGTGGTGGAGGAGGTAGCATATTGGATGCTTCTGCTCCTGCTGTGGTTGCCGGTGCGATTCCGGAAACTCGTCCTCCTGCTGCTCCTGCTATGGTTGCTGGTGGTGGTGTGATTCCGGAAACTTGTCCTCCTCCTGCTGCTGCTGTGGTTCCTGGTGGTGGTGGTGTGATTCCAGAAACTCGGCCTCCTCCTGCTGCCGCTCCAGTTGTCATCAGTGGTGGCGGAGGAGGTGGCATATTGGATGCTCCTGCTCCTCGTGCTGGTGGAGGTGGCATGTTGGATGCTCTTGCTCCTCCTGCAGTAGGTGTGCCAGCAGTTGGGATGATCTGAGATGGGAGGAGCTCGTTTCCCAGCTCCCCATCAAGTGTCAGATCCTCATAGTCGATTGCTCGGCCGTCACGGTGATTGCCATCAGCAGAATTGTCCAAAATTTTTATCAACGAACCATAGTGGAGGCAAGGTCTCTTCGATGGGGAGCTTGGTTGGCCTCCTGTTTCGCGGAGCCTCTTCTCTCGTCGCTCCTGTCGATGGAGCGCCAGCTTCGCCTCTGCAGCAGCAAGTCGGATTTCTTGCACTTCCAGCTCTGACTGCAGAATAGAAGTTGCCTCTGACATGACAGAGTGGACGTCTGTCATGTCAATCGTAGGTGCTGGTACTGGTACTGGTGCCAGAGCTGTTGCCGGTGCTGGTGTGGGTGCTGGTGTGGGTGCTGGTGTGGGTGCTGGTGTGGGCGCTGATGCTGGAGTTGCCAATGTAGCTGGTGGAAGGGTCCATTGCGGATGAGTATTGCTGGAGTGGGATGCTGCTGTTGGGATCGTGTCCGTGTGTTGAGTGTTGGTGTTGGAAATGGTGATGGTGCTGAGATTTGTGTGAGGAAATGTGATGCTGCTGTGGGGGTTTTGGTTGGCACCAACAGATTCAGGTTTCCGCGCATGAGCATGGATGTCGTCGTCCTCCAAAAAACGGCATGTTACGCCCACACGCGTTGTTTGCTCCTTCAAACGAACAGTGAGAATGAGATGTTCGTGCTCGCGGTCACTGTTATCTTTCACAGTGTGGCGCAGGATTGCAGCCCCTTTGACAGTGCGACAAGGAGTGCCACAGAACCAAGTATCGATTGGGAACGGCATTGGCACAAACATTTTGCACCGTCGGTCTGCTGTGAAGGGCTCGATTTTACACTGGCCCTCGTGCGCGAGCTTCTTCTGCTCCATGTCACCGTACCAGCCACCAAGATGTGATGCAAGGACTTGCGCGACTCCACCGGGTCCACCAAGCGCTTTGGGTGGGGTGTACAACAACACCACAAATGGCTGTTGTGCTCCATCAACATCATGGTACTGGATTGTCACCTCAGCATCGGTTGGTGTTGCTGCTGCAGGTAGGTAGAAGTCAATGCCCAGCATGCGATACGCTTGTCCCACTGGCGTCCAAATTTGCGATGTATGGAACACCTCGATGGTCTTGGGGAAAGCGCAAAACTCTTTCACCTTGTCCTTCTCGGACATCGCGAAGAACTGCGAGAAGCGTTCTTTTAGCGGGTCTCGAATCATCAGTGATGTGGGTGAACTGCAGCGATTCTCTGTGTAATTGGCAGTGACATCCTCAATTTCACCGTGGTAGACATCATCATCACTCTCAGACTGCGAACTCTCCAAACTCTCCGGACTCAACGATTCCGAACTATCATCCATTTGTAGTTCAGTAGTACACGAAGTGCGATTGGGGCTGTTCTTTCGTGATGTGGGTCTGGCTGCTACCTTGGAGGTGGCAGTGGCCGTGTTTGGGTGTGTGGGAGGAGATTGTTCGTTGTTGGGAGTCTTCGACGGCTTGGTATTATCGAACCCATCTGGTGCATCTAATGGGCGCAGGTTGAAGCCAAGATTGCCACTGGCATCAGGATTGAGTTTGCCGTTGTCTGCGCACAACAAGGAGTGATTGGTGTTCATGAGAGGGAAGTGAGGAAAGAAAAACAGAGTTTGAGAAGTGATGCACCACACACACATGAACATCACCGGAGAGACCAGCACCATCGTTGCACTCCAACTTACCAAAAAAGATCTTATTTTGTAGCAGCTGTGACTTAATCTCCTTCCATCCTGCAGCAAAGTTCTTGCATGGGTATTTTTGTCAGAAATGCGAAATGCTGCTGCAGTCTGCGTGCTTCCCAAAACCAGAGAGTGCTGTCCTTTGAAAGCTCGTAGATGAGCTGCCTGGCATCCCCACCCTTCTTCATGAAGCGTGGATTATTTTCCTTCTTTCGTGGCATGATGAATGCTGCAAGATTGTTTTTGTGATGGAAGACTGCCCAATTTGCAATGCCCAAACAACCCCAAACCTCTACATCTCCGTGCTTGAGGGGTGGCATTGGCGTGAACCAAGACAGAATCGACCATACAAAAGCCAAATAGCAGTGTTCCAACACCATCACATCCCATCCCTACTGCCATGGAGGGCAGGCCTACACCGCCCTCTCGACCTTCTCAACAACGATGAATCCACTGTTATCTGTAGATAGAAGAATCGCAACATACCAGTCGTACTGGTGTAACGTGATGCTCGTTGGTTCCAGGACGGGAGAAATAGTCCCGTCCAGGGAGGAGCAACATCACAATTGTCCGCGACCTGGACTACATGACAGCGCATGTATCGTCCAACAGCGATGAAGGGAGTATGCCAAACAAACAAGCAAACAAACAAGCAAACAAACAACCAAAAACGGCATTGCGGAGTATGTATGGGATTGTGCAATTGTGCCAAGCGGTAGCTAGTGCCTCAATTGGGGCTTTGATGTACACAAATGCACTTATCGCCCTCTATCGGCATTGTAAATGCGAAAAGATGCATCTATGCTTCCAAAGTGCTCAAACAAAGCAGGATTTGGACTCTTGGGTCATACTCGCGCATAATTCTGTTTCTCCCAAAAGGCGCAGATGGCATTTTGCAAACACAAGGTAGAGGGAGAGGCAGTACTATCTGTCAGAGTGGAACCGGTCATCTGCTGTCTATGTCGAAAGCATGTTCATGATGTATTGATCATTGACAAAGAGTAAACAATACTCTACACTGAGCTCCACCATGTGATAAAGTATACTCTGTTCTGCAATGATTATAATAACTGTGTTAACGCAGGTTTACTCAGCGAAAACGATTAACTTTACGTAACTTTATTCTGCAACAACGATTAATTTTACACCAACTTTATTTTCCGCCAATTACGATGTTTGCATAACTTTATTATCCGCCAATTACGATGTTTGCGTAACTTTATTATCTGCCAATTACCATCTTTGCATAACTTTATTATTCGCCAATTACGATGTTTGTGTAACTTTATTATCTGCCAATTACCATCTTTGCATAACTTTATTATTCGCCAAATACCATCTTTGCGTAACTTTTCTATCCGCTAATTACCATCTTTGCATAACTTTATTATCTGCCAATTACGATGTTTGCATAACTTTATTATTCGCCAATTACGATGTTTGTGTAACTTTACTATCCGCCAATTACCATCTTTGTGTAACTTTATTATCCGCCAATTACAATGTTTGGGTAACTTTATTATCTGCCAATTACCATCTTTGCATAACTTTATTATTCGCCAATTACGATGTTTGTGTAACTTTACTATCCGCCAATTACCATCTTTGCGTAACTTTATTATCTGCCAATTACGATGTTTGCATAACTTTATTATTCGCCAATTACGATGTTTGGGTAACTTTACTATCCGCCAATTACCATCTTTGTGTAACTTTATTATCCGCCAATTACGATGTTTGGGTAACTTTATTATCTGTCAATTACGATGTTTGTGTAACTTTACTATCTGCCAATTACCATGTTTGCGTAACTTTATTATCTGCCAATTACGATGTTTGCGTAACTTTATTATCCGCCAATTCCGATGTTTGGGTAACTTTGTTATCTGTCAATTACAATGTTTGTGTAACTTTATTATCCGCCAATTACCATCTTTGCGTAACTTTATTATCTGTCAATTACGATGTTTGCATAACTTTATTATCCGCCAATTACGATGTTTGCATAACTTTATTATCTGCCAATTACGATGTTTGGGTAACTTTATTATCTGTCAATTACGATGTTTGCATAACTTTATTATCCGTCAAATACGATGTTTGCGTAACTTTATTCCTCCATTCCAAAATTAGCAGCTACACTGACAGCCAAAGACAAGCAAATCAATGGATACACAAACAGACCATGCACAACAGATTGTGACAAGCCTCTTTTTGGCTTTTGTTGCACTCTATGGCTGTATAAGAACACAAACAGACACAAATATAGTAAAATGTGGATTGTTTGGTAGTCACAAGCAAACATACACAAACACAGACAGCCATATGCATAAACAGCCACAGAACAAGAAACCATCTCTGCAGCCATGGTTGTAGCTCGAAATCGGTCTTTCTTGGATGATGATCCTGTGCTAAACGAGCAAACCCCGAGGTCCTGCAACATCTCAGCTCTGTTCATCCCTACCCTTTTGTCTTGGTTGGTGTCAACTTCGGAGGTTGGGTGGGCCAACTGTGTCCTCAACTGACAGACGCTGGCAGTTCAGCACAGACACACAGACAGACAAACAATCTGGAGTAAACAGCCATAAACACACAATCACGAGGTTACAAAGTTTATGCCTTTTTGTACGCAATCGTCATTATTCGCGGAACAATCCGAACTTTGTTTTCGCATACATACGCAAACTCACAATGCCTGGTTTGGGAACAGTAAAGTTTGCGAACAATCCCATCTGTGGTGGAAAAATTCTTGTTGTGGATTGTTGTTCTTTGTGGAACAGTCCAAACTTTGTTTTCGCATACATACGCAAACTCACAATGCCTGGTTTGTGAACAGTAAAGTTTGCAAACAATCCCATCTGTGGTGGAAAAATTCTTGTCGTGGATTGTTGTTCTTTGCGGAACAGTCCGAACTTTGTTTTCGCATACATACGCAAACTCACAATGCCTGGTTTGTGAACAGTAAAGTTTGCAAACAATCCCATCTGTGGTGGAAAAATTCTTGTCGTGGATTGTTGTTCTTTGTGGAACAGTCCAAACTTTGTTTTTGCATACATACGCAAACTCACAATGCCTGGTTTGTGAACAGTAAAGTTTGCGAACAATCCCATCTGTGGTGGAAAAATTCTTGTCGTGGATTGTTGTTCTTTGCGGAACAGTCCGAACTTTGTTTTCGCATACATACGCAAACTCACAATGCCTGGTTTGTGAACAGTAAAGTTTGCAAACAATCCCATCTGTGGTGGAAAAATTCTTGTCGTGGATTGTTGTTCTTTGTGGAACAGTCCAAACTTTGTTTTTGCATACATACGCAAACTCACAATGCCTGGTTTGTGAACAGTAAAGTTTGCGAACAATCCCATCTGTGGTGGAAAAATTCTTGTCGTGGATTGTTGTTCTTTGCGGAACAGTCCAAACTTTGTTTTCGCATACATACACAAACTCACAATGCCTGGTTTGGGAACAGTAAAGTTTGCGAACAATCCCATCTGTGGTGGAAAAATTCTTGTTGTGGATGGTTGACCATGACACATTCTTTTGTTTGCAACGTGCTCTTTTGATTGTGTGGACAATCATTCACTGACACAGACTGTATGTATATCAATCGATGCGAAAGAGAGCAACAAAACGATACCGAGTTTTGTGGACAATCATTCACTGACATGGACGGTATAACAATCAATGCGAAAGAGAACAACAAAACAATACTGAGTTTTGTGGACAATCATTCACCGACATGGACTGTACAACAATCAATGAGAAAGAGAGCAACAAAACGATACTGAGTTTGGTAGAGAGTACATTGTTGCGAAATACGCTTTTCTTCATTCGTACTAATACTACCTTTCACCAATCCATACATACATCATTCCAGGACATGCCATAACATGTACTCAGAGTACTCTAGCATGATTGCAAAGTGATGTATTGCACTCTGTGTAGTATGTTCATAATACCTTTGTATCACTCAATGCGGTTTGCGATAATTTTCCGCCGCCAATAGAGTGTTTGTAGATACGCTCACACGTACGCTACTTTCATTGTCACATTGATTTGTGCCAAGCGATAGCTAGTGCCTCTATTGGGGCTTTGATCTACACAAATGCATTTATCGCCCTCTATCGGCATTGTAAATGCGAAAAGATGCATCTATGCTTCCAAAGTGCTCAAACAAAGCAGGATTTGGACTCTTGGGTCATACTCGCGCATAATTATGTTTCTCCCAAAAGGCGCAGATGGCATTTTGCGAATGCAAGGTAGAGGGAGAGGCGGTACTATCTGTCAGAGGAGAACCGATTTGCGACTATCTTGTACCCATGCAAAGCATGGATGTGATGTACTGATTGTCAAACGATAAATCTTGGTGCTGCCATCATGTGCCCCCTGCTCTCTTGGATGAATCCTTTCTGTACAGGAAGGACTAGGAATCCCATAGGTGACACAAGTGGGAGGATCTATCATTGAAGGAGCCAGACATGCTTTTCTGCAGTGTGAAAGACCGCTTTTTATCACAGATCTTGGATGACAAAGAACAGCACCCAAACGTGAGTACATAATCGTAGAATCCCCGCGTTTGTTGCAAATGCCACCATCCATTCAGCCGTATGTGCAAGTATGTTTCATGCCTGGAATGACCCCATTCCCATCTTGTGCATACAGGTACTGTAGCTTGGGCATGTGTCGCTCCTTCACAAACACTTTGAAATGGCTTGGGAACAAGCGAATATAATCGTGAACACTGCTTCCCAAACCGCATAGCCGTGACAATGACCAACAAATACAGGGGGAGAATGCGCCTTCATGTGGTTGTGAACGCGCAGAAACGTTCCATTGTTCGCGAAGTGCCACCGACGTGGCAGCACTTGTGACCGTCAATAGGGCCAATCCGAACCAGCAAAACCGGATCTTGCATACACTGGTCCTGACAATACAGGTCATCAATACATAACTGGTCATCCTGGCACACCCCAAATCGCAAGCCACGATTCCTGTGGATCTTTTACAAACCAGACTTCACGGAATTGAATCCTGTGACACCATTGACAAAACGAATTGTGTATCGAACTTGTCATGATATTGTGAACTGCGTCCAAGACACGTTCACAACCAAGCGCAAGATTCTGTAAATCATGGAATGCCGTTATGCAGATGTTGACCTGCAATTCATTGAGGAGCTCCGACGTATCTTGAGCCCTAAACGAATCGATCTGATTGGCCGAGAAGCCCATTATATGAAATCATGATCCTTGCCATCGCCTCCACTTTTTGCAGCAAACAACGCGCGGAGAGGGTGTGTGTGATGTCATCCCCACGAGTTTGCCTCACCCTGTGACAGTGTCAATGTTTTGCTGTGCCAAGACAAGATCATGGAACACATCGCGATGTGCACTTCAGGATCCACCGAGAAAGGGCGTCGATGGAAGATGCGAGTTGGAGAACACAACAAAATCAAACACAGCACCCCACGCATCGAACGCCATACACATTTGTTGCCATCTCCAACAACAACTCCACTCACCAGGCAACACCAGCACCATTCACCAAATGCAACCGCAAGCATCAATGCAAGAAGCCGCCACTACATCCAATGTCGCCCATGAGGGCATGCACCTCCTTGGACGGCCTGTGACAATTGATCAGTGCAATCCTCCCCCTCCCTGGATGCACAGAACCTTCCAAACATCATTTGGAACGAATGCAACGGTGGCAGCAAAGGTGTGGGAGGGCCTGGTCCACCATGACCTTATCCCAAGCAACGCATGCATGGAACACATGCTCTCGGCCATGGCCTTCCTCAAACAATACTCCTCATGGGATGCACTAGCTGTGAGACTCAACCGTGATCGGAAAACGTTGATGAAATGGACATGGATCATGCTGGAAGGGATGGGCAGGTTGAGCACAAAAATTGTAAGTCAACCGTGGCATGCATGTGCCTTGATGACTGCTGCAATTTGCTCCACACCTCATCCTTACTCACCATCGTTGTCAACTCTCCGATGCTTTCTTCCAACCCTGTTCCCTGCACTTGCAGATACTCCTAAATGATCGAAAAATAAATGCCAAGCCTCATGCAAAGCAGCTCATGTCTGTTGATGGAACGGATTTCCGCATCGTTGAACCAAAACCATTCAACAAGCTCTGGTACTCTCACAAATTCAGACATGCTGGGCTTCGATACGAAACTGGTGTGTGTATTGAGACCGGACATCTTGTGTGGGTGCGGGGACCCTATGTTTGTGGTGAATACCCAGACATCACCATCTTCCGTGAATGCCTCAGACAGCAACTGGATCCTGGTGAGCAGGTCGTCACAGACAAAGGGTACAGAGGCGAGGCAGCATGTTGTTTGGAGCGCACTCGTTTCAATGGAGTTGTCCGTGCCCGCCATGAGACCGTCCACAAGAGGTTCAAAAATTGGGGGTGTCTTGACAACAAGTGGCGCCATGCTCACGAGCGGCATCAGCTTGCAATGTATTCGGTAGCTGCAATAACACAACTGGAGTTGCAGCACACAAACCCCTTGTTCGACATTCACCAGACAATGGCAAACATAATGGAGGTGAGAACCTGGGTTGCCTCGCTCGTGGAAGATCCAGAGCAGAACAGCTAATGCATAGATAACACATTGGTTCATAGAGTACAGGTTTAATTCACAGCCCTTGGTGCTGTAGTGGTGTGTCTTGCCTTTTGGATAGCACGTGGAGATGCATGGAGGCACTGGAATGGTGACTCCAAAACTGATACGACGCAACAATGTGATGGCATGCTTGGGCGATGAGCATACATGTTGCTGTGGACCAACACAGCGTTGCAGAGGAGTGTATGTGCATGGCGCATTGTGTCCACACAGTCGTAGTTGCCAACGATGTCTCTAGAAATGATGCCGAGATTCTGTGAGACTGCATGTGCTGAATGAGCCACTGCTACTATACTGGAGGCGTGATTTCGCATCGTGCGGACCCAGGAATACAGAGGCACCAAGGAGGAAGCCAATCTGGCTGCTTGACAAGTGTTGCTTTGGACCAGACCAGTGCAACGGATCCAAGAAAGGGAGCGTGCAAGCGAAGTGCATGGGACTGGTGAAGCTATCTTCGTGTAGGAATCGTTGTACACACTATAGTAGAGTTGCTGTGAGAAATGGCTGCAACCGAGGATACAAGTAGTCGTATACCGCGAGGAGAAAAGAATGATGCATGCAGATGGCACGCTGTGCTCGACAGCCGCACACAGAGCAAAAGGGGAGAGGCAGGAACAGTGGCGAGATGACTAGCACAAGGGTGACTACATTGTCATGGGGGTGCATGTGTGGGAACAAGATCGCACCTATGATGCCTGTGAAGGATACAGAGACGAACGAAGATGGCTCACAGAACTGCTGATCGACAGGCTGAGGGGGTGATGGTGTGAATCGATGGAAGGCAACCGAAGAGGAGCAGGATGATGAATGAATGAAACCAAAATGGGCGAGCATCACAGCAATGCAAGAACGAAGAAGGGTGCTACATACACAGAAGAAGAGAGAGATGACGATGGGACGCGATCAAAGCGAAGATCGATTTGGCTTGCCATCATCAAACCCGAAATGCGGCGACCGATTGCAAGTCGACGGCATTGATTTTGTCTGCCTGAAGGCGTAGACCCAGCCAACCGACAGGAAAGATGGGTAAAAAATGAACGCCACCACAAACCAGCGCAGCCTGACGGACGGCACAAAAGTCTTCTGGAAGAATGGCGAAGACAACGACAGAGTCTGCCAACCTGCGAGGACCAGAACCACACGGAAGGCGCTGACAGCGACTGTCAGACACAAAGCAAAACAAAAGCTGTAGAAAGCAATCCCGAAACAGAAAAATGGCAAAATCACGATGAATTAGAGTGTAAAGATGAACAAAGATGAATAATTCTGCTAGTAATTACGAATCGGTTTTGGATAGAGCTCCTTTTACGATTTTCCACTGCCCCCCTTGCTTTTGGGAGAAACGGCGATTGTACATTTAGAGCTATTTCGTGTTTACTCTCGCTGATCCGTCTTCTACGTCACAGGGGACGGATTCCACGTCATGCAAAACGAGTCACAACAGAGGAAGAGACATCGTGTGACTCTTCCTCCACAAGACAACGTGATGACCGTGTGCAGCAACAACAGAATGCCAGCAGATCCGAAGGTTCGTCATCTCGCAGTCAGCAACTCCACTGGCAAGGCTCCGTCATTCCGGTCAACCACCATTTGCAATCTTTGCATGTCATCTGCGCCCGGCCTCGCGTCTGAATCTCTTTGTTCTCGTACACAACTGCAGAGCAGAGCAGAGTGGAGCAGCTCCATTGCTTCCACTTCTTGCACTGCTTCCTTTGGTGTCATAAAAAGGATCAGCCAACAACCAACAACCAACGATCAACGATCGATCAACGAACAACGAACAACGAACAACAAGCAACAAGCAACCAAGAGCAGCCCACACTGTGCAGCCATCACTCCTTTCTGCCAGGCCCTTGCTGCATCCAAGCATCTCATCCTCGCGTCGGAGCTCAATGAGACGCCTGAAGGATCCAAGCACAAAGAGAATGATCAGGATGTTCAATCGGCGCCGCCCCCCATCGCATCTCCGCAACCTCATCTGCAGCCCCATCTGCTGCCAGAATCTGATGCTGCTGCGCCCCATGATGCGGATGATTACTCATGGCACCGACCCAACGAGGGCAGCATCTTGAAAGACTCCACCCTTCTGCAACAGCAGACG